>JAIEZT010001373.1:20548204-21167332 GCA_019594935.1 Periophthalmus modestus
CCTTTTTACAGCTTTCACCATGTTATAGTTGTTTCCCTAAACATTTACTCACCAAAAGCTGTATTGGATTTGGCATGTTTGAGCAATTTTTAATTCAGCTTAATTTTCAAGACCCAATATTTGCACAATAAACCCCTGTTTAGCTACGCACTGCCGCGCCTAGGGCATCCGTACACCATTGCTCTGTCGTGTATTTTCGTTCTTCTGTAATCAGGTGGAGCGACTTGGGCTGTGCTAGACATGGCCATTTGTGGTTCAATGTTTAAAAAAACATGCACTGCCTCACTAGCGGTAGAGCCGTGCAGCTAATCCATTGGATGGGTCGCCTTACTCCTGTTGCTGTGATGCCGGTTTATGGTGACGTCAGCTCCGTCCTGGGCACCATAGTTTCCCTAACCGTGGAACGTCAGAGGACTCTTTCCTATATCTTTTATGAATATCTGCTTTAAAATGCCGCAAATTTATGACATAATTGTCTATCATAATGACATAGACTTAAAGAGCATGCATACAACCAGCACAATAGGTCCATTTCTTTAAAATAGAGATGTTAACTCAATATAAAAAGTTTGTCAATTTAGTGCCAACTGAAGTTCTTCAAACTCCACAAATGGGAACGGGTTGATTGTAACATTATGATCTTTTGAACCTACAGACTTCGCCTCATAGTTCACTTGTGCATTTCGTGTGAGTAAATTACACTAACTTCTTTTAGTGGGATCCAGTTAATCTTGCCGCAAATGACCTCATCATACCAAAAGGAGAGATTTCCGCCAGGAGAGCTACACTTGTAGCTGACACAGTGAGAACTCCAGACTGACCTACTGTCTTCTCTCTGAAGCTCACTCTGACCTAACTCAGACCCCAATTAAGATCTGAAGCTAACCAATGCGCGCTCACCTGACTGCACATCAAACCAAAATGGAGGAGAGAGAGACATCTTCAGCCCAGACTTGTCCATGGGCATAATGATATCCTACATTTACATATGCCAAAGAAGATTTATAGACCCCTGCAACATTTAAAGATAAGACGAACACAACAAACTTCAAGATGCGTGTGGGTACCCTAATTTTCAAACTGTGAAAGGAGGACTAGTTCCCGCAGCTCACAAACTCTTTGTAAATCCCTGTCACTAGGTATTAGCATAGATCCATATTTGGGACACATGCTTAAACTTCAAAAGACAAAGCAAAGCAGAGATGGATCACCAATGTGCAGGCAATTAGCTCTTCAATCTCAGTGTTAAAGCTATGCACACATTTTGTTTTTGCTTTATTATTAATTATTAGTATTATTATTGGATTATGATTTATTATGACATTAGTATTATTTTGTTTTTTTTTGTTTTTTTTATCTTGGGTTTGCAAGCTTTATGTAGCTTATATTATTATATTTTTATTTTTTAGAATAGTGTGAAGGCATTTGGTTTTGTAACAGTATGTCGTTCACCATTCATATAATGTTAGTAAATTACATGTAAAATAACAATAGTTGAGTAACACAGTTTTCACAAGCACTACTACCTGGTTTGTGTCTTGTCTAGATAAGGTGCAGCGATTCTGAGACTACATTAGTATTCAAGCAATGATAACATAATTACTATGCACTATACTACTGAGGACTAAATACCCAGTGGAGGTTCAGTTAAGTAAGGACGTCAGCGTGTCAATTTTCACTTTTCAAAAACTCCGTACAATGGAGTAGTGTAGTAGTGGGCTTGGAAAGAGCAGCAGATTTTCCTTGATTTAAAGTTAGAGCTGTGGATATGGGCGATGGGAAAAAAGCTCAGTAGTTAGAGCCTTGGTGATACCTAGTTAACAGGCTTGGCTACTAGTTTAGAAACAACCCCACTCAGACATACACATACTGTTGTTGTGTAAGGGTACATGGCAAGACACCACACACCTTTGCCTCTCTGTATGTTAGTGGTGTGTGTGAATGGTTGGTGGTGACCAATGAGTAATGCATTGTTAAAAGGGAATTTGAGTATCATGAAAAGCACTATAAGTCATTTTTCGGTTTTATTTATTTTTTTGTTTAATTCATTTAAGATATTGTATAAAAATAATGTTATAAAAAATATGTAAAGGAGCAGAAAGAAAAACACAACTGTGATATCTGTCCCTATAAGAATATACAGTTTTAGTATACATTATGCCAGTGCTTGTTCATTTTAGGTCATGGCCATCTACAAAAAAAAAAACCCCCCCACAAAAAAAAAAAACCAAAAAAACAAAACCAAAAAACCTCAGGCCCTCACCAGGTTCCAAGCACAGTGCATGAGGTCCATTGAGCACTGTGTGTTATGTTGAAAAGGCGGCCATATGGACTGCACCTTTATACTTCTATGGGACTTTCGGAGATGTCATTCATGGCTTCTACATTCTTTGTTCATTTCGTGACAGATTGTGTTTTTTCCCTTGTCCATTCTTTCCTGTTCGTGCTGCACTGACCTCCCTACCTCGCTTCCTTTTCTCTCTCCCAGCACTGGTCTAATTCAGCGCTGGACCCTGTGGTTAGCTGTGGTATGGTTTTTATGATCACCCTCTGAGTACACAGTGACCTTGGACATTATTCACACACAATAGATGGAGCTGTCGACCACCGGGGGAGCACCGCGGCTGCTGTGGGCTGTGTGCGAGGCAGTAAGAGTGAGTATACCAATTTAAAAACGTGAGCAAGGTGGAAAAAATATCAACTAGCGAGCGCTTTTTTCTTTTGTGGTGGGCTAATAACCGTAAGTGTGAGCGGGCGTGTGAAAGATGACACCGGGGGAACCCTTTTTGCTTTTCACATAACACACAGGGCAATGACCCACGAAAGTAAACTAACCACACACAAGAGCATGAAAACAAGCTATTCAACCAAATATACTGAGCCATTCAAATACAGTCCTATAATAACTTCCTTTGGTGGAAAAATCTTTTGAAGAGTTAAGAGTTGTTTGGTGAATGGTTCTCTAAGGAGTCAACGTGAAACTAATGTGTTTGGAAAAAACGTATAAATAAATAGGCCCAAGTAATGGAGAGTTTCAATAATCTGCAGAGCTATATAATTTTGCTACATGATCTTTAAACCACAGTATAAACCATGTATAAAGAACGACTAAGGGAGTGTGACTTCACCTATAACGTCTATAACTGAGATGTCTGATGTTTTTCCCTGGATCGCCCTCCAGTTTGGGGGTCACTACCCCGAGTGCTCCGATGACCACGGGCACCACTGAGGCCTTCACCTTCCAGGCCTTCTCCAGCTCTTCTTTGAGCCCTGGTATTTCTCTAGTTTCTCATGCTCCTTTTACCTGCTGTTCCCATGGCTTGGTACTGCAATGTCCACCACACGGCTTTGCTCTGTTGTTTATCCACCACCACTATGTCCGGTTTGTTCGCTATCACCATTCTGTCAGTCTGTATCTGGAAGTCCCACAGGATCTTGGCTCGATCATTCTACACGACCTTTGGAGGTGTTTCCCACCTTGACCTGGGGGTGTCCAGTCCGTACTCCGCACAGTACGAGTATGTTTCTGTACACTATGCCCGCCACTTGGTTATGCCGCTCCATGTATGCTTTCATGTACGTTTTCATACACTATTTAAAAAGACATAATATGTGAATAAGTGAGAAAAGGATTTTTTTAGACAAATGTATTACTTTTTTTCAAAGTCAGAAGTTTACATACAGTAATATTACCATGACTTTAAACAATTAGGGGGAAACCCAGATGATGATGTCATGTCTTTGGAAGCTTCTGATTTTATTAAAATATATTGAATTAACTAGAGACACACCTGTGGATGTATTTGAAGGCACACCTGAAAACACATTGCTTCTTTGTGTAACATCATGGAAAAGTCAAAAGGAATCAGCCAAGACATCAGGAAAAGAATTGTGGACTTGCACAAGCCTGGTTCATCCTTGGGTGCACGTTTCATCTGTTCAAACAAATATATGCAAGGTAAACGTGTCCAGCCATCATACCGCTCAGGAAGGAGCTGGATTCTGTGTCCCAGAGATGACTGTGCTTTGGTCCAAAATATGCAAATCAACCCAAGGACAAAAAAACAAAGACCTTGTGATGGTGAAGATGCCGGCTGAAGTGGGTAAGAGTGCCATTTTCTATAGAAAAATGAGTGCAGTACAGGTCTTCCAAATGAACAATGACCTGCAGCATACTGCCCAAAACTGGTTACAAAGTGGCTTAACAATAACAAAGTTGATGTTTTGGAGTGGCCATCAAAAAAAACCCTGATCTCAGTCCTATTGATCATTTATGGGCAGACCTGAAAAGGCATGTGCGAGTATGGCGGCCTACACCAGTTCTGTCAGGAGGAATGGGCCAATATTCCTGCCAATTATTGTGAGAAGGAAGGCTTGGGGAAGGATATCTAACATTTCATGGTAGACTGTGAGAGAGAAAAAAAAAAAAAAAAAAAGCATACGTATCTTTTTTAAATACTGTATATAAACTTCTGGTTTCAACTGTACATATTTAAGTATATAACTATATATACATACATATACAGAAATACCAAGGGGCTCAAAAGAAGAACTGGAGAAGGGTTGAGAAAGTGAAGGCATCAGTGGTGCCCGTGGTCATTGGAGCACTCAGGGCAGTGACCCCCAAACTGGAGCAGTGGCTACAGTAGATCCCAGGAAAAAACATCAGACATCTCAGTCCAGAAAAAGCGCATTACCAGGAAACAGCAAAGATACTGTGCAGAACCCTCAAGCTCCCAGGACCCGAGCGTGGAAAAAGATAATGCTGTAAACTATATTCGATTGAACATGGACAACAATAGAAATAGAAATAAGGCAATCATTTGATGCCCTTAACCTGCTGCCCCACTGTCCAGTTACCAAACGTTTCTCTATATTATATGTGATAAACAGAACTCGTTCATGTTAAATGATTTGCATTAGTCCAAAAGTATTGCTCTACCTAATGCATCCAGGGCATTCTAAATATTCACTGAGTTTAATAGCAAATTTCACAACTTTCAGAGAGCAATGTGGCATGTTAACAGTGCAATTATTGATTATCAGACAAAAAAAACAAACACTTAAGTCCAGTGAAGTGCATCTGGTCTTCTGATAATTTATTTTACTTAATTTCTTTTTTCAGACCAAGGTTTAGTTTGTTTTCATACCTGACAGTTTGGACTGCTTGCGGTCTCAGAGTGAGCAGTCAAAACTGTCAAGTATGAAAACAAACAAACAAAAGTCTTGGTCTGGGAAAAAAAAATCTATTAAAATAAATGAAAACACTTAATTACAAGCAGTCAGTACACAGCAGACCTATTTTACCTTATACAATATGCATGTAAATGGTGCAAGACAAATCTAGCTCAAATACATGGAAAGATATCGGGTACAGGACCCTTAATTATGCTACAAAAATAAATATTTGCTTATGTAAGTCTGTTTTTTGTCCAATTGTTCTGTCACTGTTATCATTACACTGTTAGCATCAGCATGAAGTCATCTGTCCACCTCCGCTCTGCTCCATTCACTCACTGCACTCACTGCTAACTCCATTCAGTCAAGTGTCAGGCTTTGTGGTGGTGAGGTAGCTCTCCAGTCCATTTATTCAGTGAGAAATGACTCACCTAAGTATATGTGTAAAGTTTGTAGTACTTTTGAAATGGTCCTGACATGCTTGTGTAGGCCTCAGAGTGGATGAGTGCTTCAGTAGTTGCCGTCAGTGCCTCAGTGACAGTTACACGTCAACTAAGACTGTAACAGGTGAAAGATACCGAGTGAAGCATAGGGGCGAGGAAGGCAAAAGATGTGAAGTAATAAAAAAACTGAATTCAATCACACGTTTTACTGCTTAAAATACACTGTAATTTATACGATTGAGTCAACACAAAAGTGCAATATGAACACACCATGCAACTTTTCTGGCTACCTGTTAGTACGAGCGCTTGGCTTGGTCAGATCTGTGGAGACATGACCCTGCTCCCATGTTTTTCAATGATGGTCTTTTCAATACAACTCTAATTGCATGAAAATGTTTAGTACATAAACGACTAACTGAGATAATAAATAACTAAAAGGCACATTGATGTTAAAAACTACAAGAACAATAATGAAAAGAATAATGGAAAAGTTTGGAAAATGTACTTTAGCAGAGGGTCATGTTAATCGCATTTTACTCCCCCTTACACTCGACTTCTTGCTCTGACAAAGAGTCTCTTGTTTAAAGTGGCCGTTAGCCATTATGAACGAGCGCCATTTCCAAAACCAGAACATCCATGATAAAATGAAAAGCCAGTGCCCATGTTTACTTGTCATTTAGGATCCCCTGCTGTGTGTGTGAGCCTTTCAAGCTTTGTTTTATTGTTAAGCATGACACAACTTCAACAATTACCCGCTTTTCTATCCAATATACCAATCTTGTTTGCTTCAGTCATTCGTGCCATTTCTCTGAAGTGTAAGTGGTAAACAAGCACAGAGATTGTCGTCCCCCCAAAACCATCAATCATCAACGCTCCCTCAACTTTTTAATGCCTTCAGGTAACAATCAACAACAGATTCAAAGCACAAAATAGGGACAGCAAGCTTTAAAAGGTTGTATGAGGTTGTATTCGTTTCGTAACAATATTAATTACATTTCAACAAAGTGAGAACATATATCCCACTCATACAAGGAAAGTATATAAAGATGTAATCAATAGAGATGCTGGTACATGGTAAATGGTCATGTTTTTACATAGCGGTTTTCTGCTTTCTAGACACTCAAAGCGCTTTACATCAAGGAACTACTCACCCATTCACACGCACATTCACACACACATCATACACATATTCATACACCAGTGTTCGCAGACACTGAGGGCGAGGGGTTTAAGTGTCTAGCCCAACTACACAGCGACAACATTTATCTGTGGGCTGGAGTCACACCGCCAACCTGTGGGTCACTGGATCTGACCTCTCAACCAGTGATGTTTATATTGAGAGCGGGATTTGAACTGCCAACCTTCGGATCAGGGATATAAACGCTGAGCTACTGTCGCCCATTCTGTTCTATTACTACACTATGAGCTAAAAAAATATATTTATTTATACATTTTTACCTTTTACGCAATCTTTAGATCATCAAGTAGAAAAAAACTGACACCAAAACATGTAACCAACATTAATTTATCATACCATAATTACAGCACTGACATGACCACCACAGTCATTTATATAGTCATATGCTTGATTGCAACAGCATTTAATGAAAAGTTTATCAGAAAACTTCCAGATCTCTCCGCTGTGTAAATGTTGTGTCACTTTAGGTAATGTATGCACTCACGGGAAGCTCTCATTTGATGACTCCATCCCCATAGACTTGTTTAGCATATGGGTACAGCAGAGGAAGTCCCACATCAAAGCTCCATATTGGTAAAAATCTGACTTGCACGCCGGCAAAAATCTTCAGAATCTACAAAGCGTAAAAAACAACAAAAAATAAACTTTGATCTATATGGCTTCCAGGATTACCGCTTAAGTGCTGCCATGTAATCACACACTGAACACTACCTTTGCCTTCACTTTCAATTAAAACTTGAGTCGTCGTATGTTTTCTGTTAAGTCAACCTGCAGGTGCTTATTATTTTTAGTTTGTCATTACAAGGAGACAAAGTCAATCACGTTACATTTGCAGAGCACTGAAAAAGCATTTTGGAATTAGGAAGTTTTTATTTTTTGATTAACTTTTAGACCACCCCTACAAAAGTGGTTTAAAAGCCTAATTAGAAAGTAGCAGTTTAAACTTTTGCTATTTGGTTCAGTGATGCTAGTAGCAACCAATTAGAAGTTTGGGAATCACGACCTAAACTACTACACACTCCAAAGGAAAGAACAAAGAAGTCCATATTTTAAGCTGAACTATAGCAAACAAGAAACAAGTCACTGTCTGATTGTTTGAGATGAAAAAAAAAAAAAAAGCTCTCCAGTCTCCAAGACAACCAGGTACGAGGAGCAGTCAAACCATGCAGCTTTCGTGAGGCTCTTTGGGAGGCAGAGAAGGAGGTGAGAGGGAGATGCTTGGAAGGCCCCCGCAGAGGTTTTGATGCGCCATTTTCTTTGTCTTTCTTTACTTTTAAATGGTTCCCTGAGCAGTTCCATAGCTGTAACTTAAAATAGAGGGGAAAAAAAAAAAAAACATCCACTTATCCAGACAAGAGGTGAGGTAAAGTGGTTAGAAGCACCCTGCCTATAGCACATTTCAATCAGGAGAGAAAGTTTGTGACTTGAGCACACATGCAAAGATGAGGAAGTACTTTATACTTAAACATATCAGAGTGCATGCTGATTGAAAGTTCTGGTTTAAAAAGGCATCAAACAAGGTTTAAATTGGCCTGGCCCCTGTCTTCTGAAACGGGGGAGAATGGAGTTCTGTTATGGGTATTCAATAAATCATTAATATAGAACTGTGTGACTCATACACAACTACTATGTAATTATCTAGGCATAACAGTTTTATGTATATCTGGTATACATGTATGTATGTATGTATGTCACAAGCAAATTTGTGATGCCGCAGTTTAGTATAGAAGAATAAAAGTAATTTGAATATACTATACCCAAAATACATTAGCTAAGTTGACCTTCAAGTCATCTTTAAGTTAGGTAATCAAAATACATGAAATATTAAAACTCCAATAGGTCTTTGTTCTGCTTAATGGCAGGACTGGCCAGATGGGATCAACAGATCATGCGTCAAGGCTTTGAGGCCTTTGAGGCAAGTAGCCCTGAGGACAAAAGTGTCCCCTTGTCTGTGCCCTGCTGCTCGGGCATCACAGTCAGCCTCCAGCGGGAGCCAGGTGAACTCGAGAGACACACAGGAAAGCTCTCTCTCTCTTCTAAGTCTTTCTGCACATTCAGCTGTATTTGGTGTAAAAAGTGTATGCAGCATTTAAGATGTCCTTTGCTAACTTCATGCATGGTCTCCACGGATACGAAAAAAAAAACAAACAAACAAACAAACAGCTACATTCTCACAATTCACACAGTCCTTAAAGCAGAACTAAGTAACTTTAGCGTAGCACTCCCCCAGATCACTTGTGAGAATGCACTGTCAAACACTCCACGCTCCCCACCTCCCCCCTGCTTCAACTGTGCACTCACATTTGTTTTCACAAAGCTGGTAAACACTATATGCAACAAAACGTCCCAGGTGGGTAATGTATTTTACTTTATCTTATACATAAGCCTCTTGTAAATATATTGTGTACGTGCACTGTGAGGTTTGACACAGGATGGTGTGTAGATGTGGTTTGGGTTTGCCAAAGTTTGTAACTATGACCAGAAGGCAAAGTAGTTGAAAGTAAATACAGCCTCGGGATGAATTTGCATCGGGGCTAAAATTGCTTCTTGCTACATTTACAGACTGACTAACAATCCTGATTGCCAACAATGAACATAGCTGGTAAAACATATAACATTACTGCATACAGATGAAAAACATCAGTCAGTTACAGAAGTAACCTTGACGTGAGCCGTTTGATCACAGACAAATACTTTATCCCGTTTGACATTTGTTTATGCATTGACAACAAGTGACACTAGCTACAGATATTCTGCATATAGATGTAAACACTGGACATATATTCTGTTAGTGAACTGTGGACAGCGCCGGTAAGGGGTGTGTCACTCTCTCGGTTGCCTGTGTGTATATTAAAGTGGCGTGAAGCAATTTACTCAAGAACGAGAACAGACTCCCGACAGTTGACTGCGAGTCATGGCAACCAAGTTGCAGGTCTGTTTTTTTCTGCTGAGAGACAGCTGGGGGAGCCAGCCACCCCCCAAAATCACCTTTGTAACCAGCGAGGGATATTAAATAAGTTAAAAATGTTACTTACTTCTGCTTTTACTTAAGTCTTTTGCATTGCACAACCATCATAAATACTAGTCTGTGTGCCAGTTAGTCAACCTCAAGAACAGTGATCATGACCATGGCAACCACATACAAGTTATGCAGTCTCTCTTTTATTCAGTCTTAATCTCCTTCTTGTCAGCTCCTGTGTGTTTTACTGTATTACTCTGATGCTTTATACCATATTCATTTATTCACTTGCTCCTTGGCAGGCCTGGAGGAGCTAGATGGAAGTTATGCGTTGGCCATTTTCTCTGCATCCAACAATCGCCATGCCAACGGTGAGTTCATTTAGCTCATCTCCCTTTTTCTCTCACCCTGGACCTCCCCACCTCTTCCTGTTATGTGAATTATTAAACCCTGCAAGCCTGTGATTGTAATTTGACAAATATTAACACATGCTCATAAACAAAAGGCCAGGTCACAGTGGTGCACTACACACTCTGTTATCTCCGGGTTGAGGTTTTATGCGCGTGGCCTAATATTTAGATTAGAAATTATGGTGAAGACACGGGGGCCGGTGCGTGCGGGGAGATGTGATTATGCAGTGAGATATGAATGCAGTGCAGCCATCCCTTACATGAACAGATGAACCGCTGAGAAGAAAGCAGCAAGCAACCAAAGCAACCGAGTGCCATTTTGTTTTACACATTTTTTCCCGGGTCATTTGAATGTTCTCTGAAAAAAACGAAACAAATAAAAAACACTCAATATTAAAAAAGGTAAATAGGTTTTGATTGACATGTTGTAACTGTGAAAAATGCATGGTACAAATAGAATTATCAAGTGTCTTATGTGTTTTCCGCAATCGTACAGTACTTAAGTGAAAAAAATAGATATCGGTACTTTACTCAAGTACATTTGAATGTGGATACTTTTGACTTTTACTTCACTACATTTGAGAGCAGGTATCTGTACTTTCTACTCCACTGCATTTTGAACAGGACTGAAAAGTAAAAGTATTTTCATGATTGTTTGAGACCTGCTTCAAAGGCTGCAGGGTTTATTTTTAACTCATAATTTGAGCAAAACAAAAATATACAGATAATAACAGCCAGAAAAGAAAGGATTGATTCAGCTGTTTCTATTGAAGCCATTTGAAGCCTTATAAGACCTCAAAATCTGCGTGACATACTTTTACTTTTTACTCTTTAAGTAAAAGTAGGAAAGTACTTGTTTTAAAATTTACTTAAGTTTTTTTTCATGTAGTACACTTAGTTTTTTTGGGTTGTTTTTTTTTTTGCCTTGGTATCTGTATTTTTATTTAAGTAACAAAATTGAGTACTTCTTCCACCACTGACTTTCAGCTTTAGAAATTTGGTGCCAGTTAAGTTCAACCATAAATGTTAGAAATAATTCATGTTTCGTGGACACAGTAACATCTTTTACTTGCAAAATCAGTTACATTTTTTCATGAAATGTTATGATGACATATATTGATTAGTAATGTGCTTTAAATTCTCTTAGTGAAGTAAATACATACTTGTGTTGTTCCCCTTCTTGGCACTGTGTGTTACGCTCATCTGGCAGACTGGAACACATAGTACCACCATTCAAAAGATTGGACATTTTGATTGAAATTGTTAATTTTTTCATTATTGTGTAAAATAATTCACACATTGCAGCTAATGTTTTTGAATACTGTATTCAACTTTAAACTTCTGTTGGTTGTTGATTAACTTGTCTCAGAATCTCACTCATTAGTCCTTTCAGTGTATAAAGGATGGATGTTCATGCAGGTTCTACATTATTAGTTATGCATTCAGTTTATATGGTCTGTTGTAATACCATTTAATTCTAGTCCAGAATTAATTTGTCTTGAACGATTTGCCAAGATTCCCATGTGCTGTGGGCTTAGTGTGATGTATAGCCCTGGCTAAAAATACAATAACAAGCATCAACTAATTAGCGTCTGCTTTGGGAAAACTGTCGTGTCAGTAAAACCGCTTTAATGGGACAACTGACGTTTTGGATGAGAAGAACAATGTATTTGGCTCTAACAAAACAGTCAAAGCCTTCACTCTGAGACTCTTGTGGCCTGGCTTCTCGAAATAGAGTCTGCTAATGATGGTTGTGTAGCTGGGCCTGTAGGCAGCCCGTAGAGAAGTCCAATACAGGCCAATACAGGGTGTTGATCCAGCCATGCAGGTGTTCTCGTGGACTATAACTGCTCCTATTTGTATCCTGTCATCTTTTTCCAGTCTCACCCACCACCTAACTGATGCCAAAATGGAGCAAGCTACAAACTCCAGTGACCACACACATTGGGTTCCATGCCTTTTGGGGACATTACATTGACTTGCATTGATTTCCTGGAGACTGATCCTAGCCAAACGTAAACCTTAACATTAAACTATTTTAACCCATATCTGAACTTGTTATTGATCTAGTAATAAAGGAATCAAGTCTTGGGGATCTGATCTTTGTCCCCATGATCTGTGCGTATACGGAATTAAGTCCCCACAATGTCACACATACCCAACCACACACAAAAGGCTGAAGGACCAAATGATTTACTCTTAAAACCCTTCATCTCAGTGTGTTTTTCTGATCTTTACTGTACAGTGGTAGCTCACAGGCGTCCACCAGCTCCTCCCCTGTTTCACAGTGTTGTTGGTAACTCAGGCACAACTGTTTGAATCTCCAACTGAGATCCAGTTAAGGAATACGTTTGTTTTTGCTCTGGCCATTTTGCTCTCTTTTGAATCATTCCAACAGATCGTTTGCTTGGAGAGCAGACAAAGGAGGAAAAAACAAGAATTGACCTATGATCTCTGATTTGTGCATAATCTCAGCCTATTCAAATAGTTTTTGATGTCTTATTATGTTAAAATACTATACTACATTGTTGCTTTGAAAAGAAAATCACCTGCATCTTCAGGTGCTGCTGAAGCAAATCCTGATCTGGGAGCTAGCACAGTTTGGCACGTGGAGACCTGATCAGGAATAGCTTTTTTTGGCTCACACTAAAACCCTTTACAAAGTGCACCTGGGTGGTCTCTGGGTGCTGTTCCTACCTCCTCCTGCCCCTTTATTGTACATACATGTACAATAAAGTCTGCAGTACCTTACCTGGTGTATTTTGTATTTGCACACATGTTGGATGTGTCTGTGCTGCGGGGAGTGGAGAGGCTGATTACAAGGGATGATGTATTAGCATGGTCGCTAACAACTCAAAGAAAAAAAACAAGTTTTTCACACTAGCGGCAATATAAGCAATGATATTTTACACATATCCACAATTTTTTATTTTACACATCCCTTAAATAAACAAGGAAAAGTGAAACAAAACCAAATGGCTTTGCACACAGCACCATCGGACACCAGAGACACTGCACTTGCTTCTCCGGACAAAACCGCAACCTACCCTCACTCAGCAGGAGAGCGGTGGAAGTGTAATGTCTGGAAAGGAAAAGTGATTGTAGTCTGCGTGACAACAAATAGGGCAAATATGTAACAGCAGATACATTTCAAAAGCTTGTGTTAATCTCTGCACATAGAGAAAAGTCAAGAATGTCTATACAGTATTCTTTGACAACCCCCGTATCAACCAAACATTTTTGATCTTTAGAGAACATGGTCTATTTATTCTTTGGCCTTGAAGCTCAATGTCAAAATAAACAAATAGCTTCTGAACCTTTCCTTGGCACCGCATAGGCTATCATCATGCTGATATCGACGTTGGTAACAGATGCCAAACAACACAGTTCCAGGGATCATTAATCTTTGCTTGTATACAATCCACATAAGTATTGTACATGTACATAGAGCTAGAATATTTTCTGAAAGAGAGAATGGGCTGAGGCTGACTTACAGCACTTTAATGGGCAAACGTCAGAAATGGTATGGTAGTGTGTGGAGCAGACAGGCTTCTAATCAAAAGAAAAAAAAAAATAACACCAATATTATGGAAAAAACATACAATTCTGAAGAAATATTTACATGGTATGGTGAAAAAAATTCAGCATGTTTTTATTTAAGTTGATTTCATTTAAAAATATCTGCAAATTAGTTGCTTGACAGATATAAATTCAAATGACTTTTCATGTTCAGTTCTGTGCTAAAAATCTTGCACTCTTTTTAGAACATATGGTCGAATTGTCGCTCTGTAACAGTGTTTATCAAACTCTGGTACGTGGGCTACCTCTGTTGGTACATGAGGCCTCCTCCAGTTCAAGTATGTTATTATTTTAAGACAATTCTATGCCCTAGCCCTTATTTAGAGCTGATAAATTTGATTAGATTTCGTGATACTCAGAAAGCCGAATATTTTCATAGATGGTTCTTGGCATGACAAATTGGAGAAGCAGCCAGTATTTGTCTTCAACCATTGATCCATTCTGCATTGTCACTGTCGCAACCTGTTTAAAACTGCAATCGACCACTCTACAAGTTTTAGCCACAACCTAATGAAGAGTACCTAGCTGGAGGATAAGCCAATTAACTATTGTGCATGTGTTGTTCTGTGTAAACCTGTCATGTATAATATTTCTCTGCAGAAGCGTGAATGCCTTGAAGGTGTAATTAATGGTGATAATAGCATTAGCTTGAAAACTAATTAAGTACCAGCCGAGGGACAGAAGTGACAAACAGTGAGTGGTTAGTGAGAGCTTTTCCAGGTGTGCTTAAGTAATGCCCTTTCAAGGCTCTTTTTTGTGGAGCACTTTTTTTGTTCAAATTCATTAGTGAAGGGGAGACCTCACACTGCTCCAAAACAATCATGACTTTTTTATTTTCACCACATGCATCACATGGAGTTGGCCATTACTGGAAAATGCTCAGGTTTTTCCAAGTGCACAATTCAGTCTGAAATGCATCAGTAAAATGCAGTGTTCATATTTCTGTTCTTTATCTGGGTTCATCTAACAGTGGTTATGTCTGCATGTATACAAAAAAATATGATCAGATTATTGAAATGTGGCATAGTAATGTGGGCAACAGTTATATCTGAAATTAGTGATTAATTATATGATTATTGAAGAGTTAACCAATTGTACTGTCCATATAAATGTATCCAGTGACATTGTACTTTAGAAAATTCAGTTTTTCTCTTTTTGGGTTTCCACACTTCACTGACATTCATTTCCTGGACACTGGTTGTAACAAAAAATAAACCAATGTCTTATATCTTGGTCTAATATGAATATTGAGGAGCATTGACTGATGCTTAAATAATGTCTATTGATCGCTGAGGTGAAGAGCCTAATGGGTGGTGTGGAAGGCCCTCCTCAGAGCAGATAAGAAGAAGTGGGACCAAGCTGAGTTTGGGCATTTTGAAAATCCTCAAGTTTGATGTTGAGAAATCTTACAGCATTTGCTTCAAACTCTGCATTGTCAGAGATACATGCTGCCTCCAGGAAGTTGGCAGGCGAACCATATTCTACTTCTAGACGTCTGGCAGCCCCATTGCCAATTTTGATAAGTTTGTTATTGCTGATGCTGGTATCTGTCCTCAAATTAAGCTGGTTCTTGATCTTGTTGTCCACTCTGATGCCGATGACCTGGCATGCATCTCAGCTGTAGACTTTGTTCTTTTGCAATATCTTCTTGACCAGACCGCAAGTCAGACTGCAGGACATGGTGGGCCCAAACTGAAGCATGGGTGAACTACTGCTTTCATCTGAATGGTCCTTATTTGTCTATGGTTGTCTTAGTGTCACTTCTTCACTGATGGTAGTTGGTCCAAAACAAGAGGTGCCAGGTTCAGCTCTGGCCAATTCAATGACCACAGTGTGAATATCATTTTAGTCTGAGCTTCTGGTGGATTTGTTTGTAGCTCATTTGGGGCTCCATCTACCGACGTTTCCACCACTGTATGATCTAGTACCAGTGATGTTTCCAACTTCCAACGGGTATCTCTGGTCTCTCCACCTTGGTAACATCTGGTACATGGGAACTTAAGCCTGTTATGCATTTCTGGGGTCGGTTCCTGAATAACTGCATCTTGTTGTGGCAATGGACACACTCGTGCTGATTCTGATGTGGTTGTTCTAACTCCTTCACACTCTCCAAAATTTCCATCACGGCACATACTGAGAGCAATCCTTGTGGTATATGGTCAATAATGGAGTGCTCCTCCTCGGTAACATCTGGAACCAACAGTGTCTTGATAATATCTGGTACGTGCGGTGTCTCGGGAACCTCAAGCATGTCATGCATTTCAGGTGCAAGTTCCTAAATTACTGCATCCACAGGATCTTGTTGTGACAATGGGGCATACTGGTGCTATCTCTGAAGGGGTCAGTTTTTCCTCTAACTCCTTCACACTCTCCAAAACTCCCATCATAGCCAACATACCTTAGAGGTGTCTTCTTGCACTATAAAAGTGGCATTTTGCACTACTGTGCTACTGTGCCTTTCTGAGGGGTGACTTGATGAAGATGCATCTTTTGGTGACAGAGATCTTTGGTTCCAGAAGACGTTTATAACCTGAAGTTCATCTACTTTGAAACTGTACCCAAACCCATTTAGGATGAGGGCTGCAGCATTCTTTTTAGCATCCTTTAGCATCCTTTGAACTGAAGCCTCTGGCAGCCACAGTATTATCTCAAAGTGTTAGCTGTACATGATAAATCTAATCTGTGGTCCTGTCAGGATTTTCTCAGGAAGAGGCAGGCTGCGCAGTTCAGGCAGCACCTGTTAAGCTGCCAGTTTTTTGGCAATAGGTATAGAACATCCTGGATCTATTCAAGTGAAATCTCCGGTAGTTACTTTAAAAGAGAACGTGGCCTTGTGGATGGGGCCTTCTCTTTTTTAAATGGGTAAACTCAACTGACAACTGAAGTCTACTCCCAAGTTCAAAAACTTCAGAAACTACATGCTTGTAGTTGATATCCAGCTTGTTCATCAAAGCCATAGTGTATTTTCATGGGGTTTCCATTTTGGCTTGCAGTCTCTGACAGATGATGGCTTTGTTTGCTGGCAGCAGTGAAAGAATCGCTATCTTTGCTCTCAGTGAAATGCGTCTTGTCCCTTCTGATGCAGGTCACTAATGGAGAACAGTGAGGTTAGGAGTTTGATATTTCATTTCATAAAATGCTCTGTGATATCATACATTACATCAGAGATGTAACCAGAAGTCCAGACGCCTTTGCCACTAGGGATATGCTAATGGAATTATAAGCAGCCTAACCCTAAAATCCCCAACCTGGGGCCATGACCAAACATTTTGTGCCCATCAGTGGTCCTTATGAGAAAAGAAGGCTGGAGGCCAACCTAACCCATTCAGCAGAGACCACTGCATCCTGTATTGCATTCTGTTGGGATGGTTTTGAGTGACTTCAAACAGAAAAAAAAAAAAAATAAAAAAATAAAATATATATATATATATATATATATATATATATATATTATATATATATATATATATATATATAGGCCTAATTAATAAAATAAACCTATCCTCCTAATCCATTAGTAGAGCAGACGATCATATTCACAAACCTATTGTTCTGAGATGTTGATGGTTTGCAGTGGGCAACAGTACCAGTCCCTGCCAGGACTAGAGTGACCGGACAAATTATTCCATGGGGCCCCATCTCACACAATGCCAGACACTGGGCATGCCTACAGGAAGTGGGGGGTCCAAGATTTAATGACTAAGGCGACTACGTTTGAGGGACACAAAATGACAGATTTTAGCTTTGAACTTCACTTTTATTTTAACTAAAACTAATTTATTAACATTAGGGCCGCAGAGGGAAAAAAACAACAACAATATAACTCATTAATTGTGCTTCTAGCCCAATATTGTTATCCACAAACAGTCCTTAATCACCCAAAGAACAAAGAAGCACAAGGTTTGTTTTGTTGCTGTAAATAGTGTGGTGTCCAGTTGGTTCTTTTTGTATATTTTGTTATTCAGCCTCCTCTTCCCCCTCTGCTCCCGTCTGACTCACCTGTCTGCTCCACCATTACTCCTGTCACCACTCCTACAGTGAGAGCGTGGATCTGGCGGGACGGCAGCTGTCACCAGTAATTGAAAAGAGACTAACACTCCATGCACCTGCGCAGCATCTATGTGGGATTTTTGCACATTTGTGAGGGCGAGGAGAGCAAATCTTTTCTGATTTCAACACCACATTGCCCCCCACCTATGTTTTTATACCATACATATTGCATACCACATGCTTTACTTCGCATACGTACGCAAAGACGAACTGAATCGTCTAAAAACAAACTGTCATATTTTGATAATTGTAATTGTTCTCTGTACTGTGACATTCAAAATGTCAAAATAATTAACAATTTCCACTTCAATCACCATATTTCAACCTTTATATGGTTGATACTTTTTCAAAAGTCTCAGTTTACAATAGAAATAACTGTTTGACCAGTCGGCTGACAGAAATCTAAATACTGATGAGTTGACTACTAAAATAATTGTTAGCTGCAGCCCTTCCATACACTAGGCACTCCTTATGCATTCCTCTATAGGACAACTTCCCTCTTTCCTTATGTTATGATAACCTCCCCCGTCACAGTCTTGCAGTCTTTATGTCGCCTAGTATGACAGATAGCACCTTTAGCCTTGGGCCTTAGCCTTTGACAGATTGCCCGAGCTCACTAGCAAGAGCCAATCCCCGCTGTCAAAATGTACCATACACACTCATGAAGAAGACTATGACAGGTCAGTATATATCACCTGAGCCCGGGCAGTTACTCCTTTCCGCTCCCATCCTCCTCCCACCTTCAGGGTGTGCCTACAGTGCCAATTCGGCCTGATTTAATTGGTGGATTTAGTGTTCCGATCAAGGTAAAAGGCCGTGGGCCTAAACAATTTAAACCTGTCAGAAAAGCTAAAGCCAAAGCGGAGGTGGCAAAGAAGGACAGTGTTGTCTTAATGATAATGATAAGGGACAAAAATAGTAGAATTTATGGTCTTAATATATAGCTTAGAGAAAAGCTAATGGTTGGCAATATCTATACCTATATATAACTGTAACTGATAACATTTTTGAAGAGATAAGGACCAACATTTAAATAAAATTGGCTTAAAACCAAGCCTTTTGCAAGTCAAGTCTCAACTTTTTAAATCTATTCTTCAGCAGCACATAGTGAAGAAAACACATGAAGGACGCCTTTACAGAAAATATAGAATCACAAATATAGAATAACACATTCGTGAAATACTTGGGGATAAAAAAAATATTCAGTGCTGTAGTAGAACACTCGTGGTTCAAAATGTATTGTAGACAATACTTGAATTAGTGATACTAAAAAAAAAACTACTTTTAAAAAAATTAGGTATAGATGTTAGTGAGCGGGTCCTGGGTTCAACTCCTGAACAACATAAAAGTTAATAAACAAAAAAAGCCACTGCTATGCTCCATGTTCCCACACAGGGAAGGAAGGCAGATCCAACAGTCATAAAAACATGAAAAACAACAAAAAAAAATAGTTCATTTTAAACAGTTTAAGCTTCAATCTGTCCTGGAGCAAAACAAATTTTGGATTGTTACATGGAGTAAATACAATAAAAATCGTGTAAGGTCCCTTTAAGTTCAACAATTCCACCAACATTTTTGACTGGTTTATCCAAAATTGAAACCTGATCATACATCTTCCAGATAGTGTACGGGTGGCCTTGTTTGTGAAGTAGTTTTACAGAGCCCTGTTCCTGTCACCACAGACCCTTTTACCTGTGTTGTGTACAAATGAGTGCATTCTGTGCAATAGCCTACAATATTCTGTGTACCCGCTGAAGACTCCGTGCCCACGATGGATATCTTTTCATCCCCAACTCCAGTGTGGCTCTTTGGAAACCCCACTTTCATTCAGTGTGATAATACCTCCAGCCCTGCACCTCTGTCTGCAATCTCCATTTTGTGTGAATTTTCCTGTTTACAACTTGTTTTGAAGTTTTTTCAAAGATGACTTGGGCATCTTTAACAGGCGTTTGAAACAGAGGTTGAAATCAGGTCAGAATTGCACAACGGTGTAGGTTATCGATGTTTTTCATCTACTTTAGCTTGAACTGCCCTAAAAGCTCAGACAGGTGTTGAAAATTTGCAATTTTTTTGTCCAAATCAAGTTTCTATGTCCATGTCAAGAATAAATTCACATTTATTTATGTATTTATTTGTTCAATCAAGCTCATTTTTCAACCCGAGTGTCATTGTGTATTGCTTTTATTCATACAAAACACAAAATTCTAAAATACAGTCTAATTCTACATAAAAATTGAAAAAGGCAGGTATATCCCTGTACAGCTTTTTCACTCAAGCTTCACAAACTAAAAAAAAAATAAAAAAAATCTTACATTTAACACCAAAAAGACAAGTGAACCCTAACCCTAAATAAAAGCAAAAGTGAATTGGCAGGGTTCTCTCCTGGATGATAAAAGCTATAGTTGTGAGTGTTTCACTGCAATCAGGGAAATATTAACATCTTGTATAGAGATATATATTGGTTACAGGGTACTCAAGGTACTCCACCTGCATCTGTGATTTTTTTTTTTTAAATAATAACTCTTGCAACTATAATGTATAGATCCAGAAAAGGTGGAGGGGGAGGCAAGAGGTTATAGAAGGTAAAGCTGCAGCATCCATCAAAAGTTTAAGTCATACAACAGTGTTGGGAAATAACAGTAAATACATGCACAAAAAAAAAAAAAAAAAAAAAAAAAAATTCTGAATATTAATTAGAAGTAACTTTATTCTAGTACACTTACTCTTACACTAGCTCTGCTGTACTTCATACTGTAGTACTTCATCACGATTAAGCCTTAGTAAACTGCACAGTATTACAGAGGAAAATAGAAAACACAGCTCCTGTGTGTGCATGTATGATTTTTCCTTCTCTAATCAGTAATAAATAAATGCACAATAAACATTGAAACAATCAAAACTTTTTTAATGTTGCTCATTTATACTATAGTGTCATGCAAGTTAATATAAAAGTATTCAAAGTACAGTGTTCTTATTAGATAATGTAACGAAATACATTACAAACTACATTTTAATTTTAAGTATTCAGTATTCTGTAACTAAGTATTCTTCACAACACTGTAAGGACAAACCCAGCTCTATCACATCCAATTCAGCTATGGTGTTTGCGTCTACCACTCTCTCCCTCTGTCCCATCTTCTCCTTTTCCTCTCACTAAATATTTGGCCCTTTTTCAAACAGCACAGGCCTGAAGAAATTAGACTGAGTGCAGTGTAACGAAGCCAAGAGAACGCAAAGATATTAAATGCCACACAAGTGCGCACACACATCCCGCACTCACCAGGAGCAATACAATAACAACAAAAAGACTGGAAAGTTTGGGGCGGATGACAAAGTGTTATTATTCACCATGTTCCTATCTTCCATATCAAAGAGTTTCTAAATAGTCGCTCCATTACACTGATTGACTAAGAGAATCCAGGTGAGAGCCTTGATCCACTATTGATTTCTGGGCTTTCAAATCGGAACCAAATTGCCAGTTAAATTACAGTGAAGGTTGATGAAGATGAGCAGCTGGGGGCAGGTTCGTAACAGCTTTCCAAGCACTTAGCAAGAATGAATATAATTTCCATTAAAAAGCGGCAGGCATTTTGACACCCCGCATCAATTTGGTAATTTTTGACTTTTGAATACGTCTTAGAAAAATGTGTTAGATCTGAGGAGAGGAAAATAGGTAACAATCGCTTTTTGGAAATGGGAAAAACAGATGACGAATGTGGAGGAGTTGTAGAAGAAGTCAAAGCAACAAGGTTTTAAGTGCTCAATGAGTCAGAAAGATTTGGAAATAAAACGGTGAGAAGAAAATGATGCAGATGCCAACTTCAGGGGCAACCGTGGAATATAATAAGCAGGGTTCTCAGTCGGCCATATTTGACCAGTGTTACGTGTCTGATATTTTCAAATCTATTTATATTTAAGATCCTAAAAAAAGTCCTTAAAATTAGAAGTGGTGGTGTCATTGAAAACCATGAATACTTTCTGTTTTAGTTATGTATTTATTTACTTTTGCTGGTGTATCATATTATATTGAGATTTTTGCTTTAATACTGAAAAAGCTATAGCTGACAAAAAATATATCTGGATGTCCAAGTATCTTCTGAAGTGGTATTTTATTGATAAAGTTTCAGAAACACAGGGAAGGGAAGATGGGCAGAAAGAGAGAGAGAGAGGGGGTGGAGTGGAATAGGGTAGGGGTGGTGGTGGTGGGGAGATGATGGATGGACAGTGGGTGGTGAAATGGAGGGCTGGGCTTAGTGGTGAAAGATGGAGTAGCTCATATACTTGGTCCACATGGCTCTCTAGAGTGCACACGGCAATAAATAATAATAATAAAAAAATATATATATAAATAATATTTTAAAGTCTTTGATTTTCGTTTTGAAGGATAGCAACCGGCTCATCTTGGATAATTACACAGAATCAGTTTTTTGCACAAGAAGTCAATGCAAGCTCTCCATTAATACAGTTTTTGGAGTGGCACAAAGAAGCTTGTTTCCTGTTTGGTAGCATGTTTCTCCACTGACCCACAGGTTGCCGGTGCAATTCTGGCTCTTACAGATGACTGCTGTCATTGTATTCTTGGGCAGGATACTGGTGGCCATCTCACCCGAGTGTCTGCGTACACTGGTGTGTGAATGTGTGTGTGAATGGGTGAGTGGTTCCTTGATTTGAAGTGCTTTGAGTGCCTTGAAGGTGGATTAGCGTAATATAAAAATGTGACCAAAATTAGTACAACAATGGTGGTTTGGGAACTTATAACAAGCTTCATTTTAGTTTTTGTTACTTTAGTTTTTACCAATGAATTAAAAAAACAAACAAAAAAACGAACTAGATTAATTGTAACTTGTCCTATCCTGGCAACACCATATCTTTTCACCATTTATTTACCTTTTATATTTTTTTACAGTGATGTGGTGGGTTTGTGCACAAATGTGAAGCACTAAAGGCAGGGGAGCGGTCATAGTAAAAGGGGGGCTTGTCTGTGTGACAGAGATAAGTGTGTTGTGGGGCCAGAAACTGGTCAGTGAAAGAAGAAAGGTCACATGGTCTAAGTAGTGTCTCTGCAGCAGTGGTCACCAGATAGACAGCTTTATGAAGTGTGGAGGTCAGACGCCACAGAGAGCTATGGAGGAGGAACTAAAGGGGTCCATGGGGTCCACTGGTATTTAGAGACATGTTAGCACAACAGATATGTCTTGTGGGAGTTTTACTGATGGTCCCTGTAGAGCCTGGATGGAATGTCAAAGAGCGTGCCCGTAGAGATGCAAAACAATGTGAAAAAAGTACAAAAAAATCCCCCTAAACATCACAACAGATAAATACTGAATACAGTCTGAATACTTTTGAACGAACATTAAAGCCAACTAACACTAAGTAGATACTAGTAGAAAAACAGAACTAGTTCATTTTAAACAGTTAGTGAAACAAAGTTATTCCTCACTTATTTTATGCATCCTGAACCAAAAAATAAGTTTATAAGTTTTATACAGGCACGGTAAAGCTGACAACAACTAGCAATAACATGTACTTCCTGATTATCGGACAATAAGTATTTTATTATTTAGATGCAGACAGCAGGGAGTGGACATTTTTTGACCTCAAGGGCTGCTTAGATAATATATCTGTGCTTGGGTAAGACAAGTTTAGCGAAAAGTAATGGGGGGGAAAAATCTGGTACAGGGCCTTTAAAAGCAGAAACTAACTCAGCTTAGCTCATTAAACGTCGTTATAAGGTGTTTGAAGTGTCTGTCGTCTCACACTGCTGACTCCGAGCGGAAAACCAGCCATGCATATAGCCAATACAACCGGAAGTGAGGTCTCTTGGGAAATCTTGGCCAAATATTAATGTAGCCAACTATTTGGCTACATTATAGGTTTTATGTGATTATACTGCCTTGTTTCAATTAAAAAAAAAAAAAAAAAAAAAAAGTGTCTGAGTCTCTTCCCTGATAGTGTATTCCCATAAGAGACAAAAACAGAATACATAAAAGAAGAAAGTTTTAACATTTTAATATTTTTGAATGAATAGCTTTCAGTTGCAGTAGGGATGTTGACAAGATTTCATCACTGAGGGCACTTGGAGGTACTCATGCAAAGCCTTGGGTTGGCTTGGGTTTTACTCATGTACAACATGTTCAATTGTGCTGTGAAAAAAAGAACAAAACAAAAAAAAAAAATCAACTAAACCAATGTCAAGAACAAAATAAGAAATATTCAAGATATCTTGAAGACATTTTGTGTCATTTTCTAGAATGCCTCGCAAAATGAGAAGATGTTGGTCTTGAAGCTGAAAAGGAGATAATGTGAAATGGGTGTTTTAAAAGCAAAATATATAAAGATATAGTCATTTGTATTTTTAGTAATTGGCAGAAAATGACCAAGGAAAGTAATTGTACAAATTAAGTTAGCAGAATTTACAACTGTGCTGTAACCTGGCACCACCATCTTAAGAGTATCTTAGAGTGAATTATAGCTTTTAGTATTTAGTGGTAGCTTTATTTTTTGTGTGAAGTGAGCAGCTTATGACTATGACAATCATTGAATCAATCATTTGAAAATTGTCCATTTTCATCCTAACCTGTAGTGACCTTGTGTTAAGGATTCATATTAATAAAGAAAGTGTTTCCTTGTTGTTAGGGATCCAGAATACATACTTCTTCAATACTTGAGCCTGTCGCTAATGAATCTTCAGAGGAGCTTGATTAGCCAGGGACACACATGGTCCATCCGTATCAAAACAAATATTACTGGTCACGAGGAAAAAAAAAAAAACATAGCACAAGGGACTGAAAAACATTGCAGAAAAAAACAAATCCAACTGCACAAACATGTTTGGTTTTGTCTGGAGATGTAATGGAGGGTGTGGTGACCAGAATGATAACCCTCTGTATAAAACATATTGTGAGCTATTATTCTGGATAAAACAAGTCTCAGTTTGTACTAAAATAGTTTTAGAAATACTACAGCTCCTCTTGATGTATGTGAATTCTGAAAATGCAAAAACATTTCCTATAAAGTGACATTATGTGTACTGGAAGCCATTTTGTGCCACACACTAAGTACAATATACAGGCACTCTTTTGCCAAGCAACAAGCAGCTTGTCGAGAGAGATTTGCACTGGATGAACGGAAAATAACAGACGCCGGAGCTGTTACTAAAGCAGGAAGGAGCAGAGTGGAAAAGGTTACAAATAGTATGGCTGTAAAATTAGGGGTAGGAAATGCAGGTGGTCCCATTAAATGAATACCATTACACAGGTGGAGCATGGGCCAAATTATGGGGTCAGTCTGCACACAAGAAAGGAAGAACAGAAACAAGAGACTGTTTTCTATAGTGTATACAGCTGATAGAGATGAATGTCTTTAAAGCAGGATGGAGGGAACTGTGATTGATGGATGGAAGGTGCAACTCGGGGCAAAGGGATGTTGAGAGAAGAAAGAAGAGACAGAGAGTCAGGTGACGAGGAGGGGAGAGTGCAGCAGTTCAGTGTGTGGTCACCAGTGGGTCTATGGGCAGAGAAGGATTGATGGAGGGGTCCAAAGAAGTGAGAGAGGAGTCTGGGTGTAGAAGGGGGTGGGGGATGGGGGGTTGGTGTGGGGGGTGTTTCATAGTATGAGGCATAAACGGTAGGATCTGTGAGTAAGACACAAAGGGGAGAGCTGGGGAGATTTCCAATAATGGGCTTGGATTTTAGCACTATATGACTGGGACATTGTATCAAGTTTAATTATGAACGTAATACAGCAAACTTGTGGCAGGTTTTTATAACAATGTGGCCATACCGCCTTGAGAATGCCCGATCGATCTACTCCAGGGCAGCTATAGCTACAGTAGTAGTTTACCACCACCAAGTGTGGAATGAATGAATAATGCAATGTAAAGCATTTTGAGTGTCTTGGATGGCGTCATATTAATCCAGTGCATTATTATTTTCATTATAAAAGCAAGTGTCTTGTTTGTGGCCAAAGAAGACAAACAATAATGGAGAATATTTACAGTGTCCACAATTGTTTTAGCTGAATCTAGATGGGAAATGGCATTGTAACTTGTTAATTCATCAACTTGACCTCCTTCTATTGTCAACCACAACCTTATAAACACAAAATGTAGTTGTAAGCAACAGCAGCAGTGAAGGTAGGTGAACACTAAGGTCTAGGGCAGTAAAAGCCATCCAACTAAAACAGAGTGTAATCTGCATCACAGAGGCATGTGACGGACCACTGACCACATCTGTATATTATACCTGCATATAAATATGGCCGAGCTGCCAAGTGCACTCTGGGAGCCGCAGTAACTCTGCACCAGGGGGACAGGTCGGATACCACACCCACTTCATCCAATTCCACTATTCATCTTGAATTATGGCCGTCCACTGGAGTAAAATGTAAATTGAATGTGCTGCAGCCACACTACGACACACACACACCATTTCCTCTGCAGACCAGATAAGCAGTAATGAGCTCCGCCGGCAGCCTCTCCACGCCTCTCTCAGCCCAAAGCTCTATATCTGTCCAATGCTATACGTTCTGTCCATTCTCTTATCTCCTCAACCCTCACCTCCATTACTCTTAACTATTCCTCCCCTCCTCCTGATCCTCCAGCCCTCCCTCTGCTCTGTTTTCACACCTCTGCACTTAATTGTACTTTTTTCATCACGCTTTAAACTATTCTGTGCCCTTGCTGTCACCTTAATGCTCATCTGATCTCCATTTTATGTAATTTGTAGGCATTATCATTTAAGACAAGCAGACCTGCTATTAACCCACAGGTTGGTGGTTCAACACACGCTTACCCAAGTTCATGAAGCTTGGGCAATACACTTAATCCATTTTACTTCCTTTATGTGATGTGCTTTGCGTGAGGTACAAACACCAGAACAAGAGCGGCTCAGTTGGTTGAGTGCTTGTCTCAAAACTGGAAAATTGGTGGTTCAAACCCAGCTCTTGGCACTTCATTCTGACACTTCATCGCATTCTTGGTTGATGCAATGCCCCTACTTTGCCTGGTTTTGTATTTTTTATAGCACCACAAGATAAACCAGTCTGCACCATAATGTGTAAACCATATGACACTACTAACATGTAAAAAGATTTTTGATTTCTCCCAGTACACCAGTCTATAGTATACCACTGAAAACACATAGGGAACAGGTTACAGTACACGTTGCCAGATGGGACACGCCATTTCAGATGTTATCTAAACTCTTGGATCTACATGACCGTATGAACTGTCTGAAGTTATATTGTGAGTCCCTCAGAGACCACTCAAACAATAAGACCTGCCTCTGCAACAGTCACAAAAGCTGTCAACAACGAGATGTACAGAGATACTACACTATATATAGATGTTACATTCAAATCTGTATTCATCTTTATTTGTCCAGTAAACACACTGTTAAGCTTTGGCGAACAGGAGTCATTTTGTATGTCTGCCACAAAACTACAAATGACTAAAAATGGATAAAGAAGCTCACAATTAATCCAGGGAGAAGGGACCATTTTGGCTGAGCTCTGTATTCATCCATCCTAAGCAACCCATATCCACTACACCAACTGCTACATGGACTATAAACACCCTTATTGGTGGTATTTGAGCTTCTTGAATGTGATGATATCATACTCCCAGATGGGGGACAAGAGCAAGCTTTTCCCTATTAATAACACTGTACTTTGCGATGAAATTTCCAAAAGGTAAATGTACAAATGTTGAACCTGATCATGACTATGACTATGAGTGCGAGTGAGTAGTGACTAGACCCGAGAACTCGCTGGATTACAACATATATCTTCATTTCAACCATACTCCTTTTACCTTGTCCCACCTGTATTAAATGTTATTGGCCTATAGACTGTTGTGATGTCATCTGAAACCCAGCAGTAGTTATTCTCTGGAAGTTTTTATATAATTTGCAGCACACAATCATGATCGGGCGTATGAGTAAGCAGATTGCCAAAGTTTCTGCACAGATACTCAGCCCCATTTGAACAGTGTCATCTTTCATGTTTCACACTCAAAGTCCCTCGTATATAACAGCCTTAAAGCCGTCACTTGTGTCGACTGATGACACTGTGATTTAAGCGCGCCTCTCCACCTTCAGCTGTAAACCGCAGTGCAATGTGGATTTGGTGCTTTTGTGGCTGCAGACAGGCCAGAGCTGTGTAAACCTTGTTCTGATTTATGATGGGGTGTTATGTGAGGAGAACAACAATGCAAAACACCCATAAAAGATATCAATGTAAGGTAACAATCGTATATGAAGCCTTTATTTTGATGGTGTGCTATTAAAACAATATGAACCTCCATTTTGTGATTTTGTACCTTGTTATGGTGCAGAATTTGTAGCAGATATTTTACCCATGTAGTTTCACAGTTTTATATGTGGTCAGTTACTGCAAGAAAAGAGTATAACAAAAGCAGTAATAATAACAAAGCATTGGATTTATACAACACCTTTCCCAGAGTGCTTTACTTTGCATTATTCATGCACTTCCTTCGGTTGTGGTAAACTACTATTACCACACCTACCTTGGGATAGAATGACAGAAGCAAGGCTGCCAATCGGACCCTCTGATCACCAACATTCACACTAGGCAAGTGAAGTGTCTTGCCTAAGGACACAACAACAGTTTCCACTAGGACCACTGCTGCCCTACCTGATATTTCCAGAGGTCTCGCATTCAAGTACTAACCAAACTCGGCCAATTGCTTCCGAGATCAGTTGAGATCTGGCATTGACAAGCAAGTATCTGTAATTGTGTGACGTCACCCATGAAGCTCATCGAGGCGAGCCGTCATGGGGTGAAATTGGAGCCGAGTTCTATATTTGGAATTCAACAAGTATCATGGCAAACAAAGAGCCAATCCAGAGCGAGGCTGTTGAAGGCGATGCCCTTTCCCGCCCACACCGCTGGTTTAGCAATGCTGTCAATCAAACCTGTTGAACGAAGGCACCTGATTTGTTATGTATGTTCATATCTTGATTTAGGGAATAGCAAAATAAAAATACCAGGATCATGCAGAGCGGGTTAATATGACTAGCCTGACAGCAGCGTTTACAGAGAGAGGTGCAACAGTTTGTGAATTGGAGCCAGAGCCAAAGGAGCCGGAAGCGTTTCTCATGCTCATTCCTATTTGGGACGCCGTGGCTCGCAGGTTCTCTATGTCCATTTATATATACAGTCTATGACAATCTTACCCCATAGTAAGTATGTCTGAAAATAGTTGACATTATTATAATATGACAAATCCAAAAACTGCGGTAGTTCCTGGAGTAATATACTATAGTGAAACTATAGTAACTTTCAGGGTTTTTCCGTCCACTTGGAACTCTTTACTTACTTTTTGTTTGAGTAAACTTTGACCTTTTATCTATGTTGAACTAATAGTGCTTTTACATAACTTTTCCCACCATCTACTGTTACATGTATCCATAACTGCAAACACTTGAGCTGCCTTTATGGCGAGATTGCTTTTTAAATGCCGTCAGTGCAAAGAGATTGGCTTTTTAACTCTGGCTAACCTTCCATTTGTGTTTGTTCTCTTCTCTGTTTCATTCATCCCAACCATTACTTTTCCATCTGCTACTTCCACAAAACAGCCGTATCGCACTCACAGCGCTCTTTATTCCCTCATCAATCCTGCTTACATTTCTGCTTTTCCCTCTGCCGCCTCTTCTGCATACCTCCAAAGCCCTCATTCATTCACGCTGTCTCCCTTTTCTCGTCCAGCCATTCAATTCCCCCACATTGGTCTTGTGTATACCCATCTCTCCAGAGCCCGATGTGGCTAGACGCGTTCATGTGTTAATGCGTGTGGCAGCGAGATGCTAGTGGTTATTTTTCAGGCAGCAGCCCAGAAGATTGGACTGTCATAATCTATGGTTCTGAGTTATAAGTGTTTCTAACCCAAAAGCTGAGGACAGAGCCATTTTTCCTCTTTTTTTTGCCTCCACTCTCCTCTCCATCCTTCCCCAAAGATCATTCCTCACTCTTGTCTCCTCCCTCCTTGTCGCCGTACATCACCGTCCATATATCCACTCTGGTCACAATTCAAGCTACTGTTATGGATCGCCTCTCTGCTCTCTCGACATCTTTCAAGCAAGATCTAGAGTCATATTGGTACCCTTCTACCTTTTCATTTGCACATATTCTCTGCTTTCTTATTTTGATGCACTATACTGAGGTTTGTAGAGCTATGAGGCACAGGTCCTCAAAATGGCAGGTGTTTGGTAAGTACAAAATTTGAAGTTTGAGAGCAACATTTTTTTTCCAGACATTTTCAACATGAGACTCATAGCAACTGTTACCTTTCACTTTCATTCAGGGTAGTCTAGTCATCAATTGTTTTTTTTTTATGACATTGGACAGTAAAAAACAGCTGGAAGAAATGAGCACTCCATTTAAGCCCCAAGTATGACGATAAAATAGCTTGTCATTTTGGAGAAACTATAATTTAACAGGATGGTGAAACGATTCTCCAAACACTAATGAACCACGTACATTTGAAGCTGGTTTTGTTGCTGTTTTAATTAGATCCACATTAGCTGCCATGGAAACCGGTCTTCCAGTATACATTAATACATTTTACAATATAGACAACATCCATCCATTATCTTTCACTTATCCGGGGCCGGGTCGTGGGGGCAACAGTCTAAGCAGGGACTCCCAGACTTCCCTCACCCCAGACACGTCCTCCAGCTCCTCCAGTGGGACCCCAAGGCGTTCCCAGGCCAGCTGAGAGACATAGTTCCTCCAGCGTGTTCTGGGTCTTCCCCAGGGCCTCCTTCCGGTGGGACATAGGTGAGGGTAGGAACATATACAACATGGACTGTGTAACTTTTGGCATGGAAATGTTACTGATTTTCCAAGAATGTTCCACAGTATAGCATTAGACTTATGTATATCCACTGAGACGATCAGATGAGTTCAGCAGGCTAAGTTACAGGCCATATGTGTGGTGCAATAACAAACACCTGTACAATCAATGCAATGAAGGCCTACTGGGAATATTTCAGGCACATATTCCTGAAAACTAGGTGGTATACCCTTTTCCAGAAAAGTTACAGAGTGCACCTTTTAAGTAACATTACCAACAATATTACTAAAAAATATATACACATGGAAATAAGACCATGAACATGCAAGAAACTCAAACAGGAAGTGAAGTAAGTCTTAATTTGAAACTGAACGTTTATATGGTCGTCTGTGGTCGGACACTATTAGAGTGTGACCAGTGTATTCGTTTTCCTAATATGAACTAGTCCCATGTTCATCATTAATGAAAGATCTTTATCCAAACCCATTTGCAAGCATCGGGAGATCAGGGAGAGTCTGGGGGACTGTGCCACCAAACCCATTAAAAGTAAGTGCAGTGGAGCAGACTGTGCCTTAAATATCATTGGAGCATCTGTGTTTGAGCAATACAGATGGACAGCGAGTGAATCAGCCCAAATCTGTCCAAATATGATCTGAGTAAATACTAGACTCTCCAACCTACCACTGCTCCGTCCCCCAAGTCTCCTTCATCCCCTCACCAGTCTGCTTCCCATGCGCCGGCTAAGGCCAGTCAGTTTTCCACTCATTTAAACGTGATCGGTTCATTAGAAAGATGAAGCGAGTTACCACTAATGGGCACTTGAACAGCAACAAGGGAGAGCAGATTGCCTCCCCGAGCTAGCTAAATAATTAGACTGAGGGGAGATGGGAAGGGACATGTGGGGAGGTGGGGTGTGGTGGTTTGGGGCGAAAAACACAGGAAAACAGTCTGTGTATTCTAAAGGGACAAAGGAGGCCTGAAGACAGCTGTGTATGCGAATCGATGTAGCCTAATGATACAAGTAGCTTTAGCACATTGGCACACTTCTTCAGTTACAAAGGCAAGGTCGTTTGGAATTTGAAAAAGACATTGAGAAAAAGGGAAATGGGCCAATGGTTTCACTACTACATCACTGTGAGTTATGTTGTGGGCCATCTCAAAACTATGTGAACTGTTTATTGTCTGTGTAATCTCTCACGTGTCCAGGTAGCTTCAGATGCAAATAAAACATGAATTCTGTCAACTGGACAAAGATTTTTTTACGAGTGAATACGTTCGGTTCTTCAGTTCTGACAGGGTAAGTCACTGCCTTATCTGTCTGAAGGAGGAGCTAACGACAGTGAAACTTTATATCTGAACAACTAAAGTGTGCCAGAATAAGCTGCTTGGATGAGTGGAGAAATGTATTTAGTCCTAAAAACTTTTATGATATTTTGGATATTTGTATATATGTATTTGTGTTGTATTAAATGAGTAGACTGCTGACGCTGTTTGGAACCAACATTCCTTTTTTTTTTCTCTTTAGTTTGCGTGTGGACCTGTCTTGAAATTGTTTAGTCACATGTCTATTTTTATGTGTTGGAAATTTATGGAAAAAAAATGTGCTTTGCCTTGGCATCTTAAAATCAGGTGTCACCAAATTTTGTCTTAGAATCTTAATCAGGAATGACAAGTTGCGCATACCTTGAAATGAAGAGGCTAACCATTTCACCATCATTTTGTGCACAAGTTATTATGATGATTAACAGAGAAAATATGATGAATGCATGGAAGTGAAGTGGAAATGTTAAGAAATCATTGAACAGTGAATGTACAATGAATATGTGTACCAAGCAAGTACATATACAGACTCCGGTCTCTTCTAACCATGGTGCAAGCAATATGATTTTTTCTTGAATCAACTATTTATATCAATTTCCCAGTCCGTATCACTGAATTAAAAACTCATTACCTGCATAATCATTTACATGAGTTTAAAGTTTGTCTTTTCCAGCAGACATTGGCAAAGCAGACACTCGAACTGCCCGGGGCAGAAGAAGAAACTTCTAAAGTGCTCCCTCCTGTCTCTTCATCCTGAGAGAACCTGAGTGAAGACGCGGATGTGCCTGGGGACCAGAGTTCAGACAAGGCATAACACAAAGAAGATTATAAACAGAATTGACAAGCAGGTGTCTTCACAGCCTGGAGTTTATTATCTTTATTTTGTGCTATATTTTTGTACCTTTTTAGATTATTGTGAGAGAAGACAAAAATGTACCACAATTTTATTTTCCTCTTTTTTAAAACTTTATTTTGTATTATAAATAAAAAAAAAAAAAACTTTCAAAATAAATTTTTGAATTGGGTTGGAGCAAAGATCAGACTTTGAAAATGGAAACGTGGCTATGTTGGTGGGAGTCTGAGCTTTAAGATTTTATGTCTGAACTCTGCTCCACACCACATGCTTTCACTGATGGAGGATTGGCTGCAGACTTGATTAAAAAGGCTCAAGCATATCATTGACCATTAGAAGTGACTGAATTTCAGTCTTAATTAAAACAGATACAACTGCACAATCCTACGAGGACTGAAGGATTAGAACTTAACCTGGGCATGGAGGACAGAGCTGCCTACACAGGACCCGGAAATGTGTGGGGGCAAAGGGGGGCACCAGGTAAACACAGGCCTACCACACAAATTTTATGTTTTCACTTTATTCAGAACACTTAACCCACACAATATGTTCTTTGATTACGCCCATCTAACCCCTTAAACATCAGTTGGTCCAGGCAGCGTTTGTCAATGACTTTATCTGTCATCAGCCCACTGCCCCACAGCCTCCAGCCTTTATCTCACGCTGATCACAAACACACGATTGGACTTGTTCACATCTTTAACAGCTGCTCTCTTGACACAAAGACGTCCCACCTCAGAGATAAGAGGAAACAGACCACTCTAATGTGGAGTGGTTAGGTAGAGTTACTCATGTAGGTTCAGAGCCGAGACTTGAGACATATAAAAGCTAAATATCTGTCCTACACAACTTTTGCTAACTTTTACCATCCAATGCTAAGGTTTAATTGGTTTATTCCACTTCATTCACTGTTGTACTGAACTTAAAAGATTAAAGGGGTACGATCTAGCTTGTCTGCCACCTACTTGTCTCTATGGAAATAGAAAAGTTCATACCATACTGTGGAACAGTCAAGACTTGTCCATTAGAGCAGGGGTCCCCAACCTTTTTTGCACCACGGACCAGAATAATGTAAGTTTTATTTTCACGGACCGGCCATCTATGCATGGCAGGAAAATATGGCAAAAATAAGTGCATAAAAAATACAACTCACTATCCCACTGAATCAGTGGGAACCCTGCGCTTGTTTCTTCTTTCCTTCTTGTTAACGCCTGTTTCTTAAAAAAAAAAAAAAAAACTCTAAAGGCTTATCTTTTATCCAGGCTGCTTAGTCTCCATGTGTTGAAATAGTTTTGAAAGTTTCATTGCCTCGCTCACCCCTATATTACGCAGAGCGGACTCGGCACGTGAGAGCCACCTGTATCGACAAACTCATATTTTAAGTAGGGCTCCTGGTATTATCAGTTAAATTTAGCTTTCTTTATCTTGGAGGTTGTAGGCTCCTCTTCTGGCTCCTCAGTTGGCCTTTTGTTTTTGGCTCATTTTCATTCGCTTGTGGCTCTACTTTTGGGCGACGTGTCTGATGCGTTATATGTGATACGTCACCACGGAGGACAAGAGCAGATCTAGCACAGATATAATAAACTGTTATATCAAATGGATTTCTGTGGCGATTTCCTATCAGGATTTTCAGGATTATATATCTACAGACGAGCTTATTAGTGTGTTATCAGGGATGGGCGAAAGTTATGTCGGAGAAGATGCGGTCGCTGATAAATTATTTACTGTTTTTGTGCGGCCCGGTAGCAAATGCGTAACGGACAGGTACTGGTCCCCGGCCCGGTGGTTGGGAACCACTGTATTAGAGGCAGAATGCACCTGTGGACCCTGTGCATCCTTAGATCAATTACTAAAACTTAAATGACACCCCTATGACTTATTGAACTATCCCATAGTTTCAAGTTAAAGATTCTCATTAATCATGTTCCTCAAGTTACCATTTTTGCATTTAAGTATGACATTTAAGTTAGGATTACATGAGCAAGGATTACAGTAAATTCTATTTCATAACACTTTCCAATAACAAAGCAACCATCTACAGGTATACTGCAGTGTTGATGTGCTCTGTGTTTCTCTAAACTTGCTCAGTGCCTGGAAGTGCGTCCCGGGAGACTTTCTTCCTGGAGCCCTTGGGTGCTCTTTCTGGTAAGAGCTGGAGATGATATCAGCTAATCTCAAGCACTAATCCCTGCACCTTCATAACAAAAGTGCATTGTGCTTGAAAAAACATCCTGCCGGCCACGACTTATCTAGACAATAAAGCAGTGCCACAGATCCAGGAGGGAGGGGTCACCCAGACCGAAGGCAAAGGAAGGCGGATAAATAGAAAAAAAAGCTGATTTATGAAAGGTTAGCAGAGGTTTATGAGATGTGGGGCTCACATTTGTTGGGAGAGAGAATATGATTTGCTTTATCTGTAGCAAACAAGATGTTATTTATGAAATAAGGTGTTGTTTTGCTTTGTTATGAGAGCAAGGTGGCTCATACAGATGAGAGTTTCTTCTGTTGTGTCCCTTCCTCGGCCTCCACCTTTCCCTCTTTGCTAACTTTTATTTTATTGATTTTATTTCTCTGAGATTGTGGTGACCTTTCCTTTTAATTTCACAAACAGGCTTAGTTTTGTTTTGCACACACTCATAGCTAAACGTTATATGTATTTGCAAAGGGTTTATTTGCACCTAAATCAATTACACATTATGCAAATCCAAGACTCTCTGTACTATTGCACACTTGGATGGTTTTGGTAAAGTCTAATGAAACACAATTTCAGTGACTTATTAGTTAATGTGAAAATGGTTGGATTAAATGCAAGTTAGATATGTTATATCATACACGTGTAACTATGACGACCTCTGAAAGTGCTGTTAGTAGCACGGCTGACATATGACATTAACACTCACACAGTAGTGCCGGTTTAGCCCTGATGTATAGTTTTGGTTCTCTTAAGTCCGGGTTTAGTCCAGGTTTAGTCCATGTGGTCAGCAGTCAGATCCACTGACCCACAATTCCAGCTGTCACTGTGTCCTTGTGCAACAGTGTGTGAGTGGTTTGTTGGTGTAAAGTGCTTTGAGTGCCTTAAAGGTGGAAAAGTGCTGTATAAAAATGTGACCATTTACCATGTGTTGTGTTCCAGATTGAACAGCTCAGCTAACGCAATTTAATAACCATAGAACAGACTGAGGACTTAGCAATGTATTCTTTGAGAGGGAGGCTAACTGCTCTGTCAATATGTATCCATATAAACCCTTTTAATACTACTAAGCTGTAAAGTGTAGTATTCACGGCTTTTAGCTTGCAGTTATATCGTGCCATTTTGAGGATGGATGATCATTGAAAAGATATACCATTTTATTTTGAAAACTTAATTGCTATGACAACAGTCAGCCCTAACTTTTCATAATTTGAAACTTATCTATAGGTAATTCATTTGTAAGTCATATAATACAAAATGTTCCAAAGTACAAATTGTCCCTCTGTAAAACTTTTTTGAGTGTCTCGACGTGCTTAGTGATATCTCCATTTTAGCCATGAACACTGTTCTTTAGCTTGCAGCGTGCTTTCATTGGAGGAGTCAGGCTGGCAGAGTGGGCTTGTTTTCCACAGTTATTTGAGCTGTGAGTGGCCATGAGTGTGCAGCAGAGTCCACACTGCAGTGAGATTGTGAGGGGAAAGTGGGGGGTTGACTGAGCGCCAGAGTGTTGTACAGGTCTCAGCCAATCAGAGGAGTGCCCTTGAACGGGACTCATCACTGTAGCCAGGTCTGACCACTCTGGGCCACTGTCCAGTAAACTGGAGTTATTCTCAGGACACAACTACTCTAAACTTATAGTAGAGGTGCTTGAGTTTTAGATATTGAATGTGCAGTTTTATTGACATTTGATGTGTATGGAGTAGGGCTTTCAAGATATCCAAAAAATAATAAAACTGACTAGCAGGACAAATCTGGACCTTTCCAGAATAGTTTTAAATACGACCATTTTCTTCTTAAAATTATCATTGTGGTATCCAAATGCTTAGAATCCAAATAGTTAAAAGCAGGCCAGAGGCACTCATGGGCATTAAAAATATAAAAAAAAAACTTTATTAAAACACGGCTAATGACTTAATGACATAGTGTGATTGGCGTATTTCACATATACATTATGTTACACCAGTGGTCCCCAACCACCGGGCTGGGGACTGGAACCAATCCAATTCGCTACCGGGCCATATAAAAACAGAAAATAATTTATCAACGACCGAATCTTCTCCGACGTAACTTTCGCCCGTCCCTCCTGACACGCTAATAAGCTTTTCTGTAGGTATATAATGAAAATCCTGATAGAAAATCACCACAGAAATACATTTGACATAATGACGAGTATATTATATATGTGCTAAATCTGCGATGACATATCATGTATAACGCATCAGACACGTTGCCCAAAAGTAAACCCACAAGCTAATAAAAATGAGCCAAAAACAAAAGTCTTTGGAGAGCTTTTTTGCAAAGGGGAAAAGGCAACTGAGGAGCCACAAGAGGTAGCCTACGACCTCCAAGAAAAAGAAAGATCAATTTAAGAGACAACACCAGGAGTCCTACTTAAAATATGGATTTGTCGCTACAGGTGACTCTCACGCGCCGAGTCCGCTCTGCGTAATATGTGGGAAAAAACTACCTAAAGAGGCATTGAAACCTTCAAAACTGCTTTGGCACATGGAGACTAAGCACCCTTATTAAAGGATAAACCTTTAGAGTTTTTTGAAAGAAACAAACGTGAACAAGAAGGAAAGAGGTAACAAGCGCAGGGCTCCCACTGATTCAGCGGTGTAGTGCGTTGTATTTTTTATGCCCTTAACTTATTTTTGCCATATTTATATACCAAGCATAGATGGCTGGTCCCTGAAAATAAAATCTACATTATTCCGGTCTGTGGTGCATAAAAGGTTGGGAACACAGTTACACAGTCTATATGCTCTTTATTCATACATCCCTGTCAACAGTTAACCTCTGCATGGTATATTCTCTAATCAAAGCACGTACATAAGTTCAAAGTGTTACCCAAAGACTTTAAGAGCAGATTTCCTCCCATAAATAAAAAATGAAAATGACGGTTACATTGAACTGGTCAGTGTGTTATGGACAAATAGTCACAGTACTCATGTGTTTAACATTCCACAGAAATGTTTTTTGTTGCAAACTGTGTTATTTTCACCAACTTCATAGATCATTTACTCTTAGGAAGTCACTTTGTGTAAAACCTGTGGGAATTAGTGCATGTTACGCAGCTCCGACAACTCTGAACTGGAAAGCTGGACAGCATGAAGCATGTTTAAACAGCTGATACAGTGAATACAGCAAGGATATTTAGTGAATAAAAATGCTGGGTAGTACAATGGACAATTTATGCAACAGTACTTTCCACTGACCTTTGCACTGCTCTGAAGAACATGGGATCTGTGTATGGAAACAGCACTGGACTGTAGCAGAACAGAAACACTCTTCACCATAACTTCTGTAAGTCTCCAATGTCAGTCATTCACTATGCCCCATTGTATCACTATTTCTCTATTTCTTTCAGTGTAAAATTTTTCATGTATTTTCTCACTCTAAAAGTAGCGCTATCAAACCTGCACTGCTAGGGTTAACCAACTCTGACATTTATCCTCACTAAGAAGGAATAAGTAAGTTAGCTGATGGAAGCATTTTACTGAAAATGGCAGAAAAGAAAACGAACAAAACTTGGGTATGAATGGGGCTTGTCATTTAGGCTGTGTGCAGGTTGTATTGTGCGTTGCGCTGCGTGTGTGGTTACGTGTGCATGGCAGGAACAAGAATCACTATACTCAAAAATGCTGACCTCTGGAACTCATTACTGTGCATTGTCTGCTACTGAAGGATCAAGCGTCACCGACTTCCTCGTTCCTCTCTTTGGTTGTAGGTTCACCTGCGGAACATGCTGACAGACAGAAAAAGTACACATTTCGTTTTTTTTGATGAAAAATAAAACAGCTTTGCAAAAAAGTTTAAAGCCCGATGACAACGCAGATAGAATAATACGCATCTTTTAAGCAGGAACTTATTCAAAAGGAAGTGTGCACAGTGAATACAATGAATAAATATGCGGGTGGATTTTCAACACATATTCAATGCAGCTGTAGTCACTGTGGCAAGTTTTATTTGTCAAGGCTCGCCAACACAGAAAGCAGAAAACCTTGGAAGTTTTGAATGAAAGAAGAATTAATAAAAAAAAGCTACGAAAGGTCCATACTCCAGTATTCAAATAAGTTGCTGTTAAAATATCAAGAAAAATATTGTAGAGTTCTGCCTTAAGAAAAAAACGCCAAACTTCCCTTAGCTGTTTATTTTCTGAACAGAAGGCCTACTATGGGCCATAATCCACGCCAAAACAAGAGCAAAACAGCAGTCTCCACTCACTAGAGCCAGTCTCCAAAAAACAGTAAATGATGATCAATTTGGCATCGCAACCAAGTGTCACATACAAAAGCAGTTACATAAACATTTACAAGGCCAAAAAGTGTCACCTCTGAACTCTGAACTTTGAAATGTGGATTGTTGAATTCCAAAAGCAAGGTTCAAGGTTTTGTAAGAATGTTTGTTTCTGGTGTAAGCGTCAAAGAGGACCAAGAGACGGAAACATAAAGTCAGAAAGGTTTAATGAGTTACACACAGGTAAAGTGAACAATGAAGCCACAGACTCTCCGGAAAGGACAGAAGAGAGCCCTGAGATGTGCACGTTGACAGCTTTTATGGGGTCCCTCGTGTGTATGAGGAGGGTCCTTCTTCTAATCTGCACAGTGACCTCGTAAGATCCACGCTGGTCTGCACGACATCTTCCCACACATTCCATAGGTCTGCACCCCCCTGGTGTGCACATGTTATTTACCATAGCCTTAGTAAATTAAGATACTACTTTGATGTAGTGCTGCACTGTTAGAAAATACCTTACAATTTCTAAACCTGCAGTATGTAAAATTTGTATTCATGTTACTTGCTTGCAACACATCAAGCACCAACCACCTAAGAATGAAGAATACGCTGTAAAGAAAATGTGTGAGGAAACTGAAGTCTGATAACAAGCAGAGTACTTAGAGAAGAAAAGGGATCAACTGTGCTGCCTCTCTACGAAAGAAGAAATCACAGCGCATTGAAATTATATACAATATTTGAGCATGGGTTGCATCACTGGTGAAGATTTGGACCACATGTTGAGGGAAGGGGTTTCACACGAGCCTAGCCAAAGACGCTGGTGTTAAAGGATATTTGAGGAAGGTTGAGGGAACTTCAAATGCAATGACTGCAGTTACTGTATATGCACACTTAATTAAAAAAAATATATATATGTTAAAATTTCATAAATTATCTAATTTCTTTCTGATCTTTGATTCTTTTGATGACTAACATCAGATTTTACAGTTTAAATTCATGTTTATATCATTTATGTAATCTTAAAGGTCCCAAAATCAGATTACAATCTCCCCTTTAATCGTGGTCTTCAGCCACACGTCACTTCCACTACACATTTTGAAATGAATGAGGATATGAGCGGTTGTCAACTTCATATTATTGTCCAAAAATTACATTTAGTGATATTGCATAATCATGTTTTAGGATAAATGACCAGGCAATCAAAATATAAATAAATCAAATATTAGTTATTCCACTGTGTGTTCTTAAGTCTTGGTATTTCTCATTGAATAAACAGGCAGCCTTTCTACCTGTAACAATTAGTCTGTATTGTATTATTTTTGGATGTAACTTCAGATCTTTTTCAGTATTTATTTAGTTTGATTTCATTTAGTGAAATTAAATATTTGTACGTTTTGTGGTTTAAACACTGTTACGTGCATTTTTCTTGGTTGTAGTTTCATACACTACAGTTAAGTTGGACTAGTAGCTCACGTCAGTATTAATTTAAGGTGCAGTATATTTACAACATTTAATAGTCATTAAAAGGTCTACTGTGTGGATCTGCTCACCTGGGGCAGAGGGAAGCTAGTCTGTTATTTTCTCTAAAATATATCTATCATATCTTTGTCCGTTGGCAGTAAGTTGGCAGTGATTTCATACATCCGTGAGAAAGAGTGACTCTTTCCCTGTGGTTCCGATGCTGCTTCTTAAAATTTTATGCCAAAAAGGAGAGAAGATCTGACAATTTGTATCTACCGCCATTGACTGAAGCAGGATGTTTTCACCCAAAACTGGGCTGCCCTGGCTCTGAACAACAGCTAAACTGTGTGTAAGTCTGTTTGGAAATCTCTTATTGCATGGATTCTTACTGAGGCTGTTGGAGAAAGTGCAATGAATATGTTTTATAATGGTAGAAAAAGGAAAAAAAAAAAAAAGGAAAAAACAAAGATTTCAAATTCTAAAGCAACTTGGCTGCTTGAAGAAGACTATGATCTCAAGGAATAAACAAAAATAACCTTTTGACACTGACTTTTCAACACAAATTTGGATTAAAACGAGGGGATTGGAGTTTGAAGATGGAATTATTATAAAGAACACCATCGTGTTAAACCTTGAAGCACATGTGTGGAGCTTGCTTGCTGTAGCTGCCATTCTTATCATTTAAGGTTGAGATGCTTCTGTTAGATTGAAGGCAGTATAGACATGTCCAATGGCTACCAACTCTCTTCTCTATTTTGCCAACACCTATGAAACAGAGCAAAGCTAACTAACCTAAACCATTTTCTTAACCTTAATCTTGACCATTACATATCCTGTTCCTTAACCAATCAGATTGAACTCACCATTAATTATAATTTGTTCCATGTCTACCATTACATTAGAATAGCAGTAAGCAGCAGCTGAGAACCGTCAGGCATAGACACTTCACCTCACTACGCTGTGTCATGTTTTGCTTGTTATTTAGTGTTGTGATACAAAAAGTGAGGTTGAGCTTTTTGTTTGTCTTGTCAGAACATCTCAGTATTTTTATGTTGTCAGCACAAATTGATGGTTCATTCAATATGATCTTTTTTGCAACCCTAAAAATGGCAAAACTGTCTATAGCAGCAGCCTCGTTGGATTGTGAGTGGTTCCCTTTGCATCTTTCAAAATATTCTATTCTTTGCTTGGCTGAGTCGTGCTTTTTCTTTCTTAAACTGTCTTCAGTGCTTTCTGATTGCTGGGTCCTGCTATATTTTTCTTGAATTGCGTTTCTTGCTTTTTCTAAACACAGGATCTTGATTCTTATGGTTGATGTAACGTCTCCTCTGGCCATAAGAAACACATGGCTGAATTTTGTATGTGCCGTGTACAGCTGACTGTTACAGCACGGCAATAAAAACATAGCATCTGCATGTTGTACCTACTCTAAACTTGCTTGGTGTAGTCTTGCTTTGAATGAATTGAAATTAGGGCCGTGCATGAGTTTTGCAATTGTCACAATATTTATGCTATGTTTTGCCATGTTGCTTTGTTTTTCAGTATTCAGAATATAGGTGAAGCAAAGTATGATTTATGGTGCTTGTCTGAGTATATGCATGTGGTCAGTACAAGCTGGACACTACTACCCTGTTCTTCTCAAGATAAGGAGTTTATAAATGTGTTTTCTTGTGCAATTTATGTTTTTTCGGTGTTAGTCTAATGCTAAACCAACTTGGTTTTTATTTAAAAGTATCATGATATTATATTGTTTTGCTTATTTATCCCGATGGCTATTTTGCACACGTGGCCATAGCGTTTTTGATGTCCGAGCCCGACCTCAGTAGTTGTAGTTGTAGTTGACACTGGTCGCCAAGGTGCAAACAAAGCATTTTAAGCATGTTGAAAACTCGGGTTACTCTCCTTATCTGTATTATCTGTATTTTGGAATACGTAACTACTTACCACCACAAAGTTGGATAATTACTTTAAAAATTATTTATTCCAAGCTGCGCCTCCACATCAACAGAAGCCAGCTGAGGTGGCTCAGGCATCTGTTCCCGATGTCTCCCGAATGCCTCCCTGTGGAGATGTTCCAGACATATCCCACCAGGGGGAGGCCCCGGGGAAGACCCAGTACACACTGCAGGGACTATGTCTCTCGGCTGGCCTGGGAACGCCTTAGGGTCCCACCGGAGGAGCTGAAGGAATTGTCTTGGGTAGAGGAGCTTAGATGGATGCCCCCGCAACCCGGGCCCAGATAAGCGGCAGAAAATGGAAGGATGGACAGATTTATTCCAAGTAAAATTTCCACAAGCTGTACCATGCAGACTAATCCAGTGCTCGATATACTGTCAACCATATGCCACCATGACTGTTCACATTACCTCCTTCTTGCTGCATGGTTAGCTATAATTCAAAATAAATCAAAATTTCCATTTTGAGTGGTTGGAGAGACGGATAAATTTGCAGCATGTGTCTGTGGCGATATCTTCATTCTCCAGCTGTCACTTGTTTTGTTCCTCGTGGTAATGTGGTCACACTGAACAGATGACGAAAGCGCTGCAACTAAGCAGGCACATAATGACCAACTAAAAGCCCCAGTGTTGATTTTACACAAATTTCTGCGCAGCTGTTAAATATGGCAAGCGTTTGGGATATTTCCGTGTGTGCTGGGTTGAATGAGTTGCTGTGCGTGCGTGCGCGGAGCTAAAAGGTGTGGAAGCTGGCCAATTGAGTCGCGGTGTTAAAAGCTTGTACACATTTGGCAGCTGGTGTTGGCAGGTAATCCAGTCGAGTGAAGGATGGAGCGGGTGCCAGGAACTGATTTACTCAAAAAGGTGAATAGGGAAAGAGAAGGGAGCCGTGAGTGAGACTAGAGGGCGTCTAGAGCCACGTGGAGTTGGGCAATTTAAAGAAATATTGTGTTTTGGTTAAAGAAACAAACAAGATCTAATTAGCTTCTTATTTTCACACGACTTATAGGTGAAATGTATTAACCTTGATATGTTTCAGCTTCAAACTGCAAGCCATCCTCAGAACTGCAGTGTTGTGGTGGTGACGTGTCATACATCAGCTGGTGTTACCTCCTGTAGGCGTGGTCAGCCTGATGGACCTGGCAGGTTGCTTAGACTGACCATGCTTCCTGTCGCCCGGTGGTCCTTGGAGAAGCGTGTCCCATGTGTGTGAAAAAAGGAACGCTCTTTAATCCTTTCAGCTCCTATGACTCATGCCTCATCCCAGTCCAATGTCCAAGGATGATTATTCCTCTTGTATTGATCTAATATGCTAACTATTAGAGATGGACCGATATAGGTTTTTCCATGGCAGATGCCGATACCGATTGTTTAGAATCTGATGACTGATAAGCTCTGCCAATATTTTAGGGCAGATAAGTAGGGACGATTTAAGTCATTTTACCCAAATTATCTAATTTGAATTTAGTACAAGCTTATCTACGACCTTGTTTTATCACAAACTGGATCGGAGAGCAGTGAAGTCACATTTCTGCAGTACCTCTTTGGACTCAAGTGTTCAGATAACGCATTAGGCATCTATTCTTTGTGCATATTTAGGCAGCTGGTTGGACCAACAAAATATTGGCCTCTGCTGGAAATTGAAGGCCGATAGCCAATAAGCTAAAAAGTGAAAATATCGGACAACCAATATATCAGGTTCATCTCTACTAACTGTGGTCGCATTTTTATATTTTCCAACTTCAAGGCACTCAAAACGCTTTACATCAAGGAACCACTAACCCAAGGATGATGACAGTATTCATCTTGGGGAGCTGTAATCTCATTCCCAACCTATACCAATGATGTTTTATGGCCACATCCACCTGTCCAAATGCCAGCTTTCAGGTTTTCTATTTCTCTCTAATACATAAAATTCTGAAATACTAAATAAAAAAAACAAAAAAAGGATGGAACAGACTGGCCTTTCCTTTGATAGTTTTGGAATTACAAGACTACTGCTATTATTTTGTGTTTGTTTTTTCAGTTTTTGAATGTTTCTATCTGAGTATTTTTTATGCAGCTGTAGTATTGAAATGAATATTGAGCATCACAACATTTCCTTATGAAATATATTTTACGACAATAACAAAAAGTTAATTTGGGTTGGTGGTCATAATGTTACGGATGAGTGTGCTGCGTAATCTGTAGAGATATGAAAACTGCATGCTTGTAAACCATCAGTATTTTCAGATGATTTCAGATAATGCTTTCTGTCCAATATTAATGACATTTCCTCTGGTCATATTAGCTCCAAACTGATTTGACAGACATGAAAAAGATGTCCCCATGCGCCATAAAGTCATTGTCACATAATTTCACCCCAACTGGACTGGTCTAATGGGAAATTTAACTTCACAGCATGAGACAACCACCATCAAAAATATCACTAATGAAACACCAAATGAACGAGTTTGTAATGCAAGATTGCTGCTTAAATAGACTTTGGAACAATGTGCCGATAAAGTTTGTGGCTTGCCGTCAGTATTTTAAAATATATATTTTTATTTTTTTTGGCATGTTTACCCATTTGTGAAGATCGTCTTTCTTTTAGCCAGCAATATAAGTTGTTCAATCTTTCTTTCTATGCCCTTGAAACTTTGGTGAGTTTTATAATTTGATAATTTCTCGAGATAAAAGTTCTTCTTCTTTTTTGTGCCTGTCTGAAGGAATAGTAAACTATGTGACTTTTTGCACTATATAGCTTTTCTGTTAGAGGGTTCCGGTTGATGTTGCTTTCCTGAAATGTTCCACAGTATGTCATTAAACTTATCTATTTCCATGGAGACAAGCAGGCGATTCCACCATGCCGGCTTTCAGGTTATATCTGTTGAGAAGCAAGATGTATAAAGCCACATGATATATACAAAGAAGCAAAGAAGTGACCTGTCCATGAAGGTGAGCAGGTGGTGTACCCTACACCAGAAAAGTTACATACTGCAGCATTAAGTAACATTTTAAAGTCTACATCCATGAATCAACCCAGCAAAGTTATATATGTATGTCTTTACTATTTATCAGTGGTGGAAGAGGCACTCAATTTTGATTCTTAAGTAAAAGTACAGATACTGGACAAAAAAATACTCAAGTAGAAGTATCACATGAAAAAATCAAGTTTAAAAATGTACTTAAAGAGTAAAAAGTAAAAGTATTTCACGCAGATTCTAAGATCTAATGAAGCTTCAATTGTAGTGACTGTGACAAAAAAATTGTGCTGAATTTTGTTCAACAGAAACAATTAAACTGATTATTTTTTCCACCTGTTTTTATTTGTATATTTCAAATTATGAACTTGATAAAAAATAATATTTATTAAAAAATAAATTTTCAGTAGGTCTCAAACAACAATAAAAAGTACTTTTACTTTTCAGTCCTGTTCAAAAATGTAGTAGAGTAGAAAGTACAGATACCTGCTCTCAAATGTAATGAAGTAAAAATATTCACTTTAAAATTTAAATAAAGTGCTGGTACAGTACTTTACTACTTTTAGTCTGTTATGTTCCACCACTGATATTAGTCAGTAAGAAACCCCTTGATATGACTTTTTATTAATTTTGAGAACTCAACTCAGAATGTTTTTGTTAAATGCAATACTGTAATTTTGTCTTTGCTGAAAAAAGAAGTCAACTCCTTAGGATTCTGTATAATTCTACAGAGAGGAACTGCATTTCCAGGACCAAAAGTACTTTTCATTTGCTGTGGCCAGTCCTACACTTGGCCTCTGTTCAAAACCAGGATTTATTTGTTTACAATTCCCTTTAAAAACAAAATGCTGTTACATTTTTACATCTTTTTACTGACTTATGCACTTAAAGCACTTTGGTTCAGTTCTTGCTCTGTTAAAGTTGGATTTTTAAGTGCTTTATTACATTTACACATGTATTCAAATATCTCCTAACCCATATTTTATGTTAATGCCCCAGTATTTTCTTGAGTGCACATTTATGGACTCTCCCACCTCTGACAACAACAGAGCTTTTCATTTGCTTCCTGCTGATTTGAGGCTCTTAATTCATTTTGCAGGGAAGCTAGTCATTCCACATAAACAAGGCTTAGCTCCAAACCCGGGGTGCATCAAGTCAAGTGGTCTCCTGACGGACGAAGGTTAAATAGCTATTTGCCATGACAACAGGGCCTGACTGTCTTGTGCAGTTACAAATATAATGCGACAAGATGCAAGAAATGGCCAGTTCCATTATTACACCGATAAGCACTTTTGCCATCTCACTCTACCATTTATTTCATGCTTGATTTATAAGTTATTTTTTTCAAATCTTTCTGTATTTAATGTTTTCAATGTGTTATTCATTAAGATTCAAGTACATGCCACCTACGGCTGAATGTGGGAGCAAGCTTTTATGTTTGGTATAATCAGATCTCAGAGGTGGATTGGCGACTGCTGCTTTGTAAAAGGCATCTCTGCAACCCACAAGAATAAGGCACTTTAAATTTTCAAAATGATGGAAGATGATTTATTTTATTGCTTTATTAAACATAAAAATATCAGATTTGCATATTGTAAGTGGACCTAGCTTATAGCTTTGTAGGAGCGCAGTTGGCAGCAGTGGCCCGCTGTGTATTTTTGTGCATGGACTCTCCAGCTTGGCAGACCTTTATGTTTGATAGGCTGCAGAAAGAGCATTGCTGCACACATATTTGGTTGCTACCACTTAGTTGCTTTGCGGCTTTTCTCCTGAGACTACTTCATTTCTGCCAAAAAGTACATTAGGCACATTTTTCAAAGTGTTTGGATAATTTCAAAAGAAGCCATGCATTTTTTTTTTTTTTTTGGAAAATTCTTTACATTTTGTATAATTTATGTTTGAATGGTCTTTCCTCAGATTCTCATCTATAAGTAATCCTTATAATATATACAATGCCTATCGAGTTATTATAAGCTATTATAAGATTTTGATTGCTAATTGAAGCAAAGTACCTTAAATTAGACCATGTTTAGAAATAAATGAGTACATAAGTCTTCAAAATGAACATACAAAATATAATAATAATGCCTTACACTTGTAATGTGTTTTAGAGGCTTGTCAAAGTCTCTCTAAGCGCTACACTACAGTCATTATTCATTCACTTCCATACTTGGTGATGTAAGCTACTAATGTAGCCACAGACTGACGGAAGCGAGAGTGCCAATCATACTAGGCAATGTGGGTGAAGTGTCCTGCCTAAGGACACAACGACAGAACTTGGAGCGGGACTTGATCCTGCGATCTTCGGGTTGGGGGACCAGCACTCTAACCACTGAGCCACTGTCGTACTATACATACAATATAGCACAGAATGTCTGTCATGTGCCAGGTTATGTAAAAAAAATGGGTTCTACAATCACAAAACCACTAAGATCTTGACTTAATTGGTAATGATCACACTTTTTATAGCACTTTTACACCTTTAAGGCTCTCAAAGCACTACAGCAAGAAGCTACACACCCATTCACACATACATTCATACACCAGTGTACGCAGGCACTTGGAGATGGGTTAAATGTCTTGCCCAAAGAAAGAAAGAAAGAAAAAAAAAAAAAACTGGGTTTTGCCGATCATCACGTACACACACATGTCACACACACAACACAAACTTACACATAACTGCCTAACATTGTAGCTGTTAGGCAATTAAGCTGTTTCAACTACAAAACCATGATATTATGTTTTGGTATGTTTGGTATTGGTGTGGTCTTATCAACACTTGTCACCTCTGCATATGACTGGCCACTATGTTTGCCTGTCTTGCATAAAATTTAAAATAAAAAAAATAAATACTAATAATTAAACAATAAAAAAGTGTCTATCCCAAGGACACAATGACAGCATACTCTACCAACTGAGCTGCTGTTGCCAACATTAGACGGTGGATCTTTCATATCTTCACTGTAATCTAATGAATCATTTATTCTAATCGAAATGACTAAAACTCATCACACCCCTTTCCATTCTTTATTATAATATAACACATATTATGACACTTTTATTGCTTAAACCTAATGAGCCAATGCAGTCATGTGTTGAAAGGTTGAACAGATGCTGTGGTTAATATAAGCCCACCTGACGTCTGCCATCTGGGGTCTACTGTATCTCAGGATCAGCCCTGGTCCCCTGAGATGCACCAGTATATTATTTTTGTTCTAACTTCATCATTTAGGTTTATCTGCACTGATTATAATCTCATAGACATACAGTATAACATGCCTTTTCTGTGGTCCATGTATTTATGAGAACTACCACCTAATTTTTTTTTTCTGCCTCAAACAACTCCTTTAATCTTCTTGTTTCTTATTCTGCGCTCACACACTCTCAGCTCTTACTTTTTGATTTATATTGCAATGCATCAAAAACTTATAAATATGGGAATAGAGAGACTTCTAAAAGTTCTCCAGACAGTGGAATGATAAATGCACGTTACTGGCTCTTTCTTCCTGCTGTATCTCAGAAAAGGCACCTTAACTCATTGGCTGGACTCATTACTTTCCAGCTGTATGGCACTGCATCAAACTGCACTGAATTAGATGTGCTCACTCAACCTCTTTGTAATTCATTTTAAGTTATGTCATCTCAAACCAATCCAGAAACGACTTTTGAGACCATATCGCTCTGCAGTTTGATAACAGCTGTCGGCACATTGGGGAAACCTTTAAAATGCTATTTGTTGCGTGTTTGTCAAAACTTTTAAGCTAGCTAAATGTGTCCTGAATGCTGTTTTTAAAATACATTTTGTTGATTTCCACTTCCTGTTATATAGTGCCATTTTTGGAGATCGTTCACTGTTTAAAAGATACAATATTTTGCTTTGAATTGTTGATTGCTATGGCTAGGACTGTGACGATAACATATTTTCAAGCATGATAAATCGCTACAGAGAACTACTGCAATGAACTACTACTTTACTATTACTACTACTACGACTTTATACCACTGATACAAACCAGGATAAACCCTGTAAACCAATTTTAAAATATGCAGTATCATTAAAAGGCCTGAGCTGCAACAAATAAACAGCAAAATGAACCAATAATTAGCTATAGAAGTTATTTATTCCACGCTCTATAGCTCAAGTCTTACATTATTACATAAAAATGGCAAAAATCTCCCCACTTTTACCAAGAAAATGTACACACAATACATATTGAGCCCCTAAATATATAATTTCAACTTTCATATACTGCACGATAAGTCAATATGGTAAATATCTTGACAGGCCTAAATGTCCTACATTTGAATCATTCTAAACCCCATGGATACATTTGGCGAATAGACCTGATCCAAACAAGCGTTGGGTTTAATAGTTTAACAGTATTTTGCGAAAACTTGAGGTTAGGGTTCAACAAGCAAAAGGAAAAACACTGCCGACCCAAAGAACCAGACACAGTGGCCCAGACAATTTTTTTGACCACATTTTATTTCTTGATGTAATATATACATGTTTTAGTGAATAGAGTTTCATGGAATATATTTAACAAAAAAGCAAAAGCAACTCAAAAAAGGCTTATATCTACTACTATCAAGCACATCCACCCATGCACAAAGTATCACAGGCTCACAGCTAATCCATAAACTGGAGTTTTACTGCCTATGAGGTCGACCTTCTCGCTTAAAACTTTGCTGAATTTTAAATGGTATAAATGACCTCTAAACACTTTGGTCAAAGCTCAAGTGCTGAATTTAAGCATTCAGCGGGAGAAGGCTACCACTTTCTTGTCTGGTTGCGTGTCTTTTCTCCTCCAAGACCATAGCTGTTTATATCTATAAGTTTACCAATAGTACAGTTAAATACTTTCCTTCAAAGCAACCGCGACAACATGACTGGATGTCACAGAGTTAGGCCACAACTGTGAGTTCCTCTTTCTGCCTAAAAATCCACCGGGGTGTTTTCGTTTATAAAGTTTTGTTCTTTGTTAAACCTCACTGCTTTGAGTCCTCAACGCAACTTACTGTAGAGACAATGGGTATCTTTGGACAGTTGGAATGGGTGTGAGTTTTTGCTGGAGCACTGCCTCATCACTGTAATGAGACACTTCTGAACAGTTATGCGACACACAAGCATCAAACGGTCATTTTTGAAAAGCTCTCAAACCTCCTGTAACATTATCATCAGTAACACTCAGCCAGTCTGCCCAGCTGCTCCGACTGTGCTCTGTAAACAGGGCACAATGTTATTGGTCTCAGGGAGAACTTTACAACAGCTCACATATTCACCAATGTGCAATGTGCCAATGCGCAGCATCAGTGTGACTTTTACCATTTATTTATTAATATACGAGTGTCGTATTGAGGCTTATTGTGATTCTCCAAATATTCTTGAAAAGAAAAAAAAAAACACAAACAAAACAAAACAAAAAAACCCGACAATCTAATTAAATTGTACTACGTCAAGCCAAACCACATCAATTATTAACATAAAACAAACCAATAAATCGATTAATAAATAAATAAATCGATAAATAAATAAACAATAAATAAATGATAAATAATTAAATAAACTGATAAATAAATACATAAACTGATAAATGAACTGATAAATAAACTGATAAACTGAATAAATAAATATTTTTTTTTTTTTTTTTTATTAACTTTGTAACTTTTCTCGTGGGGAGTCCTTGACCTGGATGTCCCCGTTGAGATTATATTACTTTGTTTAAAATGTTCCACGGTAAGACACAACTTATCGTTCTCCATGAAGACAAGCAAGTGACGCCACCAGGCCAAGTTACAGATCACCTCTGTGGAGAGACGATCAAGCTCACTGTAAGAATAGATATTTTTCAAGGTATTTTTTAAGCAAAGCACCTGCGATTGAATAAATGCATGATGTACAAGTTCAATGCCGTACTTTACATCATTCAGGCCAAGCAATAACATCTCCAAGGGCCAATCCACCAGAAAAGTTGTGTAGCTTAAAAATATATAAAATACCGTCAAGAATATACTATGAGATAAATCAACATAACAAGTATTCAGATAAGGGGTAAAATGCATTAAAAATATGCTTAAGATTGTGTGATTTGAGCATTTTTCTGTAGTATGCATGAGCTGAGTATCCGGCGCCTTAAAAGCTGTCCATGTTCCTTTTTAGTCTGTAGCTATTGGGGAGCTGTCCGTGGTGCTGATTCTGCCAAAGTTCAATGCCATTCTCCATCGTTCAACCATGTACCAATGGGGTTTTGACTCTGGGGAAGGAATGTACAAGTCAAGTTTGCAGTGTGAAACAGCCCTCAGTATTCAGCTGGAGTTTGGTGTCCTTAAAATGGCTTAGATCTGCAGTATATTATGAATATTGCAGTTTTTGTAGTGTGCTATAGCAGCCAACTGTTGAGTCTCAGAAAGTCTGCTATTCATTCTGTCCAACCTGGCGATAGCATTTGTTTTGTTGTCAGCTGTATCTGTCAAGCATTAAATAATAATAGGATACAGCCTGTCTATGGCCAGGGCATTCCTCTTATTCACCTATACGAGGAGACAGCAGAAAAATACAGATGGCAGTTGTTGTTCTGATGCTATAAAATGGAAATAGTTGGGAATTGTGTCTTAATAAATCTTTCAGAAAGACACAATTACTTTTTCTTAATTTATTCCTTTTTGCCCACTATATGATAAAAGGGAACTGTGTAGGTCCTGCACATGCAAAACATAATGGGGATGTTGTAAACCACTTATTTTCAGTCAAATCAACCATTCTGGGAACAATCAGGATCAGTATGAAAATCTCCATAACCCACAAATAAAAAAGCCTAAACCTCACAATATTTTATTAGAACTTTTATAGGAATTCCATCTGGATTTTTTTGTCCCTAAATCATTTTTTCCCCAAATATCACAACCTTTTAACAGGCCCTTTATAAGAATTCCACCTAATTATTATAATTAACTTCCTAAATTTTTTTTTTTTTTGTGTGATTTGGGTGTCAGAATTGAAAAGGGAATTGTCAAGACCTAACAAATGCCCAGTCCACAGTCCATGAGACCATTCCTCCAGCAGCTGTACTTGTCTTTATATTTAGTCAAAGGCTTTTAACACTCATTATTAGAGTAACTGCAGCTTCAGTAGTTGAGAAATTCAGCTTCACAAAGAGTCCAGCCAATCATTGCTACTCCAAACAGATTCAGTTTGAATTGAGGGTCATTTAATTTGGGAAAAATCATCCTTTGAAGAATTTCATATTTCAATTTTGGTGGTGCCTTGTAGAAACACTGAACATGGAATGGCCTTAAGTTATGATGATGCACATACAGACTTTTATTTTAAATTGCTCTAATGTGGAATAAGACTTATTAGTATTAGTATTCATGGCATTCATGATGGTGATAACCAATTTTGTACGCATAAAACTCAAAATTTTTATGCAAATTTGTATGCACAAAAGAGAATATTTGGTTGTACTTTTCCTGTTTATTTCTCTTTAGATATGCTGTGAACCAAAATATACTATATTTCATGTTTTAAGGTTTCTGTTTTAACTATTAGTTTTATGAATGTAAATTTAATGTGAAAGCACACTTGATTGTGCCCATATGGAAATTTGTCATCTACATTTGACCCATCCTTCAATGCCACTGGGGCAACCCGTCATGAACAGGGGGCGCTGCAGTGTCATACCCGGGAACCCAACTCCAGATCTTGAGCTAGACAGCATAGAATTGTTTGGATTTTTTATCTATAGTGTATTTTTCCCTACATTTGACCATTACTTAAAAAATTATGGTTAGATTAAAAAGAAAGAAATTCACTCACTTAAAATTGTATATAAATGAATGTTTTGTAGCAATCTGCTCATTTTGCCCTGACATTATGTGACTGAGACACAAAAGTGAAACATTCTTGCCTGGAAAACCCAAAATGATGTATGTCTGTATTTTTTATACCAGTCTTTTTCCACACTCTCTGTTGCATCTCAAGCCTAATTAAACATGATCGTGCTATCAGATACGTATTTTTTCAGTGACTCATGTGAAACAAAGGAGCTCATTAGTCACCTATGATTTACAAACAAAATCTCATTTATCTCCCTTCAGATTAACAGAGTTCAGTGATTCGCTCATTGATTCCGCAGAAATCTGCCATTTTTTCAACCCCATGTGATATTTTTTTCCCTTTATCATTTCCAATATGGATGGATCATGCTTGTCTCTGTTAATTCAACTGTCAATCATGCCCATTTGAAAATGCCAGTTATATCAGAATTATTGACAACAGTACATGTTTTTCCCTTTACATAAAGGTGGTTCATTGCAAATTAAGTTACAATTTATTTAAATAATTACTCCAATTTGAAGTCTTATCAACCAGGTTGAAAAGGGTGTAGTACCGTCACTGCAACTACAAAGGTTTTAAATGACATTTTCACAGGCCTGGATGACAAACAAGATCATGTTTATTAAAGCTTTAACTACAGCTTTTGATTCAGCAGATCATAAAACTTATCCTTTTAAATACATATCTTAGAATTATGTAACAGTTTAAAATAAAACTTACCATTTTATTATAGAAACAAATCTTATATTCCATTGAATCACAGAAAATAAATTGTTCAAGGATCCTTTCTTTCTGCACTAGATTCTGGAGATATAATATACATGCAGACTTCAGCCTCTACTCTGAAACCTTTAGATACTCTCCTTCACTCAGCCCTTTGTTCCATGATGATGATGAATATTCAACCCATCACTGAACACTCTATGATGAAGTAGGTTGGCCATCGCTATCTGTCAGAAGAGAACAACACTGTATAAAATGTATTTATAAGGGACTGCGTGATCGACTGCCTGAATATCTCACTTGTTTGTTGAACTTTGATATGGGAACTTTTAATACAAGAGCTCAAGATTGTCTACGTCTAGACAGTGACCACAATTGAACTCAAATGGGGTAATGTTTTAAATGGACCTATCTAGTGATTTGTTTTGTTTGTATTGTTCTGTGTTTTAACAAGGCGCTTAAAAAAACCCCAAAACAAAACAATGTGGTACTCTCATTGGGCTTGCCCTGTATAAATAAAGATAAATAAAAGCTTACCATATTAAAATAAATAACAAAAATGCAAAAACTCATATGTAATAGTGGCAGAAAATACAATGAATACCAAATAGGCCAGGCACTTTTGTAGAGCATTGATATTCTGGTTGTGAGCTCTTGGTCAAACCTGCACCAGTGAATGAATAGCAAATAATGCTAGACTTGACAAATCGCATGGCTGTTGTTGCTGTATCATAATTTCTGGAGCTTTTTTGAATGAGAGATGGACAAAACACTATTCTTTTCACAATGCACAGTGGTGACTCATAGATGGTTATGTTTGCTCCATTGTCAAGGAAGTAGTTTATAGTGAATACATTCTTCATGACGCACTGACCAATCGCTTTCCACATTCAGTCTACAATTATTCATTTATCCAAACAAATTGTGTCTACAGCTCTTTATTATTTATTTCTCCCAAATGGTTTCTGTTCAAATGTACAGAAGAGTAACCTTTTGTTTCTTCTCACAAGTTTTGTTATGGCAATCTATAAAAAAAAAAAAAATAAAAAAAAATTATACTAGTCAGGATTAAAGTACTAATCGTACAGGGTGGCCAAAAAGTCACTGACAATTGAAAAAAAAAGTCATAACTCTTTGTTTCTAAACATTTTTCTTTTATTTTTTCAGAGCATTTAGAACTACCCTTCCGACATTAATATGAGCAAATATAGCACCGAAGAGTGAACCCTTATTGTACAGTGGTACTTTGAGTCACATGGGTCAAATTCAGAAACCCAGCGGTGTTACCGTCGACATTTTAATACCAGAGATGTCCCAATATCTTGATGAAAAGTTGTTTGTGAATAGACCTCAGACAATAACCAACTTAAAACATAATAATAAGGATATATCAAATGCTTTCAAATGTTATGCAAAGTGTGTTGCATAGGGCTATTCACTGCCAAACTGAAAATGGTGGACATGTAAAAAACATTATTTTTAACAATTAGGTCATTTCACTTACCGTAGTTTAAGTAGTGGTAAGTTCAAGTGTAAGTGAGCAATTATAACCGTATATATTGCCAAAAATCTCGGAAGATTTAGTTTACCTACTGCTAAAATTTGGTGAGTATAACTTAAGAATTCTAGGAGCTATTGAAGATTTAAAAGTGTCAGTGACTTTTGGAACACCCTCTATTACTTAAAGACACTGGACCTTTTTACCATCTTCAAAAGTTGAAAAATACAAGTAGTTTGCAGAGGTCCAAAGCACCCCACTTTCCAAATGCATGTATCCCTAGTATCCTAATTTAGTTTATAGCATTTTAGTTTATAAAAGAGGTTTGACATCATGGTAAACTAACAAGTAGCCTGCTAATGGCACACTTTCTGATTTTCAGGACAATAAAACACTATAATTAGATGCAGACAGCCCACAGTGGTATCATTTGTGACCCCAAGAGCAGCTTTTACAAAATGTATCTGTGCTAGGGCAAAACAAATGCTTCTTAACAACATGGAAAAAGCTGGTGCAGCCAATTTAAGCTCATTTTGTCTGTTTTGGTGAAATTATGGGCCGATAAAACTAAAAACAAAATTGTCACCAAAACAAATTGCTTACTTCTAGCTACCTTGGACTGTCATTTCCAACAAAACCATTCAACTATCCAACAAAATAGTACTTTAACAACAACGAAGAGATGCCTATTTCTGTGCTGAAGTTGAATCAAGGAAGCGTATAAAGTGACAGGATCCAGGTTGTTACACAGTAGAAACTGGCAATAGATGAAATAATACATTTTTAGTGGTTGGAGATTTAGCGAATTTGCTTTCATCCATGCCGACGGTGTGTGTTTGAATGGACAGAAAGAAGAATAAACCGGTCACAGCGGTATGTCTGCATGTATTTGAAGACAGCAGACAGCAGGCCACACACTGAGGGACAATAAGTGCTTGTTAGCTTTCACATAAACACAGATCTTCCTCATGATACCAGTGATGAAGAAGATGGGGGGCCTGTTATTTCCGCAACACTCAAGCGCTGCTAATTTGTCTTCCCCATTTGAATTTGCTTGATCACAGCGGGCGGCAATACAAGCAAAAATGGATATAATTAAGATACATTTTATGAAAAGATGTCTTAAGGTGAGTTACACAAACATCTACTGGGGTTTTTTAATCTAAGGCATCAGAATTGACGGAAAACATAATAAAGATTTGAATTATCTGAACAAACAACTGCACTGATAATAATTGAAAACACTGATTACGTCGGGGGGAATCATTTAGAGCAATAATGATGCATTTTCTATCTAAATGTTCCAATTTACTATGGCCTGTGTAACAATAACTATAGTGTGTGTGTGATAGATATAATCTTCTCCCATAGCAACTATAACAATAGTTGGAAACAAAATCAATACTGTTAACAAAGTAAAACATTGTTGTATCTATTGTTCTGTATACCAGCCATGTCAAAGTTCAAATTCATTCCTGAAATATTTAAAGTCCATTCTTCTTGCTTTCAATAATAAGAATTTTTCCCCATGTATTTGTCTTGGCCTAGTACAGATTTGCATAAGCAGCTCTCGAGTTCAAAATATGTCAACTGTGTACTATCTGTATCTGATTATGAAGGAAGTGTGTGTTAGCATGCTAGTTTTTAGCTTTACCATCTCTCTGCTCTGTTCTCTTCTTGCAAAACATGAGTTGAATTGTGTTTTTGTTCAGTTAAAATTTGAAGGTTTTTTTAATTTTTTTATTTTGAGCACATGTATCAAGTACACTTAATGCACATTTAACAAATTAGTTCTTGTTTAAGCTCGAAAAGGAGTGGGAAGACGAAAACGTTTTAAATCCTACCCCTATCTTCCATTAGGACATACATTAAATGCTTTGTTTAAGCTAAGACGTACACTCTGCATAAGGTGTCCAAGGTGACATGGGTGGAACCATATTCTACAGCCTTTTACCAAGGGATTCAAACTTCGAGACTTCTTTTCTAAAACTGTCCCAGCTCTCACCTTTTACTTTTCTTTTTAAAGTTTAGTTTTGAAACATCTTGGGGGGTTGTCATTTCCAGATCTCCTGCCTAGCCTAAGTGCCGACAGACTCCGAGTTCTTTGTGAAAAGTCTGAACATTTGTGTCTACCACTTTGTTCCTATTACAGCTCCTTTTTAAATTTTTCCTCCAGTATTCGCACTTTTTTCTGTTGCTGCAAACACGGAAAAGTATTTAATCGACTAGTAGCGGTCAATACCAAATCAGCTCGTTTGTGTTTGTGAGTTTGTCTACAGTCCTGTTTCTTTTGCGGCAGCTCTGAGTGTAATGCAGTAGTCTACTCATCGATGAACCCATGTCAGTGAAATGCACTTGGAAAGCTGTCATAATCCATTTTGAAATCCAAATCTTTGCTCTTTCAAATGGCATAAAAACGTTTCATATCATTAAATAACCAGTTCTCAGAGGACTACAGTTAAGTTCTGATTTAGGGACAGTAGAGGTAAAGTAAGTTGGTAGTGGGAGTTTTTTGTAAAAGGATACTGCTACTTATTGATTAGTTGAGGATTTTTTTTTTACTTTTCTGGTGGAGAGTCTGCCACCTGGTTGTCTCCATGGAGATGTTATAACTCTGAGTGTTCCATAGTACGTCATTACAGCTCGATCTCCTTGTAGCCAGGTGACATCAGAGGGCCAATTGTTTCCATAAAAGCATCTGCAATTGAATAAATGCAAGATAATACATTTAATGTCATAGTGTGAAAAATTTCAGGCAAAATGTCATGCCATAGAGTCAAGCAGGTGGCATAACCTCCGGTAGAAAAGTTACATAGTAGGCGACAATAGCTCAAACGGTAGAGTGGTCGACCTCTGACCCGAAAGTTGGCGATTTGAATCCTCTCAACATAATCATCATTGGTAGAGCACTTAACCCACCTCGCCCTCAGTGTCTGTGTACACTGGTGTATTAATCTGTGTCTGAATGAGCTTTGAGTGCCTCGAAGGTGGAAAAGTCTTATATAAAAATGTGACCCTAGTGTACCTTTAAAACAAATCACTATATTTATGGTTACACCTTTACTTTAATTGTTTGTATTTTACTTTTACTTGGGTAACATCTTTCACAAACTGCTCACAGACAGATAAGAAACAGTTTACCCAGTGAATGATCTTCTACTCTATTTCAAAAGCATCATGACGGCTTTTCAAATCTATGCCCATTAGCTATATAAGCATCCAAACTACCACAAGAGGGCTGACAAAAGACTGGAGAGGTTCACTGTTCAAAAGATTCATCAGGTAAAGGGAGAGAAGAGCTGTCGGCACATCTGATAACGGCCTATTTCAGGTGCAAAAGTGAGTAATGTGTGTCTGGGGGGAGAATACTGAGGAAGTGCCTCCGAGCCTCTTAGTAAATAAATCTGTGTCTCCGCTTCCAAGACCCATCACAACTACAGTCGCGGCAATAGGCGTCAGTCTGTCAAGGATTTCTCTGTAGTTTGGTGAAAAGTTTTGGGGAGGTTTTCCAGATTGTAGCTCAAACTGTTTATTTGTATTTCCCTAAACCCTGTATTTTAGTGTTCTCGCTTATTTTACTTTATCAACTTCAGTTTTTCAACTTGGTGTTCAAAGTGTTATATTGATGATTGAAATGGGGAATGAACTTTGCGAAAGTAGATCTAAATAAAATCAAGTCTCTGTTCACTCTTGCTTTGTTGGTTTTATATTATCCATGGGTAAAAAAAAATACTTCAAAATGACACCTATAAAAGGAAAGTCCATGATTACCCATGAAAGACAAACTTTGGACAATGCACGTGACACATAAAACCACATATGAACTGTATAGCAAAGGTGATGAACTAAAAAAAAAAAAAAAAGAAAAAAAATCTGTAAATCCTGTGTTCTGTCATCAGTACATGCACCACAATTTGGCAACCACAGTTTTTATAGGACTCTGCATCAGACTTCCTGGATAAGTAAACTCTTCTCTCTACATCCTTGGTCTGATATTTTAGGGAGCAAAGAAAAGTAAGCAAATGATCAAAAAAATGATGCATTTCATTTCCACTGCCCAATTCTCCAATTGGCTTTGAGCAAATATTGATTTCTTTCATAAAGCTCACCTAGCAACGGGGAGGCATTTATCTGAAACCTTGGACTGGATTGTGGAATCCTCACTCAAATGCAAGAGCTACAAAAAAGAGCATGTTTTCAGTGCATTTGTACATCAAATGATAGAATATAATCTCTAAAATACATGAAATGGTATATAAGCCTTTTTTTTTTTGTATTGAAATTCTATTGCTGCTATTCTAGCTTCCATGAACCAGGAGTAGGCTTTATTATATGTGAATGAGAGAGATTTTGTTGTCTCTTAAGGACATTTTGGTTTTAAGTATGCAAAAGTAAAAGAAGAACAAAATACTTCACAGCATTTACACAGTTTGGGTTGGCTAAGAGGCAGTCTTCAATAAAAAGCTCTTCCATTTCTTTGTTTTAATATGTATTCATGGGTTTCAGGGAAATGGTTACTTAGATTTGGCAGAACCTTCACTCATTTAAAAGATATAACTTAGATTTTTATTGCTGATTTACAAAGTCAATCAAGGACCATAACCACTGCGTAAAACCCCAAAATAAGCAAGTTTTGTGTTTTGATGTATTCAACTCTTGCCTGGGATCTCGTCTTTTTATACATGCCATAGACTGTATAAAGAAGTGGACTAAGGGAGTGTGATGTTGGCTCCAGTCAAACGAAGCTCATCGAGGCTAACTGTTATACGAGCAAATTTGGAGACATGTTTCATATTTGGAATTCCGGCTGTGAGTATCATAGCAACCAAAGAGCCAATCCGGAGAGAGGCTCCCTCCTAAACTGGCAGTGCGGGCACTTAGCAATGCTGTTAATCAAACAACCTTGGGGAAAGAAAGCATGTGATTTGTCTCTTACTAATGTTTATATCTTGATTTACGGACAAAATAGCTAAATAAAAATACCGGGATCATGTAGAGTGGGTTAATATGAATATTTTATGACCAAAATGATGAGCCTGACCGCAGCAGTTATGTATAGGGGGGCGCCAGTTTTTCAATAGAAAGTGAATTGGAGCCGGAGTTGATGACGCCGGAAGCGCGCCGATGCTCACTTCCTATCTGGAATGTAGCGGCTAGCGGTTAGCTTTGTCCATTTATATACAGTCTGTGATACATACACATACATTTTCTGTCCCTGTTTTCCTCAGCCCTGATGGTTGTTCTTTCTGCTCTAACTGCTGAAAATCTGGTTAAAGATGAGGTCACTTTAGAGGTGTTTGTGAATCCCCTTTCTCTTCACGTGAATAGGAACTAACAGATAATCCAATAAGCCGGTGCCATCCTGTTCCTGGCAGGGCTCCATGGCACTGAAGCCTGCTGAGTGAGAATGGTGACAGGAAGAGAGTTTGCTCACCTCCACCAGCCCCTGTGGTACCCTCCGCGCCTCCCAAACCCCCCTTAAGCCCCCCGTCGCTCTTCCTCACACACACACACGTACATATAAACACACACATGCGCCGCCTCCCGTCTCGTCATTCATTAACCCGGAGCAGGGACCAGGGGAACACACAGGAAGACGGAGAGCGGAAGATGAGGAGAGCAGCAGCACAGTGGGGCTGAATGATAAACAGATTGAGCTGATAAATAAAGGAGAGGTGGAAGGGATAATGGAGAAGAGGAGAAAGTAAGATGGTCTGCCAAACAGTAATAACACGTTGGATATTTTTTGTATTGGTCTTGAAGTTTTAGTGGGTTATTCTTGATTATAGCAGAATATATTTCTTTTTTTCTTTATTTTCATTTCATTTCATTTTTGCATTTATTTTCCCCGGTTAGTGTTCAATTTGCGCAAGTCTTTCCCCATTTACCCAAATTTGACTTTCAAAGTACAATCTCGTTGACTAAAACGACAAGAGAAAAAGTGGAAAAACACTGAATATTGTTATAAGTCGTCCAAATGTTGAATTTCCCTTTGAGCGACAGTGGTTAAATAGTTAGAGCTGTGGTCCCCCAACCCCGAAAGTCGAAGGATCGACTCCTGCTCGGAGTCTAGTGTGAAAGTGGTGTGTGTGAGTGTTGGTGGTCAGAGGGGCCAATGGCACAGATTGGCAGTCTTGCTTCTGTCAGTCTGCCCCAGGGCAGCTGTGGTTATAATAGTAGCCTACCACCACCAAGTGTGGAGTGAATGAATAATGACTATAGTGCAGTAGTTTGAGGGGCTTTAACAAGCCTGTAAAGCGCATTACATGAGAGAGACATTATTATTATAATAAATGTAACAGAATGTATGTATTATGTTACTCTATATATGTAGAGCACTTTGTAAATGATATTATATGGTTAAACATCCACTGAATGAATTTGAAAATAAATGCTGGCTGTTTTTCCCTTGTGTATACACATGCCCTGCAACCTTTACTTGCTTATGTGTAGCTAATTCCACTTTTGTTGCTTTTCTATTTACTAAAGACTAAAGAGGCACCTTCAAAAATAGGATATGAAATTGTTGAGACCATTTAAAGTTTTTTTTTTGTTTTTGTTTTGACAACTTCTTCATCATTACCAGCTCCACAAGATAAGAACGCATTTGAACCCAAACAAATGTTGTACAGCAGCAGAATTTTGGTCTGACAAAAGTTATGACTAAAGTGAGAGCAGAGTGCAAGGTGCAAAGCTGTGAAGAATAAAAGGGTGAAAAAACATGTCCGCCCGAGTGGCATAGTGTGGTATTTTACTTGTCATCTGCACTGGTGAAGAGCAGCGCAAACACACGGCTATTTCCTCTTTCTGCATCCTCTCACCTTTATGGCTGTCTCTCCATGCACTGAAGCGGGCTCAAAAACACACTTGGGCGGAAACACTTTGCGATCCCACAGTGAGAGCGAACGGAAGGCCAACGCTGGCTAATATGACCACCGGCTTTGATGCTATAGCCCGAGCCGCCTCTGGATGGCACTGCAGCACTTTACAAGAGCATAGCAGATATTGTACACAGATGCACACCTTTTGGTAGAGCTGAAAAATCCTCTTTGAGAACAATTGCTTTTACATGAATGCATGGCCATGTATATGCAAGCTAGTGACACTACAAACTGTCATGTAGCACTCAAATAGAGGTTTCATTGTTTTGTTCCCGCTCTGGAGATGAAACTGGGCTATATGTTCTACACATTTCCATAAAGACAAACAGGAGCCCTTCCACACGCTTGGTTTACATTTGCATCACACGCGCTACAAGATTTCTGTTATCAGACTTGCGTGTATGAAACGGCTTATCTGTCCAGAATGCCTGCAAAATGTCACTTGGAGAAAAACTGATGCCTTCTCATTCCTCATTCTCCTACACCTTTATATCTCAAAGAGGAAACTTGATACAGTTTTGAGATTAAGAAAAATGCCAGAGGATGGAGAAAGACACTGTGCATATAGATAATGAATGGACGTAATATACACTGAGTAAGACAGTTGGGTAGTCAAATATAGTTAAGATGTATCAGCAGTTATTGAAAGGAAAGCATTGTTGGGCAGCCATGTTAAAGGTGTATTTTATGTAACTTTTCAGGTAGGGGGCTGTGGCAGGAGGAGTGGCAGGAGTATTGCCTGGAATGGAATGTTGATTGTATGACATTATACTTCTATATACTATACTTCTATCTAGTTGTATGTTGCATTCATTCAATTACAGGTGTCTTTACTGCTCACAAAAACTTGTCTTCTTATCGTGAGTGGGATCGCTTCTTCACAGATCTGACGTGAAAGTTGGTTTGGTGGCATTACCTTTGTGTCTCCATGAAGATAGATGAGTTTAATGCCGTACCACAGAACATTTTAAGAGGGGTAACATCTTATCTGAGAGAAGCAGCTGGGAAACCCTCTTCTGGAAAACGTTTCACTGGGTTTCAGATGACGTCACAATATTCTAAAGGAAAATAATACTTATTACAGATAGGGGGAGCTAAAATTCATATTGTTAAAATGCAGATTTGTGGTGTAATACAGTGAGTTCCTGGCTCTAGTTACCAATAGAAATGATCAAGTTCAACATTTGTGAGTTTACCTTTTAGATATTTTATAGCAAACTACAATGTAATCAATAGGGAAAGCTGCCTTAAGTGTCTTTCCCATGGACACAATGGCAGCATTCATACTTGGGAGCTGGAATCGCACTACCAACCTGTGAGTCGGTAGATCTTTGGATCACTGGACAACTGCTGTACCAACTAAGCTACTGTCGCATAATAAGCATAAATAAGCATAATAAAACACTGGAACACTGTTTGGATGGTGCACCTAGTTTAGCATTTTAGGTTTTATGAGGCCAACAAATGTACAACAATTTGCTGATTTGAGCATCAATCAAATGAGCATTAAAAAGCAATGGGGTGTAACAAAAACTCAAGTACAGTTTAACTTTTGGCAAGCCAAAGCTGGACAGACTCAAACAGAAACGTATGCATGTTTTAGATTAGACGCTTTGATGTTTAGACCCAGGCAGTAAAGGCAATATGATAGCTGAGCATGCAGAGGAGGGTACGGACTGGAAGTGCCCCGGAGTGTGGTCACAGTCGGAGGTGAGGGAAACGTGGATCTGCTGTAGCTGTGATGAAGAAGATCTGATGGTTGAATGTAACTGGCAGAGGGACGATGGATTGAGGAAGACGAGCAGCATTAGCAGGACTAAAAGAGGAAGGGTTTTGGTTTTTGAGCGGCAAGTGTAGAAAGGTGAGGGCAGATGAAATTTAAATTTTATTATTTTTTTATTTTCTTATTTTTGGGGTAGATGGTATAGATCTGGGTCTAATCCTTGGCAATCTGCTATTTTGGTGTAAAGGTCATATTGTGCTTCAAGGCTTGCTCTTTGCTGAAACACATTTGAAACCACCCATTCTCCTATTGGTTCCTATTGGTCCTTCCTATTGATTAGTCTCCGTCAGGCCCTGAGTGAGTGACACATGGATGTAACCAATCACTGTGAAGTGTGAACTCAGAAGCAGCAGGTAGCTTGAGTTACTTCTTAATCAAATATATCAAGACATTAACCACATGAATCGTAATAAAGTCTAAACCGTGATCTAGGCGCTAAATTGAAACTGAGCCATTGTAACTTGTAATACCATACACAGTGAGGTTGTTTGATCTGTTCATAACTCTTCATTACTGATTTCATTAGACCGGCATTAACATTCTTTAAGTATACTACTAAACACCAATAGTTTCATATTCAAATGTTTTTAATCAATGTTTTTCATCATCTTTTAGAACCTGAAATTCTCCTTGTTACCCCTGACAGCTGCTCATATATCCCTAGTAATTACTATTAGTTATTTTCCCCATAAGGAATTTTGTCCTTGGCATTTTGATCCAATCTTCAATCAGTACCTCAGGACAATCAATGAGAAGCAATGAGAAACTGATTCCATCTCAGTCAGGATTCTCGAGTTGATAGGCACTGGAACCCCCGAATACCCTGAGATAAGAGAAATAAGACGCAAGTTCCGTCTGATCTGGGAGTCAAACTTAGTATCTTCTGATGCCAAATGACAACAACGTGATCGTCTCTTTACAGTCAAAGTAAAATTTACGTTGAGAAGCATCCTCTGTTCAAAAGCATGTATTTACTAGAGGAGAAAAGGGAAGAGGTTGGCTGGGATAGATGACTCGCTCAAGGCTGTACACAACCTCAGAACAGATGCAACCACAGCACTTCCTTAATAGTGTTCCTCCTCACCCAGTAATGGTGAGAATACGTCTGCAGGCTCTGTGTGTGTGACTGCATGAGAAATTCAATATCGCTTTGAACTTGTAACTTCAGAGCACAAAATCAAACTGGACCCTTCTCAGGTCCAGGGTGTCTCAAGATGTGTCCGCTACATGACGGGAAGTGATGGGCAAGATGGTGGATGTGGTATTTGTAACATGTATGGAGACAGCACGGAGGCATGGCTGTCAGTGGAGTTGTTCGATAATGAGAAGACCATCATCGAACAACTCCAGTTCTCAAACTTGCCGGAACTATGGGACATTTCTTTGGCTCTAGGCAAAATTTTGGAAAAGTGAAACAATATTCAGGCAAAACACCTAAGACGTATTTGAGTCAACTTTGAGAAAAAAAAAAACAACCCAAAAAAGCGTTCAAGTTAAATCAAAAGATGTCTACGTTCAGGTGCTGCTTGATGAAAACTTTTTTATAATTGTACTTTATACTTTGTGTGAAATGCTGTTTTCCTTCTCCAGTAAATATGGTAAAATGTTGTTCACTCTTTTCAAAATATTGAAATTTGAAATACGCTGACACGCTGGAGGGACTAGGTCTCTCGGCTGGCCTGGGAACTCCTTGGGGTCCCATCGGAGGAGCTGGAGGACGTGTCTGGGGTGAGGAAAGTCTGGGAGTCCCTGCTTAGACTGCTGTCCCCTCGACCTGGCCCCGAATATGCAGAAGAAAATGAATGGATAGATGAATGGATTGAATTGAATTTGAAATAATAATTCTATTTTCTATTCTCAGGATGCACCTAGGACAAGGGCCACTGCAGACAAGCATCCAATCTTGTATTAATTTATTGGTTACAAACTATCTCTGCCAACAAATGTGCACTTTGGACAATAGCTGGAAACCTAGTTGACCTCATGGGGACACTCGTGGTTATATTGCAATCATTTCACTTCTGAATGGATAAAAGACAATGCCATGGATGCATAATCATTCAGACCATTTACCCTCATCCTTATTTTAAAACAACACTCCCCATTTCTCAAAGTAAACAAGTCAGTGGCTTCACTGATATTGTTGTTTACAAGTTCAGCACCATGACCACCTCTCGTCTAATAATATTCCCAGTATACTTAAGAACACCTTTCATACTTGCATTCTGCTTCACAGCAGGTCAGGGCCAGCACAGGTATTTGTAATGATCATATGATGTCGCTGGGTTATTTCCTCACATTGGCCCATTAGTTAAAGGCTGGGGCTCTAAAAGGATGCATGATTCATGAGTGGAGCAGGTCCTATTCTAAGTCACTGGACTAGTCATTTCCATAAATTTCTCCGGTTTGCGTTTGAGTGCTTTCTGTTGTGTGATGCGGCCAAAGGGGCCTTGGGTGGTAGCTACCGGAGTCTCTAAGTGAAAGCCTCATATTTTTTTCTATTTTTCTGCTTCTCCATCAAATCTGTTGCTTTAATTCAGGACCTTGGCCCATGATTTGGCCTCTGCTCCTTCCTATTCTCCAGCTAGCCCCTGCTCACCTACCTCACGCTGTTAAACCTCTATCAAACAGCACTCCAATGTTTAACCTTACTCACCCTTCAATCCTCCCATCCCCAGTATTGGAGCGTCCTTGGATCTGGCTCCATTCGACCAATAATCTTTCTTACCTTTCCCATCTTGTAGTAGTACCTCTCACTGAGCTCTCCATCCCCTCTCTCCCCCTAATCCATATTCATGTCATTTGTATATAGCGGCTCGTGGCAGCTGTTGGGGACTGTTACTCTGTGTTAAAGGTCTTGAGCTGGCCCTGATTTACAATAACAACTTGGGATATATCCAGAAATGCCATTACTGAAGTCCCCTCTCTCTCTTTTCCCCTTTCTGTCCCTTGCTTTCTCTCTCTGTGTCATTATCTTTTTCCCTCTCTCCAATATCCTTTCTCTCTCTCTCTGTCTCTCTCTCTTCTTTCACATAAGATAGGCCATTTCCCTTGCCTATACCGTGGCCCACCGTTAGTCTTTTATCTGGTCCAATTCTTTCTCCCCATTTCTAATTTCTCTAACATTAAGCCAGGGTAGCCATCAAGCATCAAATCCTTCATGCAATTTTTAATGCAACCCCAATTCAACATAAAATGGTGTTAAGGATTAGATGAAACCTGAATTTCCCAATCTTGGAAAGCATTTTAGACACCACAGACATTCAAACATGACTCAAAAGGGACAAATGGACTTTAATGAGCTTTTAATCATCAACAGAGCTCTCTCATTATTAGCTTACTCAAAGTTATATTGATTCATACATGTTTAAGTAATGCTGTTTTGTCCTGCATACAAAACTTGAGGGCTCAGAATTTCCGTCTTCACCTACCCCCTATCTCCGCCCTACAGCCCTGTACTTAATTGTGATTATTCAAAGAATTCTGACTCCTGTCCATATATGCAGGAAGTCAATTGACCTGTTTCTATTATTTAGCTCTTTTAGATAAATGTTGCAGTTTAATTCACTTCACCTCTTTTTTTCCCCTTAACTCTGTAGCATCGGATGCCATCGCCGCCGATAGACTCGAGGTTGCGTGCGGGCTTTCCATTACTGTAACTCTGCAACCAGTTGTGCTATGATGTAAATTCAAACGGCATCTCAAGGCAGAGGCATGGGGATCTTTAAATATGTTACTGTCACTGTAATCTGCTTACATTGTCCCTCGAAGATGACCAATCAGAGCACAGGTGCCACCAGGATTCTCCGAGTCAGTTATTTGATGCAACAGAGTAAAAATAAGGATGGATATGTAAAAGAGAGGTAATTGTGTGAAAAAAGGCAAAAGTACATGCTGATACTTCCTTTAACATGACTTTTGTGGCTAAAAAATGTAAATTCAAACGGCATCTCAAAGCAGAGGCATGGGGATCTTTAAGAACTGAGCACATTATAGACCATTATAGCTCGTCTGGACTTTTTTTTTTTGCCACACAAATCAAGTATGTACTGCCTTTTTCACACAACTACCTCTATTTTACATATCCATCCTTATTTTTCCTTTCATGCATCAAATAACTGACTGGGTGAATCCCGGCGGCACCTGCGCTCTGATTGGTCATCTTCGAGGGACAAAGTAAGCACATTACCGTAATGACAGTAACATATTTAAAGAGCCCCATGCCTCTGCTTTGAGACGCCGTTTGAATTTACATGATAGCACAATTGGCTGCGAAGTTACGGTAATGGAAAGTCCGCAACCTTGAGTCTATCGGCGGCGATGGTGCCCGACGCTATAGGGTTAAAAGACCTATGTAGTTTAACCCTTTCAGTAACTTTTAAGAATTTAGATATTATTGAACATGATCCAGTTGCTTGGATATTTTCTCCATCATACCGTTTTAGTACTAGCATAAAAATATATTTACTTGCATATCCCTGCATATTAAAACAAGACATATTTATGTGCTATTAATCTAATGCACTGTATAACTTGAAATACTGACGTTTTATTTTTATGTGCATTTGTCAACAGCACCACAACTTTTTAGTGAATAGGTTGGGCCCCTGCAATGTTTTGTGTTCTACTGCTACTAATCCTCCCCCCAACAATGGAGCATCAACTCCAGCAACATGTGCTTTTTAATAGCATCCCACTGGAGACTGAGTGTTGCATTTGTTGCTGCTTCACGGTGCGTTTAAAGCCACATGGTAAATGAAAAATGCGGATATTAAAAAGCCATCAATTCAAGCAGCAACAAGAGAGAATTGATTGAATTTGCTGTGAGTTACAATAGCTTCACAGGTACAGAGGGAAAGAAAGGGGAAAAAATCAAAACGTGTTTGATGCACAGCTTGTCATTGCCTAAATGGTGTAGTAAGCCAGTGGGATTCTGATACAAATGGAGAAATTTGTAGTGAACAACACAATTATCTGTTTTCACCAGGGATCTCATGATGAAGGCAATCAGCTCTGCCGGCAATCTGGGCACAAAGACGCCACTGGGGCCCGGCAGCTGTCACCTGACATCATGTGATCAATCAGGATAATGTATTAACTATACATACACGAAAGAAAACAGGGCAGGAATGGCAATGAAAAACTAAACGCGGCAGTAGGCAAGGTGTTTTGTCCATTATTTTATCCATTGCTGTGACCTAGTGAGGAAGACCTGTACCATCGTTGTGTCCTTGGGCAAGACACTTCACTCACCGTGCCAGTCGACCTTACACCAGAAGTTATCATAGGTGGCTCCATTATCATTCAAGCTGTATGGTTTGTGTAGAACTGCTTTTCTTTTTAGAGTGCAGCCTTACACAAGACTACAAAGCTGTTTTCAATCCCCCAAGAGAAAGGGTGCATTGTCGACTTCTTGGTTCACAACATTTTACACAAATCAACCTACTTTATAAGATTTTAGCAGCAAGACTCACTCTAGTTCTCCATTGTCACGAATAGTGCTTCAGTTTCTTGAATGTGCTTTACAAATCAATCCGACCCATGTGCTACTTTATTTGTTGAGCAGTAAAGCAATAGTTTTATATTAATTTATTTTATTGATGATTTTTGGCATATTTTGGTAAATTGATAAAGCATTGCCAGATGTGCACAGGACCAATTTGGTCATAAACTTTATATCTATAGCCTATAGTCTATCTCTTGTATGTCTAACATCAGCTCTAAGTAATTTGAAACATTTTAGTAGAAACTCGTACTAATTTGATTTTGATCAGTTACTACAGCTCCATTTTTCTCTGTAGCCTCAGCTGTGCGAACTGCACCTGGTTTTGGTTATGGATGTGGTCATTTGTCTATTCCCAAGGTATCAAGGCTTGAGAATGAAATATTTCCCCAGAATATTCCTCAAAAACACAATATTTCAAATGGTTCATATGACTGCATATTTATTTCAAATACCTTTCAAGGACCTTCCCACTTTGAATTATATAATTTAAAAGTGGGGAATAAGATAGTATGGAGCAGTAGCACACAGTACAAAACATACTGTAAAGAAGGTGAGTCGCTGTCTTTACGGATATGTCCTATTATATATCTATTGCTAACCTCAATCTGAATGAAATTGGGGAAGAATTCCAATCTGGTTTTAAATCCCAGCACTGTACTGAAAATGCTCTTTTAAAAGTTTTTAATGAGCTGCTTTTAACTGTTGACTCTGGGTAATCCACAGTTCTTTTGCTTTAAGACTTATCAGCTGCCTTCGACACATCACAGCAGCCTCCTGTCCCACCTGGAGACACATCTGGGCATTAAGGGTACAGCACTTTGTTGGTTTCGATCCTGTCAGACAGGAGTTTTTCTGTGACCCTAGGACAATATTCCTCCTTGGTGTGTACATTAGCACCGACCCTTTTTGCTCTGTACATGCTTTCCCTGGATGATGTCTTTAGAAAGCACATTGTGGTATTTCATCGTTTTGCAGATGACATTCAAATATATCTGCCAGTGAGGCCAATAACAGCCAGACCATAATCAGAGCTCTGCAGGTCTGTCTCATTGATGTACAGACTTGGCTGAGCACAAACTTCCTAAACTTAAATCAAAATAAGACTGACATTGTGGTGTTTGGCCAAACTAACCCACTGCTTGAACATGACAGTGTGATTGTTCCTTTGTCCTCTTGTTGTCGCCCTGCAGTGAGGAATCTTTGTGTGATCGTGTACTCTATGTTCAAACTGGACAAGCACATTAGCTCTGTCATAAAGTCCAGCTTCTTTCAGTCGAGGCTCTTTGCCACAGTAAAGCCCTACTTCTTATAGGTGGATTTTGAAAAAGTAATCCACGCATTTGTAACATTGTATCTGGATTATTGTAATTCTTTGTATGTGCGACCGGACCAGGGCTCCCTGCAGCACTTACAGAATGTCCAGAACACTGCAGCTCGTCTGCTGATGTAGTGGGGTTGTCTGTTTTCCCCTGCTGCCCTTGAAAGCACCCCTGTGGGCTCCACCCTTGATCCCGCCCTCCTAGTTAGAGTCTTTTTAAGACACCTGCTCCTAATATGGCAGCCTTTTTGCTGCTGCTGTGCTTTTTTGTGTTAATTGCAAGGTAGAAAAAAGTTTCTTTATGAATGGCAAAATTGTAACAGTTCATATAAATGGCATATTTCCATTAGGGATAATTGACATTTTATTTCAGCTACATCCATGGACCTTCATTTTGGCTTTAGACTTTTAAATAAAATAATTTAAATTGTTTTTCATGTCTGTCATCTTTTTAATTCAGAATCTTACCTGTGTGTCTTTTAATTTGTAAATGTGATGGTGACCCCTGGGTGATACAATGCTGACAAAAACTGAGAAGAGCACATCATGGCTATACTGTGCAGCCTGCACTGGCTCCCCGTTTCATATCAGGTGTAATTTAAAATCTTATCGTGTTCAAACGTGTGCACTCTATGGGTCCACTTTATTTGATGGAGTTACAGCAGCTCTATACTCCACCCAGAGCTCTGAGGTCAGCTGACCAGCTCCTGCTGGCTGTGCCCAAAGCCAGGCTCAAGACCAGAGGTGACATAACACAGACTATGGAACAGCCTGCCTCTTCCTGTCAGATCCTCTCAGTCTTTAGTGCAGTTTAAGACTACACTGCAAACCCACCTCTTCTCCCTGGCATTTAGATCTAGCTAGACATAATATGTTTGTGTTTTATTATATTTTTCCTATGTGAGATGTGTTTTTGGTCAGCTGAAATTGTTTTATATAAATAAGGCCTATACTCAACTAACTATACTGAAAATTACATGCATCATGAATAATTATGTTCAAAATCTCAATCCAAGAACTCTCAATCCAAGAACATGGCTTGTGACACGAAAAGACTTTACATTTCACACAGTTCATGGTTCTCTGTTCTCCACCATACAATCCTCCAAGAAGCGCCCGCACTAAGTGAATTTTAATGACTGTTGCTTAATTAAAAATACATTGAATATACCAAAATATGTGTACTCTGACCTTTTACTGAATCTGCCTCATTCACCTTGAGATTTGTCTTTTTAAACAGCAAAAATTAATTGGTAAGGGTCAAAAAGGAACAGACAGCCACACTCAAAATGATAATGCACACTCGCTGTGAATGGAAGTATGTCTCAAGCAATTAATGTTAAAGGCACACTATGTAACATTTCCGCCACTTTGTCTCCAAAGAGATGTCATTACTTTGTCTGGGATGTTTCCATAGTATTGCATTTATTCTGCTACAGGTGCCAAATATGCACTCTCTCCACTGATCTGACCTGGAACTTGGCCTGTGCTATAAATGCAAGAATCTTTTTGAAGCTTTCTACCATGTTCTAATGTTGTGCCTTCATCAAAAACATGCCTGAAGTAGTATTATTATTGTTATTCATGCATGTTTGAGTACTCTTGCAATCTCTCTTGGGCCCTATTCAAACCCTCCTTGCGGTTATGCCATGTGCAGTAGTTTCATTAGCAGGATTCATGCTGATTGTGTTGTGATGGCCCTCCGAAGGGGGAGTGACTTTGCATGGGCAGCAGGGGAGGGGGACTCAAAGAATCAAAAACAAATCCAAAATGGACTGAAAACCTAATTAAACAACCTAACTTCAAAACATGGCAATATGAATGTTACATGTGAACTAATGCCTCATAAGTGTAATTCTCCCACGTTAAACTAGGTCTGATAAACAAAGGTTCCTCTCCTCTTTGTCTCCGAAGCTATCCAAACAACCAAACAGGCCAAACGAGATGAGGAAGGAGTCGTCGCCTGCTCCCAAACAGTTGAGACTCAATTAAAAGTTTCTCTGAGGCGCTAATGACAAATTACATCAGTGATGGAGGGAGTGATTGAAAGACAAGAGAGAGATGGCACTGCGGCCCTGATTGCTTTTTGAATGAGCTTCAGTTATCAGGACCAGTTTGAGAAGATGGCTATCCCGAAACACTTGCCAGTCCATGCACAGTTTGAGTCTTTGTTGAACACACATGCTAGCAGTGTGTCCAGATAACACACGCTAAGACAAAGGGCTACTGCAGGAATTTGGTCCACTTAAGAATATAAATAGGGCAATGTTTAAGCTAAAACACTGAATTAGAGCAGGGTTTTTTTTGAATCTGAGAGTTTTGATCATAGAAGTTGACTAAGAGAGTGTGACGTCACCCACCCATTCGGCTCCAGTCAAATGAAGCTCGCTGAAGCTAGTCGTTATGGGGGTGAATTTGGAGCTAAGTTGGATATTAGGAAGTTCGATCATGAGTATCATAGCAACCAAAGAGCCAATCTGGGGCAATGCTGTTGAAAGTAACACCCCCTCCCACCTGCACCGCTGGTTTAGCAGGGAGCGAGCACTTAGCAACACTGTCAATCAAACCTGTTGTTAATGCTAGTGGGAGCGACCTCGGGGAAAGAGGGCGTCTGATTTGTGTGTTATTAATGTTCATATCTTGAGGTAGCAAAATAAAAATACCAGAATCATGTAGAGCGGGTTAATACGAACCTTTTAAGACCAAAATGACGAACCTGACTGCAGCAGTTACAGAGACAAGTGCAACAGTTTTCCAATGTAAAGTGAATTGGAGCCAAAGTGAATGGAGCCGGTAGTGCGCCCACCTTCTATTTGGAACATAGCAGGTTACTTATGCCTATTTATATATACAGTCTATGGTTTTGATTAGAAGATTTCAGTTTTCTCCTGCCCCCATATCTCCGCCCACTGTCCAGTAAGGTGAGGTAAATTCAGACTCCATCATACCTACGGTTGTCACAAAGCCATTTCTCAAGAATAAAGGTACATAAAAGAAAATCTGCTGCCTGCTACAATGAAATGCCACAGTGAAAGACTCTTAGTTTCACAGTTTTGAACAGGAGGTCAACAGAGCTCGTTTTATTACTAAGCCGTTTTAGATCAATACTGCAATTTAAAATGAACAAAATGTTAAATCGTGTTCTATATATTTTAGTTTAATACTTAATACCCCCGAAAGCATGCCAAACGGGTAGCACATCCATACACATTAGATTTTCTTCTGAAGTGAAGATGTTTTGAGGGAAAGACGCATTTGGAACATGTTGTTTGAAGTTTGAAGTACAAATCTACCGATAAAAAAGTTGAAGCAGTATTACATTTAAAATTTATAATAAAAAAATAGTGAGTAATTTCATTTTTTGTGTGAAAGCTGAAAATCCGTGTTACCTGTAATGCTTTGCCTTTTGAAAAGAAGAAGAAACTTGTAGAGGTAGTCAGACAAAAGACGGCAATCCCCTGGGCAGTAATGGGCCCACCCCCTCCCCCGTCCCAGCCGGTGTCGCAGGCTTCCTCCTGATAGAAAGTGGAAAGGTAGACAATGGGAGCTATCAGGGAGCGCACAATAGAAATCATTATTGGAGTGTCATAAAATCCTGTCGGCCGCGCTGAAGTTTGAGTGGCAGAGGAAGAAACAAGGGAAAGGAACTGTAATCTATAAGCGCTTACAGGAAAATTACAAGAGACAACACTTTGAGGTTTCAATAAAAGGAGCGGAAATGGCTCTTGGCTGTGAGAGGAGAGGGAGTTTATACACTGCTGTAATTTTGCAGTTAACTTTAGCAAGAGGTGACAAGGAGCAGAATGCAATCTATAAGCAAGAGCCAACCCAGAATCACTCACTGCCAGATCATTTTAGTAACTGTTAATTAAGACAGTGCCTTCAACAACTACAGGGAGATTAAGGTGGTGAATGCTGGGTACACAGAAAGACAAGTGAAGTGAAGAATACTTTTATTTTGTTCTTTGACTTTTTCTTTGCAAGTTGCAATTCCTGTAATAGTGCTTCCACTACGGTACACGACAAGGACGTACAAGTTGTTTTGAATTAGATTTTTCAATATGAGATCGTTTCAGTTAACTGTACTGTACCATCTTTTTCAGTAATGGCAAAACTAGTGTAAACCATTCGCTTAGTAGCAATAGTTTTGAGTGAGTAGTTTTATTATTGCCTTTTGGCTGATGCTTGACCTCATCTAACAATGATTCAGAACAAAATCCTAACCTTCTAATCCAAACCATGCATGTCAGTCTGTGTGCACTCACTTTAAATGCATAATTTGAAGCTCAACCCTGTAACTTTTTAGACAAAGACTAAAAAACATGTTTTTTTTCATTTTGGATGTTTTTATGCATCAAAGAGTAGAAGCAGAAAAATACATGCCCCCTTACTGTGAGCGAGGAGGGTCTCATTCTGCTTCATGGAGATGTTCCATTGGCTATACTATTCCACAATATGGCATACAACCTTCTATCTCAATGGGAAATGTTCCAAAGTATGATTCTGTCTTCTGTGGCCATGAAATCCTGCAGGTGATAAGACACCTCCACAGAGAGAGTTAATATCTACTGACAATGACAAAGTACAACATTTGATCTTAAGAAACAAACTGGCAAAAGTCACAAAAGTTTTCAAAGGTTTGCAAATGTGACAAAGAAATGGCTAATATCAAAGCAAGTTTGCACCCATTAGTGAATAGGTATGAAAGAAAGAGTTTTTGAATATCTGAAATTGACTGTCTGTGTGAATAAATTGGTATGGTTGTGTATGTGTGTATGTGAACTGAATGTTTTTTAGAAATAGTGTATTTGAGGGGCGGGTTGTGTTGTATTTGATGTTTGTACCATATGTTTACAGGTCTTTCATCCACCTTCACCAAACTGTTATTCTTACTTTACATCAGCCTGTCCAGGGACTACAGGTGGAACTTAGTATTTATGTTACAACCTGGCACCATATAACGTTCCAGTTTTTTAAGGTCAAGGTAATGTCGTGCACTGTCCCTGTCACATAAAAGCGTACCATACCATACCACTGCCACATTGCTCTCTACAGCAATAGAAACTGGACTTTTCTAAAACACATTTTGACGAACAATTTTAAGTTTCAGGTAGTATTATATTTAAAACATATGTAACCAAGAGGAGCTATGAAGGACACATTTTCCCTCACACCCACAGTGACACACACACACACACACACACACAGTTTGGGATCCACCAGAATGACCCTCTCGATGTCCATGCTCCTGATTTCAGCGTGAAATGACAGTGGGGGGGTTGGAGTTATCCGAGCTTCCAATCAGAGCCCCAGCACGCGGTGCAGAGAAAGCCCTCAGGTCAAACCCCAACCATGAACACGACCCATCCACCAAGGAAGAGGAAGAGCCTGCGAGAGGATGAAGTAGCATTATGGTCTACCCCCAGAGCGTAACAGGAACAAATATAGTGTTGTTTTGAAGTTTAGGTTCAAAGTTCACTCTGCGCTTGGATGAAACCAGAATACAGCAGTAGCAGTAACAAGGAGAAAAAAAAACAACATATATATAGCACAAGATTTGGCCTATAAGTGTTGGGTTCAGGGTTTGGTTTTGTTAAGACATCACACAATTGTTGTAAAGTTAAAGGTGCACTATGTTACTTTTATAGTGGAGGGTCTACTACTTGCTTGTCTCCATAAAGATGTTAAATGTTTTATGCATTAGTCTTATCTCTAACATTTATATACTGAAAATTCTGTTGTTGTTTTTTCCTGAGTGGCTCACCTCAGATGTGATCTTGTAACTTGGCCTGGTGGTGTCATCTGCTTGTCTCCATGGAGATAGATCAGTTTAATACCATGCTCTGTTCTAGGTAAAGCATTGACATGGAGACAAGAAGGGTGACCCTCCATCAGAAATTTTACATAGTGCATTTGACATGCACATATCTGGAATCGGTTTCTTCCACAGGGGGTCGCAATAGGGTGAGCGCACCCTTAGAAATAGGGTGAGGAGCTCAGTCACATCGGGAGGAGCTGAGGTGGAGTAGAGTTCTGGATGCCTCCTCCACGCCTCGAGCGGAACCAGCTGAGCATGTCCCTCAGATGTTCCGGAACATATCCCAGGACGCCTCCCTAGGGATATGTCCCGAGCATGTCCCATATCCTGAGGAGGGATTGTTCCGAGAACCGGGAAGAACCGGGACACGCTGGAGGGACTATGTCTCTCGGCTGGCCTGGGAACACCTTGGGGTCCCACCGGAGGAGCTGGAGGACGTGTCTGGGGTTGAGGGAAGTCTGGGAGTTCCTGCTTAGACTGCTACCCCGCGACCTAGCCACGGATAAGCGGAAGAAGATGGATGGATGGATGGACATTCAATATCTAACATGATAAAGTTATTTGATAGAAAAAACAAAAATTCCTAAAAACTGCAAATATATATACACAACCAAATTGAAAGAAAGTTGGAAATAGCATTCTAACTTGCTCTCAATTTGGCCTCGAGACCATCTTTTGTCTCAACTTTTTATTTTCTTTTACAAACTAGCAACAAGCATACTCACTGAATCCACTTTTGAGTTTGATCATTGGGTCATCCATTTCAGTTTGTTTATGCATAATGTATTGAGACTTTAATTTACCTCCATTTAAATGTATCTGGCCTGTGTAGTGGGGGTGATTCAATACCACCTTTAACAGCAATAAAAACAACTATTATGAACCTGGATACACACAGGCTGTTTGTTTTGACAACATTGCACTCAAGCTTTTAAAGAGTCAGTGAGCCATTGTGTCCTATGTGGGATATAAAAACTCTCGCTTTCCATTTGCAAATCTAATGGACACGAGCACGGCTGGGTTATGTGAATATGTGCTATTTCACAGACACACAGACGCACCTTTGACTCCCCACGGCCACAGAAAAACAGTGCACAAACTTTGGAGGAGAACGTGTTAATGGAAAATTTGAAAGTGTTTTGTTTGGGTGGGCTATACAACTGCTTGTGTTTCTCTATTCTGCTCTCAGTAGCACAAAATATGGTGTAATAATATCTTTTGTACTACCCAAATATCTTTAATAAAATCTTTTGTTATACGCAAAATTGGAGTGGGTAATACTGACAAAAAAATGAATATCTTGGTTTTTTTTGGAGTATCCTCATGCTGATATTCAGATGATGATATATAAATCCAAAAAGAATGTATAAGGATGCATATATAAAGGTTTTTGATTTAGGTATAAGGTATGATAAAACTGTAAGACAACCATAGACTGTATATATAAATGAACATAGCTAACCTGCTAGCTGTCACACTCCCAATAGTAAGTGACCATGGATGCACGACTCCATTCACTCTGGCTCCAATTCACTTTACATTGTCGCCCATGTCTCTGTAACTGCTGCTGTCAGTCTTGTAATTTTGGTCTTAAAATGTTCAAATAGACCTGCTCCACATGATCCTGGTGTTTTTATTTCACTGCTGTGTCTATAACTCCACATAAGTCGACGAATCAGGCGGCTTCTTTCCCCGAGGTCACTCCCGCCAGAATTTGCAACAGATTTGCAATGCGCTCCCTGCTCCAATGGTGCGGAGAGGAAGGGACGTGACCTTCAACAGCCTCATGGATTGGCTCGGGGGTCGGAATTGCTAATAATTCGCCCCTATGATTGCTAACCTTGATGAGCTTCATTTGATTGAAACTGAACACTATGGGTGACGTCACACTCACTTAGTGCACTACTTTACGCAGTCTATGAGGACAATCTAACCTTTTAACAACATGGATTATTTAAAAAAAATGCCTCTTTTGCAGCTCTTTTTAAAGAGCTGCAAAAGAGTTCATGATATGGCCAACATTTTTTGATAATCTGCTTACCTCTACCGCTATTTCAGCGAGTTGGCAGCTTGAGCCCCAACCTCCATTTTAACATCAACATTGTGCCTACGAGCAATACACTCAACCCACTAAGAAAAATGCCTCAGCTTGATAAGGTCCTGCATGTTCAAGACACCAGTGGCAACAGAACACAGTATTGGATTAATCAAAGACACAAGCTCATGAAAGTTCCAGCCCTTTCCCATCACCATCACTTTTCATGACAAATAATCTGATAAGCACGAAAACTGAATTGTCCAAAAGGCAAACAACACTGTAACTAGGTCTTCGCTGACTCAACACAGAGGAAAAAGTCTAACCGAGACTTTTGGCCACTTCAAAGGCACTTATGAAGGCAGTTTGTTGCTTCAAAGGTTGACTCCTATCTCAAGGGCAGCTATAATTTCCAGACACACTTTTAGTATACACATGCAGTAAACACACGTGGGTACACATAAAACTGCTCTCATCCAGTGTAGTACAACTTTAAGAGGGCTTTCCTTGGCAGAAGCACTCATGTTATTGTTTCTTTTGCACATTCACTCATTTCATCCATTTTTTTTTTATTTTTTTTTTTTTATATAGGACAGTTTTTGGGACATCAAACCAAGGACATTACAAGTGAGAAACGAAATAAAGTAGCAAAGACGAAGAGTGAGGAGCACTATGGAAACCCCAGTGGGTGTGAGAGGGAGACTGCCGATTGGAGCGCTGAGGTGAGAAGTGGAAAAGAGAAGCAGAGGTAACACAAACAAGATGGAGGACAGGAGTTGAAAAGTGTAAAGTGAAATGAGAGAGGAAGTTTCATTTTGGAACAGTGCAGATTACAGACACAGAGTCGGTGAGATATAAGAAACACAAACTTCACAAAGGAGGCGTTTTGGGACAACATTGAGAGTGGACTGGTCAGAAAGTGATTTTTGCTGCAGTATTGTGGCATTGTTTGTTTGATGTATGGATCCTTCCAAGGTTTGTAAGCCAGACGCGTGCATTCTTAAGTGTGGTACAGTTTCATAAGTTGGCTCTAATGCATTGTCAATGGGAGAGTTGGCTTTACACACACGTACACTTTTTTTTTTTTTTTTCATATCGCACTTTTCCACCTTCAAGGCCTTTGAGAGTGGAAAAGTGCTTTACATCAAGAAACCGTTCACCCATTTACACACAGATTCATACACCAGTGCAAGCAGACACTGAGGAGAGGTTAAAAGTGTCTTACCCAAGGACACAACAACAGCCAACCTGTGGGGCAGTAGATCGGACCCTGGTACCAGTGAAGTCAAGAGCGGGATTAGAACGATCAACCTTCGGATCAGTGGACAAACACTCCAACTGAGCTACTGTCACCCCAACTGAGCAACTACCGCTTTAGCCACCAAACATTACAAACTGTGAAAAGACAAGGCCAGCCATTCGGTCATAAGTGAGTAACATCAGAGCCTTGTTAGAAAATATTACAGTGTGCTTGAGCAGTTTGTTGACAGCGTAACGATTAGAATGAAAATTAGCATAAAAACTAAGAACTATACATTTTTCTTAAATCTAACATTCAGGAAATAATGGCAATAAAGATATAGCGGATCAAAAGTTTACCAATCATGTCTTTATTCATTTCATAGAGCACACACATCCTGTATACTTAGCTTAAAGTCAGATATTGACTGCTATTACCCCAGACTCTACCTCCAGCGGCCCCCAGCTAATTTGAGTTTGAGACCCCTGCTCTAGAGGTTTTAGACGCCATCCATGCACGTTTGAGTATTTTAGTGATCTTACGGTTAGCTGTAAGATTCTATATAATGCTCAGCCAACAAGCCAATGCCATCTATGCTCCCACATGACAATTCTCCATAAATATATAAAGTGTGATACAAAACTGTTAAAGAACTTGACAAACCTGACACGATGTTCAGTAGTTTCATTAGCGAGATGTATTTTGATTGTGTTGTCATGGGGGAGTGACATTACGCCGGGAACAAAGGAAGATGAGATTCAGAGAGACAAAAGTGTAACTTGTAAAACATGTTAATACATTATTTTCAGTGTATATAGTGTTTTCAACACAATAAAAGGTAACACTGTGATCTAAATATGTTATGTGTTAGCAGTTACTATCTCATAGAAGTAGATTAGCCCCTCTTTATTGGAATGGACATTTGGTGAGGTTTACCTTGTTTGAATCAACCATTTCCAGGGCAATACATGGTGACGTACATCTTACATCCATAGACTGTATATGTAAATGGACATAGCTAACCTGCGTTCCAAGTAGGAAGTTAGCATGGGCAAGCTTTGGGCTGCATCGACTCTGGCTCCAATTCACTTTACATTAGAAAACTGTTGCCTCTTTCTCTGTAACTACTGCTGTCAGACTCATCATTTAGGTCTTAAAATGTTCATATTGCCCCAGTCTACATGATCCTGGTATTTTTATGTCACTATTGTGCCGTAACTCAAGGTATGATCATTAATAAGAGATGAATTAGCAGCCCTGTTGCTAATGCTAGCGGTCACTGCCATTAGCATTAGCAACAGGTTTGACTGATAGAGTTGCTAAGCGCCCGCTCCCTGCCAAACCAAAGATTGGCTCTTTGGTTGCTATGATACACACGGTTGGAACTCCTAATATGGAACTCAGCTCCAAATTTGCCCCTATAACTGTTAGCCTCGACAAGCTTCATTTGACTGGAGCAGAATGTTATGGGTGACATTCCCTTAGTCCACTTCTTTATACAGTCTATACTTACATCTGCAATTGTATATGATTGATTGCCATGCTCTTATTACTTGCAATATGACTGGTTGAATTGCATATGTCCAACATCCAAACTGAATGGACTGCACTTACTTTGCCTTGGCCTGTGACTAAAGTACAGTTGTTTCTTTGACAGCATTGCATTCTGGGATTTCCTCTTACCCAGCACTTAAGACCGCAATAAACAAAATGGTGAAATGCCAGTCTCGACACTCCAATTCTCCAAAACTAATTAGTCTACATCGATGTGGCTATATATTACAAGACTGTGTTAGCGATAAACAGATGGAGAGACTCTAGTGTGTGATAAGTGGATTAGTACAAATTGTTTTAGCCGTTAATCACATTTAGACAGAAATTATGTTGACTACGGAAATGTCATTATTTATATCTGGAGCTGTTTGTAAGTGTTAGGCGCCCTGGGAGGAGCACAGACCATCATGTTTGCACCTCCGTTTCCCCTAGACCACTGCATTATTCAGCAGTGTCAAACCAGGGAAAGTGTGAATCTCCACTGACCTCTTGACAAGGAAATGTTTCTGGCCGACCTCTGGATGAGGACTCGGCCCCCATTGGCCCTCGGTGTGGTGCTTGAAGGGGTTGGTGCAAAGGTGAAAGGTCAAAGCGAGATACTTGCACTGACTCAGACAACGAGAGTGTGATTGATGTGCGAGCACGGCCAGGTCGAGCCCTCTTCTCAGTCATGAGGTATCCGTTTGCAGGATTCATGTTTATACCAGTACACGCTCATAATAAGCCCATCCCCAAGTCGTTTTTCAAGATATCCATCAATCTCTGGGTTTCACGCTGTTTATATTGTTTATAACTTTTGACAGTGGAACATTAGCAGTTGCTGTGTTTGCTTCCGTCTCCTCACATTCTTCTGCCCCTGTTTCCGTGATTCTCGTCCTCACTGCCTCTCACAAATGAGTGACAAATAAGTTCACGTAGAGCTTATGGATTATGAAGTACTTACTGAGAAAGGACATATTTGAAAATGTCAACCAAAAGTGCAGTTGCAAAACCAATTCAAGGAAATGATTGCCTTTTTTCACAACCATTATAAAGTGTTTTGCATTAAAATATGAATTCATAAGTACTTTTACATGATAAGAAATAGCATCAAATTATTGAAATGAACGACCTTAAAAATGCCCGTACATTTTTTACTACACTGACCGTTTTTTTTTTTTTTAATTATTATTAATAGAATTGCGCAGTAAAAATAATCCTACAGGCCTATTAGCAGAGCCTTACAGCAGTTTAAGTAACAAGGGTAGCCTACCCTGTATACACATTTCTATGGGTGAAGGGTCTAATGTGGATGTATTTTGTATTGCTGAGTAGCTGTTTTCTCCTGGAAAGTTCCACAAAATTTGGGTGCCTGGAATTTTCTGGTGGCACTAAATTGAAGTTTACAGTAAAATGTCACATTTTATATAGTGCTTTTCCACCTTCAAGACACTCAAGGTGCTTTACATCTAGGAACCACTGACCCATTCACACCATTCATACTTCAGTGTACAGACACTGGGGGGGGGGGGGGGGGGGGGGGGTTAGTTTCTTGCCCAAGGACACAACAACAGATTCATCTCTGGGAGCTGGAATTGCCCTGTGATTAAAAGTGTTAAAAAAGGCCATATGTTGAGGCAGTGAATTATTTTTTTCTTTACTCTAAAACCTTGTACTATATTCTACCTTCTAATAACAGTCAATGGTCTATGAATTTATGACCTTGTACAGGCAGTATGTAAAATTAGTTTAAGTCCTTATAGGACCTGCCTTCTATGGAGAGTACATTTCTCAGGGTATAAGTACTGGAAAGCTCCTTTGTAACGTAACATGCATGTGCCTGCTGTTTGTATCTTCATTCATCTGATCAGATGAATTTTTTTCTACTCTCTACCTGGTCTGCAATCACTTTCTTCACAATTACAGGCAGAATTTGTGAAATCACAGACAATGAGTTATCTTAAAACCATTCCATTTAAACATTATCAACCCTTATCTGGCACAGGAGTCATTTTATATATCCTGTAGATTGTGCCCTAAATCTGCAATATCTGGACATCTGGTTTACTTTTCACCTTATTGTATCATCAAAAAGGGTCCCTGGAGGTTTGTGAAAAAAACTTTATTATAAAGCCCTGTACCTATAATGTTTACTGATAGTGACAGCTCAAAAGCTTTGATCTTGATAAAATGGTGAAAACATAATGTGCTCTAACTAAGGCCGGATTTATTATGTTAGTGTAGATCAGGAGTAATGGGCAGATACATATGCAGCAAGTCTAATCACTCACGTCAGGATAATAAACCAATGATTTTCAGGTGTTTAACTTTTGTTTGTGATTTTATTTTTCTTTGGCATTTCTTAGCAGTCAATTAACATTATACAATTAACAGTTAACAGTATCTTGTGAAAAGCATTTGGGGTCGTTTCTCTTCAAACTCCTGTCTCTCACCAAAATGATGGCCAAACATTAGTCCACAATACACAAACATACAGTTTTACAATCAAACCAAATAACTTTACCACCCTCCCCATCACATTTACTATAAAATAATGCTTTGCTGAGATTGGTCTATACTGTAATCTAGAGAATATGCTACAGATTTAAACAGCTTTTGATGTACAATTTAATTTACCATTAAAATGACAATAGCATCTAAACATTATTAGATTTCTCTGTTCTAGTTTTCTTCTTCCACTGCAACAACCTTTTTACCTTTTCCACTTTCCTTTGAAGTCTTTTTCTCGATTATGTTCTATAGGCCCTCATTAGGAATTAGAGCACTCTGATGGCCACTGTGCTTTAAGGGGTTAATAGCCATCAGGACCCTGCCCATTCAGGCCTAATGGAGGCAGGGACCAGTGCAGCAAAGGTGATCGGGACTCCACCAGAAAACACTGACACCACTTATGGAAGCTCAAAATGCTACGTACAATTAACCACCATTTTCATTTTCAGCCTGCACTTCACTCAGCCAATAATTTTGATTGAAAAACTCAATTTGTGCGAAGGCTCCTGAAGTGCAGAAAACGTTAATGATTTTTTTTTTTCCAATTTATCTTTTTCCATGGAGCTGAGCTAGTCACATTCTCACATACCACTTTAAAAGACTCTACACAGTCATTTTGTGTATAGGGGGTGTTCATACACTCAGAAGGTTGCATAATTAATAAGAGATGATAGAAGGAGGACTAGTACCAACTTTTGTGTGTTTGTAGCAACGCTGTCAAACAAAACTATTGCTAATGTTTGTGGGAGCGACCTCGGGAAAAACAGGCAGCTGATTTGTCTGTAATTAATGTTCATATCTTGATTTACAGACAAAACAGTGAAATAAAAATACCAGGATCATGTAGAGCGGGTTAATATAAAACATTTTAAGACCAAAATGACGAGCCTGACAGCAGTAGTTATACAGAGAGGGGCGACGGTTTTCCAATGTAAAGTGGAGTCGATGGAGCTGGAAGAGCGCCCATGCTCACTTCCTGTTTGGAACGCGGTGGCTAGCAGGTTAGCTATGTCCATTTATATATACAGTCTATTGCTGGCATATAGTGATAGTTGCAGTCGTAGTAGGGATACTAATTGCAGAGTTTCAGATGACATCATTGTATAGATTGGTTGGTGATTGTTCTCTTGAAAACAGAATGTAATCAATATGGCAATCCCCCTTCCTCTCTGGGAAGCCACCCAGGAACATAAATGCAATCCATAGGTTTAGTCGCGCTGCTCTATAGGAGTAACAACGTTGTTCATAGAAGTAATGTTCAGTACATAGTTTTGCAAAGTTCTACACGCGTTTGAAATTTCTATATAAAGAATGTGTGCATTAATTTGCATATATACGTGCTCTAATGGTGTGCCATCACCTCTGCCTCTTTGCCACTTCTCATACAAATGTTAATTAAAACAAAGTATGCCAAGTGATCTGTGATATCTAGGTGTGAAGCTGATACGAGATTGCCTATTTGAAAACATTTTTCTCAATTTTTTGCCTTCAGTAAGCACACGCAGTTTATAGCTGAACCCTGATTCTACTGAAGTCAAATTTGGTAAGGAAACTCATTCATGTTCATCAATGCTTTTGCGTTGTATGTAACCTGACAAATAAGACACACATACATGACCACACACACTGCTATTAAACAAAGGGTTTATTAAGTTGAATCAAATGCATAGTGGCAGTCATGGTAAGTCCCCACGCATCTGTGAAGTCAATAATTCAGTATTTAAGCTAGCTCAGCAAAGACAAATGAAAACATATGTGTAAGGACTCTTCCACTGCTTTGTATTTTCAACTCAGTTGGTCATTCAAGTATTTGATGAAGACATTTAAAGGACTTCTATATTGTAGCGCAGTGGAAGAATGGTTAGTCTGCCTGCCCCTTGGCAAGAAAATTATGGGTTAAATTTTGTAGATGGGAATACTAATATAGAAATCACGTCCATAACAGTGTTGCAGTGCTGAAAGAAGTACTAAATTTTGCTATTTAACTAAAAGTACCTGTTGTAAAAATGTATTTAAAGAGTAAAAAGTTAAAGTATTTTGTGCAGATTTTAAGGTCTTATAAGGCTTCAAATGTAGTGATTTTGATAAAGATTTTTTCTCAAATTTGTTCAACAGAAACAACTGAATCAATCTTTTTTTTCTTAGCAGTTTTTATTTGTATTTTTGTTTGATCAAATTATGAAGTTGATAAAAATAAACCCTCAGCCTTTTCAGCAGACCTCAAAAGATCTCAAAAACACTTGTTCTACTCCACTGTAGTAGAGTAGAGAGTACAGATAACTGCACTATGTAGTGAAGTTAAAGTAAAAAGTATCCACTGTAAAATTTTGTAAATAATTAAGTAAAGTACAGACCCCTCAAATGAATACTTAAGTACAGTACTTTAGTACTTTTACTTCGTTACGTCCCACCACTGCAGTGCTGTCTTCTGTTACCATGCCAATCACAGCTTTTTTTTTGGACAAGCTTTTTCAGACAGCCATCACTGTCACTTGTGTAATCTTGTCAAGTTGTAGATTTCAAAACTCAAGGAAAAGAACATAATGTTAAAAGTTTAATCAAACCAATGAAAAGAACTGATGTGTGGTGGGGTGAATATAAATTTAGATGTTGCTGAGAGATGAATAGTTATATTAGACAGTGTGAGTCTTCCAGGGTATAAAATTGGGGTTTCAAAAAAACAAACACAAAAAAAAAAAATCAAATGAAGCTCTATACTACTTTCAACTGGAGAAATTTCAAAGTTCACATTTGCAGAAATCTCAGTCGCTTCTTTTCATTTCCCCGACATCGAGCCCGGAACGTGTTTTACATGTTTAGCGCTGATAAAAAAAATGAGTGATGGTGTGATTTCAAAGGCAAATGCAGCCTCCAGGAACTTTAAAAGTCTCTTTAAAAGTCTCCTCCCTGGATCTGTGATGTGAGCGAGATGAGAACGCCGGCTAATGCCACGCTAAGTGACATTTCTGCAGCTCTGATCTGTGTCGCTCATGCAGACAGGCAGAGGCGGGTTTCTCTTGCTCCCTCACACCACGTCTGTCTGCGTTTAATCTGCATATCTTCCATTTGACATTGCAACACGATACTTTGACTCATGAAATTCATATTATAACATTCCCTGTAATTTTGTTATTGGCAATAGTACAAAAATGGCAGCAGATAGAATACACTGAAGTCAGTAGTTGTCATCACTTCAGAGACAGAACTAGTAGACATAGCAGTACTGACACTGGGTATTGAATTATTTAATTGTATTACTAGCAGTAGTAGTGATAGAATTTGTGGTAAGTGGTAATGTTAATTAAAAAATAGCATGGCAGCACCATTTGTTAAAGGAGTATCATACTATTCTCTGATCTATAATGTTTCCTCATCAAAAACATACCTGGGGCTGTGTTTTGTTTCATTCACTCATTTAGCACACAAACCCTGCATATTTAGGCTGTGATGCGATAATACAAAAGTGCTCCACTGTGTTTTTAAACTCCATGCACATGACATCATAAGGTGAATGTCATGTAGTGGCATTTTGAGCTTTGGAGATGTAGACAGACTAATAATAGGATTACTCAAACATGAACGAATGAAACAAAACTCAACTCCACATATGTTTTTGAGAAGGTAACACCATTCTAACATGGTTTAAATCTCACAAAATAATTTTGTGTAACATTGGACATTTAAAATACTTTTAATGTGTCCTTTGAATTTTTATTTTCTTTACAAATATTTTGGTTAAATTGATATAGGCTTTATTGCTGCAGTTCCCAAAATGGGGATTGCAGGATGACATGAAAGACACAGCTAACCTGCTAGTCACCGCGTTCCAAATAGGAATTGAGCAGGGGCACGCTTCTAGCTCAATCAACTGGCCCCAATTCACTTTACATTGAAAAACTGTTGCCCCTCTCTCTGTAAATGCTGCAGTAAGCCTCATCATTTTGGTCTTAAAATGTTCATATTAACCTGCTCTCCGTGATCCTGGTATTTTTATTTCATAAGTCAAGATATCAACATTAATAACAGACAAATCAGGCATTAGCAACAGGTTTGATTGACAGCGTGGCCAAGCACCCTCTCTGTGTAAACCAGCAGTGCGGGCGGGAAGAGTTACCTTCAACAGCCTCGCTCCAGATTGGCTCTTTGGTTGCTATGATACTCAGTTGGAATTCTAAATATAGAACTTGGCTTCAATTGCACCCCCGTAACAACTAGCTTTGGTGAGTTTCATTTGACTGGAGATGAACACTAAGAATGACATCACACTCACTTAGTCCACTTCTTTATACAGTCTATGATTTAAATAAATTTCCAAATTAACACAATAAACAATAATTGAGTAATAATACAATAATGACCCATTACACAATAATGCTCATATAAACACAAATAAACCTGTCTGTGTAAACCCTCAGCCGTCCAGGTCTGATCCATAGCAAAAGACAAAGTTTCAATCTATCAACTGGACAAATCGTTGTACGAGTGAAGACGTTTCGCTGCTCTTCAGAACTGAAGAAGCGGCTTGGATGAGCAGCAACGATTTGTCCAGTTGACAAATTTAAACTTCGTCTTTTGCTACAAATAAACCTGATTAACAGATGGCTGTTTTATTTTGCAATGGGGGTTCTGGACCGGTTGAATTGCTATTTATTTTGGGGTGTGTGGGAACCCCTGCCGTATTGGAAAGGGCAGTATTTGTGAAATTGTTGTGCCAAGTTGGGAGAGACATTCAGCCAATGAGAGCCTACGACGTGTGCTATGATTAAACCATTAAGTCATTCTGTATCACCTGAAAGAATCATTTAGTCTGAATTCAAATGGACACAATCTTCTAATGCAACACACAACTCATTTACGCAAACTTTAATAAGTAGAGCTCTATACTAAATACTCCACATTGCTAATCACGTTGTTTGCACTGTTGGCTAATCTCTGTTATCCTATCACTCTGTAACCTTGAGATAAAGATGCGAATGACACCAAATGCTGCAATTAATCACACAACACAATAGTGAAATCTCAGAGGAGCCGTTTGCGTCAACAGATTATGTGGGTGAAAATCTCGTGAAATGTTTATTCATGAACTTGACCATAAAGACACACAGAGAGGCTAACACTCGTGCCGCACTTTCTCATCACCATCTGCATCACATATCGCTGCGCTGCCTCCTCATCACCAGCAGTCAGCTCCCACAGGGGACATAATTATATTGTCAGCTCTCTGTCAATGTAACAGATATGGCAGCAACAACACAGAGGCATACTAACCAGGATGCATCAACTCAATATAGAGCTGCAATCAAAACTACATGTGACTGTGGTAATTAGTTTGTTCTACAGATTGCAGCATGTATATTTATTTACAGATGTTGTATTATTATTTAATGCACACTCACTAACTTGAGAATGCATGTTTGATTTCAGACGCTATGCAAGATCTGAACTGGTATTTTATTTTATTTTTGTATTATGTTATTGTAATGCCCAATGTCCTCCTTATTGTTGTTTTGTCAAAAAAAATAAAAAAAAAAAAAAGAAGAAAAAAGATTTGGCCCAGTAAGTACTGGGATTGGAGGCAGTCATAAACGGTTGCAGCTGCATATTCGGAGCTGAGTTCCATATTTGGAATTCTGAGCGGGAGTATCATAGAAGCCTTATAGCCAATGCGGAGCAAGCTGTGTAAAGCACCGCCCCTTCCTGGTGTAGCAGGGAGCGGGCGCTTAGTTGCGCTGTCAATCAAACCTGTTGCAACCTCTGCGAGAGAAGGTGCCTGATTGGTCTGTTATGAATGATCACATCTTGATTCACCAACAAAATAGCGAAATAACATCAGGATCATATAAAGCAGGTTAATATGAACATTTTAAGACCAAACAGCAAGGCTTACAGCAGCAGTTACAGAGAGAGGGGTGACAACTTTTCAATGTAAAGTGAACTGGAGCCAGAGTCGATGGAGCCAGAAGCACGTCCATGATCACTTCCTATTTGGAATGAACTAGCACGTTAGCCATGTCCATTTATATACAACAGACATGTCAGATTCAGGCCCACGGGCCAAATTTTCTCGCGAGATCATATCAAATATGTATTAGAGCTGGCCCGCAGGCCGTTGCCAGTATAGAGCAAGTACCTCTAATATTACAAATCCCAGAATGCTTTGCAAATATTTTGGCACCGGCCCCCTCGACTCATCTGCTACCTGTCACCTCACTCAAGTTTAATCCACCCCTTCTGAAAAACATGCAGATATTGTTCAAATTTTTCAATAAATATTTAGATTGGACTGCAACCTAATCCCAGTTTTTCATTTTGGCCCTCTATGAATTTGAGTTTGACACCCCTGATATACAGTATATGGAGGCAGCTTAAAACTCCAAGTGCCACTCTCAGGCAGCATATTATTGTCGTGCCATTAGGCAAGACACACCCATCTTGCCTAGTATGAATGACATGTGAGAGTAAGTGATTGGTGGGGGTCGAGAGAGGCCAGTGGCAGAGACTGGCAGCCTCGTTTTCGTCAGTCTATCCCAGGGCAGCTCTGGCTACAATACTAGCTTACCACCACTAATTATGGAGGGAACTAAGCCTGAGATCGATGGCCCTTTTTCTCACAGCAAGAAAGTCCTGGATTACATTACCAGAAACCAATTAAAATGTGCCCAATATTCTCTTCGTTCAGCCATTACTGACCATAATCTTATCTCAGATTCAGGTTTATTACTATGTGTATAACTTTTCACAAAAAATGCCGGGATATGAAATAGCAATAGCAATGCACAGTTTTCGAATTCTTAAAAGGCCTATGTTAGTCTGATTTCTGATCTATGTTATAATGTTGTTTCCTCATCAAAAGTATAACCGAAGTTGTGTTTTGTTTCATTCACACGTTTAACATACAAACCTGCATATTTAGGGCTGAGTGCTTCTCTTAAACAGAAAACACTTTGTTCCACCTTGTGATGTCATGCGGTAATACAGGAAGTGCTCCACAATGTTTTTAAACTCCATAGACCTTCATTTGAATCATCTGGATAATTTCAGCCCTGGAATGTTCAATGTCTACTGTACTGAAGGTAAAAGGTAGCTGTTAACTCAAAAAACTACCACTACATGACATCACAAGGTGGAACAGAGCATTTTGAGCTTTGTAGACAGACAAATAATAAAGGGTTACTCAAACAGAGTCTGTATTAAATATTATTAGCCTAGGAATATAATGTGATGTCATCTAAAATCCAGCAGTTGTCAAGCGGTAAACGCTTAGATAATCCTCCATCTCTCTATATTGTGCAGTATGTTACAAGCTTCAGATGTCTTCCATGGCCACTGATGGACCCTTGAGAATTCTGTATAAACACTAGACTGTAATCACATATTTTAACTTTAAAAACAAAAAAAAAAAAAAACAAAAAAAAAAAAAAAACAAGAAAAATGACAAAAGTTGAAAAAAAAAAATTCAATTAAAGCTAGGACATTGGTCATTTTAGTCTTTTGAATCGCCTCCCATCTTTGTCCTGTCCTTCATGCAAGGTTTATTATTTGGGCCACCAGTTTGGCATTCGGTAATGTGAGTGGCAAAATTGGACCAGACTTTTTCTTTTTTCCTTTTGTAAAGTTTAATTTCCTGGTCAAGGTCTGAAACTTCTAGTTTTAATTTACTCTCAATCTTGAAAGGGCTACTCTGTGACTTCGTTGGGTTTGCTTCAACATTACTGGACTAATTTGCGAGTGAGAAATTCTGCTATCGGCTATAGTGTTCAATATGTTCAATAATTTCCGTTTATTTTTGTGGTTTTATTTTAGACTTGTATCAGTGTTAATTAATGCATTTGAATAACTACAGAGTCATTCATATTTGCGAGAAGCTGGTTTTAATGATGTTTCTTCGTATCTAATAAGATGTTATTTATGGTGGTGAGACATGATGCAGTGTGTGAATGCATTTTGGATAATTGCAATGTGTAGAGTTAGTTTGGTCACAGTCTATTCAACTCCCACCCACGCTGTCATTAGAAAAAGCACTCAATTTAAATAATCAAACTCAACTTGAACTTTTGAATGATGGGCCTTTCAACTGGAAAATGTGTATATCTCACTTAAATAAACTGGTAATAAGTTTGCTTTTTGTTGTATAAATGTAATGAGCAGGCTAGTGCATTAAATGAATCTTTTATTGGCATAAATATATTAAGCTGACATTTAAGAATTAATTGAAACTTTAAGATAATTAAAATCATCTTTCTTTCAATTAATGAAATGAATACTTTTATATTTGCAATTATAAATACAGACAAGTTGAAGTAAAGGCCAATAAACTGTAATGGCGGGTGCACTATACTGGTGCATGTTGTCATGGAGATGTCATTGCTTTACCTAGAACACATGTGTCAAACTCAAGGCCCGCGGGCCAAATGTGGCCCACCACGTCATTTTATGTGGCCCGCAACAAGGTAAATTAAAAGGTATGACTGTCTTAAAATATCAGTTTTATTAAGAGATACACAGTTAGATTTTTTTTTCATATGTATGTAAATTCATATGCAATATTTGTAACTTCCAATAAATACAGAATTGTTTTATTTTGCATTATATTTGGTTACATTTAAAATACCTGCTTTTATTCCTTGTTATATGTAATTAATATGTAATGTATGTCTCCTTTAATATGAAATGCATGCACTCACAAATCAATGAGATATTGTTTTTAAATTGTTTTATATTATTGACTATGTAACTTCCACTGTGTAATTTTTTATTGTTTGTCAGGGACTGCAGATGGAAACTAGCTGTTTAGCTATAATCTGGTGCAGATCATCTCTGTTTTATGAGCATAATGTCTCTGTACATTGTCCCTTCAAATAAAGACGAAACTAATCAAACATTTAGTCACATTTATACTGTCTTACATTTACATCTGGCCCTTTTAACCATTTTTCTAATGTGGCCCTCTGTGAAAATGAGTCTGACACCCCTGACCTAGAATGTTCCACAGTGTCATTATTTATTATAAATTATTTTTGGATGTTTTTTAATCTCTCAAACATACACTGAAAAACCTACATTGTTACAAACAGCAGAATCCTTTCTCCACAGATCTGACCTATAACATGGACATGGACAAAAAAAGATGCCACCTACAACTTTCAGCGTTTTTTTTTTTTGTAAGATTTTGCGTTTAAAAAAAAATATTCAAACAATGGTCTACTCTGCAAGTACAATGCCAGTGACTTTAAATTATGAACAACATGAGGGATTCCTTTGGCTTTTCAGTGAGTAGTAACCATCCAACTGCAACATAAGAACAAAGGCCTTTTCATTTCAAATCCCAATCCTTTTATGAGCGCACATGTTTTACAAAAATATTTCCTTTTAAATATCTTGTTTTGAATGTCCTGCTCATTGTATTATTCCAATGAACTTATATCTTGTTTCCTTGCTTCATTGCTCCTGAAATGGCTAATACAATATGTGTATTAGTTTAGTTCTACATGAGTAACCCTGTCCAATGGCAACAAGTGGGAGCTGGCAGAAACAGCGTCAGACGTTTTATATTTTGTTGTAGTAGTAGTTGCAAATGGAAGTAATAGTAGCAGTAGTGGTTAATGGTAGTAGTAGTAGTAGTCATATTGAAATAAAGTAGTCAATATTATTCAAGATGTTTTCCCATGTCCTCCCTTTCTCAACTGATTAAACACATGATGGTAGTTATGTTGAAAAGTTGGGGCTAGTATGTTAATAGCTCAGTTGATACTTTGTCCACTGATCTGAAGCATCTGGCGTTTTGAATCCCATTCTTGACATAAACATCATGGATTGAGAGGTCAAAACCACAGAACCACAGGTTGGCGGTGCAATTCCAGGTCCCACAGATGAATGCTGTTATTATGTCCTTGGGCAAGACCCTTCACCTGCGCCATCCCCATTGTCTGTGTACACTGATGTATGAATGTGTGTGTGTGTCCTTGATGTAATGGGTGAGTGCGTCCTTGAGTAAAGCGCTTTGAGAGCTTTGAAAGTGGAAAAGAGCTATATAAGAATGTAACCATTTACCATTTATTAGTAGGGACGCCGGCAGTAACCATGACAGATGCTACAGTATTTTAGTGCTATGGCTGTAGAAAAAAAAAAAAAAAAAAAACAAAAAAAAAAATATATATATATATATATATATATATACATAAATAAATAAACATTTTCTGAAGTGAATTTGTCTAAACATTTTCCCATTTCCTCTCTTTTCTCCAATCAAGACTCTTACATCAGGGAAATATCATAATCATGTTTAGTGTGGGCCTATGCTCTAGCTCACAAATCACATCCACATGCAGATGGGAGCAAATGAGTAATCTGATTGAATCTAGTGAACATTTTGTCCTTTTTGCTCCACACATGTAATCTTTATTAGACTGAGACGTAACATGGGATCGGCTGCAATTACGCCCTGGGTATAGACAGTGCTGCAGAGGTTAATAACTGCAGTGTGATGTGTGCTGCTCGCTTACAATGAAAAGGTTAGACGCATTAGAGAGTGCAGCAGAGGGGCAGACAGACACGGATTCGGGGCTGTGAGGGCACTCCGTGAGCCTGAGTGAGGGGGTTGTACGCTGGAGATTGGGAGAGGAACTCTTCTCTTCTCACAGGGGAAAACATGGCCTCTGCTCTGCCCGCAACAGAGGCCAGTGGTCCGAGTGCACACAAGTTTGGTGTGAGGAATAGAGACTGGAGGGGGGTCTGTTCTGTGGCTCAAGATTGCAAAAAATCCAAAAAGGACTTCTGTTTATGGATGTCACTGCAAATTGTCTGGTAAGTGACTTTCAACAAGTTCTATGCAAGATATCCTTCCTGATGCAATCCTTTATACTGTTACAGCTCACGTGATGTTCCTGTAACGCGTCTGGTCAGCTGATTTAAACTGATTTTGGCTCCGTCTTCCTACTAGTGGAGGCAGGACAGTACCATCTGCTCCTTCGTACCTGGGACGTACCGGGACGAGAGAGCCTTCTTACTCACACACACCTGGGATATTGTCCTGAAGAACTGCAGATGGTGCTGTTGTCCTGCCTCCACCGGCACCAGAACCTGTTTAAATCAGCTGACTGCACACATCACAGTAGCATCACGTGACCACTCTGAGGAAGACCGCTAGGGAGCAGTCGAAACTGTCAGGTATGAAAACATGTAAACATCGGTCTGAGAAAAATAATCAATTAAAATTAATCAATCGAAGACAGGATGAACTGAATTGCACTACCAAATAATACGCTCTGGTGTCAAGTGTTCATTTGACTGGTGATTTTCATACGTGTGATCATGTCATATGTCAAGATGGAGAAGAAGAGTCAGTCAGCCCCCTATTGCTTAATTACATAAAAATGTACTGTAAATTTTGGACTATAATCTGCTAATTTTTTCCCACGCTTTGAACCCTGCGCCCTATACAATGGTGCAGCTAATTTATAGATTTTTACTGGCCAACGACCACTGGGGGGGACTCTCTAACAGTAAATGCAAAAGTGAAACAGACATGGGGAAAGATTATGCGCTGAAGAATACACAAGTTTTGATTTTGAACTGTCGTTTTGCCCATCGTGCACACACCCTCATCATGGAAAACACACAAAGAAATGTGTATGATTCAGCTTTTAAGATAAAGGCAATGGATCTGGCCATCAAAGAAGGAAATAGAGCCACTGCTCGTAAGCTTGGCATTAATGAACCGATGGTGCGACGTTGGAGGCGGCAGCGGGAAAAACTTAATCAATGTAAAAAGATGACAAAAGCTTTTAGAGGAAATAAACGCAGATGGCCCGTGTAGGCGCCGTTTTATTTTCTAAACCTGATGGTGTCGTACTGCTGATTTTCAGGCACAGGTTGAAAAAAAGCATGACTTAAATTAAAACTCAAAAAAACCTCTGTGTACCATCTTTCTGTGTGAATATCTAATGTTAAACCTGCGGCTTATATTCAAGTGTGGCTTATATATGTAAAAAAAAATGTATTTTCTTTTCAAATGTAGCCGGTGCGGCCTATATTCAAGTGCTCAATAGTCCGAAGTGTATGGTATAGACAGGAAATTAAATGTTGACCATTAGTGAATAGACCCTTGAAATTGCACAAAAAGCCAGCAAAATTATAACTGGACCTTCAGTTTCCAGACACTCTTTTGGGCCCAAATAATATTATTATGTCATATGAACCCAGCAATTAAAAATGAGTAATAATGTCCCCTTTATTTTTTAGGGTTACACTGTGTCCCTGAATGCTCCACTTGTTTGTCTCTATTAAACAAATATGTCCCAGATTTCAAATGACTCTGCCCCCATTTTAACTACCTCTCATTACTCATTATGCTTTACTTGATGATAGTTATTTCTGTAAACCTCTAAAATGCAACAGCTTCATTGAACTTCTATCATTTCTTTTAAAAATGTGTTGTATATTTGTTCTGCAAAGTTGATGACAGATCAAAAACAAGTCCCATTTTGAAGGTTTAAAAAAATTGGTCGCCCACATTCCCTCTGTCCCCACTGACCCCACTGTCCCATTTCTGAATTGGCTTTCCAATCAGACCATGGCCAGTGTCCCAGATAGCAACTTTCTCAACGGCAGCGCTGCTCGAGACGCTACCTCAAGATGAATGCCTTCAATAACATAATGGTGCACCCAGCTTCTGTCTTTGTCACTGAACTTCTTCCCTCCAAAAGAGACTTACCATTTTATATTTTACAATGAACACAAGTGATTAATTATGTACATGTTATATCTTAGTATCTTTAGTATTTCATTTAGATTTACCATATCTTTTCAAAAGCTCAAATATTTAATTAAATACCCCAGAATAACTCAAACGCCAAAATAAACATCAAATTGTCAGCTCTTGACCCAACTCCATTTTCAAATTTTTTTCATAATACCTGTGGAACACTCTTCCCTATTTTAAAAATATCTTTTTTGCACTTACGTTTCAATGTCACCTTTTTATGTTGGGAGGTAGTATTAAAGTCATGTATGCAGTATGGAAAGTCAACTGCATAGTTCCGTGGAAAAAAGAAAGTTAAAACCATACTTCGGAACATTCTCCATGCATACATCAGTTTTATGCATAGACTGTATAAAGAAGTGGACCAAGTGAGTGTGACGGCACCCATAGTGTTCGGCTCCACTCAAATGAAGCCCAGCAAGGCTAGCGGTTACGGGATGAATTTGGCTTCATATTTGGAAGCCATATTGGCATATTTGGAATACCGTGAGTATCATAAGAACCAAAGAGCCAATTTGGAGCGAAGCTGTGGTAGGGAACGCCCTTTCCCGCCTGCAGGGCGGTTTAGAAGAGGACGGAGCAAAGAAAGCTGATTTGTCCCTTATTAATGTTCGCATCTTGAGTTACGGACACAATAACGAAATAAATATACCAGGATCACATAGAGCGGGTCAATATGAACCTTTTAAGACCAAAATGATGAGCCTGACAGTTTTCTAATGTAAAGTGAATTGGAGCCAGAGTCGATAGAGCTGGAAGTGTAGCCTATAATCACTTTCTATTTGGAACATGGGGGCCAGCAGGTTAGCTAAGTCCATTTATATATATACAGTCTATGATTTTATGCAATGCCGTGGAATATTACAGCCAAAGGAAATGGTTTCAATAGTCAGAAAATGAACTGAAAAGTAATTCTGAAAAGCTATCTCAAGGATACCTAACAAAACACACATATATACTATCAGTCAAAGGTTTGAACACACCCTCTCATTCTGTGCTTTATTTCTTTATGTTTACTACTTTCCGCATGTTAGATACATATGGAAGACATCAAATATATGCAGCAAGATGTATGGGGTTATGTCGTAAAAAAAACAAAAAACTCAACTACATTATTTTTTTATTCAAATCCTCAAAGTATCTTGTTTGTCGACAGCGCTACAAACCCTTGGCCTTATCTCAAGCTTCATGATGAAGTCTTCTGAAATATTTTTTACTTCACAGCTATGTCATGTCAGGGTTAAGAAATGCTCATATTAACACATGCTTAACACTGCTGTTCAACTTGCAGATATCAACCACTGTTGGAGGGTGAGATTATGGCTTGTTAAACAGAAAATACCAAATCCACTTCTACAGAATTCTCCATTTTGTACTGGCAAATGCTTTCAAGCTTCTCATTACAAGTCAATATGGCTGGAAAGCTACAAGTGAACAGTGTACTTGGCAACAGCAGGCTGGATGGCTAATTGGTGTGTCTGGGATTTTAAAACAACCTTTCAGAGTACCCTTGAACACTTGCATGGATGCTAAGTGTGTCTGCATTGTCTCTCTGTTTAAAGGTGCACTAACTAACTTGAACTTTTCTGGTGTAGGGTTTGCCACTGGCTTGTCTCCATGGATATGTTATTGCTTTGCCTGACATGTTTAACAGTATGGCATTAAGCTCTCTTATAGCAAATAAATGCCTTACTGGAGATGGCTCGTCTTTTCACAGATCTGACCTGTACCTTGGTATCATATTCTTGTCTTCATAGAAATGATGAAGTCTCATGCCATACTGTGGAACATTACAGGCAAAGCAATAACATTTCCATGGAGACGAGGGGAAAAATAGATCTATTGTATACTATTATAAAATACAGTTTGTCCATATCGCCTGGCCTCATACAATATATAGCGGCATGTTGACAGAGTGGTTAGCGTTTCTCTCCACTTAGATTACCAAAATTATTGTCACCCAACTCTAATTTTCTGTGTTTTCATGTCCTCTTCAGTTTTTGGGTTGTTTTTCCCACTGTCCAAAGACTTGAGTGCCCTCCACTGTGATCTCTCAAGACACATCAAGACTTACTGCCAACATTCAACACATTCACACCTTACTGTTAAGATAGCAGTTAGGAAGTGCCACATCTTCAGGGGGCCCTAGAAGTGCAAAGGCAGTACATATCTCAGTAAAAATGTCTTTTACCTTCAAACATATCATACTGGTCACTACACGGCTAAATAGAAACCCCATACCGTGAAAGCACCAATTTGAGCTCCAATTTTAGCTCGTATAACTTAAATAAGGAGAAAGCTGTACTGCTGCTGTCTGTTCCTGATGCAAATTGAGGTTCGGTAAGAGCTCCGGAGACGTACCTGCCACCGAGGTCATCTAAAGTTACGTTGCCAAAAAATGAGATCAAAGCTGAGCTGCCAGGACTTCCCTATCTCCCCTGTCTATCTCCCTTACACACACACACTCACTGCCAATACAACATCAACCGGAGTGCATTAAAGGCTAGACAAAAGACCAGGAGACAGACTGGAAGAAAGAGCTAAGCCAAAGAACTGCCTATGGTAATCCTGTTGACACTGTCGTTCTTCATCTGTGCACTTGCTTGCATATTTAAGTCCGACTTGAATAAATATCATCTTTAGCCTGCCACAAAAAGTGAAAGAATTTGGGTGATGGAATCTTTAATCCCTGTTTTCTCAAACATCCCATCTGCCTGTCACGTTGTCTCTGCTCTTGCTGGGTCTTTTAATTGGAGGCTTGTGGTAAATAAGACCCATTTAAATGTACCCTCGTCTCTCTCCTCTCTTCCGCCCACACCTCATTTGCAGGTTTTTACTGGTGGTGCCACAGTGGTAGACTGTTGAAGTTTTGGTGCACCCAGAACTTGGCGTTCGATGTGTATGTGGGAGTGAGTGTTATAAGTTGGGCTTGGTAACAGCTTCTTGGTGCTAACTTTAATCTTGTTAGCTCTGAAGCTTACTCCATCTGAAACGAGTAAAAGTGAAGTACAAAGGGGGAGCAGTTTTGTCAAAGTTCAAGAGACTTGTTCATTTTTGTTGCACAATGAAATTAGCAAAATGTATGTGCATGTAACAAGTGTGTCTCTTGTGTACATGCAGTTCTGTCCACCTCATCTTGTCATTATAATGTAACCAAGCAAATAACAGCATTTATCATGACGTAAACATTATTAATTGCTTCCAGTGAAGAGACAAAACTACATAAATCAGAATTTATGTACCTTTGACAGTCAACTGAAAGTCGTTGCATCCTGTTTTGGTGTAACATTTTTGCTTTCAATCCATATAGGGCAAGAGAGCTGGGAATATGGGTCATATACTGAATGAACAATTGTATTTTTTTTCTTTGAGAACAAAAATTAACCACCAGGACAGGCTCAAGCAAACAAAGCAGCACTAGTGTGTTCTGTTCCACCACTTTAAACCCCTTTTTTGAGCAGTGAGATTTCAGCAAATCATTTAACAGTGTAAAGCTGCTCTGCTTCTGTAGAGCTGGAGGGAAATTGGAAGTGGCATAGACCCCATGAGAGGGACCAAAACACGGCATCATTATCATTTTTGTGGAAGTATCTGTACTAAAAATATACAAGAGTGAGTCTGCAAGTTCCTTTAGGCAAACCCTAATGGAACAATCTGTTCACAAGCTGCACATTTCTTTAACAGGCTTTCAAATAGATTGGTTGATTCATAGTTAAGTTTGAAAGTTGATTAAAAATAGACCTTTGAGTTTCCACCTTTGGGATCACACCTGCCTCTGAAGCTGCATTTCTAAGAAGACACATCTGTCTTGTTGAGTTACCGCGCCACCCCTGTCGCCACTGGTAACAGCCTCACCCCTCCTTAACCCCACCTCTGGGACGCTCCTGTCTGCCGTGATGGGGTCCGATGAGAAAGAGACTTATGGCGTCCTGGGTCTCCAAAACAGGCAACTCCAACGATTCTGTTGAGACTTCAGCTCTGAGTAGGTCAAGTGCTTAGGGACCGTTCGCAGTCTCCAGAAGTAAGGAGGTCACCAAACTCAGTGAAGATGGTCAGTGGCAGAAAAAAGAGAGAAATTTAGTAATGAAAGGGGAGAGATTCATGTGCGGGTCTCTGTTTATGCCGCACCCATCCATCTCCCTCCTCAACCCCAACGCTGAGCTGTCCCCAATCTGGACGGCCGACATAATGGAAAAGGATGTCTAGCCCCCTCTAGAGTGTGTGTGTGTGTGGGTGCGTGTATGTGTGTGTGTGAGTGATTGTGTGCGTGTGTATGTGGGCACGTGTGTGATGTGTGCAGTAATGAATAAGGATGTGCCTAGTGGAGAGCTGCTCGTTAATCACTGGCAGTGCTGGCAGCTAACAGATAAGCAGATTGATCCAAGGCCACCGAGGGAACGCCGCCTGGCACCCACCCATTCATCACACACACACGCACACAAAGAGACTCACATGTGCGTGCCCTGTACAGCACAGAACACAACCCGGGTTTAAAGATCATGTCTGACCACTCATGTTGGCTTTCAGAGTACATACAGGCTTAGGAGGAAGTGCAAACAAAAGGAGACAGAAGAGGATATATGACCAATCACCTGCTACTGAGAGGCTCTTGATTTAGTGTTACATGGGCAATTTGACAAAAAAAATAAAAAATCTCACACATTTTCTGATTCCAATTCAATTATATTTTGTCTTTTTAACAATAAATATAAAATAATATTCTGAAAATAAGCAATACAGAATTATTGCCATTCAAATGTATTCCTCCACTGACCCACAGGTTGTCAGTGCAATTCCAAAAAAATACAACTCACTATATCTCTGAATCAGTGGGAGCCCTGGCTCCTGCTATTGTCTGTTAAATTTAGTTTTCTTTTTTCTTGGAGGTCGTAGGCTCCTCTTCTGGCTTCTCAGTTGGCCTTTTCCCTTTTGCAAAAAACCTCTCCAAAGACTTTTGTTTTTGGCTCATTTTCACTAGCTTGTGGGTTTACTTTTGGGCGACGTGTCTGGTGTGTTATACGTGATACGTTAGATTATATATCATTATATCAGATGCATTTCTATGGACAAGCGTATTAGCGTGTCATCAGGGACAGGTGAAAGTTACATCGGAGAAGATGCGGTCGCTGATATTTTTGTGTGGCCCGGTAGCGAATGCGTAATGGATTGGTATTGGTCCCCGGCCCTATGGTTGGTGACCACTGATTAAGAAGACAGCGCGATATTGATATGGATATGGAATGATATATATATATATATATATGATATCTATATGATATATATATATATATATATGATATGGAATATATATATATATATATATTGATATGGAATGATATATATATATATATATATGATATGGAATGATATATATATATATATTGATATGGAATGATATATATATATATATTGATATGGAATGATATATATATATATATATGGAATGATATATATATGATATGGAATGATATATATATATATATATTGATATGGAATGATATATATATATATTATATGGGATGATATATATATATACACACACACATATACATACACATACATATATATATATATATATATATGTAATAATATGCCTATATATAAATATATATAGTCAGGTTAAGCGCCTTACCCAAGGACACAGCAAACATTCATCTGTGGGAACTTGAATTGCACCACCAACCTTGGGTCAGTGGATCTTACCACTCAATCGATGAAATTTATGTTAAGAGCAGGAATCAAACTGCCAACCTTTTAATCAGTGAACAAACACTCTACCAACTGAGTTACTGTCACTGCCACCCATGAAATCAATCATCATCAATTATCAATCATTTACGGTTTTGGATGTGTTTGGTCGCCTGTTAGAGTACAATTTTCCCACCTTGAATTTAGCACATTTGGGCAAAAAATATATATATTTTTTTGTGAGCAAATGTTTAGTAAATAGACCCTTAAGAGAGTACCTTGCGTATGTCTTGCCTGTAATAGAAACAAACAATGGATGAATATAAGAACAATAATAAGACGACTGAAGCTGCTCCCTGACTGATCACCTGTAACTCCCAGCTGGCACACACAGGGAGCGAAACAGAGATGAGGGTCTATTCTTTGGTCTTTGAAAACTCCCACAGGGGACAGACAGACAGACATGGGAGCTGAAGGAGAACGGAGAGATGGATGGATGGCAAGTGAGAAGACAGAATGACAGAACGACAAAACCAAGTTAAGGACACGCTCCAGTCCTGTGTGACAGCTCAGAGGGCCCAGGGGAGAGCGAAGGTCAAACTTGTGGAGAGTTCTTTATGGAGTGGTTTATATTGTAAGTTATGGAAGTCAGGAGTTAAAGCTTGGACACTTGATTTTCAAAATGATAAAGTGGAGATGTCCCTATAGTGCTTATAAACCCTGTGGTGCGTAGTATATATTAAAGTAAGTGTAATGTTTGGAATTTGCACGGACTTAGAACAGCCTTTTCAGATGGCAATGTAAAACAAGACTGGATTGCCACTTCCCAGATGACATGTGCTCATGACAAAACATGTATGTATGAGGCTTTTTGGTCTGGTTTGTGATCTAAAATATGCTTCACAATTAGAATCAGAATTGGGACACGGAAGGAACTATGCATGAAGAAACTGTGACACCTTTGTTTGTTTGAGGTCTACAATACTCCTTATTTTCTTTGCAACACTATTACAATTATTTGGGACAACATCCACCAAAACAATGCATCTTCCATCTTTCATCCCTACTGGTTTGCGGTTTCGATGATGAAAACAAAACAAAACAAAACAAAAAAAAATAATAAGCGTATATTAAAATAGTCTTATGACATGATAAACTGGGGTTTGAATAAAATCTTGTGTAGGTTGTCTTCAGACCAAATACAATTAATAATAGAATATATAGCAAAAATATACATGTCTTTTACGTCACCTGATGATTTAAAAAGTTTCTTGGCTGATCCTAAACAATTTCCATTTCACAATAAGGATTCTCTGTTCCATTTTGTCACTTCAACAAGGAGCTATAGCCGGTTGTATAATAAAACTGTGATGTGGCTTTCCTAGCTCTATAAAACCTACATTTTATAACTTTCTGTGGTCAAAAGTGCTCTAAGCTGAGTGAAATATTTGGAAGTGGTCTTTTAAAGGGATGCTACATTTTCTGATTTGTGAAGCAGGAGTTGATGTATTGCAGAATCTAATGCTGAGCGGACCTTACAAATCATCATCTGGAAACGTGGGCATATTCATCGTGTTGTGTTAATTTTCCGAGTGTCCCCACACATATCCTCAGACCATAATGCATGTTGTAGACGAGCCCACAGAATCATATTAATGGTTGGGGCTATACTTTATGATTAGACACCTACTGCAAGGTGTGCACTTAAGGTAATGAATATGGAAATGCACATTCACTTTTACAAGTCTTATTCTGTCTCACTTTGCCCACCGCTCTTTTATATCCTCTAAAATTCACTCCCTTTTTCCAAATTGAATGATATGAAACACTGTAGCTTTTCGGGACAATCAGTCTACACGGCCTATAGTTTAAAACTGAGGTGGAGAGCAGGTCACCTTGTTCTGGAAGTTGCCGTGGGCACCGCCATCGTCATTCGCCTTGTATTATTTTGTATGAAACTGCAGCTTGACAACAAATAAGTTCTATACGGACTACAGAGCCGTTTTAAAGCCTTCAGAGAGTCAGAGCATTGTTGACTTGTTGGTCACATGAACATAGGTTTTCCACAAATCAACTTACTTTATATCATATTTTAGCGGTGAAACTTCTCAATTTCTAAGCTGAAATAAATGGGATTCCCGCTTAAATGGAAGTGCCACCACAAAGAAAGTGCAGTTTAGTAGCATTTACACGCAAAAGTGGGCGAGGCAGAATAAGATCAAAATTATGGTAGAATTTGGCCTGGTTCATGATTAATGTCTCTGAATGAATATTATCTATTCACTTAAGACCTAAGCTTCAAAGTTCATGATCGCTCTATACCTACGTAACATTATTTTGTTACAGTATAACTTCCAAATGTACTTGCAACTCCCAATAATCATGTCTTGAAGACGAAATAGTGCAACGGTTTAAAGATACCAGCTTAACCTGGCAAGTTTGTTGTAATCAACCTTAAAAGATGAAGATTCTTTCCAAAAGCATGGGTACGAGATCAACCACTGATACTGAAATCTGAGAAGTCTTCATGCAATTCAGATCTTAAAGTCTTAATGGATTGTTCATAACCTGTAGAGGAATACTCGCCAGGAAAAAGCTGCAGTGACCTGGCCACAAGCAAAAACTGCATTAGTCTGCATCTTATAACTATAAATGTACAGGTTCAGTGTACTAAGAAGTTGAATAGTTTTCTAAAATTGTTGTCAGAATATTCAGATTCACATAAACTGTTCACTCTTTAATGACTACATAGCCCTAAACCCATTGATAAAATGAAAACTTACCATTTACAGTTGATTTTGATGTTTTTCCAGTTATGTTTTGGCAAATTTCCACTAGCCTTTGTTTTCTCCACCTCTGTTTGTCGGTAGTTTGCTGCAGCCCTCAAGGGAGCAATTTGAAGTGGAGATTGGGTAGTGCTGTATCAGCGAGACACAAAACTGACATTATCAAAAACTCATCATGTGCCTGACACTGCTCTCTTTACACCATACGGTCACATAAAAATTAACAACCAGAAGCACAGCACTTGTATCGATCAAGGCCAGGCTCTCTCCGGACAGAGCGCACAACCTTGGACTATCGCCTCAGAGTACAATGGAAGTGGGATCATATATTGTGTGGAAATTCTTAAGGGACTAACAGTTCAAGTGCTCAGTCCTTTCTTTAGCCAGAGGAAGTGTGAGTGTCATTACCTGTTCTTTAATACACCTACATGGAGTCAAGTTAAAAGCAAACCTGCATGTGCTTTAACCTTATGTAATGCAAAACTTCCATAAACTTGCTCACTTCTGTTCTCTTTGAGCAGAGTTCTCCTTCCGTTCAGTGCATGTATACATCAAGTTGTCTTTTTACGCATCACAAACATTTTTGTACTTGTAAGTATGCTTTATATATGAGAAATGTATTTCAGTGTATTATTTCCTACTATATCTGAATAATATCTGCGGGATACATACCGTACTTTCCGGACTACAAGCCGCTACGTTTTTAACCGCTGTGGCTTATGGTGCAGTGCGGCTTATACATTTTTTCCCCGTGGTGCTAAAACATTTTGCCCACCAACAGTAGACATAAAAGTGAAAAGAGTGGATGTTGCTCCTTACCTGTCTGTCAGTGTCCAGTCCGGACCCCCGCCCCTTGCTGACTCATGTCCCCCTCTCCCCTCTTACTGTCCCCCCTGCCCTTGCATTAAGTCTTTATGACAAATGGTAAATTATAGTAAAACCTAATTATATATACAGTATCCACACAGTTGACTGTCTGAAAATTAAAAAATCGGTCCATCCTCCCTGTTACACATTGGTTTAGTCCTTTCCTCCGGCGCCAGGGCTGTACATTTGTGTCATTTTTCGCACCAAAGAGACAGAAAATTGGCGAAAATGTTTAGCTAATGCCAACAAAGCCTCATTGTATCCTTCAGAAATTCAGTTTGTTACTTTATGTAAAACGTCACGTGTCACAGTAATGTCCAAACACAGCGAAAAGAAGAAAAGAAGAAAAGGAGAGAGGAGATTAGGTCAGAGTCGCCAAATGTTGAAGACTTTGAAGAGTGAATATATATAACTTAATGTCGTAGGCACGGGACCATAAAAAGGAAGGTGGAGCAGATCTTTACAAAACTTTAACCACACTCTCAGGTAAGTCACAAGTTTTGGTTTAGAAACTTAGGACAAAACCAGAGGGAAACGATGAATTTACGCTTGATACGAACAACATCTGAACTGATGCTTCTGGACAGTCAGTGTGACTGAGATAAAACAAATACTGCACCTGAATGAACAGCAGCTCAGGTCACAACACAAGACTCAACTGTCCCTGCGCCAACAAATGCACCACTCACGTTTTAACACTGGGTTTAATGTTTGTGCCAAGCGCAGTGTATTTTCTTACCGGGAACAGAAGAAACTGCTGCCTCCGCGCGTAAAGTTGAAACCAAACACATAATATGAACCAAACAACGGCAAAAAACTCCTCCTCGGTGTTTAGGTAAAAGTGTAACTCCAGGTAAATGTGGTGTATCCATGTGGAGCGCGTGCGTAAAGCTCCATAAGCCTCCTCCTTCACTCAGGTGACCCCACAGGAAAATCTAAATCTAGTCATTTATCAAAACAAAAAGCACGTGCTCCGCAGCGCTGCATTTGTTATTAATTCCAGAAGAGAAAATAAAAGTGAAACTTAAGTGCGTCCATGTGAGCTTCAGTTGTGCACGCGCTCGTGAACTATTCTGTGCTGTACAGGAGACACGGCACCTCCTTTAGCCAATCAGGACGCAGAACACGCGCCTGCATACACTGTAAAAAAGCATGCAAAACTGCACTTGTCCCTCGCAAATTAACGTTTTTGAGCTAATTTTTCATGTTACTACGTGGAATACCTACGGCTTATCGTGCAGTGCAGCTTATAGAATTTTTTTCCCCTAAAATTAAAGCATGCGGCTTTTAATCAGGTGCGCTCTGTAGTCCGTAATTTACGGTATGTTTTATACATATGATGCATAGGGTGGCTGGGCGCTCCCGTAGAGATGGGGTGAGGAGCTCGGTCACACGGGAGGAGCTGGGTGTAGAGCCACTGCTCTTCCACGTCGACAGAGTCAGCCGAGGTGGTTGGCGCATCTGTTTCAGATGCCTCCTGGACGCCTTCCTGGGGAGGTGTTCTGGACATTCCCAGGTCAGCATGACCTGGGAATGCCTTGGGCATGTAATGCCTGGGTCTCTCCCTGGGCCTGCTCCAGGTTGGACAGAGCTGGAGGAAGTGTCTGGGGTGGGGGAAGTCTTAGAGCCCGTGCTTAAATTGTTGCCCATGCCCGTTACTTGGCCCAAGATAAGTGGAAGAAAATGGATGGATGATACATATGTTTAATGAATACTGTGGAATATTCTAGGCCAAGAAATAGCATAACTCAGTTTTACTCAAATCAAAGTGTTGTCTACCTAAATTAAGTGAGACAAAGTAAAAATCGATTGAGAAAAGAAATCCTAAAACATGTTAGACCACCAATTATTATTTACAGTATATCAAACCCAGTTTTAAAATCCAAATGTATTTTGGCTCTATTCCAAATTGAATCCATGATGACTACATAACATCATCATTGTGCACAAGAATACCCTCATACTGGTTTTGCATTTGAAAGTAAATTAACATTTTAGATTTCTGGTCCAGTTGTTGAGATTTCCCCTTGTGTGTTGCCCCAAAGTCAACAGCAGGAGTGTTTGCATAGAGGCTTAAGCGCTTGTCTTCAAATAGTATCAATCAAGTGAGTGAGATTGATGTGAAGTGCCGCTGATTAGCTCCTCTAACCGTTATAAATGACTAAACGAAGCGTGGGATCTAAGGGAGAAAAGTTGTGCCATTATTGCACATGATTGGCTCTTTGAATGGATTTACAAATAGATGGAGGCTGAGGCGCAGCAGAGAAAAGCCCTTCGTGAGCAAGAGCCGAACTGTAATCATTCAACACAAACTCCTCCGCTTTCCATTATTCATCTGACGCTCCACTCATTTCCCCATTCACACTCTCATTTCTGCCTTCTCATAGAGGCTTCTGTCATCCGCGGGTTACAGCAAACAAAATGGAGACGCACAAGCAAGTTTGGGAAATAACTTTTATGTCAAGTGTTTGCTAACTTCTTCCTGTCTACTTTACATATAGAAACACCAATCTGCTATGGTTTGAAACTGAGAAATTGTTTGAAACTACTAAATAATCCATCCATCCATTTTCTTCCGCTTATTTGAAGCTGAGGTGGCGAGGGCAGCAGTCTAAGCAGGGACTCCCAGACTTCCCTCACTCTAGACACATCCTCCAGTGAGACCCCAAGGCGTTCCCAGGCCAGCTGAGACATAGTCCTTCCACCATGCCCTGAGTCTTCCCCGAGGCCTCCTCCAGGTGGGACGTGTCCTGAACAAATGCCTAAGCCACCTCAACTGGCTCCTGTCGACGTGGAGGGGCAGCAGCTCTACTTTGAGCTCCTCACCCTATCTCAAAGGGAGCACCCAGCCACCCTGCGGAGGAAACCCATTTTGGACACTTGTATCTGCGATCTTGTCCTACGGTCATTACCCAAAGCTCATGACCATAAGTGAGGGTAGGAATGTAGATCGACCGGTAAATCGAGAGCTTTGCCTTTCAACTCAGCTCCTCCTCACCACAACAGTCTGATACAGCAGCCACATCACTGCGGACGCTGCACCGATCTACTCCATCCTTCTCTCACTCGTGAACAAGACCCCGAGATACTTGAACTCCTCCACTTGAGACAAGGACTAACCACCCAAACCACCTTTTTCTGGTCGAGAACCTGGCTTCAGACTACTAAATAATCTAATGAAAAATCCTAGTGAGCTAAAAGTTGTGCAAATGAGGAAAAAAAGTTAATTCCTACTATAAAATCACATGAATGTTGGAAATTTCAAACCAAAAATTGTCTAAAAAACTGAATTTAATAGCACAATTCTGTGGCTAAAAGTTGTGCTGTCCAATTAGCTAAAAGTTGTGCTGTCCAATTTGTGGGTAAACAGAGTTTGCACTGTCAGTTCATGGCCTTTGTTGTGCTTGTGGTAAAGCTGAGCAAGTAAAGCCCTCCATTTTAAAGCCCTAATTCAATAAACTAATTTTGAAATTTACAGCAATGCATTTCAAAATATTGGGAATGGAACAAACAAAATGGTTGGAAAAAGTTGCATAAATCTATGAAAAAACAACATTTGGGTGAAGTGGCAAAATGATGGCAAGCTGATATATTTAAAACTAATACAGTGAATTTTTCAAAAAATACCCCTTTTGATTTGGCACAGATTTTATTCCTATTTTTCTTAGAGTTGCCAAATAAGTACCGAATGTGTGTGTAATGATCTCCTGGAAAAATGTAACGACTTACATCTAACAAATAAAAGATTTCAGAGATAGTCATCTGGGGTTTCATTTATAAAACTTTATGTGGATTTTTTCCTAAAAGTGTACATAGGTGTGACCGACTGTGTGTGTATATCCTGCCTGACTTTGTTTTCTTCTTGCTGCAGGGCTGGTTCAGACGTGGTTGCCTGCCTGGTGGAGGATTGGTGACACGGGTCCTCACTTCTGCTCCATCACTCCTCATGTACTGTAGTATTTTTGCACCTTCTTCACATATTTGCACGTTTTAGTTTACCTAGGATTTTATGTTATTCTTTTTGTGTGTGTGTGTGTGTGTGTGTGTGTGTTCTACGGCATGTGCTGAATGCTCTGTCCCATCTGCTGGCCCTGAGTATTTTTAATGACCTGTGCCTTTTAAGAATACTTTTAGTTTTACTGTTAATAATAAATGATACTTTTTTCATGAAGTTATTTTTTTGTGCGATCCTAAATAGTTTGACTCTGCCTCTCTTTGACCATCTACTACATCCTTTACCTGTGTAATTAAAGCACAGTCAGATCTAAAATCGATTCCTCGGTTACATAGGGACAACACACAAACATAAACTTGCTCACTTCTCTGCGCACAGCTCACCGTCTGCCTGTGAAAGCTCCAACACTTTAATTTAGGAGTGTTTGGACCAGACCGCTCATTTCTATGTCAAGTTGTCTTTTTATAAATCACAATCTTAATGTGTAAAGTCACGAACATAACATTTTTGTACATGTGCACACTTTATAAATGACAACTGAAACAGAACATTCAGAATTACTTTTCAATTTGATGGTACTGGTCTGAGACACTCGACCAGACTAGTATCATCAAACAGAAAATGATTTGAAGGAGAGTCAAAACATCTTGATTTCAAAAAGTGTTGAGATGACTGCCTCTGAAACCTTTTCTACCTTATGTTTGCTATTATGTTTCTAAAGCTTATTACTGCAAACTTTTCTTATCAGTATCAATAACAACCCACCCCTAACCTTTAAATGTCTACATCAAAATGCTCATAGCCAAATAACCTATAGTAACATATGATACCTCTGAAACCTTTTCTACCTGACATTTCTACTTTAGTGCTAGTACGTTCCTAAAGATTAACAATCAAGTCAGCTTTTCTCATTAGAATCAGTAACAATTCATTCCTAACCTTTGTAATGTCTACATCAAAACAATCACAAGCTAATAACCTAAAGCAACATATGATACCGTCTCTACACACAATTACCATCATCTGCTTCTCCCTAATCCATGCGTCTACAGTAAAGCCCTGTTACCTCAGAGAACATGTAATTACCGTGTGGGTTGGTTTGACCTGAATTGAATAAAACATCAGATCAGGATCAAACGCGCCGAGCCCATTGTCAGATCTATTCTAGGAGCAGGATCCTGTTGCCTTGTACGTGACCCCGTGTTAATCCCACAGGTCAGAGGGGGGAGGCTCAGATGTGGCCTCCTTCGGTGTTCTCCGGCTCCTCTGTCTGTGTGAAGTCTTCCATCGAAAACCTCAGGGAACCAGACCGCACTGATGAACACAGGCGCATTAGAACAAGCTGTGGTCAAGTTTTCATGATCAAATAATGGTATGGTGGATTAAATCAGGAAACGTTTTCTAGATAGAACTAGCTGCATCTTCATCGTAAAGTCACTAACCACTCCTTTGAAGATAGTGAGGTACAGATCTTAGCCAAAGAAAAGAAATAGTTTGAGAGTGGAGTTAAACAGGCATTTTTTTTTTTTTTTAGGAAAAGACAATCCATTTTTGAAGCGACTTGGATGAGCAGTAAAGCATCTTCACTCTAAAACTTTTGTCCAGCTGACAGATTTGAATTTTTCTTTTGCTATGGACCATATTGTGACCATGTTTCCTTAGGGGTATGTGGCATTTGGGCGATTTGGGTTCTAAATGCTTTTCGTTTCAATGGCTTAACATGTGACTGTTAAATGTCTTTACTGGCATAATACTGTAGTTACAGTGTCTGTCCCTTTTCATCTGTGTTGTCTAACTGTGTCCAATCGTAGGTGTCCGAATGCATTGAAAGAATATCAGTGCTCACAAAGATAAACGTCTAAACATCGAGAAGTGAACATCCCTGTCCTCAAAATTGATATACAGAGCTTGAAAAAAACGGCATTGGCCAGACATGTCAAATATCCATACACATTCATTAGCCAAAAAAAAATGATTCAATCCAGTCTTTACAGGTAAATACATGTATTACACTATAGTCAGAAAACCTTTGCTTGAACACAAACGTTTAGTATTTAGCCTATTAAAATCTACAACGTCTAGCAAAAGTTCGAGTAGAAGACAAAGCAGATAGATTTGACAATGGCTAAACCCATAATCTTTCTCAATCAGCTCATTTCCTCATTTGCAGCTCTTGTGGCATGTTGTGACTGATTAATATTATCCAGTCAGGAAAAGTTGAGTCTTTCTTTGAGTTTTTGCTTAAATTGATGAATATATTGTGGTGATAGAGGTGTCAGGTAGACTATCATACTATATTTCTGAAAAACTATGGTGATGTAATCTTGCATGCTGTTTAACATTTAAAAAAAAGAGTGTGCAAAAAGGCAAAACTCAGGTATTTACTTATTCATGATCCTGATCTCTTACATGGCTGCATGTACGCATGTAACTATTGCTTTGTACTTAGCAAGAGGTACCAATTCCCAGTTGTTCCGGTGTCTTCCACATCACACTGAATATCACAAAGACCCTTACTTTTCAATAATATATAGTAGAGCTGATGCCTAGTGATGAATGTGGTTGATACTTTGAAAAAACAAGAATGTATTGAAGATGTTCAGATACTGATCTTGTAATAATAACTGGATCTAACAAGATTGTACAAGTTACTTAGAAAACACAGCTACGATGTCTCACTTGAATCAATTTTAGCTCGACACCGTGAGTGACATCTGTATTACACATCTTGTCAGTTGCCGCACATGTAACCTAGTACAATAATGGATCTGGGCTATATGATACGAGTGACTTAAGCATGGTTCATGACACCCAATCAGGACGGGATCAACAATGGACAAAGGGCAGATATGGATTTTCTTTATCTGTTGCCTTGTTCACATTGCATGACAAGCAAAGACACAACATGAGAAGGGCTGTGATGGAGGGGCTGCTGTGGGAGCTCTTTGGCCCTTGCTGATGACTTCGATCATGAACGTGACATCTAGCAAGAGCTCACTGTAAACATGGAGAAGTGGTCGAAGTGCTGTAAGTGTCTATTGAACCACAGCTGGTGTGTAGTCTTTTCTCATCAGCTCATACATAAGATGAGATGAACTTTTTTGTCCCACAAGGGACAAGAAGTGCAAAGTATATAGATACATAGATATTGCACAAAGTATATAGACATCAAATAGACAGATACTGTACAGATATCAAAATAAAAATATATATTAATGCATTGTAATCACTTGTACAGTCAGCACAGTTCATTAAATTAATAAATTCAACTCACTGGGAGGGTTGATGTATTTTTGTTGTATTTTGTTGTATCAAATGCACACTTTTTGTTAATTAACACATGCATAGTAAAAAATAAATAAATAATAATATAATTAATTAATTAATAATTTATAATAATAAATAAATCTTTCATATAAAGCAGGTTATACATGCCAAATAAAACAAGACTGTTACATATTTAATGCTTTGATGGAGTAGTTGAAAGACAATTGAGACTCTAAACCATTATTACTGTAGGTCTGTATTATTTATGGATTTAAGGATCCACATTACATTTAACAAGAGCAAAGACTACTCTTTTTGGCAAACTTTTAAAGCACAAGCAGTAAATACAATAGAGCACATTGACCAAAGGTACACTGCACAGAAAACGGAATTGTTTTACTATATTGTAAAATTCATATTGTCATATAATTTCTTTATGTGGGACAGACTTACCCTGGCAGCATCTCAAGATGTAAAACTATCAATATAATGAATGACCATAATGATTATTAAGACAGACAATACAGTTGTCCCATATTAGGGTGTCTCAAACCTTTAGCTATAGTCACATTTGACTACACATTTACTTTGGTTCAAGGGTAGCAATAATTAGGCAATGAAATATTGACTTGAACAGGTCAGCATCTGTGGGGTACCCTTCTGCCAAGAATATGCTTTAAAAAGAAAGTTGGAGTGTATGACGAATCACATGTCATCAATGCCTTTGTTGCATCAGATAAATGATTTCTAGTAGAAGAACCGTAGTATCCAGCTCTATGTATCATCTAATCTCTACAGAAGCCTTCCATACAATATGTAGCTTATACAAATCCCTCTTTACGGCCCCACTCATTTGATACAACCCTACTCCGAGCCGTGTCTTCATCAAGAAATCCACTTTCAAACCCTCTCCACTCTCCATGTGTCCCTGCTCCCTTTGAGCTTGTCCCTTCAGGCTGGACAAGACTAGGACATCTGTGAGACTCTCAACAGTGGATTGCACAACTTTAATAGAACCTTCCTCTCACCTATAGATCTGCACTGTAAAGCCACAAGCACACCCACATACAGTTTAAGTACCACAGGGTCACTTCATAACCTGGCATTTCTTACAAACCATTGCTCTAAATACTCATTATAAATTTGTGGCTTTGAGCTTGTTTTTGATTAAATTTCAGTCGTAAGTCATATTTTGTACTTCAGAAAACACCTCAATACTTCTTTTCTACCCTTTTCTTTAGTATATTCAATATTGCCCGGTAGCCTTAGTAAAGTTGGCCTATAGTGCAGATAAATGTAAATTGCTTGAATCGCAGTAGGTACAGGATTCAATATGTCAGTATTAAGTACAAAGCCAATATGAAGTCCTGTTGAATGTCTTATGTTATATTAATATTATTGTTCACATGTATCCTAATTATATGTTCACAGATTTTCTTTTGAGAATAATATGCTTTGAGTAAATTTTCCATGGTTTTAGTTCAAGCGCTGTTGGAGGATTGTCCTTTATTATTCGTAAAGGGCAAGTGTTCTGTCTGTTAAGCTTCACTGACACCTCGATAGTCATATAGATGCAATACAGTAAATGTATGAGTCCTGCTCTAATATAAAAGGAATAATACGATTTCAAACACAATATTCAGCTGATATGGAGAAAAACAGGAAATGGAGAGAGAGGAGAGTGTGAGGGGGAGTTTGGAATAGTACTCTTACAGTACAGTTATGACTTATGGGCCAGGGCATCTGGTTCTCAATGACTTTCAAAGCCGACAAGAGGAGGAAATGAAAAGGTGATAGCACACATAATAAGTCATATGCACTTCACCAGCGCAGCAGCAGCACGTGCATTCACAAACACTGCCACTCAAGTAGTCGTTATATTGAATCCAGATTTGACTCCATGACAACGTCTTCTGAACAATGCTAACAAGTAGGCTACATTTCAAAATGTTCAGATACCATATGACGACTTTGCTGATTACTGTCAGAACTTGACATTTCTCCGATGATGCACATTGTCAACGTGTTAAGCTTAATTTATGCTTGACGTGTCCGAACTTTCAGAGGCCAGAGCAGGTTTGCCATTACGTCACCGCTAACTCCAGCTAGCATGCTAACTGTGTACTTCCTAGTTTGCACATGTTAAAAATGCTTTATAAATGAGCCGCAGACAGCACACAGCGGTCTCCTTTTGACCCCAAGAGATTTTTTTTTTACTTATTTTTTTTCCATACAGGTTGATATCAGTCTGGTCCCCACATCCTTCGTTGCGTCTCAAGCCCGGTCAAACGTTATCATGCAAATCAGATGTGTTTTTATTCAGTGACTCATGTGAAACAAAGGAGCTCATTGCCCACCTATGATGACAAATAAATTCAAATGTATCTCACCTCAGATTAACAGAATTTGTGCTTTGTTCACCGATTCTGCAGAAATCCACCACGTTTTTCAGCCCCCTATGATTTTTTTCCCCTTTATTTTTTCCAACACGGGCACGCCATGTGTGTCCCCGATTGCCTAATCCACCTGTCAATCACACCAATTTGAAAACGGGGAGACTCACATATTTGTAGTTAAGGGCTAGGATTAGACTTAGGGGTAGGGTTAGGATGAGGATCAGGACACTCATGGCCCTTTACACATTAGATTGAGCCTTGTCCTACCTTAACCCCAACCCTAATCCTAACCCGAACCTGGAAAGTACTGAAGAAGTGTGTATTCTGGATCTCAAGCAAGTTTTTACAATAAATCTCAGGCGAAAAAAATTGGTACATCCCCTTTTTGAGCTGAGGTGTTATTTTACTTCAAATTCAACCAAATGAATACAGATAGCACCAATTTTGGATGAAGGCTACAGCGCTTATTCACTGCTAAAACAATTTATTAATTTCTTATTTTATCCCGCCAGCACGTGTGGCCTCTGACACTACACATCACATTCTGTATTTGCCTTTTAGACATTAATGAACAAACACCAACTTCATTCCCCTTTGTGGCATTTGAAAATGTCATTGTATGTTGACTTTACATTTGATTAAAACACTAAAGATCAAACATGTTTTCCAATAGACTTGAACTCCCCCAGTTTATATATTACTTTTATTTTTGTTGCAATAATTAATGATTCTTCTTTCCACCTCACTGTAAAAGCAATCAGTGGCATATGCAACACAAACCCTAGTGTGAGCGCATTCTTCTATAAACGAAGTTTGACAAAGTGGATAAGACGAAGTGCGTTGAACGGAGCTCTCCAGAGGCCATGACTTGGACCAGAACAGCTATTGCATCACATGAGGATAAAGGCGTTCATTCACTTAAGAACCGCGATCCCGTCTCTTCAAATCCATCTGCGAGGAGAGAAGAAGTGTTTTGGCAATGGGCGGCTAGGGAAAGAGTCACATGACTAATTTAAAAAAGGCAATTCAAAGTCAAGGAATTAAAGATCAAAAGTTAAAACCTTTCGACGCGGCCAGTGAAACTTCTAGAAGTAGTTTTTTAAGGGCAGGTTCCATGTTGGCTTTCAATATAAATTCATGAGTGTTTAACTTTAAATCTACTTTTGTAAGAGTTAAGTTTTGAATATTTTGAGTCAAGTGTGCACATCATCCACTTCGAAGTATCTTATGATTTTTTTTGATTTTGCAACGAAATGGCAAACTGCAATGATGTTTTTATTTTCATCAAAGAAGAAATAAAATGTAATTTTCTAACAAATATTCAAACAAATTCCATGTTTATCCTTTGAATTGTAGGAAAATATACAAAAAAGATCCAAAAATATTTAAACAAAACATGAAAGATTGAGGTTATAGATGCATCTGATTTTCAAAGCACAAAAGGAGGAAGTAGGTATTTAAATCTATATGTAGCAGAGTGGTGTATTTTAGTAGACACATTACTTTCCCCACACACTAAAGGTGCTAAATGGCACATGAATATACTTTACGTTAAATGTATTATCCATTTTAGGCTATCTTCACAAATCCTGCCAGATGAAAAAAAACAAAAAACAAAAAAACAATCCTTGAGCCGTCCTGTTTAGTCAGAATATTTTCATTGTCCATGAGGCCCATGGCCCAGTTTACTTGAGTTTACCAACAGTCCATGTTGTGCCTTGCACTGGCGCCTCCCATAAGACATTGAAAATTCCAGAGAGCGAGAGTCCTTTCCTCATGTGACACGACCAGGAAACGGAAAGGTTGGTAAACAGAAAATGGGGAGGCTTCCCCCAGAAGGAGCCTAAACACAATAGGCTACATTTATCATACAATACAAAACAATACAGTTGACAAGGAAACATACACACAAAAAAAATCCCAAAAAAAACAAAACATGATGACATACTGAGGTGACTTCATCACGGCATGCCACCCAAACACACCAAGGACAGCCCAGCGCTGAACCATGGATGCTAAAAACACAACCGATGTTAGCTTCACCCCGGACATTACTGAGCCAACAAGACGATTTCCCACTTACCCCTACAATGGCCGCACACTCTCCGCAATTACGGGGCTCGATGCCTTCCAACAGTAATCTTAGTGCTCTTAATTGAGGTCCACTCGGGGCCTCGCATCTTGAGGCCATGACAGCTTAACTCAGCCAGCGTGAAGGTAGAGGTCAGAGTTCAGGAGGGATGGCAGGGTTTGTGACCAATAAACCCAGTACTATTACATAACTAACTTGTTCCTACCTCTCACAAACCCTTTGGCACATTCCTATTCACAGATCTTCTTATTTTAGGTCATTTTCACGCATGTTAGTGGGCTCTGTGGACCAACCCCGGTGCGCACTAGTTTTAGTTCTGTTTACTTTATGTCGGCCTTGTTCACATACACCACACATCATTGACCCCAAACACGCACCATGAGCCACCAGAAAATCCATCAGCTGATTGCCAAACTTATTTCTATGACAACACCTCAAGTGGCCAGAGCCTGAATAGATGAGCTTGACCCAACTAGCCGCAGTGTGACAACAACCTTACATGGTAAAGTGTGTTTGCATATACAATATAAAATGCTTATGCTGACTACTGTCTTGTTCACTTACAGGGTCATTTTGTAATTGCTGCCATGTCTGAATACTCGCACTATTTGAGTATCTCCAGTGTGTGTCCTGGCTAAAGCTACAGGTAAATGCTGGAACAAGGATCAACTCACAATAAACAAACCAGTAGCTTCGCAAACAGAATGGACAGACCTATGAGGATTACTGTGAGGGATTTGGGCCTGTAGAAAATCCCCTGAATTCCTATGTCAATATTGAATGCTATTTGAGATATGCCGGTGCGACTGGGCATTTCCATCCAATTTCTGATGGCACAAAAGAAGCAGTGGATACTTTCACACCATCTTTGTGCCTATATGAAGACTAAAGGATCAAGATTACAGTAAAACACCAACAATCTTAAAATATGTCAAATCTGTGTATGGATTTCTAATGTAGTTCACCACATTATAGAGATGTTCATGGAAATGTCCTTGGATGCCGTTGGGCCAGGTTACAAGTCAGATCTGTGGACATCTGACATCTGTTTTTCAATGAATTTTTTTTTTAGCTGTACAACACATATAATTGAATAAATACAAGATGGATATGTTCATTGCCATTGTGGAACACCTCTATGGAGAAAAAACAGGAGGCAGATCCCTCATCAGAAAAGTTACATACAAATGTCCTATAATTGATCTCATAAAAGTGGGCAGATTTTTCCAGCAACAAAAATCTGAAAAAAGGCCTTAATCCTTTTTGTCATTTTCATAATTCAACCATCCTAAAATAATTGGATTAAACCATATGTGATTTGCGGTTGTCAAGTTCCTTTGCTCTGTTGGTCCATAATTAATGGTGTTTTTATAACACTACATTTTCCCTGACATTCAAGAAGGATGTTTGTTGTTTGTCAAATATTAAAGTACTTCAGTGGTGATGTGATGCATGTAAGTTTTTGACTATTATAGACTGCGTTGTTAGATAATTTCCTTTTCGCTTTAAACAGCACTTGTATATGCTCTTATACATTCATGTAACACTAGCAAGGGGTCCAGCATACACACTTCTATACTTTAAGAAGTTGTGAGTCTGGTTACTGGTGAATCATCTCGTTTTCAAATGGGCATGACTGACAGGTGGATTAGCCAATGGAGGATATGCATGTTCTGTCTGCATCAGAAAAAAATAAAGGAAAAAATATCATCGCGGGTTGCTGCAAAATCAATGGATGAGGCACGAAACTCAATGTTATTTTAGCTGTAAATCATAGGTGACCAATGTGCTTCGTTTCACACACATCACTGAAAAAAAACAAACAAATCTGATTTCACAATAACGTTTGACCGGGTGTGCGACGCAACGGAGGATGTGGTGACCAGCCTGATATCAATCTATTTAAAAATACAGAGAGATATCACTCTGGATTTGCCAGGGAAGTACAGGTGAACTTTAATAACAAAGCAAGTCCGTCAGTGTGTGGGTCCAACAACCATTAGGCAGCTTTTAATAACAGATGGGATAAAACAGACCTTTGATGGGTTGATATGAGATGGACTGAACTGCTGTTTCAGTGGTGAGGCTCCACCCTAAATCTGGCATGAGGAAGACATGATCGGTGAAGAACAAACACATGATTTACACAAACATATACCGTAACTGAACCCCCTCCACTCCCAGCTAACTTTAAGATAGCCACTGAGTAAGTTTAAAATGAAAACATAAAGGTAACTATAATAAACCAGCACTGAGCCTTCACAGCATATGGACCATGTGCAGCCTGCTCAGGAAGAGGAAGTGAGCCTGTGCACCTCTGAGCTTTAGAGCCTTTGTCACATGACTAACTAACCCTGCCACACTATCTGTAAACTTCTGACATTGAAGAAAGTAATGGAAAATTGTCTTTTAAAAAATTCTCCTCTTATTCTGGCATTTATCAAATAGAAATCACTTTGATAATCCTAATTGCCAACTCTACGTTTGCTCACGGACATTTACCAGTCAGGGAGGCCACCAAGTCAACTGTTCACAAGTGTTGTCATGGTAACTTCACCACAATGATAATAAAAAGCAATTTTTTCACGACACAATGTAATTTTTCACACAAAATATTTGTGGTTTCTTTATTCTACCAGGTGATCTTATAATAGTTCTGATAAAGAACACTGTTATGCCAAGGTCAAATTTTGTCCTGTTTGTGACTTTTTTGATACAACCTTGACAACCCTGCCACAGTGCAAGAATATAAGTACACAGATGGCACAGATAAATGGGTAATTAAACATGGGTAACAACTGACTAATGTTTGAAGGTTTCTATAGTACAGAATGTAAAGAATACAATTTATTAAAAAAAAAAAAACTCTGGAAAAGTAATGTTTAAATTGGTTCTGTATCTTTGTGAACTAAGTTTACAGTTTGTTTTTTTAATGAGGGCAAAAATCTTGTCATTTCACTGCAAGATTGGTTAAGAAATCTTAAAATTTCAGATGCTAAATTCAGTTTCTTTGAAAAAAAAAAAAAAAAAAATCCAGATATATTTCCTTTTTGCCTGACAGAACTCTTTAAATGTCTCATTTTCAAATAAATTGCTGTTAGTCTTCATTTTTACAGAAACAATTTGAAAAAAGTAGTTTTATTTTGGCCCTTGTGGCGACAGTCCATTAATGTGACAAAGGGAGTTTAACAGTTTAATTAGCAACGAAAAAACCCCCAGTCCAGTTAATTTAGTCATCACCCGAAACTTTTAACTGCAACACTACAGAGAAATAATGGAACAGGGACTCAAATCCACTGGCCACACATTCAAATCCAGAATGTAATTTATTCACTCATGAAAATGATTCTCTTAAGGATTTAGGCAGTTTACTTAGAAACTAATTACAATGCAATGACTGCTTTTCTCCTCTCCTCCACACCGTATATGCCCTATGCAGACAATTATCTCTAAAGAAGTCCTTTGTGAAAAATGCGAATGCTATGTTGTGACATGAACAAATTCTATACTTTTCAGAATATAAAAATATATCTGACATTTTGTCTCATTGCTTGTTCAGCTCACAGCCACAAGGTCCAAACTGTGATTCCCTCCTCTGTAAAAAATTTGAGTAAAAATACATTCATTTTCAAAATAACACGGAAAGGCTGTAAATTAACGGCAAAATTCCAACAGTATTTGTCGTTGCTCCAGTAACAGTACTAAACCATAAATCACATTGCATTCTGGGAGAAAAAAGAAGAGAACTGAGAAACTGCATTACTGTGATTATAGGGTTGTATACTGTGCGCCACAATGGGAAAATAGGCAATACCAAGTTACGGCTGTGTGTTTTAACTGTACTACAGTATCTGACAAAGAGACTGCTACTTTGAAAAACAGCGGGAAAATCAGAGTGAAATGTTTCAAAACAGCCATCTCTCCAGCAGGACTTTTTAGCCATATATATATATATATAATATATATATAATATATATATAATATATATATATATATATATATATATATATATATATATATATATATATATATATATATATATATATATATATATATATATATATATATATATATATATATATATATATATATATATATATATATATATATATATATATATATATATATATATATATATATATATATATATATAATATATATATATATATATATATATATATATATATATATATATATATATTATATATATATATATATATATATATATATATATATATATATATATATATATATATATATATATATATATATATATATATATATATATATATATATATATATATTGTGTGTGTGCTCTGAGCTGAGTATAAAGCTGCACATTAAGCCCAACTGGAATCATATATGACATATTTAGGACTCTATTGAATTGAATTCTAAAGGTTTTTATAGTTCAAAGAGGATTTCAGCACAGTGTTTATTGTTTTACTGTGATAGTAGCATGCTAACGTTGCTAAGTGGCGCTGGTGATTATTTGCTTGTGCTGCATTGTAACTTATTATAATTGACAAACACATTTAGCGAATGAATAGAGCTTTTAAAAGAGGTACAGCATGCCCATATTGGTGAAAGTGTGGCCATGGTAAAAGTAACACAACAGTCACTGTTATGCTAACAGTGGCTCGTTAGCGGTTAGCGCGTTAGCAGTTAGCGCGTTAGCAGTTAGCAGTTAGCGCGTTAGCAGTTAGCGCGGAGCACAGTCTGCAAAGAGGAAGTGTTGTAAATATTAAGGCCAGATGCTAACTACAATGTTTTCAGTTGATAGGATACGAATTCTAAGATTGAATTAATTTGATTTACCACTATAATAAAACACCAGTAAAAAATATATATATATCTGGAAACAGTATTTTTACTCAGTATCGATGCGTACTCAAAATGAAGTACTCGTTTTGCTAAACGTGGTATCGGTGCATCCCTATATGAGCATTCACAACAAATTCAGGTCGTACTTTCGTGCAGCAGATGTGACAGAGGTTGCTGCCATTATCAACATTGTTAGTGACACAGGAGCAGTGACTTTAACTACACTCACATCATCTGATGTTTAGAGACAAAAGGACGAGCCACAACCAGAAACAGCTTAAGTAATAAACAGCCTTACCTGGTGTCCTCGTGTCGCTCTGAGGTGTGTCCTGTCTGCAGAATTATACTCGTCCAGCTTCACTGTTTCATCTGCTGGTCCAATGATGTAAAATGGTGACATATTTTGCGTCTTCTCTGAAAAGTCCATCTTTTTACAAAACGATCTTCCTCTGGGCTCTTCATGCATTGTCCTGTACTTTAGATAAACTGAACTTCACTCTGTTAGTTTGTAAAACACCCATTCAAATGTCCCTCTGCTGCCTCAGCGCTCCCACAGTGCACCTGGAGGGAGGGGTCCTTCACACAGGTGTCCACACCACTGCCCAAAACATGTAGGCAGCACATATCTATTTACTGGAAATAAAACACTTATAATCATTTAAGAGAGATATATAGACTAGTATAAATAACCAAGTGCCATTTAGTTTTCAGAAAAAAAAACAAAAAAAAACAACAACAACTTTCCAATCATTATTTTTGATATAAATGTATGGGCTCTTGGGGGCCCTCTGGTGGCCTCGGGGCCCTAAGCAGCTGCTTACTCTGCTCATAGGCTGGGCTGGCCCTGACTGTACTAATACGTCTGCTACATTACTGCTACTGATACTACAGACAAGTTGGTTTTGTATGCAGTATGCAACTTTTCTGGGGGATGGTCCACTCCCTGCTTGACTCCATGTAGATTACTTAGCATAAAATGTTCCACAGCATGGAATTAAGTGTACCTATTTCTATGGAAATTCTGCTCATTGCATGTTTTTCAAGGTACTTTAAGCAATACAAACATTTGTGTTGTAACACATACAGAATATAGATGTATTTAATGCTATACTGTGGAATATTCCAGTTAAAGTGATGGATACGAGCCACTGGCGAACATCCACCATAAGACTCAAATAGGGCACCTTAAAATGGCATGATATTATGGTTCATCATTTCCATGTGTGCTCCTAAGCCACCTCGCTTTCTCTTTCTCACTTGCCCAAAGCTTTGTATTTATCCACCTGCCAATCTACCTCACCCTAAAAAAGTTGCTAATTAAAATAACTGTGTAACAATATACTCCAAGGCAATTTGAGACAGCGCCGCATCAAACTGCAGAGTTAACGCAACTCTTCAAAAATTAAACATTTTTTCATTGGGAAACACCCGCATCAACCCCCAAACTCTGATCCACATATGCTTCTAAATGTATACGAGTCCTGGATGGAAGACTAATGCTGCAGGCAATATGCGAAATAAACAATCTAGAAACGAAGATCCAAGGAGGGGTGGGAATCAAAGCCAGCGGAAAATAAAACTTTTTAGATGAAAAACTAAGGAGAAATCATATTTTTTTCGCTCGGATTTGTTTACTTTGAGACACACTGCGAATAACAACAGGCTCGTAAATCTCTTTGGTGTCTCTTGCGTGAAAGGGTTCGTGTCAAGAGCTTTAGGATTTAGATGAATGTAACCACATCAAAAAGTAAACAAAACTAAATTAATTTCATCTTGATGGCTGTTTTCTGAAAATGTTTTTGACAATATTGAAGATGCTTTCATTCAAGTGTGTTTTAATATATTGGTGGTACAGCCTGGTGTAATTTTAAAGCGCTCAGGGTCTTTGTATGTTGATTCTCAGAGGGAGGCCCGCCGTTTCAGTCTTCATTCTTGCTGTAGATAAATTGGGAGTGACTTGTGAAACATGCTGTGGGTGCTACTGCCGGTCCTATTTACAACCAATGTGTCAAATATATGAATCTAACAAACAAAAGGTGCACTATTTAACTTTTTTGGTGGATACTCTGTCAGCTGCTTGTCTCCATTGTTTAGTCATATTATTTCTTGCTTGGAATGTTTCACGGTATAGCATTATTGTATTGTATTATTTGATCAAACTGCTGTAAAAGTGCATTGAAAACATGCTACTTACTACTGCATGAGCAAAGTCACCTCTCCACAGTTAAAATTAGGTAAGGGACACCTTTTTGTCCTCATAGGGAAATGTGTCCTTTGCATTTGCCCCATCCTTCAATGCTGCCAGGGCATCTCCTCAAGAGCATTGAGCACCACAGGGGACCCATTTCTGTGATCTGGGTGCTAGACTTGCTCAGGACTATAGCTGGAGGATTTGACCTATGGTGTTTTGGGTTGATGGGGGAAACCGGAGTCCCTGGAGGAAATTCCCCCAGACATATGGAGAAACTCCGCACCGAAAGGCCTGGAATTGAACCCGGGATTGAGCAAACACCTTGCTGTGAAGCCTCTAACCATTATGACGGATAAACGTATCTATCTCCACGAAGACAACCACGTGAAGCCCCGTAGCCAAGTTACAAGTCAGATCTGTGCAGAGCTAGCTCACACTAAGAAAGCAGTTTTAATAATACTTACATATTTCATTGACTAAGCAACTTAATGGCATATTGTGGAACATTCCAAGCCTCCACCACAAAAGTTACATACTGCACAGTAGCAAACTTGGATGTCTATAAGAATTAGGGACAATAGAACCAAACTAATGCTTTGGTTCATGTTACAGTCATGTTATTCTCACCTGGGCCACAGACATTGTCTTTTTCATAGGTTATAAAACGTTCAATGAAAACAATATAATGTCTAAGTGTATATTTCAAATGACAAGGTTAAAGCAGAGAATTAAAACGCATTAGTCACATCTGTCACTTTCTGTGTTATAAAAACAGACCCTAGGGTGCACTAATGGCTGGATAAAAAATAAGACTAAAAACATTACCACAGCACTGTTTGCTTCTTTTTATTCAATCCTGAACTAGCACAAGGAGCACAGCGGCTTTTGTCAATGAAGATTTTCTATTATTTCTATTTCTTCGGAGTTGTATTGAGTTTGTCAGTGAAATTATCCCAAAGCCCTATCCAGTTTTCTATATTATACATTTTATTTGTGTGGAAATATCTCATAGTACTATGTCCATTTACCACCACTGAAGTGCATTGAAAAAAAAAAAAAAAATCATCTTAAATTACCTTTCATTTTACATTTTTTTTGCTCACTCCTGAATATATTTGATATTGTTTTCTGTGTGAGTCCTTTGTTTCCAGTGTGCAGGTTCTAAAAGACTTTTATTAATAGCCTTCCCACTCTTTACACTTGATGTGGTGGATTTTGGTGGTGTCGTATGTGTCCTCTTATTGCGCATGTATTTCTCACACTTGGATCATTTCATATAGGCGTGATTGTAACTGCGATAGTGGTTGGAGTCATGCTGGGAGGATTAGATGGGGGAGTGTGTTTTTTTTATATTTTTTTGGCTTTATCACTACGTATATTAGATACACATTTAAGGCATGGCACAATTCTTAATCTGCTTAGCAATTGTGCAATAAATGTAAGTTGTTACCATGGAATTTCTTCTTGCACTTTCATCAGCGTGGTTCCTTTTTAAACTTGTATGTTATCTAATGGCTTAAGCCAGTGCCTCAAAATGGTTTCTGATGCAACTTCGGCCTAATTTTAACACAAAAACTAAAACCTTATCCTTCATAGTTATATCAGTAGAGTAGATTTGATAGTATTATGTTGAATAGATCTACAAGAATAGTTGAGGTGGCGAATATATGAGAAACAAGGTGACATGGGGGTAAGGTGGATCCCACTTCAAAGCCTCAAAGTCTCTCAGTGCAATAATGATTTTATAAACTGTTTAGGTTATGTGTGACCTTTAGAGAGATTGAAATTCTTCTGTACATCAATGCATTTATTATTAAACCAAATGCTGTCTGTATGTGTAACTGTGAAGAAAGTCATTCCAGACCAGGTAGAGAGTTGAAAGAAGTTTTATCTGATCAGATGAATGAAGGTACAGACAGCAGGAACACGCATGTTACATTACAAAGGAGCTTCCCAGTACTTATGCCCTGAGAAAGGTACTATCTATACAAGGCTGGTCCTATAAGGAAGGAATTCATTTTGCATACTGCCCGTACAAGGTCATAAATGGGTAGGCTGTTAACTGTTACGGTAGAATCTGTCACTGAAAAGATAGATTGCAAAATTTTGGTGTAATAATGGACTCAGACTTGAACTTTAACAGCCACATCAAATCAATAACATCTTACCATCTAAAAAACATTGCAAAAATCAAAGGTATACTGTCAAAGCCAGACTTAGAGAGACTTATCCATGCATTTGTCTCCAGTAGGTTAGACTATTGTAACGACCTGCTCACTGGCCTCTCCAAGCGAGCCTTAAGACGGCTGCAGTACATCCAGAACGCTGCTGCTCGGGTCCTGACCAGAACCAGGAAGTATGAGCACATGTGTCCTGTGCTCACTCTGGCTCTTGTGGCTCAAAGAATAGAAAAGCAGCTCTGCTTTTAACAAGTCTCTTATGCCTAGGTCCAAAGTACATCTTGTTAGTGCCATATGAACCATCTCATTCTCAAATGACTTCAGGGGCCGTCCTCCTGTGGTGCCCAGAGTCAGGACTAAACATGGGGAATCAGCGTTTCAGTTTTATGCAGCTAAAACCTTTTGTTTCCTGAAGATGTGAGACAGGCCTCTACTTACTGACAATGTTTAAATCCAGGCTCTTTTGTTTTAATGTTTTAATGTCAATTTTATGATGATTATTTGTGATTATTTGTTTTGATTTGTGTGATTTTAATGTCTTTCTTATTCTGTAAAGCACTTTGAATTACCGTTGTGTGTGAATTGTGCTATACAAATAAACTTGCCTTGCCTTACAAAACCTCTTGTCACAGAAGTAATAGGTGTCAGGCAGGACATCTTAAAATAAGCATGTGTAGCATTCTTACTGAGAAAAAAGTTTACAGTACTCAACACAAGGTTTAAGAGTAAAGTAATAAAACAAAAATCATGCTTTCAGTATGTTTGAATCTAGCTTGAAAAATATGAGCTTGAAAATATGATCTTACTTCTCCCCAAATTATAACCTGCTACTATGAATGGTTTAGAGTTGTGTCGCATTTAAACTGTCTTCCCCTACCAGCCCCTAAAAGGTTTTTAGGCTGTACACCAGCACGCAAACACACAAACACGCACACACAAACGCACAAAAAGATGATGAGATAGGACCATGCCGAGCTGGACGACACTGCAAGGCCTTGTCGAGACTCAGACTTCCATTAGCTAAAGCACCCGAGCATGGCCACTGCTGCTGCCTCATCACTATCTGTACCACCACAGAGAGACTGAGGAGAGCGATCGAGGGGGACGAGCAAGGAATGAGCCAAAAGGAGAAAGAAAATATGGACTTGAAAACAAAATGGCTGCCATAGAAGTTATGGAAAATGAATGGATGTAGACCGGAATAAATCACACCACTTCAGTACCACTTCACACAGTCTATTTCGTGACAATAAACCCCCTAAACTGTGAAATACACAAACACGGCTGTACTACTCAGAGTTGGAAAGTTCTCAGTTGAATTTTTTACTCAAGTACATTTTACGTTTTTATTAAAATTGTACTTTTATGAGTACTTGTCAATGCCATGTTTACTCCTTCTCTGATCAGATCAGATAATGTCCAGACAGTTACTAGGTACTCATAGTTGTACATGCTTGTATTTGAGGATTCTGGTTGGGAATAAAAACTTGGAGAATTGGTCAATATTGTGCATGATTTAGGCTCATGGGGAAAACAAGAAAACAAAAACCTCAACCCAAAATCCACCAATAAAAGAGCACAGGAAGTCATGAACTTTAGATCTTGTGGCGGACGCAAAAGTGTAAATATCTAAATCACTACCACCAAAGGACTGCTTAAAAGTTGTAGCAATGGTCATTCTGTAAGTTGTAACAAAAGAAAACAGCTATATCAGAGTCTACAACCAACGAGAAAAGAAAAAAAGATGGAGGGAGAAGCAGGAGGAACAAGAGAAGAGAATAAAAAAACTAAAATGGCCACCACAGAAGTTATTGAAAGGGTACTTGGGTCAGTATGACTCCACATATCAGTGTGTTTGGTCAGCCTGTGATTAGTCAGCATATGCACACGTGAGCAAAGGGACCAATATATTTACCATTAAAACAGTAGTTGAATGTTTCACCGAGATTTATGGCGTTTTAAATGGCATATCATTCCCCTGTTACTCGCCATATTGTTAACCATATATCAATGCTACGACCCTGTTATTGCAATCTAACTAGACGTATAGGACAATTACTAAGTGCGCTTGCGGGCCCTATTCTCGGAGCGCTCATCACGTCAGAGTTGATTAAGTTGGAGAATGCGTTTCCTGACTGTTTGTCCATCTGCTCCTGGCACAATCAAACATATGCCTTCCACAGTGAAACCTGAGTCAACTGCACTCAAAAAGTCTTTTAACCTAAAGTGCTCTGTTTGAACTGATTTATTTCCCCCAAGATAGACCTTTGTCATTTTTGAAAAGAAGTTAAGCTCATCCTTTTTAGCGTTCCTTGAGGAAAATGCCTAAATAAATATAGTATTAAAGTGCCACTCCATTACTGACATTTTCCAAAGCTTGAGCCAATGTTTTGTAATTATCTAGTTTTATTTAAAAAAAAAAAAAGATACATTTGCCTTACTTTTCTGAAGGAGTGTATGATTGTTGTAACAGGAATTTTCCATGATGTAGAATTTAACATCTATCTCCATGGAAACAACTCCACCAGGACAAGTTACAGGTCAGATCTGGGAAGAGGTGAGCCTGGTCACAGTAAGAATGCATGTTTTTTAAAGGTATTTTTTTCAAATCATAGTAAATGCAAGCTATACAGTTTTAATGTCATACTGAAACCTAAGCAGAGCAATCATCTCTCCATGGGGACAAATTGCGAAACATTCCACCAGAAAAGTTAGCTTAACTAAATCTAAAGGGCTTCTTTTTGCGAGATCTACAATGTGGTTTTACAGTGCTTTCCTCTCCTCTCTCTGTTCCCTCTCTTCCCGGGGCGCTCACTTGTTTCCTCTCTTCCCCCGTACCATTTCCCATCCCTCTGCTCCTCCATTTTAATTCCCTGCCTGCAGAGTGGCAAGGAAAGTGCTGATGAACAATTAAACATGGCCGTTCCCCGGGGAGCCAAGGTCACTCATTGTGGGTATGTGTGTGCGTTTGTGTGTGTGATGTAAAGAAGCAGTGTGCGACTTGGCCCAGGTACAAATATCTGCCAGCGTCGGAGTAAAAGCTAAGTAATGCTATGCAGTTTGGAAAGGCGTCTGGGCATCGTTTTTTTCTGTCCATAAGACCGGCCGAGCACTAAAACATGCACTCATTATTTATACAGCCTCCGAGCAGGCAGGGTTAACCATGGATCACTTTCTCTGGAGCTTTAGCAAACACACGGAGCAAATGGCACCTGCACGAATCAAAAACAGGATGATTTTCGGATTAGAACTTGTGCATTAACATAAAGAGATGGACTGTTAAATAATGCATTAACAAAACAACACTTGGATTTGAGCAAAAATAATGCCAATTGCCTTAATATGTATTTTTAAATATATTCTCAACTTTGCAGAAGGACTTACTGTGCAGTGTTAATCTTATGCATATCTTATTAAGATTTTGACCCTGGCTCCTTTGTGATAGGATTTGCTTTATATGATAACAACAGTGGATTACATTTGCATTGCATTTTACAAGCTCGACAAGCCTCTCAAAGCGCTACCCTGCATGTTGTCATTATTTACTGTAACTCCGCACCTTGTGGTCGTAAGCTACTTCTGAAGCCACAGTGAAGTGACACCCTGCACTTGGTTGGAGCTGGGTTAGCTCAAACCATTAGGACATTAATTCTTTCTGGACTCCCAGACTTCACTCACCCCAGACACTTGTGTCCATGATATTGTCCTTTCGGTCATTACCCAAAACTCATCATCATAGGTGAGGGTAGGATCGTAGATTGACTGGTAAATCAAGAGCTTTGCCTTTCAACTCAGCTCCCTCTTTACCACAACACATGCAGCAACCTCCATACTTCTTTTCACTCATGAACAAAATCTCAAAGTACTTGGTCTCCTCCACTTGAGACAGGGATTCTGCACCCACTCGAAGAGGGCAAGTCACCTTTTCCACATGCCATCATCTGCAAACAGTAGAGATGAGATCCTGTGGTCCATAAACTGGACCCCCTCCAATCCCTGACCGCAGCTAGAAGTTCTGCACCTGAAAACAGTGAACAGAACTGGTGACAAAGGGAGTCCAGCTCTGGTGAAGTCTAACTGGAAACACAGCTCCTGTTCTGGTCATGCAGGAACCAGACAGCCCTTAGCAAAGGCCCAGTACCCCATACTCCTGGAGCACCCCCCCAAAGGACACCACGAGTGGGACGAAAACAACACTGGCTGAGGAGTGTTTTTCCCCTGTAGTTGGAACACACCCTCTGGTTCCCCTTCTTAAACAGAGGGACGACCACCTTGTGTAGTGCACTCTCTACTACCCCAAGGAGGCCAGGACCTCTGCACTGCTGTTTCGCCCATAAACAGACACAGCAATGAGAGACTTGTCCCCACAGGCAAGGGGGTGTAACTCTCTCGTGAACTCCCAACACGTGGTAGCTGAGCTGTCAGGCAATAAGCAAGCGCACACCAGCCCACTATATATAGTCTGTAACAATTAACCTCCCACACAAGCTCCATGAGAGGAGGGCCCCACGTTGCTCCTTTGGGATGTGCCCAACCTCCAGATGCTCAACAAGCACCCATCCCAGACCTGGCTTCAAGGTGGGGCCGAGATATTCCACTGGTCATTAGTTTGACCTGTCCCCCAGGACCTGTTTGCCATGGCTGACCCACCCAGAAGCTCCCAGAATCATTTGAACGTTCAAACCCCTCCAGCACATTAAGGTGAAGGGGGATTTCCATTTCCAGTTAATATAATGATTATGGTGCAGCTTTTATATTAAGCACATTAAAAAAGTATAAAGCCTAATCTTTTTGCCATATAATGATAAGGTCACCAAATGGTGGCTACAGCACATCTGCACACATTCAGTGAAATTAGACACATTGCTTCATACACTAAAGAAAAGTGTTGATTGTACACCCCACAGGCTGTGGGTATAGCACAGACAATTTTGCCTAGTCAAATGAATGTTGAATAAGTCAAATAAAATGAATAGCATTTTATTTCACAATGTTAACTGAAATACACTAAAAAGGCCTGAGTTGAGTTGACTTGAGTCCTATGATCTCAGAGAACCCACATTCGTAGGTCACTGATCATGGCAATGTATTCTTACTAATGAAAAGATTGGAAATGTCAAGAAGTCCTGGAAGTAAAGTAAAGTTCAAAAGATAATATTTAATCCGTGCAAAGGCTTCAGGTCAAAAATGTCAGCAGAAGTTTAGAGGACTGACAATTTATCTTATGTTGAATTCACAGTACATTTCACTCAAAGCAGGGACCATTCTTAGCCCCACTTTTATTTCTAAAAAAATGTCAGACTGTCCACAAGGTTGTTCAACTCCCAGCCCTCACTGACCCTTGGACCCGGCTGTTTTCCTTCAAATGTAATGTCCAGTTTTCAGTTTCATACATTCACAGCTACATTGTTCAAAGATTGTAAATCCAACAATTGTATACTGACATATTCTGCACCATGTAGATCTGCTGTAGTGTCCTGTAATTACTGTTGTTTTTTAGGGAATAAATCCTGCCATAATCAGTGTTTTTCTGTAGCGGGCAAGGTAGCTCATCGCAGTGATCCTGTTGTGTACTTATTGATACTGCCCTATCAAGATGGCCTTGTGCCTTATCCAAAGACACAGACTTCACTTGTGTTTACATTATCCACTGTGCCCTTTGTTGGAAGTTTCGTTTAGTTTGCGACCTATGGGGAATCAACAGAAAACACAGGAACTGACTCCTTGACACATCCCAAGTGTATTTTGTTGCATTGTGCCCCTCCTTACTGTCAAATTGGTCACAAAATTTGAAATGTTTTACAAATTTCTTATGTAAAACTGGGACAAATCACTGGTTTTGGATAGGTCTGCTGCAAAAAGGGACTGAGGGCCCCTGAACTGGGACTGTCCCAGGTAAATAGGGATGTCTGGTCACCCTTTCTATGCTACCAGTGGGCACATTTACAGTACATAGCCAGTAAAAAAAGAAATGAAATAACTAAAATAATGTACTAACGCTAAAATTCAACCAGATTTTTGGTGTTTCTACATATCCAAAAGAAATCTGTTAATCAACCATTAGGTGACATTTGTGAGTTAATCAATGGATTTTTAGCGCAACTGTTGTATTTGGAAGCCACTGTACTAAACTGAATTGAACTTTTTCAATTTATTACATGCCTATTCTACATACTTTATGATAGAAATCTGATTACTCGTATCAGATGTAAAGTGATACTTCCATAATCTAGAAATCGGATAAAGATCAGATTGAGTGCATGTAAATATAGCCAGTATGAGTTTATGTACATATATTGGCTAGGTAAATACAAGAGTTGGACATCAGTCAAACTCTGCAGAGACAGTCCTGACCATCAGACGGAGCAGCGCTGTGTCTCCAGGGGCTGAGAGCAGCAGGGAGCCGCTGCAGTTCAAAGCTAAATAAAAATAAAGACACAAAATGTAAACTGAAGAATGGGCCGTTCTGCCATCCTCCTCACAATCACAGCCTAGCGAACCATTATTAGCCATCGCTCCGTGTGGGGAATCATTAATTTTAGAAAAAAAAACAAATATGTCAAGTTTATCCCTTGGGCTATAGACACTATTTTTGTGTGTTCAAGACAGGAAACAGTGAGCAGAACTGTCCTGAAGGCAATTTGTTATTTATTAATTTCCTCTCATGCTTTTTATTCAAGCGCTGGTTTGAAGAGGCAGCTCTGATTTGTACAAAAACAACCTATTTACAGCCGAGATAGAGCGGTGCAGGCGAGGATATGTACGAGTTTCAACATGCAATCGTTTCCCACAAAGTAATTACATTTATAAATTATATCAAAGGAAAAGTAAAGACATTTCAAACAGAATTTAAATGAACAGATGCATTCCATATTTTTTTCACACTGTCAACTAATAGCTGTTTAATTAGAGTGTCACAGTGTTAGAGTGTCATATACTAATAAAGTTACTGTGTGCCATATGCTGTAAATGTATAAAGATTCCTAATTAGACTGACACTTATTTACACAGGAGTGCTGCTGATGTCTTTTTGTATTTCTCATATTTTCTTTCGAGTTCTGCACTGTGCCGATGTACTGATTTATGTTCTGTGTTTGGTTGACCCTTTTCTGACCTCATCACCATCACAATGAATGGCATAAGATTTTGGCAACATTATACACTGCCCGGCCAAACAAAAAGAAAGGTCACATACTCTAATATTTCGTTGGACCGCCTTCAGCTTTGATTTGCACGAATTTGCTATGGCATTGTTTCGATAAGCTTCTGCAGTGTCACAAGATTTATTTCCATCTACTGTTGCATAAATTTTTCGCCAAGATCTTGCATTGATGATGGTCGAGTCTGACCACTGCACAAAGCCTTCTCCAGCACATCCCAAAGATTCTCAATGGGGTTAAGGTCTGGACTCTGCGGTGGCCGATCCATGTGTGAAAATGTTGCCTCATGCTCCCTGAATCACTCTTTCACAATTTGAGCCTGATGAATCCTGGCATTGTCATCTTGGAATATGCCCGTGCCATCAGGGAAGAAAAAATCTACCGATGGAATAACCTGGTCATTCAGTATATTCAGGTAGTCAGCTGACCTCATTCTTTGAGCACAGACTGGTGCTGAACCTAGACCTGACCAACTGGAGGAGGCTCGTACCTATTTGCTTACTTAAATCCCTTTACTCCCTGAGAAGTTCATCAGTATCTACATGCTGAGAAGTTTTATATTGTGATAAAATAAAAAAAATAATTTGATTTATATAGCACTTTTTGGATACTCAAATTTACTTTACAGTGGATTCTCTACTACTTTCCCCCCGGACCATAACCAACACTCACGAACATGTCACATTCATATTTGCCAATGTTGGTGAAGTGCCTTTGCTTAAGGACACAACAACAGTTTCCACTAGAGCCTCTTCTGCCTCACTGCTGCACTCAACCCACAGTCTCCCATCTAAGCACTGGCCAGGCTTTGCTTTGCTTTGCTTAGCTTCCGAGATCTGAAGATATTCTGTTCCTGGGGGTTGAGTTTCATATTTGGTATCCACCCAAACCCCACACGGTGCTATAAAATAAGTACCTTCCCCCACTAGAGACCATATGTACATTCGGTGTTTGGCTGTCCTGTACTTACGACTGCCACTTCCCCTCAGCTTGTCCAGAGCTCTGCGTCTTCAGCTCTGCCTCCTCTCCTCATGTTATCCCCGCCGTGCAGCACCTCCGTGGGCTCTTCACACTGAATACTAAATGGTAGCTGCTGGGCCTGTCCACGTCCACACACCAGCTCCTCTGTCTGCCACCACTGGCCATTCAAACTCCACTGAATTTCAATTCACTCCTCGCTCTCCGGCTTTTGGTTTCCACTGGCTACCGATGTTAGTTATTTCACCCACTCTGCTTCTAGGCTTGGCTGTTTTTTTGTTTTTTTTTCTGCAAATTCTGGTTCGGCACATCAATTAATTCGCTCAAATAAAGGAATGGTAACATTGTTCAGTTTATTGGTTTATAATTTTTTTTCCCCCTGTACTTTTTCAGCGATTGACGTAATAAAATATAGAGATTTAAAAGGAATCACACATAAGTGAACGCTACGACCTGACGATACCACCACGACATTGGAGAAAGCTGGGTAGGGGACATGATTTCGTACTACTACACCTTTTTTGGTGAGCAGCTAGTAAGATAGGTAGGTTTTGCACTGTTTTCTTTTATGTTTGTGTCTGTATACAGTATATGATCACTTGATGGGGTCCTTTTGCTTTGTGGGGACCAACATTCAAGTGCCCAAAGTAAATGGGTTTAGGCTACAACTGGGTTATGATTGGCTAAGGTTAACTTAAGTCTCAGGAAAATGAATGGCAAGGCAAGTTTATTGGTATAGCGCATAATTCATAGTGTTTTATGGAACAAGAAAGACATTAAAGTGACAATACAAACAAATCTAAACACCAATAATCATCATAAAATTAAGATTAAAAGAGAAGAGAGCGGAGTTTCAGTCATATGCACAGCTAAACAGAACAGTTTTGAGCCTGGATTTAAACATTGTCAGATTAGAGGCCTGTCTCACGTCTTAAGCAGTGTAATTATGAAGAATGTAAGTAAATGTAATGTTCTCCTTTTAACCAGGTGTGAGATCACCGTGTTTTAACATTTTGTGGCTTTAGATGTACATTGGAGTCACCTAATTCACAATAAACAGTTAGCGTAAGAACTTTTAACCGAATGAAGGACTTGGAGGCTCAAATCTGGAAAAAAAAAAGTAGGAATTTTTGCACGTCAACCTAACTAGACAGCGCCCAATCTCAAAATATGTATTCTCTCTGCCTCCACTGACCATTCAAAATCCTCTCTCACTTCTTTCTGCCCATCTTAAGAATTTGTTTTTTCAAACTCTGCCTTCGCACTCCCAATTAAGTGTCTCAGAATAACTGTGTCAGTCAAATTAATGAAATGTAAATGCCAGTCTTTTTCTGCCGCCGATGCTGATTTTTCATTCTTTTTGCATTTGGGAGAATGTGTTGCCGACCACATCTGAATATCAAAAGGCATTACATGAACTCGTGGTGCTCTCACTCAGCTTGTAATTGTGTGCTTCCTTCCCCCCTATGTGTGTCTGTGAATACGTGTACAGTTTTAAGTCCCTTGTATTAACCTCGATGACCCCAGGCATGGATGGCCTAGCTAAAGCCTTGTTAGGTGTGGGGAAAGATGTGGAGATGCCCACACACACACACACACACACACACACACACAAACCGATGCGTCGGGTCGAAGCACTAAAAGGTGACTATAAAACTTGCAATAGCTAGCTTGATAGCACTCCGCCTGTACAATAACCTTTAAATAGCATTGGCAAGGAATCTACATTGAACCATCTGTCCCATTTGCAATTTTCTCCCCCAAGATGTGAGATTTTCACTTTTACAGTATCCACGACCTTTCTGTGGATTTATCAGCGGGACTAATTAGGATTCAAAGTGCGCACTCCAAGTTGGTTATATTACATTTTGCTCCCTACAGCTGCAGTGGTGCCATTTTTCACTCTATATACCCCCCCCCCTCATATTTTGTTTGTATTGTCAGGGTACAGAAAATATGAGAGGATCGAAAATATGATATGGAAAGATTGCAAGATGCCAGAGGAACGGGGGAGCGAGGTGAAAGGGAGAACGGGTAAGATTGATGGAGGGATGGATATGTGATTAGGCTGTTGTATATGTATGGGGTGGGAGGGGGCAGTCTAAAAATAAGATGCAGCAGCGGGGTGATAGAGAGGCTGATAGAGAGGCTGATATCAAAACTCTCTCTAAAAATATTTGGGTATCAAAGTATCATCTTCAGTCAACTAAAATGAGAGCTATCAATAAATATTAAATAATTAAACAAAACATGAGCTGAACAAGGATTGTACCTGGTGTAAAAAATAATAATATGTTTAAACTGGGACTACACTAGAATAAAATCAGGACTAAAGCAAAATGTGTAAGACCAAATGGACAGCAAAGTAAATCAAAATAATTAAATAAAGCCTATTGTACTTGTGTCTGCTATATACAAATTCATAACTCTTTTGTTTCTAAATATTTTTCTTTTTTTTTTTGTCAGAGCACTTAGAGAACTGTCAGAGAACTACCCTTCCGACATTAATATGAGCAAATATAGCAGCGAGGAACGGACCCTCATTGTACAGTGATATTTTGAGTCACATGGGTCAAATTCAGAAACCCAGCGGTGTTACCATCGACATTTTAATACCAGAGATGCCCCAAGTGTAAATGCCATTAAAGGAATAATAAGTAGTTTTCAAAGACAGGGGGGGAGTATGTGACCTGACTAGTCCCGATTTCTTCCTGTGGGACTATCTTAAAGAAAAGGTGTTTGTGAATAAACCTCAGACAATAAATGACTTGAAATGTAATATCGAGGATCAAATAAGAGCCATAAGCCTGGAAATGCTTTAAATGTTATGCAAAGTGTGTTGGATCGGGCTATTCAGCGTGAAACCGAAAATGGTGGACACTTAAAAAAACATTATTTTAAAAAATTTGGTCATTTTTACTTTCCCTAGCTTAAATAGTGATAAGTTCAAGTGTAAGTGAACAATTATAACTGTATATATTGCCAAAATATAGCCATCGTCCCCTTCTATGGATAGCTGTTAGCGAGTAGTGGATTTTTTTCTCCATTCGTACCAAAATGACTACGCAAGGCTGTTCAATCCCACACGAATCACCGAATAAGAAAATCCAATTTAAGAACGAAGTAAGTGAGCAGTGGGCATATGCCAGTGGCGGTGAAAACGGGGGTTGACTGGCAAAATGACGGCTTGAAAATAATCGATTCAGAATTGCTCAAACACAAATAACTACAACAAAGCTCTGAAAACTCAATTTTGCATAATAGGTCTTTAAGTAAAAAAATAAATGAAATATGACATGTTACCTTAATTAGCCTGCACAGTGTTGCTACCTATACAACTAACAACCACTGGAACAGATGAAGACACAAAGCTTTGAGGCTAGAGATTACAAGATGGATGAATATACAGCATATTTTTTTTTTACAGTCTTGCTTTGCCATTGTTGCTCAGCCTATTTTTTCTACTCCCTCTCTCTCTCTCTCTCTGTTCCCTCTCTCCTTCTCTACCACTCTCTCTCGCTGTTCCCTCCCTCTCTTCTGCTTTCTCCCTCTCTTATTCTGGCCAGATGAGTAATAGCTACGGCGCTGTGGCTTGACTGATTAATGCACTCCGAGAGCCCGGGGAGGTGGAGCACAACAAACAGACCGGGGAGGGAGAGGAGGCCGTGAGTGAAGCTCTGAGGGAGAAGAATGGGTTTGAGTTCGACTGTGTGAGAAAGAGAGGGGGAAGAGGGAGTGTACCCCCCGTGCCGGCATTGGGGATCGCAGAGGGAGGTACCTTTCCCCCCTCATCATGGGACGGGCTCCACTCTTTTGCAGTTAGGGACAATCATGCCTGCTCCAACCAAGCGGCCAATCAGGACGCAGTAGGGTGACTTTGGAGGAGCACACGCTGAGGTGCACAAAGGCAGCAAGGAAGTACAGTAGGGGCCGAGGCTCAGTGTCGGATACAACTTTTCAAGACAGCTAATTGTTTTTATTGAACGAAGTGTTGAGAAGTTGTATATTTTGTTGCAAGGTTTATAAATGGTCTTTTTTACGTGTTTGTTTCTCTCGAATTGATTTAGCTAAAGTTTCACACATTCTCTGTTCTTCTGGATTTTGGACAGGTACAGTTAGTACAGCGGCACTGGCCATTGTCACGCCTGAATTGTGGATCGGTTTGATATTAAGGACTAGGGATGAGCAGATGATCGAGAATGTTTTGAAGATATGCACAATTTTAATATTTAGTATATTGTTTATACTAAATAAAATGCTGCAAAAGGAGCTGCTTATGTTAGAAACTTTCAAATGTGAATATTTTGCACTTTTGTTGGTAATTTTTAAATGGCAAATGATCATTTTTATATGGCACTTTTCCACCTTCAAGGCACTCAAAGCGTTTTACACCTCTCACCCATTCGCGGGCCAAATACGCTAGTGTACGCAAACACTGGGGGCGAGGTGGGGGTTAAGTGTCTTGCCCAAAGACATTACGACAGCATTCATCTGTGGGAGCTGAAATTGCACCAGGGTCAGTGGATCAGACCGCTCTACCAATAATGTTAATGGCAAGAGTGGGATTCGAACCGTCAACCTTCAGATCAGCTACCTCTACTAACTGTCGCAGCTGATTTTATATTTGAGGACATGTTGTAGAGAGTGTATGTTGGAATGACATAATGTGTGAATATAGTCATTGGGATATATATGCCCAGAAATACTTGAATATTCACATTTGTCAGTATTTCCCATCCCTTTTGAGAAATCACCCCTCAAACCCATCCCACCATGTGAATAAATTAGTGTTGATAAGTTTAGAGAAAAAGAAATATGTTGGGCATCTGGAGTAAAGTTCCACAGTTACAGTTGCCACATACTTGGTGGCAGTTCATTTTTCAGTTTATATAAGCTATGACTCTTGTCCTCTAGATTGATCCCTTTCCCACAATGCAACAGTCTCCCTCCCCCCTTCACTGTTCCGCATCTCACCCTAATGATGCAGTAATGATGCACACAGATAATCAGCCGCAGCCTCATTTGTTGTTATAGATTCATTCATACTCGTCCGGATAAGCAAACCCAGAGGCCTCACGGGGTTAAACCAAGGACTAATAAAATGTGTCTATGGTAAATGAACTGCACTTATAGCACTTGAGCACTTCACTTACAGCGCCACTTCCTTCGAGCACTCAATGCACTTTTACACCGCGGCTCATTTAGCCTTCAGCTCTGGGAAATGCACAGTGCAGTGTTATCAGACTCTGGAGCAAGTTAGGGCTCTGCATGCATCTCCCCCATGGCAACTATAATGGAACAAGAGACTGACCTACAATGTAACTGATGCTGCATCTGCAAAAAAATGTGGTTGTTCCCATAGATTTCGCCCTGAGGAATTTTCACCATTCAAAAGATATTATATTTTCTTTTAAATTGTTAATTGCAATCGTAACTCTGTCTGTTTTTCATCAGAACATGGATATCTTGAATGGATTAAAATGACTTATTTACTAACTACACAGGTCTTACTGGAGGATTTACATGTTTTAAGCTGTCTTCTCAGAAATGGGGGATGTCTGAACAAATCTTCTTCCTCCTTGCGCTGTAGTGTAGCAGACACTGGCTCATGCACCTTTTATCTGTGTTCAGATTTCAATCCCAGAATGACAAAACAGACAGAATAATCAAATGCCCAAAATGATCCTATTTCATTCACCTATTTATGAGAACAACTTGTTGCAAACAGGCATGTATTTTTTCCAAATATTATCCCTCCTCCATGGAAATGATCTGACAGCCCCTCTCTTCTCTTCTATATTTGATGACACAGGTCCTCTTTATGCACTTCCTACATTCAGAGCTCCAATTTTAACTACTCACCTTCATCTTAGCCTGTACCCATCCATCAGCATCCATGGACACTGCTGAACGCATACAAAACACCCATGCACGCTATATTCCACATGATGCATGCTTTGGTTTGGCCAACCACTTGGGGGCACTGTGGTATTTGACATTACAGAGCAGGCATTTTTGTCGTTCCTTGTTATTTTGATGTAATTTTAACAAAGGGTTCAAATCTAGAAGGGTTTTGAAAGCAAAGGGGGTTCAAATATGCAGGGAAATTGGTGGTTTGAGCAAAGAATAGAAAATGTACTGGGAGGTAAGATGTGACACAGGTGGACCAAAAGGATATAGGACTTCAAAGCTCCCTGCCTTTTTATAGTGTAAGGGCTACTAAACCTGGGATGGTATGACATAAAAGCTATACACAGGCACCGCACCAAACTGCTTGTCAATGCCAAAAATCTTTTAAGAATGTGCTGTAGAGCTTCCTTTTTATGATAGACATTGAGACATACTCACGTGCACTGCTCTGCAATTAGCTGTCATCCTCTCACTGTCTCCTTTCCCCAAAGATGAAAATGGAGATAATGATGCCCCATTAATGCTTATCTCAGCCGTGATCAGCGAACGTGATTTTATTAATAAAAATCCTGAAATTAAACTTTTGCCACCTTCTTCGGGGCTGGTGGAAGCTGACAGATGATGCAAGCACAGTAGACGTTACATGTGCTCATCTCAATCGTTTCATACAGCTTTGCACTTATAAATAAATACAGTACATAACATTAAACGTGCACGAGGGTCAGATACCTGTTTGTACGGAATGTTTCACAGTACGGCATCAGACGTATCTGTCTTCATGGAGACAAGCAGTTCACAGTTACAGATCTGTGGAGCGGCAAGCCCACTCAGGGTATGAATGCATTTATTTAGTCATACCTGCAACTGAATAAATGCAAGAGAAAGTTAATGCAATATTGTGGAACGGCAGGCACAGTAATAATATCTCCATGGAGAAAACCAGGTGTAATTCCAAAAAAAAAAACAAAAAAAAAAAACTTTTTGTGGAGGTGGTTCAGGTGGTTAGAACATCCATCCTATAGCCCAGAGCTGTCCAAACTACGGCCCAGGGGCCAAATGTGGCCCTCATGCCTCCTCCCAATTGATCAGGAAGCATTTTTTACTACAAATTGAAGACATTCTACTTCTATAACCTGAATAACATCACATTGCTCTGTGACTTATACCGAAAAACAATCTTCAAAGTATTATTAAAGGCACAATGTCTCTGTCAAACCTGTGTGAAATGCACCATTCGACTCCTTGTATTGACGCTGGTTTGTGGACCTCTGTTTCAAATATGTTTCCGCATGTGACCCTCGGGGAAAGAAGTTTGGACACCCCTGCTATAGCCCATCTCCTCCAACATGCCCAAATATGAATGTGCTTGGTCAGCCGAATGTTTGGACATGGCAAAAAAAAAAAAAAGAAAAGCTATTGGCACAGACTGGACACCACATTTCTATCGCAGGGCAGTTGTGGCTCCAAAAGTGACATCAAAGAGGGAAAAAATAAAATAAAATGAGAGTTTTGACTATCTTGAAAGGAGCTGTAGCTGTATATTCTCTTGTGACAATGACCACAGTTGTAGAACAGACTCATTGACATGTATAAACTTTGACATTTTTGCTTATAAGTCATTTTTAAAAGTACTTTGTGGAGAATATAAGAAAGACACCTTCAGATTCAGATCCTTGCTGCGGGCCATAGACACCAGACATCATTCACTGTTTCCAAGTTCCAACATAATATTTAATTTAAAAGCATGAACTATACCAAAGTGATTCTGAAGTATATGTAGCCATCACTGTTGATCCTACGCAGTCCTGACTCAACAAGCTCAACTGCAAAACAAACTACAGCAAAACAAATGTCATATTGTCAGCAAACTAGACAGCAAACAACCCCAAAACGCACTTGTCTCACCTCGGGCTAAACGCTGTTATGAGGGAGAGAGAGAGAGAAAGAGAGGAGTTTAAGAAGAGTGTAGGCATAAACTGGACCACTGAGAGGGAGGAGGGCAGAGCAAGGACACTGCTGACTCCAGACTAAAAGTTATAGTGGAGGCTGTTGATTAATGATTGAAGAGACACAATATCCAAAATCAGCCAAGTCTCTCGCTGTAGGAGAGAGGTGCGAGCTTTAGAGTGAGTTATGATCTACATTTACACATGCCATTATCCCGAACAACACTTTAAAATAATCATCAGCTGTTAAATATTATGAATAAATGTTGGCCTAAAGGGGTTTTCATGTTGTAGCAATAATGTAGTAATGGAGATGGTAGCAATAATATAATAATGGGGACTGTAGAAGTAGTTATAGTACTGGCTGTGGTAGTAGAAGGTGTTAAATTAATGGTAAATGGTCACATTTTTATATAGCGCTTTTCCACCTTCTAGGCAGCAGGCTTTACATCAAGGAACCACTCAGTTATTGACACTGGGGGGCGAGCTGGGTTAAGTGTCTTGCTCAAGGACACAACTACATTATTCATCTGTGGGAGCTGGAATCGCACCGCCAACCTGTGAGTCAGTGGATCTGACTGCTCCACCAATGATGTTTATATTAAGAGTGGGATTCGAACTGGCAACTGAGCTACATAGTCACCCATAGGAGTACTAGGAGTTGGAGCATCTGCGGTTTTGATACTCACAATGCAGTACGCAGTAGATGGAGTTTTGGTTTAAAGGGCAAATATTACGCATTTATTGTATTGTTATTGGTTCTTAAACATTCTTTAGAGCACACTATCTGCGGCATTTCAGTTTTAGAAGTTAAAACAAAGGCTACTCCTTAAACTATGATATTGGGTTAGTATTCCACCTACTGGCAGCAAAGAGAATTACCATTGAAAAACTAACAAGAACTAGTGTTGGCAGCCTTTTCTGACATGTAACACAAGCACACTGTTGTAATGATTACAATTTCACAGCAGAAATGCTCAGAACGTGTCTGGTTATGATTTATGAACTTTTACCTGTGACGTAACAATCCCTAAAAATTTGAAACTGAGTATTAAGCTCATGAAACAAGCATGAAGGAGGCTAAATACAACTCTAGGTATATTTTGATAAGGTAGCAATACTAAAGGCTAATTTTTTCTTTCTTTTAAAACCACTACAATAGTATCAGTAAACATTACTGTACACTTATTATATCTTCAATACATCTAGTACCACTTATGTATGTTAGTACTTGATGGACTATGTTTTCACCGTATTTTGGCAGCTCCATCCACCTTTGCTTGATAATCAACAAAAAAATACAGCAATTTATGGACTTCCTTTTCTGAAGCGTGTTAATATAAATCAATTTTCAATTCACTTATTTTTCATGTATTGAAACCCAGCTATTGATGTGAGCAACCCATATGTTCTCCAACCTTTCTGATGTGGCATTTAATTCAATTAAGTGCTGAACATGGGATTCCTAAATTCCAGTTGGATGAAGCTTGCACTCTTGAACTTCCTTCCCCCAGCTTGGACGTCCCGTAGCCAGTTGCACCCCTCTAATTTATCTCCCTGTATATAGACCAATTACATATGAGTCACGTTAGGCTTATGTACAAGGGACATTAATCATGCATTAGCCAATCACAGATAATTTATAGCTTCTTCCTTGTTTCTAAATGATCCCCCTCCTGTCCCTGATCGATCCATTATTTGCTTGTAAGCAGAAACATGTTTGCCACATCAATCAAATGATTAATCGCGAATAATTGGACCGACAGCGGAACATAATACAGAGTGTATAGGCTGCATATGGAGGGGTGCTACTCTGGTGGTGGTAAAGCTGCCATTTTACTCCTCCACTGTTACAACGCAATTTCAGTATATAGCCCTTTGTCATTATTTTTGGATCGTCAGCTGTTTTAAATAAATTACTGATTTGTTTTAGAAATAATTCATCTATTTTCTTTCACTTATCCGGGTCCAGGCTGTGGGGGTCTAAGCAGGGACTCCTCCAGCTCCCCAAGGTGTTCCCAGGTCAGTCAAGAGATACAGTCCCTCCAGCATGTCCTGGGTCTTCCCTGGGGCCTCCTCCCAGTAATAATAGTTGAACAATATTTTTCAGGCTCCAAAGGGGTAATGTGGATAGTCTGATTGAGTGACTGTGTGTAACTACTTGCTGTTATTGCCTCTGTGCCAAAAGTTTTTCTGGAGTTAAATAATTAACCCCGTGACTGAAAATTAGCATTCATCCTCCTTTGCGTTTGAGTTACAGATGTTTAAAATAGCAATCAATTCAAAAACAGTCCATCGATTTTAAACTATTCATTAAAAAAAGAGAAAATCCTACCATTCACTTCAATAAAAAACAGCTTCCTCTAGAGTCTATAAGACACCTTATTGTGCAATAAACAAATCACCAGCAGATGGTTTCTTTTACACTTTTAATTGAACTTTTTAAACTTTCCAAAACTTCTTTAAAGCTTTAACTGTCGCCATAATTAAACTTCTACAACCCTTTTTAAAACTTTTATATATTTCAGTCCTTTCAAATATTTAAACAAACTTTTCACAATATTCACTTCTGAATACACTTTTACCCAGCATGCCATGTGTTAAACTTGGTTTCAAGTTGGTTTCTCTGCTCACACAATCAAGAGTTTCAACAGAGCAGTCTGTTCTGTGTAAGCAGGAGTGTAGTGGATACACTGATTCACTTTGAAATAGTCAGTTTGTCATTGTGAATTCAAGCTGAGAATGTTTCAGCGATGGTAAAGACACTGTTTTGTCCAGCACCAAATAATAATTAATGGACAGGAATTAATAAATTGGCACTTGCCATAATGTTGGTACTGTTTATAGAGTCTTGGTACCTGTATACAGTACGAACAGCAGATGGTTTCTTCTGTCTTTATCGGCTCACCCTTTCTCAAATACAGGCCAATCGTGGTAGAATAAACAAATTAACTCAGACACTTAACCTGCATGCTCCTGTGAATACTTCTAAACGCATTTTTTTTTTCAACCTTGGATGAAACGCAAACATCCAGTGAAAAAAAATAACCTTTTGATCCTCTTCCACGTTTGAGTCTTTTACGCTTATAACTACACATACATCCCTGTTATGCTGTCCTTTCAGCTCTCTCCTGTACCTGTCCAACCTCCACACCTCTCTTTGAACTTGGAGCATCGCTTTAGCGCGCCACCATCTTTCTTCTCTGTGTGTTTTGCCTTTGTCTCACCCTCTTTTCATTTCCTCATTGCGTCTGTTCTGCATGCTTTGACGCTTCTTTCTATCCATTCCTGTCTGCCAGGCAATTACCACCTCTCCATTGATTCTGCCCCAGTCCTTCTGTTCATCTTCTGTGCTCTGCCATCCCCGTTAGCTTGCACATCCATCCTGGCCTTCCATGTGCATTGACTCTTCTTTTCCTATTCTTAACTTTTTGTATGGTGTAAACAATAACCACCTCTGTAATCCATTTTCTCCTGCTCTATTACGATATATGCAGCTAGTGCCCTTCCGGTGACCCCTGCCCATACATTCCCGCAGTCTTTCTAGAGGGCTTCGAAGACATTAGCTGTCTCCATTCTGCGTGGTAGAGCTAAATTATTCCACAATAAGTCACAGGGCTAAATCACTGGAATAATCACCTCGTGCATTTGAAATTTAAATGATTTCACAAGCTCTAGCGCTGGCTCTCTCATTAAAGATTTCCTTGCAAGAATCCAACAAGCAGGTGGAGATGCCAAAAGAGGAGTACAGATTTTTGCATGTGTGATGGACAAATGAATGCATTTAGAGACATTATATAAGTCAATTTTCCAGCGTTGTAGAAGCTGGCGTCATGTAGGTGTGAGAAAATTCATTCCAAGGAAGGTGACAGATATAGTCGCTTCTTTTGTTTGGTGTTAAGTGGTACAATACAATACAGTCACTGGCTGGCATTTGGCTGGCATTTGTTGGAGCACATCTTGCTATACGGTATACATAAGGCCAGGATAAAAAAAAAAAAATTGGTTGGTCTGGTTGCTCAGTCAGTTAATGGACTAAAAACAGAATGAACAGAATGCACATTTGTTCTGTCCCTGTTGTGTCAAGAGGTGGCGCTAGGAGTATTTTAGGGTGTTTCTCATGCGCTGTGAGCAGAGAGTTAATTCACCTGGGCACTTAGCAACGCTGTCAATCAAACCTGTTGCTAACATTAGCAAGAGCAGCCTCGGGGAACCAAGGCACTTGTCATATCTTGATTTACGGACACAATGCCGAAACAAAAACAGCGAGATCATGTAGAGGGGGTTAATATGAACATTTTACGACCAAAATGATGAGCCTGACAGTAGTAGTTATGGAGAGAGAGGTGACACTTTTTCAATAGAAAGTGAATTGCTGTGGAGCTGATGGAGCCAGAAGCATGCTCATGCTCACTTACTATCTGGAACGTGGAACATTTATATATACAGTCTATGAAATTAAGCTGTGACTGTGACGATGGATCTTGTTATTATTAGCAGCTTGTCAATAAAACGCATTAAAAAGATCAAGTCGGCTCGTTCATTACTGGTGAGGCATTACAATGTGAACAAAGGATATTAACTTCCCCTGAACAGGGCCTATAAGCAGACTAAGCAGCTGCTTAGGGCCCCGAGGCCAGCAGAGGGCCCCCAGGAGCCCATACATCTATATTGAAACTAATATAATATATCACATTTTACTGGACACTGCCTGCATTTGTTTTCGAGCCAGGCATAGGTGAGGGCAGCTATGTATTTACACCGGTCCAAGGACCTTTTAAAATGTAAATGTAAGCCCGCTGTCACCAACTGGAACACATTAAAATTCACCAGAAACAAAGAAAAAATGTCTAGAATTTAAAAAATCTTAACCCCCCTTATATGTCTGTGTACTGTTCTTGTGACATTCTGGATGTTTTCAGTCTGATGTTGGTCATATAAACACAAATACAATCAGTCAAGGTGATGAGAGCAGAGTCATAATGTTGTCAGATGTGAATCACCAATAGCTGAGCCAGAAAGCATCCACTGTCAGGGGCCCCAGAGACAAATTCAGCTTAGGTCCCCCTGAAAGCTAGCGCCGGCCCTGCCCCCGAATGAATGTCAGAATTTTGTAGACTAATGCAATCTTTGAGATATACTATCTTTGAAATATACTATCTTTACTGCAAGACAGACCCAGTGCCTTGTCAGATATCTATAATCTCTAACGCTTCTTTTAATCTTCTCTATAGTATTTGATATAGTGTTTTAACTACATATGCAGTTTAATGTATGACACTTCTGGCTATAAATTTTACATCGCCATCGGTACGACAAGGTTGCCATGTAAAGCTTCAAGTACATTTGACATCTGTGTTCACCGTGTGGAGGTTACATCAGCAGTCGACGCCAGTGGAGTTGTCAAACAAAATAAGACAGCTTATGACATGTCAGTAGTCACAATAAGATCTGATGGACAGCTGAGAGCGGGTGAAGCGGACCCTGTCCCCTAACCACAACATTCTGTCATATGCAGTATACTGAGGGTGAGCAATGTGAGAAGAAACATCTAATACTGTGACATTCGATATGACTGGTCACATTTTTATATAGCATTTTGTCTTACTTTATTAAATATTGATATCTCAGAAAATAATGTGCAATATAGCAATTATTTGTGAGCCATATTATCGTGAACCATGTATTGTGTATGGAATTGTGTATGGACCCTGCGATTCTCAACTCTATTGACAACCCCAAAACAGCAAAAAAAAAGAAACGATAACATTTTCATTTTAGAGGTTTGATTAATTGTTACCACTAATATCACTACTTACGATGATGCACTATATTTGTGATCCTTTTTGCATTGTAATATACCATTCAGCCTCATGTGGAGTTGCAAAGGAGCGGCGCCTGGGGCACAGTGTCCTAATCTCTATCAACCCTTTTCTGGTGTTATGCTCTGTGACTTTCTCCACTCAGAAATGTGATAATCCCTCTTTGCACCCTCCCGAAATAGATTTCAGATCTGGTCTAGTGGCGCGCCTTTTGGACAGAAAATGTGCGCGGGTTATTTCAGTCTCTGTCTTGTAAACATTCAAATGTAAATGATGATCTGACTGCTATATTGATTACTGTCTCTGCTGCATGCCCCTTATGATTTAGTTCAGTCATTTTCTCTTGTTTGGAGTTTTATCTGAATTTCTCTGTCTGTGGCTGTCTCTGCACTGGATCGATGCTACACCTCCCATGAGCCCTGGTGCAGCCGCCCTGTCACCGCTCAGACCTAGGGGGCGCCGAGCTCTGAAGGATGTCTTCATAATGTGGCCCTGGTCCGACCTTGGAGGGCAGGAGTCAAGCGCACTTAAGCCTATGCCAGTTACTCAGGAGAGGTATTGATCACCGAGCTATAGGGCACATTCTGGGAATACAACTGTTTGTCTTTCCAAATCAGTATAAACCGAAGCCTGCTGTCTGTCAAGATGGCACACACGAGTTATGGGGAGTTTGTTAATGACACAAGTCAAATGCAGACATTGTTTTTTTGTTAATTGTTCATATTAAAGTTAGCAACTTTTGCACATACAACCTTGTTGACATTCATTAAGCCCCCTTGAGATCAACCATCTTGTTTCACGTTAACGTTCACATTCATTTTGGGCAATAGTGGCTCATAAAGCACTCTGCCATTTTGAAGATTGCAAGTTTGAACACTGCTCGTTGTGTCTGAGTAGCCTGAGTAGTAAGGTATTTCAATTGGCAAAGATGCTGCCTAATAGCTTAATGGTTGTGGTTTGATTCCTGCTACTTGCAGTAACGAAATGAATGTAAATACGTGAAGAGCTTGTAAAGAAGAGTGGTGGAAGAAAGTAAAAGAAGTTAAGTATTATACTTAAGTACACATGTTAAGTATCTTTTCTTTACATAAGTAGATTATACTTTTACTTCAATATATTTGAGAGCAGGTAGCAGGTAGGTAGTAGCTTTTCACTCCACTGAACAGGACTGAAAAGTAAAAAATTTTTTTTTTTATTTTTTTTTATAATTGTCAAAGACCTGGTGAAAAGGCTGGGGGATTTATTATGATTTATTTATTTTTTTAACACATTTGTAGTTTGAGCAAACAAAAATATAAAAAGAAAAACAGGTCAGAAAAAAAAAATATAAAAAAATAAACTCAACCCAATTGTTTCTGTTGAACAAAATTCAGCACAAATCTTTATCAGAATCACTACATTTGAAGCTTATTAGATCTGAAAATATGCACAAATTACTTTTTCTTTTTTTTTTTACTCTTTCAGTACATTTTTAAATGGGTACTTTAACACTTTAGTTAAGTTTTTTTTTTTTTCATGTGATACTGTTACTTTTACTTGGGTATTTTTCTGCCTGCACTTTTACTTAAGTAACAAAAGTGAGTACTTCATCCATCCACTGGTAAAGAACACTATATACGCACTAGCACTATATGCACTATCATCATCTGGACTTATAAAATTCACATGGACACGGATTTGGCATTGACTGGAGTAACAAGCTACCTCTTATGGTTAAATGGATGCAGGTGATGTTTGTATTCTGCACATGCACATGTTAGAGCATCGGTGCAGTTCAAACCTGACGCTATCAGCAATCAATGCAGCTATCTGGAGAACAGCATCTGAACTTTCTGTAACACATATTATTACTGATGCCTGTTCATTGATATTCAGTACCTTTCTTCATACAGCTTTGGTCCACATAGTTTATGCTGGCACCCAACTTTAATACACACACCTGCACCTGTTTTTAATGTTTTATATGGACTTATATACTTATTTGTTCTGTGTATTGCATTTTAAACAGGGCACCCATGAAAAAGAGAGACAAGTGCTCTCATTGGGTTATACAGATAAAGATAAAGAAGACGTTCAGTAGAGATGGGCAATTCCAGGGCTAAAATTATCCAAATGATTCTAGTGAAAGTGTATGGAGTTTAAAACCACAGTGGAGCACATCACAAGGTGGAACAGAGCCCTTTTCACTCAGCTCATCTTCTTGGATCACGGCATGTTGTTACATTTACTCATGTTTGACTACTTCTTGGCACACAGTTAAACCTTACCACCTGTACACACATGGATGAACTAAACATTTTGTAATTATGTTGTCATTAACATTGCTCTCCCATAGGAGCTTAAGCTTTTCCCCCGACGCGTCACTCACCTCTCGTCAAATTTGATTATAATAGTTTAATTAAATTACTGAAATAATCCTGCTGTCTGACACCGTATTGCAATTAAAAACACATTAGTTACAATTACCCCATAAACTTTGCCGATGAGGAAAATGAAGTAAGTTGCGGCAGATGTGTCGATCTGTCAGACAGACTCACAGTGCTGGTTACGCTTGGTTTAAGGTAGTGTATTGTATTGCGTTGTAATGTGTGATGGCTGAGGGCTTTTCAAATTAGGCAGTGCAGATGGAAAGCCGTTACAGTATGGGGACTGAGTTTCTCGGAGCATGCGTGTATTTAATCAAGTGAAGGAAGAAGTTTTAGAGGCGCTGTACATGATTTTTACTGTCTTAAAATGTGAAAAGCAGAACTAGTTCACTTTAAACCAGGGCTGTGCAAACTGCGGCCCAGGGGCCAAATGCGGCCCTCAAACTAATTTTTGTTGGCCCTTATGCCTCCTCCTAAACTGGCCCAATTGGTCAGGAAGTATTTTTTTTTTACTACAAATTGAAGAGATTCTACTTCTACTACTACTATAACCTGAATGACATCACATTGCATTGTGACTTAGACCTAAAAGTAGTCTTCCAAGTCTTATTAAAGGCACAATGTCTCTGTCCAACATGTGTTAAATGCACCAGTTGCCTCCCTGTGTCGACACTGGTCTGTGGCCCTCCGCTTTAAATATGTTTCAGTATGTGGCTCTTGGTGAAAAGAGTTTGGACACTCCTGCTTTAAACCTTCTTCTTGTAGTCTGAAGTTATTCCTCGTTTACCTTATGCATTCCCATCCTAATTATTAACCGTGATGGGTTTATAAGTGCTATTTACAACATTAAAAGACCAACGTAACTAACAGCTAAACAGCAATTAGCATGCTAACAGTGCACTTCCTGATTATCGGTCAATAAAATGTTTTAAAAGTAGCTGCAGATAGTACACAGCAGACTTATTTTGACATCAAGAGCTGCTTATGCAATATATGGTGGAGCAGAGCCACAGAAAAAAAGGTCCTATCTCCTTTCATAATGTTAATGCAATAGTTTCAGTCACATTTGCCCAGTTCAAACATAAATTTAAGCCACAGTTTGAATTATTATTGCAAATGATGGAATGTAAATGTTAAATAGTCTACAAATATTTTAGAACGCATTTAATTATATGAAATGCCATCACTTACCCGTGCAGACATTTTCATTAAACTGCAGCCTTAGTTTTGACATCTTTGAAATAATTTAGTGCAGATATTTTTTTTTTCATTTTGGTAAAATATTTGTTCTTTTTTAACGTTATTTTGAGGTAGAACGCTGTTGAATCGATTCATTAAGGTTTATTTGTTCATGCAGAAGAAAAAGACATGAGTGACATAAAAGTGTAGATCAATGTGTCATGATGGAAGGATGCCAGACCACCGAGGGGAGTGATGCCTGTTATCACATATGTCATTCATTTCTATCCATCTGTGAAAGCAGCTGCAGTTTTCATGTAACAAAAAGTGCCTTGTGACCATTGACTGTATATGTAAATGGACATGGCTAACCCGCTAGCCGCTGCGTTCCAAATAGGAAATGAGTATGGGTGCACTTTCGGCTCCATCAAATCTGTCTCCAATTGACTTTCAGTTGAAAAAATATCACTCTCTCCATAACTGCTGCTCTCAGACTCAGATTTTGGTCTTAAAATATTTGTACGCTCCTGGTGTTTTTATTTCACTGTTTTATCTGTAAATCAAGATATGAACATTAATCACAGACAAATGATTTACCTTCGTTCCCTGAGGTCATCCCGCTGGCGTTAGCAACAAGTTTGATTGACAGTGTTGCTAAGTGCCTGCTCCCTGCTTAAACACGACAGGAAGGAGCGTTGACCTTCTTGAACCTCACTCTGAATTGGCTCTTTGGTTGCTATGAGACTCGCGGTCGAAATTCCAAATATGGAACTTGGCTCCAAATCCACCCATATAACTGCTGCTTCATTGGACTGGAGCCGAACACTATGGGTGACGTCACTCTTGTCACACTTGTCACACTTGTCACACTTGTCACACTTGTCACACTTCCTTGGTCCACTTCTTTATACAGTCAATGGTTGTGACAAATATAACAGATATTAAGACACTATATGATCTTTTATCCACTGTTACCCATTATTTACCACAGGAGATGGCTGCTCTTTCTTCTAGAACTTTTGTGTAAGATCAGCAAATTGCCACTGAAGCCATACTGTGGATCATTCCAGGCGAAGCAAAAACATAGAACACCATGTGACAGACCTCCCCCACCCGAAATGTCCTGGGTTTCAGATGACATCACAACATTTTTTATTATTCCAACATTATTAAATACAGATGGGGAGTAGATGCTTTCATGGGTCTAGTCCAGACATGTCAGACTCAGGCCCGTGGGCCAAATTTTGCCCTTGATATAATTATTTTTGGCCCGCGAGATCATACGAAAATGTATTAGAGCTGTATATATTTAAAAAAAATAAATAAATATATATATATATATATTTATATATATATATATATATATATATATATATATATATATATATAATATATATATATATATATATATAAATATATATATAAAAAAAAACATTTAAAAGGAGCTCAAAAACTACAGATACAGAGACATATTTATTTAAAAAAAAAAAAAATTCTCATTTGTTAATGCTTGTTCTGGATTCAATGTTTAAGCAAAACTATTATTAAACATTTATTTTAATAAGAAATGGTTTAACATTACATGTCTTGAAAGACATGTCTTGAAAAACATGCAGACATTTTTCAATAAATATTTAGCTTGGCCCGCGACTTACTCCCACTTTTTAATTTTGGCCCTCTGTGAATTTGACTTTGACACCCCTGGTCTAGTCACTAAAAAGAATGAATATAACGTTATCAATAGGAAAATCTGTCTCTTGCCCCCTCCTGGGAGCATGACATCATCACATTCCACAATCAGAAAACCATCAATAGTGCACATCATACTTTGAAATATTTATCTAGTCAAATGTCATTATTTTACTCTATGTTATCCTGACTGAGTGTGGCAGGTGCTCATTAGACATTGTAAGAGGCAGCTTGCTTAAATGTATTTAGAGTCTTCTAGTGGATGTAATATAAAATGCCTTCATTACAATATCATTACAACAACTAGGCGGTAGATAAGCTTAAATCCCTCTCCTTTTGCAGAGTGAAAGTGCAGCAGTCACAGCCTCACACATAAAAACAAGGCTCCTCTCTGTCATGCTCCAGTCGCCTCAGAGCCTGCTCACACTGACTGACGTGTGTTTACCTTTTGTGTTCTTTCTGCGAACCTCAAATTGCTCCATGGCTGGAAACAGTAAAAGCTCCCAAAGCACAAGTGTTGAATATGTGCATTTTTATTTTCTATAACCATCACTTCTGACAGGCCCAAATACACTTTTTCATATGAAATACTTTTTGAGGTGTGCTTCACATAGGAGGTCACATCAAGCCTCGCCTCGCCTTGTTGCATTGGATTAGCCGGATGTAAAATTCAACTCCAACCAAGTGGAAGTTTTACTGAAGCAGGTGCTTGTTATGTTCAGACTTTGTAGTAACACACTGGGCATGTACTGACAAGCAGTGGTGGAAAGGATACTGCAAATAAGTACTCAAGTAAAAGTACAGTTACTGTTTTAAAATGTGTATTAATGTAGTTATAAGTACTACAGCCAATTTGTACTGTAAAAGTATAAAGTACTCATGAAAAATACTACTCAAAATATTACTGGCATTTTGGACCAGTTCTTTTTTTTTTTTTTTTTTTTTATTATTATTTTTAATCCAAAACTAAGTAATTGAACAGTTTAAAGCAGAGTTAATTTTTTTGTTTCGTTTTTTTGAACCACAGTCTGCAATTCTATGATCTCTGGCCCATCAGGCACTGCAGGGCTGTTTTGTACTCAATAAAAGTAACTCCCATGATTTCACATGTAACAGACTACAATTCCATGGCTAGAAGTACAACTACGTGATCAAATTTCTTCTAAAAAAATACTATTGCTTAGTTATCTTCCAGACTAGGGTGTACAGTGGCAGAGAAGTTGGCTTTTTCAGATGGGCAGTTGTGAGTTGAGATCTTTCTGGTAAGTTCTAGCCTCATTGGGTTATCTGAGGCTTCTATCCAAACAAGTTGAAACAAGTACGATAATCCAATCCACTTTATATCTATCATGGCGAGTTATGAACGCTTGAGTGACTATTAATCATTTATGTGTCCAACCACGCAGGTTTATCATAAAAATTACATTTGTTACAGTACAGTATTTCTAAAAGCTGTCATTTTTATTTGCAGCACAGTATAGTTTGTAGTAGTGTAGTTTTTAAATATGCAAAGCTTTGAACTTTGAAAGTGTTTAAACAAGAGAGAAATGTGAGAAAATGTTAATGCCTGTCTAAGAAAAGTGCATAAAGTGTGTGCAGAGGGGTTTTACACCGTTAAAATATATATAATAATTGTTAAATAATTCAGTTTTCTACTTCAATATTAGTTTTTTTTAGTTTTGTGGCCTCTATGTGATCTGCACTGTTGTCATCTGGGTCAGAGGTGACTTTTGATTTCATGGAGAAGCGACTGCTCCTTTAGCGTTGAAGTGTGGATGAGAGTGGGAGAAGCAGACAGGGATAACAGGAACACAGTGATTTGGTGAAGGCCCACAGCAGCCCCGGAGCTAAAATCCATAAATGTACTGCGTTATATTGGCCTGTCAAAGTATTGCAGTCAGTCACTCATCCACTCATAGGCATTTATGCATGGATTCACTCCACTCCATATCTGATTCAACCACCCAACCAGCAGAACTATCATGCAATCAAATCACACTATTTCTAACAAAAGCATGTTCAGTGTGACCTTATATTGGCTCTGCTGCTTTGTGAATCATGATTTTCTAAATAATAGGCATAAACCATTCAATTAAAGTGGAAACTGGAGCCTCACTTGAGTGAATATATTACCATTCACATTTAAACTATTCTGATTTTCAGTTACTCAATAACTCTCACATGTAGCAATAAACTGGTTTATAGATCATATTTGCGCTGAGTGTTTTGTCACTGACCCTGCAGCTCATTCTATGAAAGCCAACAAGAAGCATTCAGCACGCTTCTAAAACCTTTGTTGGCGTAACCTTCAAATTGAATCAAATAGATTCAATACAAATCTTTGATATGAAGTGCAAGATACACTTATTTTGAGACCTATGAAGGAATCTAGGCCAGCAGTAAAATAAACAATGTTGACATACCTGTATCATTTGTACAGCCTTAAAAACATGTCTCACTGAAGGCTACACAGTCATCAGAGACTGAAATGTAAAGTGTATGGTTATTGTAGTGTGTAGTGTGCTTGTCTTGATGTGGATTTTGCTGTATTCTGTGCACAACTGCACAGTTTTATCATGAACTGATTTAAATTGCTTTGCAGTTTAAAAATTAAAATTTTAGTCTCTATGGAGATGTTTTTGCTTTGCCTAGAATGTCCCACAATATGGCATCAAATGTATTTATCTCGCATTTATTCAGTTTAAAATATGCCTTGAAAACATGCATTCTTACATTGACTTGAGTCACCTCTCCACAGATCTAACCTGTTATATGGCCTGGTGGCATTTTATGCTTGTCTTCATATGTTTAATGCCATACTGTGGAACATTCCTGGCAAGTTGGTGCACACTCTCCATCAGAAAAGTTACATTTAAATACAATTATTATTACTTTAAAGGAAGTGTACATTTTCTGGTTAGTTTTAGTAGAGGCTATTATTTGTTCTTTGAAATATTGTAAACTGGACTCATGAAGAACCAGAGTAGTTTTCCCAATATCAATATCACCGTAAACTGACCCTTTGTATTATTATTATTATATATTCTTTTTACTTTTAGTCCACTTTAGTACTCTTCTCTAAGTCTGCCCATTGCCACTTCCTGTGCCACAGTCCAGCAGTGTCCCTTCGAGCGCCCCAGGCCATGCCTTCAGCCAATCAGGGTTCAAAGCGCCCACCATGACAACCACACCAGGAAGTCCTCTCTTGTGTCTCATCACCCCGGCAACCACCCTGGACTCTTTTATATTTAAAAAGTCTTCTTCAGCACCTGTCAGACCATGCTGAGGTGGAATAAAAAATGGCTTCCATATGCTTTGGCTCTTTACTCCTTTATGTGGCCATATGTTTGCAGTGTAAAAAAAAAAAAAAAAGTTATAAAAGATGAGTGGTTTGCATGTTAAGTGAACATCCTGGCAGGTAAAACCACTCACTGCGTTTGAAATCACAGCTTGAGAAGAACGCAGGGTGCATTTTGATGACTGCTCCAAATTGCAGAGAAATGCAGGAAGATGGAGAGATTAAATGATGATCGGAGGGGTACAAAAGAAGGTGTGCTGTCAGAGCAAGAGGAGAGTGTGATGGGATAATGAAGCTTCAGAAAGGTGTATTGGAGCATATTCAACACGTTCAAATTATCACACAGAGTTCTTCTTTACAGACAATGATTATGGGATGAGTAGTAGCAAAAGTAGTCACCTAGGGAGAACAGGTGAAGTGATAAGGCGAGACTAAGGGCGACCAGTTTTGGGAGTAACACATTACAAAACGTTACAAAATTACAGCAATATATTTAATACTTCAGTAATGCTGCAATACAATGCATTACTAAGATGAAAATCTGCAACATATTAGTTGTTACAATCTCAGTAACACAAGTTAATTGGCATTTTATTATGCTCTGTGCTGCACAAACATTTCACCAGAGCAGTACTGGGGCTTCTCCAAGCGGCCCCTGCAGTCTGTGGGTGGGGCTTGTACCATCGCAGCACCACGCGGCTCGTCATTTAAACCCACTTCAGGTCCTCCACTCCCAAGGGCCGTACGTGCACACTCCCTCACCCACATACAACTACAAGTCCTATTCAGGTTGCAGAGAAAAGTTCTACCTGTGTTCTTTTTTTCCATTATTTTTTTCTTTGTAAGCAGGTTAAGAATGGGAAATGCGTTTCTCTGATTGGCTAATTGTTGGAGCTGACATGCCTTTGTAGGAAAAAGTGACCACACCAGTCATTTTGCACAGCAAGATGGATTCATGCAATATCTGCGAGTTCTCAAACTAATGAGAATCCATCTTGACATGCCCCTGCTGATGCAACTGGGCCTGACCACTGGTGGCCGGAGCTGGGACCAAGCACAGAGCAGCAGTGTGGTTTGGGTGGAAGCCAAATGTGAAGCTCAAAATGCCTTGTGAACCAAAACAAACATAGCACCACTGTAAGACTCTCTTTAGCTTCTTTTAAAAAAACAAACAAACAAACAAAAAAACATGTAGAAAGACAGTTTGTGCATTTTGCAGGGGAATCTATCTATGCTTTTCTCCCAGCTGGATTTAGACTTAAACTTAGGGCCTCATTTATCAGCTCATGTGCTAAACAGCTAAACATGCTAAAGCTGGAGCAAAAACCTGACGCAATTTCTCACAAAGATGCTAAAAAAGGCACAGCGCAGTTTTGTTTCTGTGAGTGAATGAATATGCAAAATGGAGTGTTTTCGCTAACATGTGCAAAATCCGAGGCAGAGGAAATGCAAATGAAGTTGTTTAGCAGGTGCTGCCAGATTTATAACATCTGTGAGACCTAAAACTGTGTGATAATACAGCACACTAGAGAAACGGGTGCAAACTTTTTACAAAGGATAGCTTCAACAATAGGACATTAGCTTTTAAATCCTTTAAAATATTCAGAATGGACAGAGACAATAACATGTTGTTTTCAAAGGAGCAAAATAAAATATAAACTACCTGTGACACTTTGGCCTTGACTCCCACAAGTCTTCCACTGATCTGGAGCGTTCCACAGCAGCTGTCCATCAAACTGGGCTTTTACATGTCTGCGCCATGTCCTAAAGACTGTCCCATGTCAAAGTGGAGACTGTAGGGCCTACTTCCTATTTCCGTGATCTGTCATCCTGTTTGAGTCCAAAGCAAAAAGGATAGGCTAACGCTGGTTAACCTGCTCTTCAAAGTTTATGTAGGTCCCCATCAGAAAGTACAACAACAATTCAACAGCAATGATTTTCGCACTTCACATTGGCAAATCGCACGCAACACACCCACAAACTGCACAAGCTGTTTTTGTGTCTATACTCACAGTTTAGAGTGTGGAATAATAACCGAGGCCCATAATAATTTGAATAGATACATCGAAGAGGTAAACATTTCCTGTAACTAAAAAAGTTACCTTACAACTCAGTACTGGGAACATTTGAACCTTACAGAGTTTACAATCACAATCTTGGCATGAAGCTAGGCCAGCATTATTTTTTTTTGTGTGTAAGTATACGTCTAAAATAAATGTTTGGTGAAAAAGCCCAGATATAACCAGACAAAACCTTTGGGTGATGTGTTTTCAAACCTGCGGTGCCAGTCAGAGCAGGTTATCACTGATGTATTTTGGCCACTGTTGAAATCTTGAATGTGTTTTCTGCTGAGAGTGAAAGACTTTGCGGCCGCGCATTGAAAAACATGAGACTCGTGTTCAGCTTTGAGCCCATTCAGAGCCAACTCCTCAGAGCTGCTGCTAAAAGGGAGCGAAGATAACCTCGAATGCAGAAAGCTCACACCTCGCATTTTGGCGTAAACAAGAGAAAAACAGCAAGAAAAGTGTGGGGCAGAGTAAATGTATGAGGTGAGGAGTACAAGTCACTGTCCAGTCAACCATGGTGTCATAAACAGTGTGAACATTGCAGCATACAAAGCAAGAATCGCACTACTTTAGAATATTCAGACTTGTTGTAAGGAGAGAGGGCATGAGTTATTGTAACACCAGTAAAAGTAAAAGGCCGTGCGCGCTGCTACTTGGAGACCATTAGCGAAGGCGTGTCGACTGCGATGCCGCGGTAACTCGAAGACGAAGTTCCTCGCAGGCAAGCCATCAGTGGTGTCAAGTCAGTTTTATTTGCAGAGCACCTTTCCTGCACAGAGAACTCTACGCTAAACATACGCACCCCATTTGCAAAATATGAGTTCACCTGATTTGTCGATGAATAATACAAAAGATCTTGACAGTTAAACTTTCAAGTCAATAAATATTTCAATTCATGGACAGATTTGCCATTAATTATTCAAAGGCAATATTGATTTGGATTAAAAGAAAATAGAACTCGAATTACACATTTGGGACACATTGAAACCAAATTAGTTTTTTACCGTGTTTGGTCTGAACTTGAGAAAGCACCACTAGACCAGTACCAGCTGATCTTAGGGACCGATCTGGCTACGAAAGGCGTCGGCAGGTCTGTCAGATACTTTGGACCTCTACCATCTGGAGATTTGTGGAGCAATAAAAGAATTTTGAAATTGATTCTGGGATGGACTGGAAGCCACTGGTAATACTGGGGTAATATGGTGTCTTTTTTTTTTTTTTTATTTTAGCGACAATCCTACCAGCGCCATTTTGTACGAGCTGCAGCTGCCTGATGGAGAACTTTGTGAGACCTGTGAACAGTCCAGCCTACTCGATATAAATGCATGGATAAGCTTTTCTAGGTCTTGTTAAGGAATACTAAGGCGTGAGATATTTTTAGGGGATAAAAAGCTGACCTACTTCCCACTTTAATATGGCTGTTCAAACTCCAGTTGCAGTCCTGAGTGACTCCAAGACTCTTTGCTTAGTCTTCGCTGGTGGAACATCATGTGAGTGAATTGCTATTTGCAAATTTTTGTTGAATAAACTCTGCCGCACGAATTTATGCATGGTTATTCACAAGCATCGCATTGTAAAAAAAGAATACTAGGGCTCGAAATTACTTGAATTCTGAATTTGATCATATTGGAGATGATTTAACTCATTACTTTTCTGTCATTTTTTTCGTAAACATGAGTGATCTTTGCAAATTAGAATTATTTTCTGTTCAAATTGGCAAATTGTTTCTTATTTCAAACCAAATAATGTACTGGAACGAGCTAGAATCACCTTCCAACAGAGCAAACAATATCGAGATCATGCAAGTAAATTAAACATTGCAAACATTTAAAATTATGATAAATATTCTGAATCGATTTTCAGCGTATTCCCTGTTTTAAGTGTAAACTCTGCCATCATCAGCGCTCCATCGACATTTTAGCTATGTTGCAAATGTCTCGATGATTTTTTATTGTTAAGTCTGGCGTGACATCACACCCTCTTCGTCTTTGCCGATTCCTGCGTGGATCCCAGAACGCTCTCTCACCGAACATGTGCAGATTTAAATATATAAAACCAATCCAAATTCGCTGTTGCACACCACACCAGTTTGCTAAACGCACAGTGAAACAAAATGGTTTTGGCTGTCGCTAAACGAGACTTCTCCCACGGGCCCCTGCTGTTAGAAGAGCTCCCCGCCGCCTGCCACCATTTCCACATTATTTACCACTACAAAAGCAATCTCTGCCGCTGATTGTCATTTCATCGCAGCCCAACAAGAAATTAAATGAAAATGTCAGCTAGTAAACAATGACCCAACACAGGGAACACGCTCCTCTGTACACGCACATACAGACGGGAGGGGGGAAGCCATGACGGGTGGTGGCCTCATGCAATATGAATTTCCATTTGTTTAGCTCACTTGGTGCCAGGTCCCGGGAGAAGTTTTTGAGTGGCTAATGTTTTATAGATAGGGAAGTGTGAATTCACTTGATTTTCGACCGTGTTGTTTTCTTCATACAGGTGTACCTCCCGGACAGATACACAACAGCAACTGGGCATGTTTTAGCGGGGGATGCATTCAAAACCCCGGTGCCTAACATATCTAGGAATTATGTAACAGTCTAAAAATCGAAATGATGTTTTTATTGCATTTTGTATCGCAATAAATGACATAAAATAAATAGGGCAAGCGACCTTCCTCTCCGTACTGGATTATGGGGATGTGGTGTACAGCCTCGTTGGATCTTCTCTTTCACTCTGCCCTTTTGTTTTATTACAGGTGATGGATTTGAAACTCATCGCTGTATTCTCTACGGAAAAGTGGGTTGGCCAACACTGTCTGTTAGAAGACAACAGCACTGTATGAAATGTATCTATAAGGGACTATTTCAAAAACTGACGAATACCTCACCTGTTTGTTAATCATTGATATTGAAGCGTTTAATACCAGCTCACGTGATCGTATAAGGATAAGGACTAGCCGCAATGCTTTATATGACTTGTATATGTGTTTTTTTTTCTGTTTGTATTGTATTTTAAACAGGGCACCCGTGAAAAAAGAGAGCCCAAGTGCTCTCATTGAGTTCCCCTGTATTAAGAAAGAAACAAACAAAGAAAGGAAGAGATGTGGAAGCACTGTGTATATCGGAAATATCACAGAAACACATTTTTACAGCGATCTAAATATCAATTCTTGCACAATATTATAACAATTGTCATTCTTGCAGATATAATAAGCTGCAACATTGGCTGTGAGAGTAGTCCAGTTACTCTGGCGAAGGTTTATGTAAAAAAAAAAAAAAAAAAGGAGTACTTCTGCATTTTTGGTGTTGTAACTATCTGAGAAAACATTTAAAATATGACTTTGAGTACTGCATGACCTCTGAACCCATAATGAATGAAGAAAATGTGTACTTCATGTATGTTTTTTTTTTTTAATGTCATATCAATTTTACATATAGGTGATTTCCCTATTAATTACACTGTACTGTGCACTAGGTAAATGCACATATATTGAATCTGATCATTTCTATTATTGACTAGATCGATTGACTTCTTGTATTACAACAAAAATCTATATTAATTTTAACTGCCCTCCATCTGTATTAAATATTATTGGCTTATATAATGTTGTGATGCCATCTTTCTGTTAAGTCAATAAAAAACTGCGCTCAAACCTCTAAAAACAACACATCTGTCTTTCATAAGTGTATATATCAAAGATGCATAACACCGGGACCACTTGGCATGTATTGGTAATGTATTCGTATTCACGGTTATACATTTATTTCAGTCGCTTCTATTGCATTTTCCAAACACATTATTAATAAACAGAGTATGGTACAGACAGGGTATGGTACAAACACAGTATTTTGGTTTAGATACTCATCACTGCATCACTTTTTTGAACCTTTTATGTGCGGCTAATACACCAACTTACGAGAAAAACATTGTTAACCTTGACCTTAGTGGCCAGTGGCTATTATTAAACCGGATTGGTATAAACGCCATTCTTAATTCAATCTATTGTGATTGCATTTGCATTTTGCTCAAGGTCCCAACTTAATCAACACTGGCTCTGTATTTGTTTACAGTATTTATTGATGGCACTATTTTTAATCCCTCTGCATTGTCCCCTCTGGCTCCTGTTCTGTTTACCTGGTTTCAATTTTATCCTCTCCTCTATTTCCTAATCTCTCGCACCACGACCACATCTGCCCTGCCTGCCTCCGCTGCAGCCATGCATGAAGCCTGCCATGGGATATTGCTTTTCTAATCTTGCTGACAGGAGATGATATTTATGTATTGTTTTCCCATATCCAGCCCACATAGGTGCTGTTTTGGCCAGTTCACAGCGCCAAGGCAAAGGCATTCTTCCCACATGAGCTTGGATGCTGCCAGCAACATTGTCCTTTTTGCATCTATTATAATTATTTTTGTACAGCATTATATATCCCGGATTAGCATGTGCGCTTTCAATGTGAGATTTAGCAAAGATTTCAGTGAAAATCTACATGCTCAATTCTAATTAAGTTGGGACGCTGTGTAAAACTTAAAAAAAAAAGAATACAGAATACAATTTTTATGCAAATATTCACCCATTTTTCCACTTTGCGTCAGTCCATCTCAGGTGAGCTCAGGCCCAGAAAAGCTGACAGCGTTTCTGGGTGCTGTTGTGGCTTTTGCTTTGCATGGTACAGTTTTAACTTGCACTTGGAGATGTAGCAACAAACTGTGTTAAGTGACGATGGTTTCTTGAAGTGTTCCTGAGCCCATGTGGTAATATCCTTTACACATTCATGCCTGTTTTTAATACAGTAACACCTGAGGGATCGAAGGTCTCGGGCATTCAATGGTGGTTTCTCTGAATATTTTGATGATATTATGGACCGTAGATGATGAAATCCCTAAATTGTATGTATGTTCATTGTATGTTGAGAAATGTTATTCGCGCAGTTCTTCACAAAGCGTTGAACCTCGCCCCATCCTTGCTCACCTGTTTCCATGAACCTGTTCACCTGTGGAATGATCTAAACAGGTGTATTTTAAGCATTCCTCAACTTTCCCAACTTCCCTTTCTCCAACTTCCCCCCATATCATGTAGTTTGTAGTTTATTCAGTTCAATATAGGTTGAAAAGAATTTGCAAATCATTCTATTCTGTATTTTTTTTTAAGTTTCACACAGCGTCCAAACTTCAGAACATCAGAATTGGGGTTGTAAATGTGTTGTTAAGAAGACGATGATTATAGTAGGCAAAGCGATACGTGAAGCCTGGTTTGGAGTCCTGAGGAGGTGAGCTCTGACTAGGTTTGTATTCTCCCATACCTGAACAATTTAAGGATGAGGGACACGAATATCTTGTCTCTAATAAAAAAGTAACTACAAGCTTATCTTCATAAGAGCTGCATGAAACAACCTGTAGTTATGTGACGTTCATGAATGAGTCTTCTCTTGGATTTGAATCTCATTTTCCAAAAATCAAACCAAATCGTTTTCTTTCTAAATTGTATGCATTTTTATACAAATTATTATAGTGAACGCTGAACCAACACAAGAATCAGCACAAAAGCAGAGCAGCCAACACGAGTGAAAGCTTTGTGCACAAAAAAACACAAAAAAACATCATTTGGCATTATATTAACAGTTAGTTTTAGAATTATCATCATTGCAGTGCCACGTTTTCTTTATATTAAGCATAATTTGAAATAGCAGACACAGTCCCACTCTCAGTTTGGACCAGTTTAAACAAATGTAAGCTTTGGTCGTTTCTCTCTGTGATTAGTTTGTTGCTAAAATGAGTTTTCACATTGGCTTCTGTCATACGAATAAATTGTAAAAGAGCCAGTCTTTTGAACATCTCTTTGAGCGGATTGCATAAAAGAGCCATAAATCCCATCACTAACAATCATCTTATTAAATGTCCAGTTGACAGGTTGCAGCCATTCATATTTGTAGTGGATCCTACAAAGTTAGATCAACATCATCATCAACAGCCTCTGAAAATCATTATGGTGAGTCTAGCCAGTTCATTTCACTTACCTCCAACTTTTTCAATCATCACATACATTTATATAAAGCATCCAAGGTAGCAAGGTAAGTATGCCTAAGTGTGCGTGAGATAGAGCAGCACTTTTCACGCTGTTTCCCCTATTCATATCTGAAACATACATTAAAAGAAAAATCTTTTCACACAATAAAATACAACATAGTTACAACGAAATTAAAGAATCCTCTCGATCTATATGTTCTCGTCCTTCAGAAGTTGCCATAGCTGCTGCTGAATCGTAGGGATTACTGTTTAAACATGCACTGCACTCAACAAAGTATAAGAGACGCTATGTTAGTCGATAAGAACCAACAAGATAAACTATTTTAATCAATCTCTGTCACTTTTCTGCTGGAAATGGAGGAATGTTGCACTATAGTTGTTCAGCTGGTAGATCGTTTGTCCACTGATCCAAAGGTTGAGAGTTCAAATCCCGCTCTCGACGTAGACATCATTGGTAGAGCGATCTGATCCAGTCACCCACAGGATATCGGCGCAATTCCAGCTCCCACACATGAATGCTGTCGTTGTGTCCTTGGGCAAGACACTTAACCCACCTCACCCCCAGTGTCTGCATGCGAATGGGTGTTTTGCTAAACCCAAAATACCTACATTATTTCTGAGTAGGGTCGCCTCTACACAAATCTAACTTAACCTGGAGGCGTCACCTGGTTGTCTCCACGGAGATAAATAAGTTAAATGCCATACTGTGCAAAGTTTATTTCCATTATAAGCATCTTTACCCAAACTGACTTGTGAAGTTTATTCTGCAAATTGGGAATACTAAACTCTCGCTTTATCTTCCAAGGGCTAAAGGCTAATGCAATGCAGCCCTATGGAATAAACAAAGCCTCTTATGGGAGGATGAGTGGAGGAGCGCGTTGATGATGACCAGCGTTGCTTTGGGCCTGTCTGGACTGAAAACACAGCGTCCTTAATAACAGCTACATGATCGGGACTCACAGGCGCCTCTCCGGGCCTTGTACAGCCGCCACACGGACAGCACATAGAGGAATATGAGGTTCTCTTTGGTATTCGCTGGCTCCATGTTTTGAGGTCTAGTATATCCCATTGGTTATAGTCTGTCTGTTTGTCTGTCTGTCCTGTAATGCTCAAGGCCATTGTGAATCCTCTCCTTCTCTCTGCTTCTCTCTGCTTCTCTCTCCCCTACATACTAACCAGTCTCTCCAGGGTCTTTCAGGCTCTGACCCTGGTTCAAGTGTCTGACAGTTCACTAAACACAACACCAGCCCGAGTCGCATATAGATTAATATAGATTTACAATGTGTATGCCTAACTGTTTATATGTGGTTCTTGCTGTTCTCAGACTTTTGTCACCTGGAACTATAAAATGACTTATGTCATAATTTCATATTATTCAGTTTACATGCTCTTTACTTTTATGGGGTATCAACTGCTAACACATAACATATTTAAATCATCATCTTACCTTCTATTGTTTTGAAAATGCTATAAAACATTTTCAAACATGTTTTAGGTAAGACTTAATCCTGCTCTTCCTTGTCCCCCTCCTGCCTCTTCTTGTGTCCTCTGCGCGTCCTCCTGCCCTCCTACCTCCCTGCCTCCCCACGTGTCCTCCTTCCTCTTCCTGCCTCCTCATGTGTCCTGTCCCCCTCCTGTCTCCTTCCTCCACATGTGTCCTCCTGTGTCCTCCTCCTGCTCCTCCTCCCTGTCCCCCTCCTGTCTCCTTCTGTCCCTCTCCTTCCTCCTCATGTGTCCTCCTGCCTCCTCCTCCTTCTGTCCCCCTCCTGCATCCTCCAGTCCCCTCCTGTCCTCCTCATGTGTCCTCCTGCATCCTCCTGCGTCCTCCTGTCCTCCTCCTGTCTCCTCCTCCTGTTCCCCTCCTTCCTCCTCCTGCGTCCTCCTGCCTCCTCCTCCTCCTGCCTCCTGCCTGCCTCCTCTGCCTCCTCCTGCATCCTCCCTCCTCCTGCGTCCTCCTGCGTCCTCTCCTCCTCCCTCCTCCTCCTCCTCCTGTCCTCCTGCCTCCTCCTTTCCCCCTCCTGCCTCCTCCTGCATACTCCTGCTCCTGCATCCTCCCTGTCCTCCTCCTTCCTCCTCCTGCGTCCTGCGTCCTCCTCCTGCGTCCTCCCTCCTCCTCCTCCTCCTGCGTCCTCCTGCGTCCTCTCCTGTCCTCCTGCGTCCTCCTGCCTCCTCCTGCATCCTCCTGCCTCCTCCTTTCCCCCTCCTGCCTCCGCCTGCATACTCCTGCGTCCTCCTGTCTCCTCCTGCACCCCTCCTGTCCCCCTCCTGCGTCCTCCTACCTCCTCCTGTCGCCCCCCTGCCTCTTCATGTGTCCTCCTGCATCCTCCTGCGTCCTCCTCCTGTTCCTCTCCTGTCCCCCCCTTCCCGCCCCCTCCTCCTGCCTCCCCCTGCCGCTGTCTCTCCCCTGTCCTCCTTTTGTCCCAATGTAGTTTGCTCCCTCATATCCCTCTCTTGTCCTGCTGTGTCATTGTCCCCTCTGCCCCCTCCTGTCCCGCTCCTGTCCCCCTTCTGTATTAACATGTTAGGTTTCATTTTTGTTTTTTTGGAACAAACAAGCAAGTGACTTTGCTCTCTGTGCTAAGTTACTCCCCCTTCAGAGTGCTATCACAATCAAATCAGCGTGCATCTCACTATTGAAACTACTGCACATCGCGAAGTTGTTACGTACATCGTGTTTTTGGGTGTTGTGAAGTGGGTGATGTTGGCTTGTGGGCGGAGCATTGGACAGAATCTTGTAGCTAACTGTAAGGAGGGTTCGAATAGGGCCTGGGAGAGATCGCTAAATTACTAAAACATGCACGGATGACATCTAAAACCTCTTTAGACATGTTTTTGATGAGGGAACAACATTGTAACATGTTAAAAAAAACTCAAAAGAATCAAAATTGCAAAATACCTCCACACTTTTTCACATTGGAATTTCAAACAGTATCATTGTTTTAGAAGTTTCACAAAAATGTTCACAACTTGAATAAATACATTTACACATTAGACATGGAAAAAAAAAAAAAAAATCAAATATTGGCACATGTAATAACAGGCTAAACACATTGTTGGAAAAGTAGGTGTTACCTGATCCAGCATTTATTAATAATTTTGAAGCCACATTACTACAATAATTGGATCATTGGGTACTGTACTGTACGCTACGTTATCTAACAAAATTTGTCAACATCTCACGCCCGTCACTGAAACAAAACACCCTTTTTGTCCTACACAAAACACACAACAGCGACCGCAACACTGCAGCACGAACTCAAACAACCTATTAACAATGATTTATGAGAAGAAGGCGGAGTCCGTGGTGAAATATTTAGTAGTTTTTCCATATTTACTGCAGACTTGAAGCTTCAGAGCCAGTAGTGCTGTAGGTTATGCACACATGGCTGCACTGCGATGCCCTGGAGAATGGAGCGTGCATGTTGGCTCGTCAGACACTGGCTACAGGGAGCGTTACTATTGCATTATATCTACTGACTGTCATCATTTTTTACACTAGTTTAATCAGCCGTATCCAGTAGTATGCAGGTTTGGGGATTTGGGGGCAAAGCTGTAAAAATGCATGCAAATCACTATATTTCCCAACTAGATGGTGACTTTTCCTGGAGATGGGCCAGTGACACATGTGCAAAAGACCATCTGATGGAGCTGAAGTGAAGGCTGCTAACAGTGTTTTTAAATGATATAAAGTATTGAAGAACTCGTCTCCTCTGTGGGATTGTGGACTGCCCACATGTTGACTTCTGTGTTCATAACTGTCAAGATAAATATGCTTCACTTCAGGCTTCACAGATACAGTACAAAGATGGTGCATTTACTTTACAGTGCAATTATAATCTTCTACTAAAATTGCAAAAATGAAAGGTATAGAAGAGTAGTAACACAGCTGCAGTACATCCCGAATGCTGCTGCTTGGGTCCTGAGTAGAACCAGGAAGTATAAGCACATAAGTCCTGCGCTCAGGTCTTTGCACTGGCTCCTGTGCCTCAAATAACAGACTTTAAAGCAGCTCTGCTTGTGTATAAGTCTCTCTATGGACCAGCACCAAAGTAACTCTGACATGTTAGTGCCATATGAACCATCTCGGTCTCTGAGGACTTCAGGGACTGGCCTCGTGCTGCTGGTCCCCAGACTCAGGATTAAATCCAGGCTCAAAATGGTTCTCTCTAGCTGTGTATATGTCTGAAAGATTCTTATTCTGCACTCTTCTCTTTTAATGTTAACTTTATAATTATTACGCATGTTTTGACTTGTTTGTATTTTGATTTTAATGTCTTTCTTATTCTGTAAAGCACCTTGAATTACTTTATGTACAAGTGTGCTATACAAATAAACTTGCCTTTAACTTTAACTTAGGCTTGTCACGATTTTTGAAATATGAAGTGTTGCTGAAGAAAATATAGATGATAAACAATAATACTGAAACAACTTTGCCACTGACTTAAAATCCCTGAAGTAAGATTATGAACAAAAAACTATTTGAAATGTACAATATGGTGAAAAATATGAACTGCAATAAACAAAGAGCAGAATGAAACTCTTAGTAGTAAGTATGTATCTATAATTAGTTATAGTTAAAATCTTATCATAGAACAGAAAAATAACCAAATATTCTTCACTAGTACAAAGAAAAACCCCACAGTAAATAATGACCATCAAAAAAAAAAAAAAAAAAAAAAAGTTCCATCTATCGTGTATTGAACGAAAACTCAACATAGTAATTATCGAGACAGGTCTACTTTCACTTTCATTTTGTTCCTCCAATATTAATATAGTTGTGTATGGTTTTATTTGTGCATATACCATTAGACAGTCTCCGATGATATTTGAAGAGCCTGTCCAGTCAGTCACTAGTCCAGACCCGCCTACATTGTGTTTGTCATGCTTTGTGGTCCCATATCAGAGACAACCAACCATCACAGTAGTTCATTTGATCAGTCGCATCTATCTGAAACTGGGGAGACAGAGTATAGTTCGAGACATGCCTGTGTAAAGTATTGTCAAAGCGTGTAGTTGTGGCTGGCCAGGGCAAACTTTCACGGTTTGTAAAAATTCCATTTCTGTGTTTACTGTGCTGCTGGTCAAATGTTTTTTTTTTTTTTTTTTTGGTAAAAGTATCATCTAAGGTTACAACTCTGCAAATATTTGAAGAAGGGTCAGAAAAAAATGAATTTACTTCACTAGAAAATGCGAAACTTCCTGAATACATTGTATGTTTGTTTTGATAGACAGGTACAAGTTACAATTTAGCAGATGCCCTCAGGAACTTGGCTCAACTTTTGCCATAACAACTAAATAGTGAAACATACATTCACAAAGGTTACACTATTACACTGTTTGAGAATAGCCCATGGCTCAAAAACAAACTTCCTCATGAGTCTAAATCACAAGTAAAAATGTTAGATTTTCTGCTGTGTTCGCTAGTGGTCTACCTCTCACTGTGACACCCCACTGTGAATGAGCCAGAAGCCAGTTAGCCAAGGCTAAGTTTAGCATTGCCTGTTGCAAACGTCCTAACAAGAAACACCTTTATGTTCCAGAAAAAGTCAAAATCTAAAATCTTAACTATCACGGTCCCACCATCTCTTACCTCAATGAACCCTGCAACCTTTTTTTTTTTTCTCATGTATTTGAGCAAGTGCCCCAGTAATCTGCTTCTGACTCTAAAGCATTTTATTGTCCAAGAAGCAGGAAGTGCACGCTTGCATGCTAGTTGTTGTTAGCCTTTCAGTGATGGCAAAGCACCTCTCTGGTCTCTGAGAGTTGTGAAAAGTTATTATAAACTCATCATAAGTAGCATGCTTGGAATATATAGGGTAAGTGAGGAATAACTTTGGACCACTGCAAAAGAATAAAAATGTGAATTTAAAGACAAAAACAGGTACAGGGCCTTTAGATATGAGTCATATCATTACACATTGCATTTTTATCATCATACATTGCATTGTTTATTAGCATGACCAGAGCCTATACAATGACACCAAGCTGTTTTTACTACTCTTACCTGCTCTTTACACATGTATGTCATTAAATTGATCAGGTCACAGGTGTAAACAGATGTTGTATGTGTAAAACTCACTACTTCAACAGTGACACCTGCACTAATTGGACCACAGACAGCAAAGAGGTCAAAAGTCCTGTTTTCTCCAGTGGAACGATGTGATTATTTCTGAATAGTTAACATCATCTAGCCAAACACAAGCACATCCAGTATGGCATTTACACATAAGATGCCAAATGTAGCTTGATTGGCTGTATTATTCATGGATCAACACAAAAAGGCAACTTACTGATTGTTAACAAAAGGACACCGTGTATTACCGATCTTATGTGAAAACACTTAATACAGAGTCATAGCTCAACCCCAGTTTAAGTCTCTAGGCAGGGGTAGGCAAGCAGCCTTGGGATGGACATCAATGTTTAGTCCATAACAATGAAATAACTCCACTTTTTATATAAAGCACATTGCAAATTAGTGCATTTATTTTTACTAACATATTAAATACATATATAGTAATTATGCACCTAGAAACTATACGAGTGATATATGACAGCTCTACAGATGAGTAAAGCGCTTACGACACAAAATGTACATTCATGAAGTGATATTAACGACGACGGTGCACTGGTCATACAGGTGCACTGGTCAGACAGGTGCACTGGTCAGACAGGTGCATTGGTCATAATACAGCATCATGTGTCACAAACATCCCTTTAAACAAAGCCCAATAAAACTGTGAAGCTAAAAGTGACTTATTTTAGTCACTTTTATTAAAATTTGCCGTTGCTCTTATTGTCTCTTGCTGCACATGGACACTTACTAGAAATTGCCTCAGATGTCCGAGTCCTCCATGGGTTTATCATGGGGTTTATTCGGTGCTGTTTGAACCTGCTGTGGTCCTCAGTACGCATGTGCAAGCCTCTAAAGCAAGCCTCTAAAGCAAGCCTCTCGGGTTGCAAAAAGCACATGTAGAGAGTGTGGCACAGCATGGCCTCCTTAGCAGCAGATAACACAAGTTAATGAGACATCTGCGTAATCCCTCCATCGTTAAGGTATGATTCAGAGTAAAAGAAAAAAATTCTCAGCTGGACAAAAGGTTTTTTGAGTGAAGATGTTTTGCTGCTTGAGCAGTGTCTACTAAATTAATGAGACATTTGGGAACTGCGGTTGATGCACTCTGCTCAGTGGCCAGTAGGGTGTACTAAAGGACGCTGTGGCTACAACCATGCTTCAAACAGGCAGAAATGAAGGGAAAATTAGATTATTTGGATATAATTCGTAACTATTTCACTATACTTTTGACACACAATGATTTTAGATTTTACTGGACAAATACTGCTTGCCTTCATTGCCCTGACCACATGCCCCTGGCTCCTTGTTTACCCTTTGAATAATTACAAACATTATTAATAAAAGCATGGTACAGCTATGGGAGCGCACATTCTGATTTTGCACCACTTGAGAAGTTAGCTAAGTTTGCTAATTGGTCTTTAGGGATGTCTTTAGCTCTTAAGTTGGTCAGGGTCTGTGCTGTTTTCATGTTATTTTTGAAACCACCCACATTTATTTGTAAATATTTTCCAATTATTACTTTGACGAAAGCACAAACCTGATATTTTTCTTTGCAATGATTAATTAAGTATTTATAATGTGCTGTACACCAATCAGTCAACAGTTTATTTTTAAACAGATTTTTTTAGGTACTGCCAAAGGGGGAAACATTTATTTTTTCCTAAAATTTGATTGAAGGGATGCGGAACATTTCAGGATATGTACAACATTGACTTACATCAGCTAAGAGAATCAATCAATCATATACTGTTTAAGGCAGGGGTGTTCAAACTATGCAGCCCTCAGACCAGTTTTTACTGACCCTCAGACCTCCTCCTAAACCGGCCCAATTGATCATAAGCAGTACTTTTAACAGAAAATTAAACTATTTCTACCACTCTATCCTCAAACATCACATTGCAGTGTGATACAGACCTAAAATGAATGTGTTTCAAGACTTATTAATGCACAGCGGCTCTGCCAAAGCTGTGTATAAAGCACCGCCCTGCATTGATCACTGGTCTGTGGCCCTCCACTTCGAATATGTTTTGAGATGTGGCCCTCAATAAAAAAAAGTGTGGGCACCTCTGGTTTAAGGCAAGTCAAACCTCTATGACAAGTGAATGCTTCTATATATGTTTGAAGCCTACTTACTTATCCATCCCTGCATTGCTGCACTTTCATTTCAATTTCAATTTCAGTGCAAGTATACAACTACCTTAAAGACTGTCATTAGATTCTTGCCTCCATAGCTCTTCATTAAACACAAGTTGTAATTGGGGTGCTCATGCTTCGTTAGCTCTCATTTTAAACACATACAGCCCTCTATCTGCTGTACCGCTGCTGGCAAGGACTCCGGTCTGAGAGAGCTATGGCAGCTTTTTAAATAACATTGGAGTGAGAGGTCTTACTGATGGGGTCACGCTGGTCCTGTTTACTGCAAAATGCCAACCTCCAAGAAGCACTCAACTGTACACTGTATAGATAGCAACACTGACAGTTTTTTTGCAAACTGAAGTAATCCAGATTCACCTTCTTGTAAAAATGTAAATGATTCCACTGAATATTTTACCACTTGTCCTTTCTGTTTGTTTCTGAAAACCCGTATTAAACATAAGCAAATACAATATTGCATATGGACATAGGTCATATACTCCCTCTGACCACCAGCTGAGTTCATATATATAATTTTGCCTGCAGGCCATGAGTGGGAGAAAAGGGCTTCAGTACATACGTTTAAAAATACCATTAGACCAAATGTTAAAATGCATATTTGTTTTCAATTAACTTCTTTTGGTGAATTGATAAATAATTCGAGCAATATCAATTCATTTCATTGAACTGGTGAGGGCGGCTCTACCAAGGAGTTATCATAATGCAGGGTTTAGTCGTGAGTTTCCAGTTCAGTTTAAATAGCACACAGATCAGTTAGGACGATCATACATACTTATATATATTATACATACATCGTGCTAGATCATTGAAGGTAGAAGATCATATAGAGGCTTTTATTTAGTTAATGGTTTCAGTTGCAGCAAATGGCTCAATGGCTCACACATACATGGCTTTTGGAATTACAGTTGTCATCAGTAAAGTATGTCTACCTTGTATCTGAGGATTTCTGACATAATTTTTAAATGTAAAATGTCTTGTTGAGGCAATACTGGATATTTAAACAGCACACTACATGCACTGGAAAATCATTCATTGCTTCACTTGTAAAAATAAATAAGTACATTGCATTCTGCTTGAAAGTATTTAAACTTTCAGAAAGCATCTATTCCTCATCAAGTAATTAGCAGAAAATAAATGTACTGCTTTCCTTCCCCCCACGTGCACGTCACACGTTGACATATGAGCTCTTCAGTGAGGAGATCAAGGGATCAAAGAGTCTTCAGTAAAAAAAAAACACTTCCTTTTGTCCTTTAAGCCTGAGCCTGTCCCGCTGAGAATAGCCTGGCTCAATTAATCCTGGCTCACATGAATTATACAGACGTTTAGTGGCAACTGGCGTGTAGTGTGAATATGCGAGGATTGTGTTGTGAGCCCAGCCTGCTGCTCTAACCTAAATTACAAATGTCAGCGCTTCCCTTAACTAAACAAGTAGGACGTAAAATCTGCCCCCTCAGGAGCACTCTGTGTCTTCAATTATACACAGCAGGGAGGAGTTATGGTGTTTACAATGGAGATCTACAGGTGAAGATTTGATGTGATTAAAAGTTAGTTGCCATCAACAAAATACAGTGAGTCATTCAAATTCATTGGACACCCCAGCATTAATCCTTTACTTCTATGTACAGTGGCCGGGGGGCAATCAGGAGACACAGGAGCCTATGTGGGTCAGTGTTGGGCTTGTTTGATGCAAGATGGGAGAGATGCAAAAGGGGCACACAGCTAAAGAAGCAGAGCGGTCGTGGCTGCACTCTCCGGCGGCTGCACTCCACTCTCACATCTCTCCATCAGGCACAGAGCGACTCTGCTGCAGCTCTTTGAGGAGCAGTCAGCGGCCGACCCTTCCCATGCAGTGTATCGTTTTTTCTGCTTTATTTCATCCTGGGCCACAAAGTGCCATCAAGTCATGAGTTAATTCCCGTGTAGACCAAAACCCCAGAAAAGTTCCTCCGGCGCATACTGCTGTATCAGTACACTGCTAACATCAGCGAAACACTTTCCTTGGCCTTGACCCTTTCAGAATTAAACTGTATTATATGTATTGGCAAACTGCATAATGGGCTTTATTGTGAAAAGGTTTTAAAATAACAACACCGTGCCCAGAGCAACAGTGAGTTCGTCTGTTGTTTAGGTGTAAATTATGCAATGAATTCAACATTTTACTCAAATAAATGAAATGAACGTGCAAAAGAAGTACAGGCCTACTGTTGATGTATAGTTATGAGATCTCATCAAAATATTGTAATAAACTCATTGCTACTGAAAAATTACTTATTGTTTTTCATCTGTGAACAGGCATGTCGTTTCTGCACTGTTCTGCTGCATCGGAACAACAGTTGAGTCATCAGCAACTTGCTCTTCCTCATGTTCTCACGTGACCAAAACGTCTGGGATTCAGGCTGGCAGAACTATTTTTTACTCATAAAATAATTTCTACTCCGGGATAGCCTTATTTGCCCTAAAAAAAGTGTTTGTTAGGAACTAAAACTGCAAAAATGTTTTGATGTTTAGATAAAATATTGCATACACAGCTGCCATTTTACTTGACATTTAAGTCGGTACATCTGCGAATGCATTCAAATATTGTTCAAACCAGGTCTAGTGGCTGCTTGCATGGGCCAATATAAACTGCAGATACGAGCTCATATAACACGACTTTACAAGTAAACAGTCTATAAAAGCTGGAAGTGTTGACGGGGCGGCACTGATGGGCACGACTCAAAGGAAACAAGTGAACAAATGGGGCGGGCATGGAAGCCTCTGGATAAACTACCATGTTGTGTGGGTCAGAGCGGGTTATCTATGAACCACTGGGCACACGAGGCAACAGGGAAGCAGCCTGGTTAGCACTGCCACTCTGCCAGGGCTGTGAGAGCGCCAATCCGAAGACAGCAACCCAACCCTGGGTCAAGCGCGCTCCAAAACTCCCCCTACTGATCTCTGCCCAATTAGCAAGGAGCGCCATCTGTTACTTCCAGCTACACAAGTAATATTCTGACATACACATACACACACTCGCGTCTATGGACCATAACAATTGCTCAATGACAAGATAACTGATAGCCTTGTCCAGCCTCTTGCCAATATCTGAATGTGAAATAGACTGTTTCTCAGGCAGAGGTTTCCAAACTTTTCACACAAAGTACCACTGAGTTCCACCAGGCCTAAACCCGGGCTACATCAGGTCTACATGCATATGGAATTTCACATTGATTAACCCAAAGCAGGACAAAAATCATGAATAGATTTGTCTGTAAATACAACAAATACTCAAGTGACAGAGTGACGCACCACCAGAGGCACCACAGATTGAGAAACGCTGTTGGCTGGCTCTCGCTGAGTTTTGGACAAGTTTACGTGAAGTGTTTTTTTCTTTTTTTGTCATTGTGCAGGTTAGCAAATATCTGTGCTTCCCCGGTGTTGTCTGGACCTGGTTCGGTCTCGTCCTATCTTTATCCTTTTCTCCTTTCTCCTGTTTCGGCTCAGCCCCCGATCAATATTTAACAATACGCCCCTCTATGGGACCGAGATGGGGTGAGAGGAGAGGGAGGATTTAGAGGGGAGGTGAGGACACGGGTATCTGTTATGTTTCCTACACCTGCTCACAGTAATTTATAATACAGACAACACTAAACAAGTCTGGCATCCAACTGGCAAAGGGGCCCAGACAGTGTATATCAATAACTAATGGATCTTCTCAGTGTGGAGGTTTCATTCAAGTTTCATTTGGGACTTGAAAAATAAAGTCTGGACATATTTTATTTATCACCATTTATGAGATCAGTGGTCCAGTGATTAGATCAGCTTAAAATTAGAAGAGGACACAGTTTAGATAATCATAAATAGTTGACAGAAATGCAGTCTATAAACTGTGCTGCAAGGCTGGGTCTTCATTTTTATTAAGTCAAGAGAAGAGTCTAAATCTGTACCCGCATTTGAACCATGAATGAGGAACATGGTTCATTTAGCTCCGCCTACTTTATCACTTCTTGCACTTGAAAGTAGAGCCATAACAGAGGAACAGCTGTCTGGGATAGTCACAAGCAGTTGTTTCCACATAGTTCTCATTCAACAAAATGCCTGCTGGATAAAAATGTGAGTCCCTGGCAGTGGCTTCCATCTGGTTCTCATCCAACAAGTTGTATTCCTGAGCTAAAAGAAATAATTGCATGATTTGATTTTAGGAAATAATTTATTTAGGATATATAGCTCCTGATGTCTTTCTATCCCTCAATGTATCTGTGACAACCAGTTTTGCTCAATGGTAACTCCTCCGGGAATAAAAGGCAGATGAACTTTTAAGACCTGTCACAACCTTAACCCTTAACAAATTTACGACCCCCACCCCAGGTGACCCAAAACAAACATGGTGACGCCGACAGACGTGCTTCAGCCTATTTTAGTGTCAATACAAACTATTCTGTTTATGAAAAACATGCAGAAGGTAAGAGCTTTGTGTATTTGTGAACAGGGAAGATGTCTGTGCTTTTTTTTTCAACTGGATATAACAATAAACAGATTTTTCATCTTGTTCCACTGTTATGATGCTTCAACCAATCAGATTCAAATAATCATCACAACTTTCCATGTTTTCTGATCGCGTTCAGCAAGAGCCACCCCAGACTGATGTGGAGACCAATTCAAAGTGACACACACATCAGTCTGGTGTGAGTCAGGTTACCTGGCATAAAGCACTTCTTATCAGTTTAGTTTGATATAGTTTTGAATATTTTTACCATCAAGTCTGCAAGTTATCTTTTTTCTGTTTAGATTGGAGACATTTTCATTTGCATGTTTTTAAAGCAGACCTATTATGCAAAATAAATGGATAAAACTTTTTAGAGCATTTAATTATGCTATAGGTTCAACGTCTCTTTTACCTACTCAAAGTTATATTCAGATTGATTCGTGCATGTTTGAGTAATCGCTATACAGTACTACAGAACATCCTGTATTCAAGACGCCATTTCTCTGAGTGACCCCAGTTTTCGCCACCATTGGTCTACTTACTTAATTTTCCAATTTTATGTTCTTAATTGGTGATACATGTAGGATCGGTAGCATCATGTAGCCATTTTGGAACAAATTAAAATCCTGCAATTTAAATTTAAAATGTCAAAATTATAGGATAATGTTCCACAGGTGCCATAGATTGTGACTATATAAGCACAATATGTTTTCTACAATGCCCCAATTGCCCTGCCTGTCCACTCACTATGAAAGAATCCTTCAGAAGCAGATTTATTCAACTCTGGAATTTTTTCACTCACCATTTTCCCCTCCCACGTGGCGATGGTTCACTGCTGGGGGCTCGCATGTGTGTGAGGGTGAGTGGGTGGGTGATTGTACTCTTGGCTACATCTGAGTACTCTGTTATTATTTGATGACACCTGGGGAGTATTTCTTCATTATTCACTGCATGCCGAAGGGGCAACTAGGGGCCAAGGCTATGGCCAAAGCTGGTGGAGCCCTGTGTGTTTGTGTGTAACTGTTGTATACTCAAGAATGGAGCCGTTTTCTGTTACTGCCCATACAGAGCTGGTCGCAATGACTCTAGCAGAAAATCACAGAGCTGGAGAATACAGTGAAGTGTTTGCAGAATGAGTGTTTGTGAAACGTGGTCTGAATCTGCGTGCCCGGACGACCTCTACTGCAATATTGTCCTGCTGTCTGCATAGCTATCCTAGGTCTTAAAAGGTCAGTGTGATTTGGATTAAGCTGTTTTGGCACAATAAAGTATGTATATCTCTAGGTTCTAGGTTTGATTCCTGGCCATGTGCAGTATACATGTGGGTTTACGAAAAAACAAAAAGGTAGTCCTGATCATGGACCTATAACCTGACCTCTGACCCGAAGATTGGCAGTTCGCATTTCGCTCTAAACGTAAAAATCATTGGTAGAGGAGTCAGATCCCCCTTGGTTGTGCATATCCAGCTCTCACAGACGTGTCATCGGGCAAGACACCCCTTCCCTCACCCCAGTGTCCATGTGCACAGGTGTATGAACGTCTGTGTGTGTGAATGAGTGAGTGGTTCCTTGATGTAAAGCGCTCTGAGTGGCTTGAAGGTAAAGCGCTATGTAAATGTGACAGACATTAACATTTTTACTCAATTTGGAGAGGCGCTCCGCTGTGGCTATCACTGCTCCTGACAGGTTGCATCAGTGACATTGGAGGATGGGTGGGGATGGAATGTAATGACATAAAGCTTACCAAATGAAGTTTTTTTTGGCAAACAGAGCACACCTTTAACTTGCACGATTTACAGTTGCTCGTCCAACCGTTACCATTTTTGGAGAACTGTTCAACCTTTCTCCCCTGCCTCGCTAAGCCTACAATGCCACAATACAACAAAACAACATCTTATGCTTTTGATGCTATAGATCTCATCCAAGACGCCACACACTCTTATGAGATTAGCTCAGCGTGATGCAACGGTGCCGTGAAAGCACACACAAGAGCTGCCTGTCAATGCTCTTCAAATTGAAGGCGGTGCAAGACAGAACATCCTCCTCTTAATGAGCCATCTTATCTGCTCGTCAGCTGTTTCTTTTCACTCAGCTCACACCAGCATTAACGAATCATACTGTCATTGTTTTCAAAACCTTTCAATTATACATTCACAGGCCGCTCTAGCTGAAGTATGTGCCTCAAGGGAAATAAACAGTTAAACCTCAGCAATGTCATTCTCGCTCATGTCGGAGCAAAACAAATCTTTAGCAGTGTATTATTGACACTCATGGGGAAAGTGACAATGTCGCGATGTATTCTGGTAAATGTTTAGGTAAATATTTGATACCACTTAAGATAACCTGTCAGGTTTACACTGTTTCACGTCCTCAGATGGGAGTGATAACGGAACAATTCAGAACATTTTGGATTGTACAGTATTAACCGAGTGTCTCGATCTGTCTATATCTGAGATCAGATACACGGAGGGAGCAGTTTGCACAAAGATGCCTTGATTTCCCACAACATGTCTTCTACCCAGGAGATCTCAAGGACAACCAAAAGTTTTTCCTCTGGAGTATCTTGTTAGTCACATGTGATGGAGCATGCCTAGTGCACTTTTTCCCCAGTCTCTCTGCTTGAGCCGTCTTTTCTCAATATGGAAGACTCATTTGTGTGTACGATTATATGTTACAATAACGAATGACACCTGTTTCAGACTGCACCCGGTCCAGGTGCAGCTCCACTGTTGGACTGGTTCTGCTGCGGTGTGACAGTCACACTCAGACTGACACTGTGCTGTTGAGGTCACCGCCTTTGAAGCTACACTCGTGAGACCACGTATTTGCGCAATAACTATTTATCTATTAAGGGAAAGGCTTGTGGTCTGCTCTAGCGTCTGGCAACCGAAGGAATTTGGAGCGCCCGAGCCCCCTGCTGGTATCACCGCACTACACGGCGTGTGGTCTGAGCTTCTCTTGCTACTTTGAACTATCTGGAATAGTTACAGCCACTGGACCAGAGCTGAGACTTGTCCAGTTTCCTTTTTCAAATACAGACAAGTATTTGGTGATTTGATCTTCCAAAACTTCCAAAATTGATGGATATGAGGATTTTGGTAATCTGATTACAACACAGTGTACTACAAAGTAGCCAGTTCAAGAAATATTGAAGGTACACTGTGTTATTTTTCGGGTAGAGGGTCCACCGCCTTGTCTTCATAGAATGTTATAGCCAATGTTCCACAGTATAGCATTAAACCTGTCTAGAGACTAGCAGTTGACACCATCTGGTGTTACAGGTCATATATGTGGAGAGGTGCCCCCACACACATTAATAATACATGTTTTAGTATTTGTTGTTTTTTTTTTTTTATCAATTAAAGACCCCGCAATAGCATCTCCATGGAGACAATCAGTTGACTCCCCACCATAAAAGTTATAGAGCACCTAGGAATGCTTTTATTTGCTCCAGGTTTCACACCAGATAACTTAGTGCTTGTATTCTTCTTCTGGCACAGGAATGCATGAGGCTGTGCCTCTGTGGATGCAATGCAGAAAATGGAATTACACTAAAAAGGAGAGGCTATGATTTTCAAAAGACAGTTGAAGTATTGATGGATAGACAAACCAAAGCTGTTTGTTTGCCTAAAATAAATTGTCAGATTTTGTCTAATCATCTATTCATTCATACAGTTTATCTTCTTGTTTTTGTTCTGCAAGCTGAATGTGGACAAGGCTTGAGCATTTTCACGGCACGCTAACATTGCAGAAGCCTTTCAAATGTTTGATCAGTCATACAACAAAGAATGGACAAATATGCCCGAAAACGCACAAATTGCCAAAATATTTGCTGGAAAACTAAGCCAACAGCAAACAAAACCTCACATCAAACTCCTGTGTGCACAATTGAGAGCCATTACCAGTCACACTGCAGCATTCAAACACATCTGTCAATCCGTAAATGAAGAGTAGTGACAGTACAAAGTGGTTCTGGACCATTAGCTTAGCATTTTACATACAAAAAGCTTATTTAAAACAGACAATGCATTTAGCTTTGTCCCGGAGTGCTTCAAATTGCTGCACTCTATTTTGTTATGGGTCTTCGTGTAATTTTCTTGAATATGCCACACACGTGCACGGGTCACCCACCAGCGCCATCTCTTAATATGAAATCTAAATGAATACTGAATCAAATAACAATCCTCTTTTACCGCAGTGATTCAATTATAGATTGGACAGTGAAACCAATTTTAGGATTGATTCAGGGATTTGTATCATCGTCAAAATTGTAATATTTTTTCAATATGATGGCTGTTCATTATTCATTTCAGCAGTACAATACAGAACAAATGAGTATTTTTAACAGTGCAGTGGTGTTATCAGTGCTCCTACTCCATCTGTTTATGCACCGCTGGGGGGAGTGCCTCATTATATAGTGTACGGATGTGTGTGTGTGTCGGGGGCATGTTATGGATCTTACAGCTTGCTCATCTGGTGGCAGTGTGTCAGTGCCATTGACCCCTGTGTTCCCCATCTGGTTGGAACACAGAGAGAGCCAGAACTGACAGCTGTTCAATCAGGGAACTGTCTCTCTCCAGCTTCCTCTCTCACAAACAAATCCTATTCAAAACAACACTGTGCATGCTGATATATAATTCAAATGCGTTCTACAGGTGTAAAAATGGATTTGGGGATTTGTTTTTTGTCATTTACCAACTGAGGACTGTTAGGTTTGCAAATGGGGAATGTCTGAGGCAATTTTTTACAAAAGCAGGAGTGGAATCTTGTAAAGCACTTGACCAGTTGTGTCTCTTGGGATTTTTATTAAAATGGTCAGTGTGTCAGTGTTTGTATGCATATAAATTTCTTGTGGAAGACCAGTTCCAAACAACTATCCACCAGGCGACATCAGGTAACAATAATAGTGTATCAGATTCATAGCGCAGGGGTGTCCAAACTATGGCTCGGGGGCCAAATGCGGCCCTCAGACTAGTTTTTATTGGCCCTCAGGCTTCCTGCTGCACCGGCCCAATTGATCATAAGCAGCACTTTTAACAGAAAATTACACTATTTCTACCACTATATCCTCAAACATCACATTGCAGTGTGATACAGACCTAAAATGAACGTGTTTCAAGCCTTATTAATACACAGCGGCTCTGTCAAAGCTGTGTTTAAAGCACCGCACTACATTGATCACCGGTCTGTGGCCCTCTGCTTCGAATATGTTTTGAATGTGGCCCTTGATAAAAAAAAAAAAAAAAAAAAAAAAAAAGGTTGGGCACCTCGCTTTATTGACACTCACATTTTATTCTGCAGGATAATGGCTGTTGTAAATATAAATCATAGTTTTAAACCTATCAAGAAGCACTTGTGAAGAAAGGTTTGTTGAAAATTGCAGGGAATAGTAAGTATTTTAGAGTTTTTATTTTAGAGAGTTCCATATTCACACTAGGGAGAAATCTATCCAAAATCAGACACAATTTACACACAAGAAACTTATTTTTCTGATATATTAAACATTATTTATATTTTTATATAGAGCTGTTTTCTTATATTATTTGTCTTTTTTTTTTTACATTAGAGTGGTTTTGGCACATGGTTGTTAGGTAAGAGTTATGGAAATCCCTAGCGTAATGTCATGATTTCCAACCAGGAAGTAAACCTGAAAAAATTCCCAAACTGGGAAAAAAAATATGTACATTTTCAGTAAAATCTAAAAGCTGTCTGTCCTACGCCCTTTAAACTGTATTATTCATTGCATTTCCAGCATCCCTATTATTTGCCTCAGTGAATTTATATGCGTGTTTCACAACTTTCAGAGACCAGATTGGAGTTTGAAGCATATAGAAATTGCAATTAACACTTTCATCCTAGCAGATCTCTGAGTGTTAACATTTGTTTTGTTCAATTAGTAAATCTATACTTACTGAGGCTGGTTTTCTATCTTCTATCTAAGAGCTACATCGGTTGGTCCATAGGTACTGAACAGCATCAAGTGACCCATAACCTAAAGAATGAGAGGAAGTACATGAATAAATACGTCTTTAACCTTATATGAGCTTTTTACATAACACATGCAGATAATGTATTCAATCGGATTAGTATCTAGTCTGTCTCTATTGACCCCATCTAAAGGTCAAAGGAGCATGACTTAGCTGCTCAATTACCAAATCAATGCATCGACATCTTTAAAATGTTAGATCACAATGAAACGCTCTGCCGACAGTAACACAACGAGCAAATAAAATCGCTCTCCCAGCCACGTTTTATCTTTTATTGAGCCGAGAAGCAGAAGGTGGGCCTTTGAGGAGCCGACAGGTAAAAAGCAGACTCCGCAGCTGTGCTCATTTTCAGTGGAAAACTTAAATCTGTGTGTCGTGTTGTGCCGTGAATTATTGAAGGGCGGTGTGCGCTGAGGCAGATAGGTCTCACACAGGGGGCCCGTACACGAAGACCCCCCTCTACCCGCGCCTTAACCCCACAGCGCTACACCTGTCTAATAAAATATGGAGTCCAGCCCAGAGGCACACAGTGGTAAAATATTCACCGCGGCAACAGGGATGGATCACACACACACATAGCAACACTCTTATTGTTGCCTCGAGATTAGGGATTGTGAATATTTTGACGCAGATTCACGGATTCCTTGCTCCTCAGGCTTTTGACAGTTTTAAGCATCTGCCAGTCCTATGAATACTACATGACATGCAAAGGGCTTCAAAAAAAAGTTTAATGAAATAGTAATATGGTTAGGTTGGATGTTTGAGAAATTTCTAATAAGACTTCGGTAAAGCAATGAAATTAAATTAATTTTTATACATTTTTTTTATTTGGCAAAATGCAATATTTGTGCCCCTCTTCATAAAATAAACCATTTTTGCGAAAGCTCTAAATCTGTAATCAATACTTTCTGATTCTACACTGAATAAAAACTTATAAGTCCAGTACTACCTAAGTCATGACCTTCTTGGAGATGATATGACCTTAATCTAGTAAATTATATTGAAGAAATTAAAAAAAAAAATAAAAAATGACTCAAAAAAGTCAAAAAAAATGTATTCTGTTTTTGATTAAAGATATTTGCTCATCCAAGCTGCTTCTTTAGTTCTAGTCAGATTCCTGGTGGACACTGCCTTAAACACTGCCTCGCCAAAAAAAAAAAAAAAAAAAAAAAAAAGTCGCCACCTGGATTTAGCTAAACAAATAGGTACGAGCCTCCTCCAGTTGGTCGGGTCTAGGTTCAGAAACAGTCTGTGCTCAAAGAATGAGATCAGCTGACTACCTGAAAATACTGACTGACCAGGTTATTCCACCAATGGATTTTTTCTTCACTGATGGCACAGGCATATTCCAAGATGACAATGCCAGGATTCATCGGGTTCAAATTGTGAAAGAGTGGTTCAGGGAGCATGAGACAACATTTTTACACATGGATCGGCCACCACAGAGTCCAGACCTTAACCCCATTCAGAATCTTTGGGATGTGCTGGAGAAGACTTTGTGCAGTGGTCAGACTCGACCATCATCAGTGCAAGATCTTGGTGAAAAATTAATCCAACACTGAATGGAAAAAAAGATCTTGTGACATTGCAGAAGCTTATCGAAACAATGCCACAGTGAATGCGTGCCGTAATCAAAGCTAAAGGCGGTCCAACGAAATGTTAGAGTGTGTGACCTTTTATTTTTTTCGGTGGCGACTTTTTTTATTGGAGGGGAAGTGTATCCTCTGAATGGAGGAGCTAGCTGCAATGAAACTAAAGCAGTGTCCACGAGCAGACTGACCAGAACTGAAGACTTGAGCAGCGAAACATCTTCACTCAAAAACATTTTGTCCAGTTGACAGAATTGAATTTTTCTTTTCCCATATCTGTTACGATTGAGGGATTATACAGACATGTGGAAAAAAAAGGTATCATTTCTGGCATGAACTCCACCATAATCCAAGCAAGCTCAAAAGACCAGGTAACTTTGGGTCAACCATTCATAAAATGATGAAAAGGATATGAATAATTGCCACATATTAACTCTTTCAATCCAAATTCAATGACTCCTGTAGTTTCAGAACAAATCTGAATGCAGAATAATGTGCATTCCAGTGATAAAATGAACTAAAGCCTTCACTAATGAGCCTATTTGAGCTGTTTTCATTTGGACCACATAAGGCCTTTACTTCACCAGTCTATTTAAACATCAATGGGCCTGTCTCATAGCACCAGACTGTCAGCATGGCTCCATTTCACATGCACCGACCCGCAGTTACCCGGAGAATTCGCTCAGAGCTCATTCGGAGCCTCTTGCCAAAAAAAACGCCATCCACGGTGAAGCCTTTGCCAGGACGAGGTGGCACTTTTCAGCTGGTGCCAATGACAGGTATCATCACGCAATAATACATCCATGACGGGTTTCCGTGCTTTTTGGAGACATTGCATTGACTCACAATTGTTTCTTGGGGACTGATTCTAACCTTAACCATAATTACTACTTGAACATAAACACTAATCCTAACCTAGTACAACTGAACTATAAATCGTGTTGTTATAGGGACGGTGTTAGATTTTGATGTTGAATTCTATAAACATGTGCCCCGTGTCCCCATATGTGGTGTACATGTTCAAGCACAAATACAGCTTTTAACAACTGTAATACTTATTTATTCTTAATTAACCTTGAACATGATGACCAAGTTGTTTATGTAATCTCAAGACTATTATCCAATCAGAAAAGCAGAATGAGCCTTGCATGAGTCCAATTTGGGTTGCCAGTTTCAATGCTGAGATCCAGTTAGTTAACCCTAAAACAGGCATGCCCAAACTATAGCTCAGGGGCCAAATGCAGCCCTCAGACCAATTTTTCTTGGCCCTCAAGCTTTTAGGTGAATTGGCCCATATTACCTTAAGCAGTACTTTTTAGTGTACTGCAAATCTACTTTAACTAGCCAATATCAAATATTGAATGTGCCCCATTGAAGATGTAAGCATGAATAAATGTCTAGTGGTTCAGTCTTACTTGTAATAATAACACAGATTTGAAGTATTAACTGTATTGGTGACCAGTCTATGACCCTCAGTCGGCCCTCAGCTTTGTCTGTGTTTTTATATGTGGCTCTTAATGAGAAAAGTTTGGACACCCCTGCCCTAAAAGGACTCTCTCTGATCTGAATTCTCACTACCAAAAAACCCAGCACTTGTCAATCATTAATCAGTGCTAGTGCAGCCTGTTTGTGTCCCATTTTTGCAGGTTGTGATTGTAATTACTTTTTTTTTTTAAACTGTAAGAGTGTAGGCTACATACAGTTCCTTTAATCTAATAATTACCTACTTACATAATGTGAACCTGATTTTTCTCCCCATAAAGGAGCAAGTCCCCCTGTAAGCATGTGTACAGATTTTAGTTCCCACAATGTGATAAATACCTGGCCACGGGTGACCAGACGGACCCAGCGTTTGTACTGACACTGGGCTACTGCTGCATTTCTCTAGCATGATCCCGATGAATAATTTATTTATTCAGTGGCAGCGAGGGGATGTTTGTCTGTGCCATAAAGTGTGACATTTCTTATGATATCAACTTGAGTCATCATCTGCATTCTGACGTTTGGCTGGTGAGACGTCGTCAGGCCTGAAATATGTTGTACATGAGTGTGTAAACAAATCTGAGGCGGACAGGAGATTATGATTCATCTTGGGTACAATGCATTCATTAAACAGACAGGCAGGACATACCAAACTGTACTAATAAGCCACATGCTTTACATAATGGCACGTTTTAATCACAGATACTCAGGTTTACATCGCCGCCAAATCCATCATCTCAGTCATTCTTTCCACCATCACAGAGCCATAGGTACAGCAGCTCCAGGAGCTTGGAACCAGAAATAATTCTTCCATAGAGCGCTATGCATTTACTGGGAAATCAAACTGACCATGTTCAGCTGACAGGGCATCCACAACTGTCACAAAGGTCAGATTTTGTATGGATTCTTCTCTATTTTTACAGCATGAACATTAAAAAAATTAAATTATCAAAACACCTATATGTTAGCTTTGTAAGATTTAGCCTAGCCCCGCTCTGAGCCTGCGCTAGCTCCACTCTAGTAGCTATCGCTCGGCTTCTGACATGACGTATTGAGGAAATAATGTCAAACAGAAAATTATTTTGGGACCATGTGGCAGTGAGCACAGGCCACTGAAAACAGTACAACGCCATCTTGGGTTGATACTTTCATGAGGCTAGTGGTAATAGCGTTTGATCTGCAAAAAGAGCCCAAATTTGGAAATCCGAGCGCGTGTATCATAGAAATCAAAGAGCCAATCAGGAGCAAGGATGTTGAAGGTAACGCCCCTTTCCACTCTGCAACACTGTCAATCAAATCTGTTGCTAACACTAACGACTTCGGGGAAAGAAGGTGCTCTCATTGGTCTGTTGTTAATGCTCCTGATTTACAGATAAAATAGCGAAATAATCCCACCAGGATCATGTAGAGCGGGTTAATGCAGATATTTTAAAGTCAGAATGAAAAGCTTAACAACAGCAATCACAATAGAAGTCAACTGAAACCAGAGCTCACACTATGAACGCAGCGGTGAGCAGGTTATATCTACAGTCTATAATTTCAATAGAAGAATGACTCAGTTAAGGTTAGACTGATGTAAGAAAGGTGAGAATAGGCCAGATTACATTTCTGCAATATTTAACTTTCTGATACATGCGACATACATTTGAAGATTTTTCTCCATTCAATACATGGAATGCAGTATTTAGTTTTTAATTTGTAATGACTATGGCGACTATCTTAACTTCTCATATTTCTGAAACCCATGTATTTCTGAATCTTTGACTCCACTACTGAACAAGAGACATTTCCAGTTAAATCATTAATATATAGTCTCAAAGTAAATATTTAACATCACTTAAACCTGCAGCGCCTGCACGGAACTGTTTAGTGAACGCAGGAATGAGACGGGAATACCGGGAACACTCGGATTAGACCTGGATTTAATTAACTAGAGCTGGGCAGTTTCCAGGGAAATCTTTTGACTGAATAAACACATCATACTGAATCTGTCTCCATGCACTGTTCGGTAAATAGTGTGTAATAATAAATATGAGCGAGGCGGAGAAAGCTAGAGCACTCTATGGAGGTCCCTGGGTGGAAGGCTTGGACTATATAAGCTTGATGTGTGATTTGCAGACGGGTAGGGGTCACTGCCTCTGTTTTTGCTCATTACTTGATAATGTTGATTGAAGGGAAGAGGAGCTGAGTGTTATGTATGTAGATAATCACTGGTGTAGCAATAATAGGCCTGTGTTCTGAGGTTTGTGCTTCATAAACAGACTAGTGTTGCTGCAATACTAACATATCAAACTCAGTTGATAATGGAAAGGTTCAATACTCCGGTTTTGATACAAAAATGACAATAAAAACTTTTTTTTTAGACACAATATAATTTTCAAAATACAATATTAGTACTTTTTAATACTACCCCATAGTCTTATACTACAAAATCCCAAAAGTATATATAAACCCAAAAGTCACTCACAGTTGAAAAAAAAAATCATTAATATTTTTCTTTTATTTTTTCAGAGCATTTAAAATTACCCTTCTGACATGAATATGAGCAAATATAGCACAGAGGAATGAACCCTCATCATACAGTGGTACTTTGAGTCACATGGGTCAAATTCAGAAACTCAGCGGTGTTACCGTCGACATTTTAATATCCGAGATGCCCCAAATGCCATTAAAGGAATAATAAGTGGTTTTCAAAGACAGGGGGCAGTATGTGATCTCCTGAGACCTGACTAGTCCCGAGTTCTTCCTGTGGGGCTATCGTATTGATACTTGTTCAAATGAGTATACTAGTTTGTATATTGATTAGCATCTAGGTTTTACTTTTAAAAGCCTTAAATGTACATGCTCAAACATATAAGGGGCGACAGTGACAGAGTAGTTAGAGCAGTGGTCCCACAACCTGAAGGTCACAGGATCAATTCCCGCTTGGACTGGCAAGATAGTACACCTACTTTGTCAGGCGGTGGATGGTGTAGTGTGAGAATGAGTTGCTATATTATACATACATGGCATAGCACAGTGCTTTAAAATAGTTTTTTCAATCTCTGAATTTAACAAACTCACATCAAATTTAGCCAAATTCTATTGCTGATTGCTGTAACAGCTGATTTGCAAGCACAATTATATCATGCGTGTACATAAATTAATTTCTCTTTCACACCTTTCTTTCACGCTTTGCCGTCGTTTTCATTTGTTGACAATAAACAATACTAACAACACAAACAAAACACTTAATCATGTACCATATGCCATCTTAAACGCACAGAGCCTGATTTTTCTTGTCTTAAAACGTGGAAAACATAACATAATGCTTCATTTTAAACAGATCGCAGTGGTCCAAGGTTATTCCCCCACTTACCTTATGCATCCTAAGCATCTTAATAATTCAGTGTGATGAGTTTATTAGCGCTTTTCACAACTCTCAAAGACCAGTGGAGAGAGACACTAAAGCTAAAGCTAACGGCAGGGGTGTCAAACTCAAATTCATAGAGGGACAAAATTAAAAAGTGGGACTAAGTCGTGGGGTAAACTAAATATTTATTGTTATCTGCATGCTTTCTCTTTTTTTGAGACATAACAAACTAAATATTTATTGAAACATTTCATGAACATCTGCATGCTTTCTCTTTTTTTGAGACATAATGTTAAACCTTTTCTCATTAAAATAAATGTTTAATAATAGTTTTGCTTAAACATTGAATCCAGAACAAGCATTAGCAAATGAGAAATACATATTTAAGTATTTTATGTCTCAATAACTGTAACTTTTGAGCTCCTTTTAAATGTAATTTTTTTTTTTCACAGCTCTAATACATACTTGATATGATCACGTGGGCCAAATATAATTATATCAAGGGCCAAATCTGGCCCACAGGCCTGAGTCTGACATGTCTGCTCTATCGCGTAACCTCAGCTATACATGTCCAATCACACAGATTAACAAAAGCTGTGCTGGCAAGTCAGGTGCCCAGAGATATGCATTTGTGGAAGTGGAAATTGCACTTCAACCATTTAAGCCCTCTAGAGCATGTACTATACGTGTCTTCAATCCTACGCCTCAAGCCTTTACACACTCTTAGCCCCAACAATGGACAATTCTCTGTGCAAGGGGCAGTGAGCTTGAAGTTTTCCTGCAGGCCTGGCACATCATTTTAGAGAGACAAAAGCCGAATAAAGAAGTGTAAAAGTGCTGGCCGGAAAGCAGCTGGAAGCCATTCTACTGGAGTGGAACTTCAAGAGATCCCATTATCAGACGCCTGTTTCAAAGATCTCTGCTGCGATCAATACTTGTTTTTTTGTTTTTAGTTTTTTTTTTTTACACCGCAGTCCGAGAAGTGAGGAGTTCATTCTATGTGTGTAAATGTGTTTGATACAAGCCTGGTACTGTTAGGAATTTCTAATATTACGGCGGTGAAAGAATGTAATTTTTGAAAAGATAGGTCCAACTGAACTGCAAATCAGCCTCAGGTCGTCACAATGGAGGAAAAAAATGTGGTTGAGATTTTTCAGAGTCGTCTTTGGTATGAAAAAGGACGTGAGGTAAAGATTAAAGTAAGACCCTGGGAGATCTGCCGAGCCTTGTAGAGTAGCTGCAAGACGAGTTTTTTGATGTTTTGGAAAATCATAGCTTTAAATGGGTTTTGCTGACATTAAATGCACGAGGCTTCACAGCTACACGTCAGGTTTCCGAAGGCACTAGACCTATACGTTACTGTGCAAGTCTTAGACAAGTGTTTAACAGAGATAGGCGATGAAAGATGTGTTGAGATCAAAAGCTAGAAGAATGTCCAAAGCATAGAAATCTGCCCAGGAACTTGGTCTTCACATTAGTGATGATAGAGAGCATGCACATGTCTCAGGTTTAAAGGCTGTTCCATTTTTTGAAACACTTTAGGTCTAGTCTTATTGCGGGAGGGGCAGAATCATAGACTGTATAAAGAAGTGGAGTAAATGACTGTAATATCACCCGTAGCATTTCTGCTCCAGTCAAATGAAGCTCATCGAGGCTAGCAGTTATACGATCGAGTATCATAGCAACCGAAGTGCCAAGGTGTTGAGGGTAACGTCCTTTCTTAGCAACGCTGTCAATCAAACCTGTTGCTAGAGGGAGCGACCCTGGGTAAAGAAGGCGCCTAATTGGTCTGTTCATCATCTTAATTTACAGACAAAAAAGCAAGCACCAGGATCATGTTGAGCGGGTTAACATGAACACTTTAAGACCAAAATGACGAGCCCGACAGCAGCAGTGACAGAGAGAAGGGTAACAATTTTTTCAGTGTAAAGTGAATTGAAGCCAGAGTGGATGGAGGCAAAAGCGCGTCCATGCTCACTTCCTATTTCAGACGGGGCGGCTAGCAGGTTAGATATTTACGTTCATATATTTCGTCTAAGGGCAGAATAGAAACAGCTTAAATGTCAAAGGATTTAATAACAATATAATTCATAATCCCATTTGGTAAACCCTTGTTTGAAAATATTTGTGTCCAAGTGTCCAATTAATTAAAGCAAGGAAATGTTTCACAGGGTTTCTTTAACTATATATTGCATTTGTTCAGTTACAGGTGTTTTTATTGCTCAAAATAACTTGGAAAACATTGTAACTACTGGAGTAAACTCTCCACAGATGTGGCCTGTAATCTGGCCTGGCGGCATCACCTGTTTGTCTCCTTGGAGATGGATCAGTTTAATTGGAACGCTCTGGGCGAACCAATAACATCCCCATGAAGCAGGTGGCAGATCCTCCATTTGGAAAGTTTCAGAGTGCACCTTTATGAACAGTTGAAACCAGAAGTTTAAATGTAACTAGGATTACCAGAATAAAATGTATTTGCTAAATGCCAGAATAATGAGCGAAGGATTTTTATTTTTTTTTAACAATTCTGTCAGAAGTTTACATGCATTAAGATTACTATAGTTTTACACATTTTGGGAAAACTCGGATGATGTCATGTCGTTGGAAGGTTCTGATACGTTTATTGACAACATTTGAGTTAACTAGAGATACACCTGTGGATGTATTTGAAGGTACACCTGAAACGCACTGCTTTTTTGTGTAACATCATGGAAAAGTCAGTTAGAAATCAGCCAAAATATCAGAAAGAGAATTGTCGACTTGGTTCATTCTTGGGTGCAATTTCCAGATGCCTGAAGGTGCCACATTCATCTGTTGAACAATTATACGCAATTCCAATTCCAACTATTGTGAGAAGCTTGTGGAAGGATATCGAAAATGTTTGACCCAAGTCAGACAGTTTAAAGGTAATGGTACCAAATCCTGATGAAATGTATGGAAATGTATTTGATATTCAAGAATGTAAAGCAAAATAATAATTAAAAAAAAAAAATCTCTTATTATTCTGGCACTTAGTAAATAGAAATAATTTTGGTAATCCTAATTGACCTAAAACAGACTGTCAGACAGAGAGGGAAAAAAAAATAAAAAATTTAAAAAAAAAAAAGCATACGTGTCTTTTAATATACTGTATGTAAACTTCTGCTTTAAAACATTCAATATTAGAAGTTGAATTGAAACTTGAAAGCGCTGCATTACTTTCTGATACAGTTTTACTAAATATGAAAGACACTCTACATTTGTATGCCATGCCACACTCCTTTGGGTTTTTCAGTGTGCACAGAAAGCCACACTTTTGAAAATCCTTGCACTAAAAGGCCATTTAGGAGGCTTCCATCTGATGCCATTTCATTATGGGTATGGGGACAGTGGCCACCTTTTACTGCGGAAGGCTACTCCACAATTAGCATAAACATCTTTGGGCTCACGCCAAATGACTCTTCCTTGGCCCGTCTCCTCCCTCCTCCCTCCTCTCCTTCCCTCCTTCCTTCCTCTCTCCTTCTCTTTCTATTGTAAACGAAACTGTGATTTTCTGAGAGAACTGCAGCGCTGTTCCCCATCGATTGGCCCACCAGATTAATATCAATCGTTATTTTTTTTTTCTTTTTGCCTTTACAGTGGCAGCGGGGAGTCAGAGTAAGTTCATCCTGTTTAGTATGCCTTTCGTAGTCTCTCTGGCTTATTTGAAACGTCAGCGAGTTACAACTACATCTTGGAGTAGGAGGTGGGAGGAAGAAATATTTTATGAGGTAGTAGCATTGTTCAGATATTGTAGGATCTAGACGAAAGAGAAACAATGTTGCGGCAAAGTTTGAACTGAAAAACAGCATTTCCTGAAAACCTGCTCAAAGAAAAAAAAAGTGCACCTATTGTATGTAAAAAAAAAAAAAAAACACCAAAACTAAACGAAAAACAACAAAATTGTGAAGTAATTTCTATGGTGTTGGAACGTTTTCCCAACCAACTTAATACATGCATAGTTTGCAAATACAGTTCGCTTCCACTGACCAAGATCTTGCCTTAATATTCAGATATGCATGCGTGCTATATATTACTTACGATGCTAAAAGTATTATGGCGTTCTTTCCCCAGTGTAAGAAAGACAAAATAGCTGAGCCAAGCAATCTCTCCTCTACTATGACTTGTGGTATTTTTCTGCACTGATGCCAAAAAGACTGCGAGCCAAACTCCTATCAACTGGCACTAGCTTTTGAAAGTCATCCAAAAGAAAAGGTGAGCTAGCATCCCACGTAGCACTCGCAGTTCGCTGGGCTTCCCTGGGTTTTACACGCAAGCAAGTGTGTCATGCAATGTCCCTGTACATTACAAGGTTTAATGTGTACACGTGTTACTATAGAAGGAGTGACATATGAAAGAACGAGCGTGTTGCAGTTGGGTAATGTCAGTGATTGTGGGTGGACACTCGCACTGGAAGCGAGTTGAGTTATTATTGCGTTCAAAGAAGTGGCCCTGCTGTCTCCCTACCTCAAATCACCCGACACTATAAGCTACGCTCTTCGCCAAATCCCACAACTTATTATGAGGAAATATTAATTAAATACATAAATGAACAAGTACGAAGTAGTCCAGGTTCCGTGGCTTACAGAGGATTGTCCCATGCATGAAATAATGCGTCAATAAGTTAAACTAGCAGACTTGTGAAATTGTGTTTAGTTTAGTTTAAAATGCATCTTACTGAAATGAATTTGAAATGACGAAGAACAATGACCAAGGTTATTCTTTAAATCCAGCAAGTGAGAGGAAAAGACATATGTAAAAAGAAAAAGTCAGATTCTTCATCCCAATTCAATTCAATTTAATTCATAAAGCACATTTTTAATACAGTGTAAGTTGCCCCCAAAACATAGGCAAAGACACCAAATAAAACACCAACATATCCTGCCTAGCTAGAACTAAATGTCAGGGAGAAGAGGTGGGGTTTTAGTCTAGTCTTAAACTGAGCTATAGACGGAGAGGATGTGACAGGCAGAGGGCGCTGTTTGATAGTGTGGGCGTTCCACCTCAGAGCTCTGGGTGGAGTATAGGGCTGCAGTAACTAAATAAAGAAGAGGACCCATAGAGTGCAGACATTTAAACAAAATCAATATAACACTTTAAATATCACTCAACTGTACTTTAATTTGTCTAAGGTATTTCAAAACTGTTACTTTCTGACTGCCATTAAGATCAAAATCTTGTCTTTAGCTGTAAATCATTGTGTAACCAGTCATTAATTTGAATGTTAGATTACTTCAGCTAGCGACCCCGAAATCTGCTTTGTATTAAAATAGCTACTATCTTTAATATTTGGTAAAAGTGTCTAAAGGTGTTTTCAAAATCTCAGTCCATTCAACGTCCAATTGTGAATTTATTACACTCCACGGCCAAAAAAAAAAAAAAAGTCACCACCTGGATTTAACTAAACAAATAGATATGAACCTATAGGTACGAGCCAGGTCTAGGTTCAGTGCCAGTCTGTGCTCAAAGAATGAGTTCAGCTGACTACCTGAATATACTGAATGACCTGGTTATTCCATCAATGGATTTTTTTCTTCCCTGATGGCACGGGCATATTCCAAGATGACAATGCCAGGATTCATCAGGCTCAAATTGTGAAAGCGTGGATTGGCCACCACAGAGTCCAGACCTTAACCCCATTGAGAATCTTTGGGATGTGCTGGAGAAGCTTTGTGCAGTGGTCAGACTCGACCATCATCAATGCAAGATCTTGGTGAAAAATGAATGCAACACTGGATGGAAATAAATCATGTGACATTGCAGAAGTTTATCGAAACAATGCCACAGCGAATGTGTGCTGTAATCAAAGCTAAAGGTGGTCCAATGAAATGTTTGAGTGTGTGACCTTTTTTTTTGGCCAGGCAGTGTATTTGAATGTTAATATTTTTTGCAATGTGTTCAATAACTACTACATAAATAAGTCTCTTTTCTAAAATTACCAGAAATAACAACAAAAGCGACTTATTTTCTTGAACTTACGACTTGGTCCTTCATAGCATAGCTTGAGCAGTACTATGTTCAGTGCTAAGGCTAAAATCCCTCAAAGCTCACTGCAAACATACAGTACATAGACCACCTCTAACTCTGGTCCACTAGCTTTGGAGCTCACAGTCTTCTCTCCACACTTCTTCTCATACCCACACACACAAATTCGGTGAGCTAAGCCTGGCAAAGGGGCCTTGGATCAGCCTAATCGCTTTGGGAGTCCGAGGTGGCTTTAGCATGGAGGGGGGCGTGTGTACGAGGTCTATAATGATCCGGAGCCCTATAGGGATGCCAGCAAAGAAGCAATGATATGGAAGAGGAATACAAATATAACAATGTGGTGGAATAGAGTGAGAATGCAGATGGTTAAATGGGAAAAGTGAAGACAACTTCGCTAACCAGTGCGGGAAGTGGAAGACATATTCCCTTGCATATAGGTCTACACAGCAGACTGGATTTCATTTACTAGTTGTAGTCTGACGCTTCTGGGATTCAAAGTCCAGTCCACCGCCTAATTCTGTGTCCTCTCAAGTGTGCTACTGTTAAAGATAGAAACATTTATTCAAGGAAAGACTTGGCCATATTTGAGCGAAAAGAAATAACGAAGGTTCCAAAAAGTTCAAGATGTTGTGGTTTCAGGCCAGAAACCTTTTTCAGTTTCAGTATTTTTGATAGATGGTGAAATATATACTGAAAAAAGGGCAGGAACACAGCTCTGAAACCTAATTATTAGCATTAGTATTTGTATCTTTCACAACTCGCAGAGGCCAGAGCGACGTTTTGCTGTAACAGTCTAACTAAAAACAAGTAGCATACTAACAGCGCACTTCCTAATCTTCAGATGCCGTGATAGTTGGATGCAGACAACTCACAGTGGTCTCATTTCGACACCGGTTTTTCGAATATATCTGTGCAAATCCTGCTCAGCTACTCGGAGACACATTGGGCACAGCCACTTTAATCTGTTGAGCTGATTTTATACTGTTGTTGTGCTTGCTAATTCCCCCAATCTATAAATGCTGATCTTACCTGACCTTGTCTTACCTTTGAAATGTCCTCACTTCCCTCACAAACTTCCTGTACAGCGGTATAACTGAAAGATTCTGCCACACTTGGATAAACCCACATAAATGGGTATGACCAGAACATAAGGACCCCACTGAGCTGAAGTAGGGGGGAGCTGCGACTGATCACCTCCAAAACCGCAAAAAATGAGACTCCCCCATGTGAAGCACACAGTGGACCTCAGTTAAAGACAGTGACACATATATACACACACATACAGATACACACACGGGTATATAATAGATGTGGGGTCCTGCTGAGGGCTCAAATGAACAGTGCAGAGTCACACATGAGGGAGCTCACCTGGTTCCTCCTCACTCCTCCCTCCTCAATCCATCAAACCACACATACATATATTTTCTTGTCCCAGCCTCACGTTTTTGTATTTGATGATGAGCAATTTTGGTGATGAAAATGTGCAGTATAAGTATCCAATAAGCCACATTTGAGTAGGTTTTATAATTTTTTAACACATATTTAACATATTTAGATCACCCTCTGTAAAGAAGTAGAGATCCCAAGTTTACTCAAACATGCACGAACGACATAAAACCACTTCAGGCCTGTTTTTGATGAGGGAACAGCATTATAACATATATAAAAAATAGAGTTGGCATAATACCCTTTTTAAAGTGAACGTCTCCATTGCGCCACCAGTGACAGCGCGTATATATATAAAAAATCTCAAGTTTTCTCCTTACCTATTTTCCATCCGTCCATTTTCTTCCCCTTATTTCAGGGCCAGGTCGCGGGGGCAGCAGTCTAAGCCGGGACTCCCAGACTTCCCTCACCCCAGACACGTCCTCCAGCTCCTCCGGTGGGTCCCTGTCCTGTGTCTTCCCACAGGACAGGGTCTTGGGTCTTCCTCCTCCTGGCACCTAGTTTCTGTAAACAAAAAGAAACCTGTATTTAAAAAAAAAAAAAAAAAAAAAAAAAACCCAAAAAAACAGAAAAACCTACACATTAAGCATATATCACTGTTTAGCCTTCAAACTAATCTTGTTGTGCGCTAAGGAGAAGCTGCAGATGGACAACACATAATAATTCTCTTTTCAATACCAATTCCCTTGTTTTAATTCTGTTCAAATTGAAGTCCAGTTTCTGCAGTACCAGAAGGTGCAAAGGTTGAATTGACACACTTGGAATCGATACCGTCTTAATAACAACATGGCTGGTCCTGCAGACTTTTGTTCGTGAGGCCCCGGGCTCAGTTCTCATAAGGGAATCCAAAAACTCAAGTATTTACTGTGATGATGTTATAGTATATAGTACCAGCCTACAAATACAGTACAGTACAATGTGAGTAATGAGGTAAGCTTGTTTAAATGATCTATCCAAAGTGGCCACAACATTGTAAAGGATGGAATGATTCAATGCTCTGTTGGACTTTGTATTCAACCATAATGGGATAATTTAAAATATGGAGAGTAATTTTACTGGCCAAGCTCAGACACAGTACAGAACAATGTCTGTGTTAAATTTACCAAATCACAGTCTTTCAGTTCTGAATGACTCATGTGTGCAGGCATGGCAACTGTTACAGAGGGGCTGAAAGTTTAAACAAAAGTAGGGTAAGGTACTCTATTGTCCCCATAGAGAAATGCGTCCTCTGCCCATGTCCTCTAACCCATGCATTTGACCTCCGTTAGGGTACAGTGGTCCCTCGTATTTATATGCTCTAAAAAATACCCGCAGTAGGTGAAATCCGCAAAGTAATCAGCTTTATTTTTACAGTTATTATGTATGTTTTAAGGCTGTAAAATGCCTCAACACACACTTTATACACTTTTCTCAGACAGACCTTAACGTTTTCTCACATTTCTCTCTTGTTTAAACACTCTCAAAGTTCAGACCTTCGTAGATTATATCCCCCTTCCCCGATGTTCACGTGCCTGTGCTCCAGCGGTATCCACAGAGGTGCCTCTTCATGCACAGAATAACATTTTTTTAGGACCAAATTCAAATTATAGATTATAGCAAAGGACCACTGTACTGCGTTTGTAACCTAAACTTCACAACAGTTTTTGAAAGATTTTGTAACAATCCTCTTCTTAAGACAGAAGTCAGTATTTAAGTATTTATTCAGTGTGTACCTTTAATTTTCTAAACCATAAGTCTAGGTTTAAGTCCATGATAAACTAACAAGCAGGATTGTTGTGGTTAGTCGCCTGTTTCATTCAAGACATTTTTTCATTAAAAACTGGCCACACAGATGTAAATAAAACATTTAATGGAGCTGAGGGTTAAACAGGGGTCAGATGGAGTTGACCTGTGGTTAATGGCACATTTACATTAGAAGTGCTGCAGTCAGCACTCCAGTGAGTCAGAGCTCAACAAGGGAGAACCAATGAACATGGCACTGGAAAATGTGCAGAGCTACAAGAAATGGATATCACGAGTCTCCAAGCTATAAATCGATTAAAGCCATTCATATTTTTTTGAAACGTGACAAACAGAACAAGAGAGCAGAGTTTACATCGTGGTACAGCTAACAACAAATAGCATACTAACAGTGCACTTTCTGTTTCTTGGAAAATAAAGCACTTCATAATTAGACCCAGAGAGTACACGATAGCCGTATTTTGAGGACTGCTTTTACGATATATCTGTACTGGGGTCAAGACAAATGTTATAATACACATAATACAAGGTAAAACACACACAGGCCCTTTCAGTTACAACATCAGTATAGAATTGGAGTTTGATTGGGACATGAATTAATTTGAATATGTACACAACACTCCAGTGCATGTTATTTTTGTAAATGTCAGAAGTCATTGCAAACTTATGCACAGATAATGAAAATAAGCATCCATAAAGATAGAAGTTGGACTGCAATAATATGATACATTTGCACCGAAGAAAAATGATCAAACACAAAATCCGGCATTTTAATCTAACTTTAATTCACAAGTTTACATTTGACACTGTGAAAATGAAATCTACTCTCTCATCAACCTGCCAAAACAAAACGCATACAGTTTTGTGGCTCCCGCTTACAAGCCTCTAAACGGGATGGATATAATCAGAGCTGGTGCAAATGCAATAAAACAAACCTCGACTGCAACGGTAAAAACCCCAAAATGAAGATTGTGCTCCCTATTTCAGAAAATCAAAGCACAAATGTGCAATTTAATGCTCAATACATCATGAGGAGCAGCAGCCATTTTGTATTTGTTCTCTCTCGTTCAGTGGTGTCAAGGCAGCCACCTGCAGTCTGTAGATTCTTGTATCGATCTTATAATTCAAACGCACCTGTCAGAGACTTGCATACATTTCTCCGCTGCCGAACGACCCGGTATATACGGCCATTTGTAACATTATGTCAGAGTGACTGTAAAGAACGCTGAGCAGCAGAAAAGTTAAACAATGCAAAGTGTAAGATACAATAGTCCTTGGAGGGAAAGGGACGTGGGTAATAATACAAAACAGAATGAGAACAAACCTTAAAATGCAGGCAACAGCAGTGCCCCTGACTGCTCATATTGTGAGTGCACAGAATAATGTGTGGAGAACTAGACAAAGTAGATTTGTTACTTAAATTAAAACTTAAAAATAGCAATTTGTGTGGCTGTGAAGATCAAGTTTGTGTTAGCTGTAATTAGATACGGACCTACTCCAGATGTTGTATTTCTCACTCAACAAAAACTGCACAAACTAATATTCTTTTTTTCTTTTTTTTTTTTGCTTTGACCACATTTTATCATCTCAGTTTGTCCAGGCTTGGGTTTAGTAGTGACTGTACTATATGACATGCGATGCAATATATTTGCATTTATTGCGTCTAAGCCACTTTTACTTGGTATTTTTTATTTGACACGTAGCAGCTCAGCTGGTGCAGAATCCTCTGTTTAAAGTTTAGATACGGATCCATTTAGGCCCATAATTATACTACGTCTAGATTCAGAGCATGTTGGGCTCTGCCTTCACAGTTGTGCTCACTCTGTGTGTCCATTGTGCTAAATGAGCACTCATTGTTCACACCTGTTGTCTGCACTCAAACGCTCATTCGCCTTGTCCGCGCGATCTGCATGAAGAGCAGAAAAGACTTCGCTCCGCAGCACTTTAGTCACACATCAATGTGTCTTTACATTGGGTTAACGTGGGAGTCGCTTGTGCAGTACACCGTAATACCGTAATGTGGAAGTCAGCGGACTTCATTTTAGATGACTATTGCAATTTCAAATTTGCAAATTACAACATAATCCACGGGTGTCGTAGATTATAACTATGTAGCAGGCACAAGTACAATAGGTCTTCTTTAAATTGTCACAGTCCTGTAGGTGCTTGGATAACCTCCAGCAGTAGTTATAAACACGAACAAGAAAAATGTATATTTGGTTTCTCCAGAGGAAATTTGTGCGTGCCCATGCTGAGATTATCGTGGACAGTGTCTCCCAGTGCATGGGACCTTTGTTTTTTAACCTGGTGTGAGTAAAGTGTGTGCTTTTGTGCCTAGACTTAGTGAGTGTGTGTGTTGCTATAATTAATCACAATTATCAGGCTGACTAATGCAGCTGCAGTCTCACCGGGAGAGGCCATTTACAAGCTCAGCAGCACAAAAACACAATCCACAGACAAAATGGTGTGAAAAGGTGCACATGTCCACTGCATCCGCAACAACAATAACAGACCAGAGAGTGGAGAGAACTCTCTCCTTCTCCACCTGAAGAACACATGACTCGTACAGCCTGTCCCAGACACATAAACACCATGCAGGGAGACCTAACACAGTAAGTATATGGCTTGTGGAGGTTTCCTTTTGTGTGGCTATTTTTGACTCAAGAAAATAACAGCATTTAGGTCTGAACATAAATGCTTATGTTCAAAGGTTGCATCATCGCTCTCTATATTGCATAAGATAAAATGTTGTTTGATCTTACAGCTTTTCTATGGCTACATCTTGATGGGAAAAACCTCAAATTGGGCACCATGAGATTAACAAATATTTAGTAAACAGAGAAATGGTTATAATGGTGCTCTTTTGTCATTAGCTTACTCAAACATTATTTACATAGATTGATTGACGATTGATTTGTTGTCCTACATTTGAGACATGAATGCTCAGAAAAATCCTGTTTTCTCCACCTCTTTCGTATTTGTGATTATTCAAAGACTCAGACTCGGATCATAGATCGTCATGTAGGGTTAAAAAATGTCACACTATCAGTTCTGCAGTTTTGAACAGGATTTACTTTAGTTTGGGTGTGTAATATCAAACTATGTCTTGTATTATATTATTGTATGAAAAGATAATTAAATAAATAAATAAAAAACTCTTAAATTGCACAATTTCAAGTAACTTTTCAAAGCTCGCTGTTGTCCCATTACGTTGCACTGGGACTAAGACCCCATTTTCTCAGCTTTTTATGAGCGGCACAATAAATGCTACAAACACGGTAGTTTATGTGTGCCACCATATGTTAATGCAACACATAAAGCACTAGTGGATGACAATGTGGGTCCCTGACTTCAAAGCGGCATTATTCATTCCCTTTTTGTAACAGTTTTTTGGCACTTTATCAAGAGCAGACGCAAACTGGCACACGTCCCCTCTTCCTCGACCGGAAAAAGCCAAACTTCTCATCAAAGCAAATGGAAGAGTTAAAGTTCAGTTGGACCAATGAAAGACTAGCTTATCCTGTCTTGAGAAGAGAGAGGAGTCGAGGCTACATTACTGGAATAAGAACTAAGGCATCCATTGGGCTCGCTGAGATGCTAATGAGGGTCCAAATCCACCACTAGCTAATTAACCACGATGCACTTTGACATAAGAATGGATGGAGCAGGGGCAGGGCAGATGTGAAGAGAAGACAAGAAAGCAGGACTGAAGGAAGGGGTTAAGGGGATAAGGGTTTAAGAGCATGGGACATTTGGGGAACAAGGAGGAGTGTGGGAGGAAAGGTGCAAAAATAGCGAAGGTATACAAATTAGGCAGGGTAGAGGAGACGGAAGAACTAGAAAAGATTGAAAAGCCATAGTTGACATTGAACGAGGAAGAGAGATATATATATAAAAACACATTTATAAGGCGTGACATTCTTTCACACAGGAGTTGCACTGAAAATAAAATGTTTTATTCCAATGGCAAATGTGTTTTATTGAATGTGAAAGCTAGAAACTTGAAATTCTGAAAAAAATCCTCCCTAAATGTCTTGAATAATCTTGAATTTGGTCGTAAAAAAAATGTCAAAATAATTCGTTCAAGCGGTGGTTCCATTCCCGCTCTCGACATAAACATCTTTGGTAGAGTGAGCAGGTTGGCGGTGCGATTCCAGATCCCACAGATGAATGCTGTTGTTGTGTCCATGGGCAAGACTCTTAGCCCATCTCGTCCCCCAGTGTTTGAATTTGAGCGTGAATGGGCGAGTTGTTCCTTGATGTAAAGCGCTTTGAGTGCCTTGAAGGTGGAAAAGCGCTATATAAAAATGTAACCCTTAACCGAAATTGGATAAAAAAAAAGACAAAAGTAGAAGAACAGAGGTGAACTGTGCAGATCACATGCCAGCCTCAAATGATTGTAAACTTCCTAAAAAGATATAAATATGCCAATACTTCACTTTTATTTATGTATACCCTGTCTTTATCCAACTTAACCACTATTTCGCTTCCAAAAAAAAAAAAAAAAATCAAATAAGCCAAATAAGCACACAAGTATTCATAAGGTGTTCTGTATTAAACCTTACTCTACACCTCCTTTCTGCCCTTTCTCTCCATCTCCATCCATCCCCCCGTTTACATGTGGAGCATGTTAATCGATCGCATCGCTGTCGGAGCAAACACACAGCAAAGCAATAGATGTCCAATGAATCATGCATCAGTGCAGCCACCCAAGTGTGAAAGCCTTTGGAATAGTTTTGGGCCTTTTCACACAACAAAGTGCACTTACGCCCATTTCAGCACACAGCCATCAAGGAAACAGCGTATCACAAAATAAGGCAAGTGGAGATTACATGTTTGTCAATCTAGAGAGAGTTAGAGTTAGGATAAGAAGATCAGTGCTTGAGAGATAATACCAGTGACCTCCAAAACCTTTAAAACACAGACATCCTCCTCAAATACTACTGGATTAACACAAACTTCTGGTCTTTTAACAACCGAATATGCATCAACAACACATAAATAGTAGTAATAATAATAAAGAAGAGTGTCTTGTCAAGAAATGTCATGCCCAAGGACACAAAAAACACTATGCACTCGAGCATTGGTTCCCAAAATGGTCGTCCCAAATGTATTTTTAGATTAAACAATAGATGAGTCGGTAGAGCGTTCATCCTCTGATCTCTGAATCTCGCTCTCGACATAAACGTCATCGGTTTAGAGCCACCGACCTACAGGTTGGGCGGTGCGATTCCAGCTCCCACAAATGAGTTCTGTCATTGTGTCCTTGGGTAAAGCGCTTTAAGTGCCTAGAAGATGGAAAAGCACTATATACAAATTTGACCGTTTATCATTTACAGTGAACGCAGGTCCAATAAGAACTACAACTGAAAAATACTAAACCTGATGTAACACAGTTGGCCAGTTGAAATGATCGCGCCAATTTTATTTTTGCAGTGGGGGTCCCATTCTCAGATTCATAGCCTGACCGGGCTGTGGATTGGAAAGAATGAACTCAAAATAAATGACCTATTTTATACTCTACATGTCTTTGACTTCACACACTTTACACACATTACCCTTTTTATTTATTCTGCCGGGAAAAATAAGTGGATACGGAAGTGATGATGTTGCTCAGGTTGCCATGGTGATGTACAGACTTAGGGTGCTATGAACAAGCCTAAACTACAATTATACTTTTGACTTTTAATTTTATGCTGTAAGTTCATATATAGGTGACTTGCTAAATTACTATTACTAACATAACTAACCAAAATCTAACCTATTTTCTAAGGTTAAAGGTGCTGCACCAAACTTTCACTATTCTTCTTTTCACTCTTCTTTTTTTTTTTTTTGTTTTTTTAAACAGTTTAGAGAAAAAATAAAATAATAATAAATAAAAATAAACAAAAAATATATATATTTCTTACTTAACAGATTACTAGCATCCTAATTATCCATTCTGAATGTTTGGAAAAGTGAGTATAAACCTAAGGCCACAGCAGAGTTTTGCCGTTGTAATGCAATAAACATTAGCATGCTAATAGCGCACTTCCAGGTTTTGCAATATATATATATACTTTCTAACGTAGCCATCTCATTTTCACCCTAAGAGCTGCTTTAACAAATGATCTGCCCTTGGGTAAAACTTTGACAAAACTGCTCAACGTGGACAAAGTTCTGGTAGAGCCTTTTTATTTATAACCCCATTCCTAAACCTTACCACTTCAAATAACCAATCATCGCTGACCGCTCCAACCATGTAGCCCGTTTGCCTGTAAATTCTAGCCTTGAAGATCCCTTGTAAAGCCTGGTGTCAGGAGCAGAGGATATGAAGCATTGGGCACTTCTGACAGCCACAGTACATAGTGTGATCCCAGCAGGTGGCTTTGGATTACATGTATGTTGACCATAGAAGAATGCTTACAGGCTCGGATTCGTTTTGTCGTCTTAGTCTTCCCATTTGTCAGCATGACTGTTTGGTGCAAGGTAGGGGAGGGCGAACTGTTGCCAAAGACGGGACACAGTCAAGGTTGTGTATTCAGTCTGCCATAATGTCTGAGAAGTGCCTACACAAAAATTAAGTAAAAAAAATAAATCTACTGCAGGCAGATTAATATTATAAGTGCACTTTTTCCTTTTTTTATATATAAATTGCTGCAGTCATGCATACTACTGTTTGGCAATTCACTTACATGGAACTGGAAACCTAAAGAGTGTATTTACATGCATACTTGTTAGGACTGGGCGATATGATAAAACACTACTTTGGTGATACTGAATGATGCTGCACTTTTCCCGCCCTATTGGTCAACCCACGCTCAGCTCTGTGTGAGAGACGAGCGCCTTTAACTAATCACAGTGAAGCGTGGACTTCGGAAAAAGCAGCTAGGGGTGAAGTTTAGTTACCTCTAATTCCATCCATCCATCTTCTTCTGCTTATCCGGAACTGGGTTGCAGGGGCAGCAGTCTAAGCAGGGACTCTCAGACTTCCCACACCCCAGACACTTCCTCCAGCTCCTCTACTTCTAATTCCTACTTGTGGAATTGTGACAATGGTGAACATGTGTTTGACCAGGGTTTCATTATTTTCACAAACAGACTGAATAATGCTAAATTTTCTATCCTGCTTCCACTTATAACTTAAAGCTCCCTGCATCAGACTTTGTATCAGGCCTTTTCTGTTGCCAGTCTCCCCTGTTTTTCTGTATCTCCCTCCCACCTGGTTCCCGTATCCTTCATATTCTCCATATTCACACATGAGCCTCCCCCTCCCGGCCCGCTGCCTGTGTCCCTGTTAGCCCCCTCAGGTGTCAATCTGCGTTACCTGTTTGTCTTTGCTGTCTCACTTCTTCATTTGTAGTTGTCACTCATACACTCATGACACACACCTCTCTCTTCCCTTCTCTTCCTGTTTCCCTTATAACAAACTGCCATAATGTCTGGGAAGTGCCTCCGGGCAGATAGTATGTGTAATAATAAAACCACTTGCGTTTCCTTAGCAATGCCATGGAGACCCCCCCCCCCTTCCCTTCACATACATACTTGGTGGATTTGTGGAAGGGAGAGAGAGCAGTTGGGAGGCTATAAATTCTGCTGTTTCATCTGTGCAGTTCCCAAAAGGGGCAACGGAGGGCGCTAGAATGCAAGGCAAAGACAGTAACATGCATTGGTCTCAACAAAACCATACACAGAAGTGAGTTCAGCTTCTCTGTCTTCTTGAGCGGGTCATTTAGATACATTGATTAGTGAGATTAAAGAAATGCTCAAACATTGCAGTAGCATTATTGAGGAAATGCAGTTCCAAGAATTGTACTAAACTATTGTCAAAAATGCTGCCCTACTTCTACGTACTTCCACTGTGACTGCTGCTACTGCTACTACTACTGTAGCTGCTTTACCACAGTAGTAGTGATGAGACGTTTTGTGAATGAGTCGACTCGAACGTGAACGGTTGGATCTGGATCTCATTTTTTTTAAAACAGCTGAATATTTTTCATTCAAACTTGCATGCATTTTTATACTGATTAACACTGAACTGACACAAGATTCAACACAGAAGCAGAGCAGGCGACGTGAGCGAGAGCTTTGTGCATAAAAAAATCATATTTGGCATTGTAATAAGTTTTGAAATTATTATACTGCAACACTTTGTTTAGATGTTGAATAATTCCAAAGGGTAAACCCACTCTCACTCTCCTCTCAGTTTGAACCAGTTTAAACATATTTAAGCCTTAGTCTTTTCTCTCTGTGATTAGTTTGTCATTAAAATGAGTTCTCAAATTGGTCTCTGTCATATGAATAAATCTTTAACAATGAAAAGATTCAGAGCCAAAAGTCTCATCAAATTCTGTGTATCTTTCCAATAAGAGTACTTTACTAAAATTATGGAAATCTTTGATGAGTTCAAGTATTTATAAAATGTATTTTCAAATTAGGAAGTAATTTGCAATGAATCAATGGCACAGCACCTTACGATTCATTGTAGTAGTATTACTAGTACTTGACCCATGCTGAACTCAGAATACCTTCCTGGTAGATGATCTTGAATACAGATTTTGGCTTCTCTATCTCCTACTGACAATGTTTCTCTGAGCTGCTCAGTTGCCCTGCTATAGAATGGATTTCTTCTTTTTTTCTGCTCCATCTCTCCCAATATCCATCAGCAGCCTCTATGTTGTTATTTAGAGCATGTTAGCGCAGACACAAGTTTGCAAGTCATAAGTCAATGTGGACTCCAGCGAATTGTTGTGATGGAGAGCCCTGGACTCTGCAGCGAGAATTATGATCAACAATCAATAGCCTGCATTGACAAACCTCACAAACACACACAAACACACACACACACACACACACACAGAGCGCTTCCATCACTGTGATGCCATTGTCACTGCACCTGTTTTTAATCAACTTCCAAGGCCACACACACACACACACACACACACACACACACACACACACACACACACACACACACACACACACACACACACACACACACACACACACACACACACACACACACACACACACACACACACACACACACACACACACACACACACACTTCTGGCATCTTGTCTCTCACTCCAGGAGAAGGAGAACCTAAAAAAGAAAGTTACCAATAAATTATTATTGATCTGAGTGCTGGCTGGTAAGTCTGGGGATGGATCATACCAGTAATTTTCACAGCCCCACAGTTTATCACCACAGCTGTGGCTAGAAAAATATACAAGAATAAAAGTTCATCTAAGAAAAAAGAAAGTGGAATTCACATACAACATTAATATATTTTACTATCACTACAACTGCTTATGACTATTTGTACTACACAACTACATCTTTACTACGTTTATTGTTACCTCTGTTATTCCTGCATTGATGTAACAAAGTCAGATTAATATTTTGGATTTGTTGCTTATAGAACAATGTATTAATATAGGGCTTTGTCCATAGACTGTATATACTGGGCCCAAAAGTCACTGACAGTTGAAAAAAAAAATCATAACTCTTTTGTTTCTAAATATTTGTCTTTTATTTTGTTAGAGCATTTAGAACTACCCTTCCGACATTAATATGAGCAAATATAGCACCGAAAAACAACCCTCATTGTACAGTGGTATTTTGAGTCACATGGGTCAAATTCTGAAACCCAGTGGTGTTAATGTCGACATTTTAATACCAGAGATGCCCCAAGCGTAAATGTCATTAAGGAATAATAAGTCGTTTTCAAAGACAGGGGGCAGTATGTGACCTCCTGAGACCTGACTAGACCTAGACTAAAGGTGTTTGTGAATAAACCTCAGACAATAAACGACTTAAAACATAATATCGAGTATCAAATAAGAGCCATAAGCCCGGAAATGTTTTCAAATGTTATGCAAAGTGTGTTGGATCGGGCTATTCAGTGCCAAACTTACAATGGGGGTCACAAAAATGTTGTAATTTTTACTTCCCCTAGTTTAAGTAGTGATAAGTTCAAGTGTAAGTGAACAATTGTAACCATATATATTGCCAAAAATCTCTGAAGGTTCAGTTTACCTACTGCTAAAATTTGGTGAGTGTAACTTAAGAATAATAGGAGCTATTGAAGATTTAAAAGTGTCAGTGACTTTAGGGCCACCTTGTATAAATGAACATATCTAACCTGCAAGCCACCACGTTCCAAATAGGAAGTGATCATGGGTGTTCTTCTGGGTCCATCGACTCTGGCTCCAATTCACTTTACATGAGAAAACTGTTACCCCTCTCTCTGTCATTGTGGTCTTAAAATGTTCGTATTAACGTGCTCTACATGATCCTGGTATTTTTATATTACTATTGTGTTCAAAACTCAAGATATGAGCGTTAATAAGAGACAAATCAACTAAACCAGCGGTACAGGCGAGAAGGGGCTTTACCTTCAACAGCCTCGCTCCTGATTGGCTCTTTGGTTGCTATGATACTCATGGTCAGAATTCTAAATGTGGAACTCCGCTCCAAATTCGCCTCGATGAGCTTCATTTGACTGGAACCAAACGTTATGGGTGACGTCACACTCATTTAGTCGACTTTTTTATATAGTCTTTGGGTATGCCTTATCTGTAAAATGTTATTTAAAATTCAAATGATTTACTTTGGCAGATTTGCACAACAACAGAAAAAAGTGCTCAGAAAAGAAGTTTACTCCCCCACTTTTTATGGACTTGGTGGTAGCAACAGCCCAGGAAAAGGTGAATGCTCAAATCTGACAATTCATTTATAGGGGCCAATTTATTTCCGGTACAGTGTTTAAGGCAGTATACATACAGTTTAGGTCACTGAGTCAGACCCTGTCACCTTGTGTGCTCATCTATAGCCTGATTAAAATTGGTGACAAACACTTGCAGCAGGTGAAATTAAACTCTTTACTTTAAATTGAGCTGTAGGTTTTCATTAGCGATACATTGCACAGACTTTCCTTTTAAGATTCAGCTCAGATTACCCTAGATTTCGCAATCACTGATGCAAGGACCACCGTGTACACATAAGTAGAGGTGCAAAAATAAGAAAATAAAAAACACAAGTCAAGGGGAATTATTGTAGTAGACGTAGGGCCGTGATATCAAAGCTATACGGTTTAGCATTTTATTATTTATTACCATCCCACCTTGAATTCCCAATCTCCTCTGAGCTTGAACAATAAGCAGGGCTGGTCCTGCTAAGTACTTGAATGGGAGACTGCTGATTCCTTGTGGAGAAGCAATGGGTTGAGTAAAAGTCAAGTATCAAGTACTGACACAGTATTTGTGTGAGTTTGATTGTATTTCTGTGTTTTGGTTCTAGCTGTTCTGATATGTGGATCCACCTAATAACTTCTAAGTTGAGAAACTAATTAAAAATAAATCTCTCCCAAAAAAAAAAATAAAAATAAAAAAAAAAAATGCAAAAGAACAAATACAAATTTGGCAAAGACAAAATTAAAAGAGGATTCATAATTCACACCTGAAATCGACAAAAACACAGTGTTAATAATGAAACTGCTCAAATTAAGATTCAAATGTCTTTTGTTTTCATCCTGAAGAATCTTCTTATTTTCCCAAGAAATGGTACAAATAAATAAGAAGGAAGTATATTGATTGTGGAGTTACAATCAAAAGTCATAAATACATAGAGTAGAATCTGGATGACCTGAAGACCAAACAAAGCAAAAGTCCAGTCTGAAGGAGAATGAGTATGTCGGCACAAGTATGTAGACCTTTGCTCAAGCCAGACATTTCTTAGAGAATCAATTAACTCTGTCACGATGTAGACAGTTGACCTCTCTCACTTTTTTCCTATTAAAAAAAAAAATCCTCACTATTTTGTTTTTCTTCTTATAGAATGTTAGATCTGGATATAATGCAGAGGTCAAAGGGCACTATATCAGGCATTGGATTCTTTTTACTTCTGTGTTCATGACCTTAAGTACGACACATGTTTTGTACATCAGAGAGAGTTAACTTGGCATTTAAGGCTATCAACAGGTCAAATTCTTATTCAAGTAAGTTAATAACAACTCACATGCAGTGCACTGTGGTCACCTGCAGAACATATACCAACACCCTGAGATTGTTATTATTGAGACTTATTTCTGTTTGTGGATCTCGATGGTCTCTCTGATCCCGCAGTGGTATTTGTTTCTTTCAGCAGAGATGGCCCTGGCATTACTCCAGTCCATATGGTTTAGTCTCTTGCAGTGGTTGGATTTGGCTGATTTCATGTTTTTCTGCCCTACACCTTGTCAGCTGTGATCAATCAAGCTCTGGACTGAAAATGCCATTGTGTTGTATATCTTTAATGTTTTGTCTGTATAAATTCTGTGATTCTCTTCTCTCTGCACATATTTTGTGTTTTCTCTATATCTCTTTTATCTGTTTATGTCTTTGATATGCGAGGCATTCGCAAAATCATAATCATGCGTATATGCATGTTCATTTTGCCCAGGATTCATAGCCTTATCTGTACATCCCATAAACTTTAATGGGCTCCTCGAGGCTCTCACTGCTGTATATCAATATAAACTAGAAAGGCAATCATCTCTTGTATTGACCAATCATTTATGCAGAAAGCAGCAACGGTTGGCAACTTTTATGGTTGGCTGATTTTTAGGTTTTACATGTACATAATGAATCAATTAGACAGCAGAGATGTCAATACAAGTATTATTGTTGATGTAGCATGCTGCCATTCTGGGTCACATGCTTTAACAATGATCGGATTTTCTGTTAAATTAAATGGGGTTTAGTCACATATTGTAAAATCAAACACCTGCCATCTTTATATTTATTTTTCATTATTATTATTATATTTTTTTTTTATGAGTTTTGTGTTTTATATTTATTTAATAAATAGATGAATGAATGACTCATATTAGTGTCATGACAGCACACACACAAATGTGACCAATTTGCAACTTGGTCTAGTGCTTGTTTATCAGTGGAGACATTAATACATGAACCATAAAACAGTCTGGGCTAATCAATAAGATGACCATAAAGACAGGCTGGTGACACACCCTCCACCATAAAGGTTACACAGTGTAACTTTGACTTAACAACTTAAAATGTATGGGGCATTTTTATTTATTTATTTATTTATTTATTTATTTATTTATTTATGTATTGCAGCTCAATAACATTGCACATTTAGAGTACTTTTTTGTGAATTCTGCTTTATGTTTTGGTTTGAATAGTATCATTTATCGTCTATATTGACTTCAGAAGTATATTGCACTGCAAAAATTGTTTTAATGACAGTTCTAAAAGTGTATTTCTGCATCTGTGAACACTAGAGAACATTAGACATTATCAGCTCTTGTAGTTAATGAGGATTTTAGTTGTCAAGAACTAGTGCATTGCAGCAGATTACTTTTGCACTTGGAAGTAATTGGTATGCGATGAATTGCACCTTTTTAGTGTGAGTGATCTTAATTGAATCATTAAAACAGAATTAAAACTCCCAGCGGTATGCTATGCAATACTGAAGTGTCTTGTTTCTTATATACAGACTTCTTTGGGCTATACCTGTGACTGTAGGGCTATGTTTTTTTTGTTTTTTTTTTTACTTCATTTAATTGTGTTTCACAGAACATGGTTTTGAATTATTATTTTTTCTTTTTCTTTTGGCTGAACTGCACCTCCAGACAATAAAGCCATGGCTCCTGTTGTGTTTCCTCATATAGATTTTGATTCTAGCAGATATCTTCCTGTAATATGTGTCAGGGACCAGCAGCCCTCAGGTGATCCACAGTTATGAATGGAAACAGACACAGGGCCCTGCTCCTCCTCATACATGAATGAATGAATGAATGAATGAATGAATAAATAAATAAAAAAATAAAATAACACAGCAGATGACAGCAACATATAAATGGCATAGGTATGGGTATGGTCACAAAAAATAAAAATAAAAAAAATAAAATAAAATTACAATCAACCAAAGCAATAACCAAAAAACAGACAACCAACCAACAACTAACCAACAACAACCACAAACAACAACTGCAGCAGACAAACAAACACCAACCAACCACAAGCAACCAACTAACAACCAAAGAACAACAACTACAAACAACCAACCGACAACTGCAACAGACAATCAAACAACAGACAACCAAACAATAAACGACAACCACAAACAACCAACCAGCAACTGCAGCAGACAGCCAACCAACTAACCAACCAACAACACCCACAAACAACCAACTGACAACTGCAACAGACAACTAAGGAACAACAGTCATCACAACAACCAACCAGCAATGACAACCAACCAACAATAACAATCAACCAACAACCACAACCAACCAACAACAGCAACCAAAGAAAATTACACAATAACCACAAACAACTAACCAACAACTGCAATCGACAACCAAACAACTATCAACAGAAATAACAATCACGACAACTCACAATGACCAACGACAATGACGACCAACCAGCCATAACAATGAATCAGCCAACAACAACCAGAACCAATTAACAACAATAAACTAACAAAAAACAACCACAGTCAATCAATCAACAACAGCAACAAACAGTCACACACAACCAAGAACAACCAACAAACAACCACAACCAATCAATCAACAACAGCAACAAACAACAACAACCAACAGCAACCAACAACAACAATCAACTATGAACAACAAACCAACAACCACAACCAACCAACAACAGCAGCAACAACAACAACAACCAACAACTGTAACAAATGACAAGTACACAGTAACTTACAATCACCAAAAACAACCATCATAACAACCAACGACAATGATAACCAACCAATCAACTAACCAACAAATGAACCAGCATCCACAACCAACTAACAACAGCAACAAACAACCAACCAACAACAGCATCAAACTACAACAACCAACTAACAACAGCAACAAACAACCAACCAACAACAGCATCAAACTACAACAACCAACTAACAACAGCAATAAAAACCAACCAACCAACAACAGCATCAAACTACAACAACCAACTAACAACAGCAACAACCAAACAACCAATCAACCAACCAACAACAACCAAGAATTCCCAACCAACAACAGCAACAACAAACAACGATCAACAACGATGATAAAATGCTTCCTTTGTCATTGTGAGCATTCAACATGTTTTAACAATTAGGGTATATTCACATTAATCCTTTTATGAAAGTCTTCCCCAACAACAAAAACATGATGTATTAAGGAAGCAGCGATAGAACAGCAACCTGCCACAGTGTGTGAATGACTATTAGACATAAAACAAAATGTCATGGCAAGGTTATTGATTATGTTCAGATATGGTAGTGCTAATCTTTTTTTAATATTTTTTTTTTTTTTTTTTTTGTATGTTTTTGTTTTTTGCAATGCATTTGTATCAAAGTATTTTCCAGATATTCTTTGCTGAAACAAACCAAATTGATTTCAGTCTTGCTGCTATTTTTAAGTTGATGTAAAATTGGCATTACTTCCAGTCATCACATTAGATCCTTTAAGCTGTGTTTCGAATATTGATTTGGCATTGGTTTCACACTCCCTCTTTTCAGGCAGATTGGTATTTTCCCGTTTCTCTAATTAGAGGTGCACTAGGTACATTTTCTGGTGGGTTGTTTGCCATCTGCTTACATCCATAGAGATGTTATTGCTTTGCCCAGAATGTCCCACAACATGGCATTAGACATTCAGCTGTTCTTGTTGTAAAAATGGAAAAAAGTTAAAAAATAAAAAATAAAAACATGTATTCTTTAAGACATTTAAAGGTGAACTTTGTAATTCTTCTGATGGAGGTCTGCCACCAGCTTGTCTCCATAGAAATGTTATTGCTTGCTTTTGTTCTACAGTACAGCCCTCTCCATGCAAGTAAATGACACCATAAGTTACCAGTCAGATCTGTGGAAAGGCAGCCCTGCTTAAAGTCAAACAACTTTAAAACATACTGCACATAGAAGTTTGAAAAGTGCTGTTGTGCTACAAGTAAAGTTACATTTATTGACACGCTCTTCCAAAACTGCAAGAGTAGCACAGGCACCACCTTGTTGACACAGCTCGTGTTGGTCTCGGCTGTTTGATCCCATCTTTCATTTCCTCCTCTCCTCTCCCTTCTTCCTCTCATCCCTCTTTCCATGGGTTTGCTTAGGCTCACTCAGGGTCACTGCAATTTAGCTCTTTGGCCCCGGGCATACATGAGCTACAGTGGTCCGGTAAATGGAACCTCCGCTTAGAAAGCAGTGCAGGCACTGATGTGTACGTGGGCCGTATTTATTAGTCGTTATTGGACTGTGTGGTCGGTGGCTGAAGAAAAGTCAGAAGTCAAATGACGGTTGTTTGAGTTGTGAGGGAGAATATATGAAGCTGGAAAAACAACAGAGAGCCAATGTGTGTGGGATAAAGAGGGCACCCCAAGCTCAGACTGACACTGCTGCAGGGAAGTGTCCATTTGCCCGGTCGATTCAACCCCCTCCTCATCTGTCAGATCAACACGTGGTTTTGTATATACCTGAGTGTAAGTAAAAGGGATGAGACCATCCGTAGAGGGGGCGGAGATTTTATATGTGTATATATAGATTGTAACGCCTTACAATCAAAAAGCAACCAAGACACTTTTTCCCCAGGGGATAATACTAATATTGTACTGTGTATAAAGCTCCAGATTGTATCATCACACATCATTAGATTTTTCAGAGTTAAACTGATTGATTACAAATAAATAAAAAAAAAAAAAAATACATAAATACAATTTTGTATTCACTTCAATAATAATTCACTTCAATAAATGAATACAAAATTGTGCCTTCATCCAAAAGTATTCTGACACTAGTGTGATACCAGCAGTGTCTCTAGGGTCATTTTGCTTAGCTGCTAGTAACAACTTGTGGGTTTAATAAAGTTCATGGACTGACCTGCTCATTTGACCTCATGGTGCCGTCGTTCCATTCACCTTAGCCTTTAACATCCTCACTAATCTGCAGTCCTGTTATAGACCACCACTAACCACTGATAAAATGCACTTTTAAATTTGCAACAGTTGGTGAACATCTCCCTCCAATGAACAATTGGTGTTGCTAGGTTACTCGTCTGAGGCGGTAGTCGATGAGCGGCGCCTCCTGTGGGCCATTAAGCCATTTGGCAACCCATAATTCACTCCTCACCTGGAAACAATGCAGCGTGAGAAGTGTAGACATGATTGGCTTAAGTACTGCTGAATAAAAAGAGTAAAACTAACAGAAATATGGGATCCCATGTCCAGGCAGTTTATAGACAAATAACAGATTTGAAAGTAGTAAAGCTGGTTCTTCTGTTTTGTATTTAAATTTGGATTAGTATTTTTCTAGTAATTGTCTCTATTGCCAAGTTATCATCATAAGGTTTAGTGTTTTATCCATCAATTACTTTACTTTATTTCATCACATTTTGCAGTGAGTCTCAAATTATTACCATCTTATCCACTGGCAAGATAATGATATATTTAAAACTTGAGCTGCAAAGCTTGATTATAATCTGGAGATGAAGATTCAAAGAGGCAATTACAGTGACCACATGGATATCACTGAACAACCACTGCAGACAAATGGCTATTACTGGATGGAATTAAAGTAAAGGAAGTGATCCTGCTGTGATGGGCCGCACACTCTGTGGACCAGATATAGGGTTGCAAAAATGGGTGGCAGTGGCACAGTGATTAAAGCATTTGCTCAGCACCAGATGGTCAGAGGTTCAGTCCCCATTGTGCCCACACGTTGCACCAGTCAGCTGACACCTCTGATGAAGCTAGAAATCCTACTACTGAAACATGTTAGCAAAAAATAGCTTTTATTTTCTTAAGACAAAATTAATTAACACCATCTTTTGGGTCTCTATAGTGACAGTGAATGTTTCTGTAAATGTGTACTGCCATGTACTTGGTAGAACACAAATAAAGTCCAGTCACAGCCCCACTTTTCATGAGTCGGCTCTTTTGAACGATTCCTTAACGTGAGTGGTTAGAACTGGATCAAATATTTTTTTTAAACTGAGTCTTTTTCTTTCTAATTTAAATGCATTTTTATACTGATTACGATACGATAAACCAACAAGAAAATCAGCAGAGAAAGAAGGTGAAACAGGTGACAGCTTTCTGTACAAAAAGCATATTTGGAATCATAATAACAGTTTAAACAAATCTTAACCTTGGTCATTTATCTCCATGATGTGTTTGTAGATAAAATGAGTTCTCACATTGGCTTCTGTCATAAAAATAAATGATAAAAGAGACAGTCTTTTGAACGTCTCTCTTTGAAGTGATTGCATCCAAAAGGTTTCTGGATCCTGCAAAGGTGCCAAAAGTCCCATCACTACTCTTTGGTCTTTGAGCATTCATAATTTTCACACTTCCTTGAAAGAGTGGTGCAATAATTAATATGTGGTCAACATATATGTGTGAAACCCATTAATGAGCTCTCCAGCCAAGTACTGGAGACGCTGTCCAAGTCTTAGTTAGTTAGTTAGACCATTGCTGTCCAACTCTTTTTGTTATTATGTCCAATCCAGCAAGGAATAAAATAGTATTCCTCCAATTTAGTCTGCTCCAATGAAGAGCAGCTTTTGTGGCTAAACAAGACCATCAGTGTCTCCCTTGCACTGATATGCTCCTCTGGCTTCCAATCACATGCTCCTTCATTAGCTCCTCTCCTCTTCTCACCTCATTGGCCCTTAGAAAACACACACAAACACACACACACACACACACACACACACACACACGCATACGTACACACAGGCAGCATGCAAGGAGCTCCTCTGACTTTAAATAATGAGAGAGCTGTCACATCCGATCCGTGTCCATGCCGCCTCATGGCTTGGTGGTCAGCCGGACAGACGGGAGCAACCACTGGCGGCTGACACCCCTTTGGACATATGAGGACAGAGGGAGGGAAGAAGGGAAGGAGCGGAGGGGAAAGACGAGGAGAGAGGGGAAGAAGAGGGAGGGGTGGGGTTATGTCTACAGAGAGAGCGGGAGAGGAGAGGGGGAAGACGGAGATGGACAGAGCTGTGGCCTCCTGTCTCCCAAAGCGTTCAAAGACTGAGCTGCTAAATGCCAGGGACACGGGAAGAGTTCATGAAGGAATAAACAAGGAAGATTTGTGAAAGGCATGAAAGAGGAATACACATTGATCCTGACATCACAAGGAAATTACATGTTAAATAATTACAGGTACAAGTATTATTACTACTAGTACTACTAACTAGATAAAAAATAAAGACTGTCTTAAGTATTCTGAGATCTTCATTTGTCTTACGTCAACATGTAGGACAAAAAAAATTAACTTGTCATCACTTGTTCAAGGTTAATTGTGTATCTTGTGTCCATAGATCTGCTTCAGGGAGCACCCAAAGACTTCCAAAAGTTGTGCCTGGATCACTGTCATGTGTGCCAGGCTGAACGATTTGCTCACTGTGCAGGTTTTAGGTTAGCAAGAAAGACTAGCACGCAATGTCAATTCAATTTATTTTTGTAGAACCCAAAGTCACAACAGTCAACTTAAAAATGTGTCGATTTAACAAACGAAAAGTTAGAAAATGAATCACTGAACATCCATCCATGCATTTACTTCAGCTTATCCAGGGCCGGTTCATGGGGGCGGCAGTCTAAGCAGGGACTTCCGAACTTCCCTCACCCCAGACACGTCCTCTAGCTCCTCCGGTGGCATCCCAAGGCGTTCCCAGGCCAGCCGAGACACATAGTCCCTCCAGCGTGGCCTGGGTCTTCCCCATGTGCCTCCTCCCTCCCTCCTGAACAGTCATTTCGCAATAAAAGTCGACCAATCAAGGACCAACATTCACAGGATAAAAAAAGTCCAGACAACCCCCATTGAAACAGAAATCACAGAAAACATGCAAATGGATAAGTGCCTCAGAGCGCCCCCTGCCCTCAGATTCCCCTTCTCAGAAATTAAAACCATAATCAAACAAAGAAAAATCTCACAATCAAATCCAAGTTGTTAACATTACTTTGAATACTCCTTCCACATCCTTTATTTACCTGTCTGCAGTAGGGCTAGCAGTTCATCGACTTGTTAAGAAAAGTAAAGCAGCTTGGTGACACTGTAAGCCCACAGTTAACTGCAATCTCACCCCAGTCATCCCAAATACGGCTTTGTAGAACGTACTTTGTAGCAAGCTCAACAGCCATATTTATTTCAAGCAAAGAAAAGTAGAAAAAAGTGGGAAGGTAGAAAAAAAGAGAGAGTTGAGGAAAAACGATAAGCAAGAAATCCGGTGAGATAAAAAGAAAATGAGAATGAAAAGTTGCACAACAAAACAGGGTAGACTGGATAGGAGATAAGAGAAGAGGTGAGGCTGCACCGTGAGTCAAAGGAAATGGTGGTAAAAGCTAATTCCACCCAAATAATGGCATGAGGCAATCCCCCCGCGAGACAAAGAGAGGAGAGAGGAGACGGAGCAGAGGGACAGACAGGATTGGAAATGTGGCTGTTGTCCAGTGGAGGTCACAAACCATTAGTGTCACTGCAGCCTTACTCAGACCCCACAATCAACTCCGCCAATGTTTCAGACAGGCTACCACGGCAACTGTATCCGTGGAAATGACCAATTACAGTAAATGCTAAGTTTACTATAATTCTCGTTTAAAGACAGTGCTGTGTATTTTTAAAGTGCATGAAATTTGCTAAATTGACCTCATTCAAGTAATCCTGTATTCTGGCTGCCTCTCCAGAACTGATCAGCCAAATTACCTACCATAGAGCACTTTAGCTTCACACAAACCACTTCACTTTTCAATGCGAGAAAAGCCCCCTGCTGGTGATTTCATGAGGTCCCAAGAGAAATGCCTTAAGCCCTTTTTGCACAAGCCCTATTCGCATGGGATTAGTTTTACCCAGAATGCAAAATTGAAATTACCCCTGTGTTTTTGTGTGTATTTGTAATGTCAGTAAACCACCTATTACATATTTGATTCCAGAAATGGCACACTGATAAACACCAAAACAGGATAAGAGCCTTTTAATTCATCATGTCGCCAACACTGCTTTTATTTTAAGCTTGTTTTTTTTTACCGGAATGCATCAAACCCATAGACTGTATAAAGAAGTGGACTAAGTGAGTGTGACGTCACCCATAGCCTTCGTATGTTCGCAACTAAACAGCCAATCCGGAGCCAGGCTGTTGAAGGCAACGCTCCTGGTTTTGCAGGGACCAGGGGCTTAGCAAGACTATTGCTAGTGGGAGTGACCTCAGGGAAAGATGGCACCTGATTTGTCTGTTATTAATGTTCATACCTTGATTTAGGGACCAAATAGTGAAATGAAAAAACAATAGACTATATATCTAAACGATACACAGTCTAAGGTGTCAAACATTGGTGATCAGTTGCAGTCTTTCTCTTTTAATTCATTCACGCTATACGACCCCCTACATGCCAACTTTACATACATTGCACCAAAAGCATCCAAACTTTTCCATAAATGCTCCATGCTACTCGGTCCTCCGTTGCCACGACAATGGGATTAGACTTCCAGGTCACGTCTTTACTGCAGTTTGTGGTGCATTTTTTACGTTTTAAAATACTGAATTGCAGTATAGTCTGTGGCAAAGTGATATTAATTGAGTTGGCATCTGGACATAAAATGAGCCATAGAATAACTATTAGAAAGATAAGGCAAGTTTATTTGTATAGCGCAATTTGTACATAATCAAAGTGGTTTACAGAAAAGGAAAGACATTAAAATCACAGCACAAATAGGTCCTCAGAGTCCAACATGGTTCATACGGCACTAACATGTCGGAGTTGTACTTTCGTGCTAGGCTTTGAGTTTGCAGAATTGCAGGAGGTAAAATTTTGAAGAGTTTTTACAGACATATTTACAGACGATACGTGGACTAGAAACACAGCAGATATTCATTATTATTGCAATTTACCAGAAGACTTCAGGTAAAACTAATCCCTGCGAATAAGACTTTATTTTAAATTAATCTGGAAGTACCAAGACGTCAAATTTAGTCCACAAACCTAATAAATGTTTAATTGTGAAAAAAAATATAGCTGCTGATGTCAAAGGTTATTTGATCTGGAAATGCAAAATACAAGTGAAAATACTTTTAGAAGACTAAATTCATAATGAACAAATAGTTTATTAAGAATGGATGAGACTTAGTACTACTGAATTAGGAGTTAAAAGTTGGGGTAAGTAGATAAGCTTGAATCATTCTCTGAGCCGGATCTAACCTTCAGGGGGGCCTAAGCAAAATTTAGTTTGGGGTCCCTCGCTACTTCAGTGCCACTCAGGGTATATTACGGATTTTTCACACGCACCGCAACATGATGCAAACAACTGTCATCATCTGCACTAAATGTATCTGTAATACCCACATCAGACAGTGAAGTACAAAGGCATTTATAGAGGCCGAGAAACCGCTAGCTACAACAAGTAGTTTTTCTAGTGCTGTTTTCTTGTGCGTTTGAATGTATTCCAATTTGCAAAAGTGCGATTACGTTTATTGATTCTATATTATAAATGATGTGGCAGTGCCGCACTAGGCCCCTAAACATGCTGTAGGATGGTCTACAAATGAATACCTCAACATAAAACTTTGATTTAGTCATTATAAATATTACAGGTTCAACGTCTCTTTATCATAATGTGATTAGGACCTGTACACTGCCATGGAAACTTTCACTTTACTTTCACTTAATGATCGCGGTTTTTGAGTTCAATAAAAACACGAAAAGTTTGGATAAATATGTAAATTAAAAATATTGATATGTGTATAATCCATCCATTTTCTTCCACTTATCCAGGGCAGCAGTCTAAGCAGGGACTCCCAGACTTCCCTCACGCCAGACTCGTCCTCCAGCTCCTTCAGTGGGACCCCAAAGTGCTCCCAGGCCAGCCGAGAGACATAGTCCCTCCAACATGTCCTGGGTCTTCCCCGGGGGTCTCCTCCTGGTGGGACATGCCCGGAACACCTCCGTAGGGATGTGTCCAGGAGGCATCCTGAGCAGATGCCTGAGCCAGATCAGCTGACTCCTCCCGGCGTGTAGGAGCAGCGACTCTACTCTGAGCTCCTCCAGTGTGGCCGAGCTCCTCACCCTATCTCTAAGGGTGCGCCTGGCCACCCTATAGAAGAAATCCTTTTCGCCCGCTTGTATCCGCGATCTTGTCCTGTGTATAATATGCACGCAAATGTACAAACACAGCAAAGCAAAGTGGAAAGAAGCTTCTCTCAGTATCAAAAGTAACCACTGCAGACTAAAGTTGCGGCTTTCTTGGCATGAAGCAGAGACAAACATGCAGTAAACTTACATCATGCTGTCCTAGAGTCCGCACGCTGTCGCCGAAATATGTTTACGAGCGAGGGAGGAGGGAGGAGTCGAGGCATGTAGATTGACAGTTAGACATGAATGATGAAACTAGCGGGACTTGGACAGTGGAGCCCTTCACAGCTGCGTATAGGAAGACCCGGCTCTGATCAGTCTTAATAAACAATTTTCTCATTATGAATTAAGTCTTTGATGCTTTATTATAACCAATTAAGGTGTGTTGCCAATCCTTCTTTATGAGTGTACTGTTATGTGTACAGCGTTGGCCTTGTTTTGCTTATTATAAATTATAGTCTTTCCTTCTTTGCACGTCAATAATTACCAAGCACAATAGTTTAAAGAGGTGGATGAAAAGCTTTTTAATTAATTCTATTTAATATTAATACATGTCTGCGTGTTTTTTTTTTTTTTATTTAACCTTTATTTAACCAGGATAAAAAAACTCATTGAGATTAAAAATCTCTTTTTCAAGAGTGTCCTGGCCAAGAGGCAGCACCAGCACAGACACAAGACAATAACACCACAATAACACACAACCAAGCATCATAAAACGAGTCCTATGTGAGACATTTACAAATTGATCGTTCTGTTTCAAGTTCAGTTAAAAGTGATTTAAAAGAGTTCAACGACACCAAATCCTCCAGTTTTAAAATCCCTCTGGAGTTCATTCCAGGAATGCTGGCTGCAGCAAAGCGAAAAGCCTTTTTCCCGAGTTCTGTGCGAGCTCTGGGCACCGAGAGCAGGAGCAGCTCCTGAGAGCGGAGACTGTAGGTGCTGCTGCTCCTCACCCCTATGGCTGCTGGAGATAAGACGGCACCAGCCCAGCAAGACATTTATAAATAAAAACATACCAGTGTCTCAGTCTCCGAAGTGTCAAGGAAGTCCAGCCCACACGGGCGTACAAGACACAATGATGGGTCAGGGACCTCATGTTTGTGATGAAACGTAGTGCACCATGGTACACAGATTGTCAAGAGCATGTAAACACTCAACAGAGGCATTCATATAAATCACATCACCAAAATCAAAGACAGGCAGAAAAGTGGCGTTTACAAGTTTTTTACGAGCCTCAAATGACAGACAGGATTTTATATGAAAATAGAAGCGCAGCTTTAATTTGAGTTTGTGAGTCAATTTTTGAATGTGTGGCTTAAAAGAAAAACAGTCATCGATTAAATGTAGTGTACACTTAAACCTCATGCCACTTCCTTCACTGTTTCTCGTCTAAATGAAGCATCATGCTTTCTAATACCCAAATAACTAAATGTGCCTGTATTTCCTACGGTACAATGCCTGCAGTACTGCGATTTCTTTAGAGTTGCTTCTGGTACTTGTCCCTGATGTAACCTTTTCCCCCACACAGCCCCCAGCCCAGATAAACTCATCATCTTTATTTAATATGGCCCCCGGTTAAGCATTTTAAGTCGGATTATTCTGACAGAAAACTTCCTTATTGGGTGTACGTGGTTTATACCTTTCTGCCCATCAACAGACAACGACACTACATTGTAATAAAATGGTAAATCTTGCACCGATTGTTTGCATTTTACACTCGATTTGATTTATGGTAGACAAATTTATTTAAATGTGACAGTTTTTGTACAGCTTAATGCCAAAATAAGATTTGTATTGAAAGAATGAACTGAAACAGACACAAAGACCATCTGCTTGTCGTTGGTGGTCAGAATGCATAACTATGTTTTGTGCATCAACAGTAGAGATCCTATATGTGAGCTATAACGTTTTATAGTTTGGACATTTTTCATCAAAACGGTACAAAAGGGGGTTAGGGTGGGTTAGGGTGGGTTAGGGTTAGGGTAAGTGTTAGGGTTAGAGGGTTAGCATTAGGGTTAGAGGGTTAGGGTGGGTTAGGGTTAGAAGGGTTAGGGTTAGAGGGTCAGGGTTAGGGTTAGAGGGTCAGGGTTAGGGTTAGAGGGTCAGGGTTAGGGTTAGAGCAGTGGTCCCCAACCACCGGGCCGGGGACCGGTACCGGTCCGTGACGAATTTTCTACCGGGCCGCCGACCAAAAACAGTAAATAATTTATCAGCGACTGCATTTTCTTTCTAGATATATAGAGGAAATATATATATAGAGGAAATCGCCACATAAATCCATTTGATATAACGACGAGTTTATTATATCGGTGCTAAATGTGTGTCCGCCGCACAACAGTCAGAGTGCGTCAGGGCAGAGGTCGAGGAGAGAGAGAGGGGGAGACCTTGTGAGTCTTAGCACAAACAGTAGAAGCTAAAGGAAAAACAGCTCTATGTGAAATATTAAGGTTTCTTGACATTGACTCCATATTCTGAAATGTTTGAAATGTTCATGAAAATAACACTTTATAAATGTATTTGTGGCGTATCTGAATTTTATTTTGAAAGCTCCTCTGTGCTCTGTGTCAGTGTGGCGCGTGAGTGAGAGGTGACGTGCGGGTGCATGTGGCGCATGTGGCGTGTGGTTGAGCGAAGAAGCGACGTGTGTGAGTCTGGAGTGGTACCTGGAGAAAGACGGTGGAACTGATGTGTAATTACTGATGTGTAGACATAGGGATGACAGTTCTTTGCACATTCCCTATAATCTGCCACATTTACACTACAACTGTTACAAATGCGGTTCCCCTCAAGTAAGTAAATAAATAAATAAATAAAGTTTTGTGTTTATGTGATATACCTTTTAATGTTACTTATCTGTTGTATTGTGACCCCTTTTGGCCACATGTTGCATCACATCATTTGTGTCTCTGTATTTAGCCATAACCAATTTGTTAGACCAATCTATCTTCATACATTCAACAAATAGTCTATTTTTATGCTGAAATGTAGTAGATATCTAGCTGCATGCATGTTTATACAGGTATAGTCTGCGTCTGCAACCCCAGGAGGCCGAGAGATGGTGCCAATAATGGAAATAGAGGACAGCGTTTTTCCCAATAAAATCACAAATAAGCAAATTCCCCAGACAGTCTGGATGGGCTCAGCCAGAGACGCTGCTGCAATATGACTTGTGTGGCACTGGGGAGGAGTTCTACAGTATATGTGAGAGTGTGTGTGAGAGTGTGTGTTCATAAATACATTTTGGTTATAGTGGATAGATGGAGGATCTCCATGGTGATTTGTTTACTTGGATTAAATGTCACTTTTGGAAATATGTTGTTATACCTGGAATCCTTAGAGAGGGAAGTGCAAGTGCATCGGCGACAGACCAGCTCACCTGAGACGAATGTGTGTCCGCTCCAATAACATCTTCACCAAAATAGTCACGGTGATGCATCATATGTGCTATGTCAGCTGGGGATTCACTGTCTGCATATTTACTGTTAGCAAAATGCAACTAATGTCAGGTAAACACGTCGTAAATGTATTAAGTCGAGTGTGCAGAGTTCGCCATATGTCTGTGAGGCATTGAGCTTCTTTTACCATTCAAAGGCACAGTTAGCCTCCTCTTTGGGAACGATCAGTTATCATGTAATTGTACTCACTTTGATATTACTATAATAGCGTGTCCGGATGCCCACACTATTCCCTACTTTGGACACTATTTAGGGGTCTTGCCATTTTTGGTGGCGTTCAAATGGGCAAGGTTGTTGAAAAGCAGTGTACTCAAAATTTCCCGCAATGAACCTTGAAAAGTCGTGTTCAGCAGTGGACAGGGACAGTTTTTTCTTGATTATGATTAAAAGACTTTTAAATAAACTGTGTCTGTCTAAAGTTGCTAGCATCAGCCACTTACCTTAGCTTGGGCTATTAAAAGAGCAATAATTTCCAAATCACAAACAAAAAGCTGATGAATCCATGACATGAGAGTCATCTTGACAAAAACGTGTAACTTAGAAATCAAGTTTTATCAGAGTTTAGCTAAGTGCAGGGCTGTGTAATGAAGGATTTGTTAGGGAGGACAAAGGGGGGACAAAGGGGGGACATTCAGACACAGCCTTTGTCTTTCATTATCATTCAGATTCAGATACTTTGGATTCCCTGTTTGGTTTGACTGTTCAGTTTGTTTCTCGTAGACTGCTCTGAAGATCATTTGTTTACAACTACATAATTCAGTTCATATTTATGGAAGGCTCTTTAGTGTAAACTGGTGAGTAACTACTTGCTAAACCATATTTATAGTTTGAAACATAATTCTTGGAGAGATCACATCATTAGCATTTCAGGTCTGTTGTGTTGTGGCTGCAGTCCAGAATTTCACCCGGTTGTACGTGGCTGACCTGTGGTTGTCAGAGAAACGGTTCGCTGGTGGGTGCACACACCAGATATGTCATGTAAAAAAGTCCCAGGAATAATTAGAATAAGACAGAGGCTGATCATTTGCATTAAAAGCATTAGCATAGGATTAAAAATACTGCATAAACAATTTAACCTCACCACTGACCTTATTTCATCCAGCTGCATTTCTGATGAACTCTTACTAGTGCGAGAGTTTAATTAACATTTTTCCATGTAGTAAGCAACTGAGAAAAAATAAAATAAATAAATTAGTAATAATAATAATATTAATAATAATATAATAATAATAATAATAATAATAATAATAATAATAATAATAATAATAATAATAATAATAATAAATCAATACAATTCAGACCATATTTTCCAAACATGATACTGAATATTGTTTTGGCTAGAATTATATACACATTTTTAAAAGTTATTGATTTTAATACATTTATAAGCAGAAGGCCTAGATTAAACTCCCAAATGACAACAAATTTTGCATAGAAACATTTTAAAAAGACAAAAGTCAATAACTTTCATTTTGTTTGTTTCAGGGTAAGAATAGTCAATATTGTTTTAATTGTGCACAACTGAGATTTTCTAAATTCTGATGTTGATGCTTAGAAAATCAAATAACTAAACACTTGCTGGTCTTGCTTAGCATGGCTCTGAAAGCTTACAAAAGAAGGAAAGAAAACATTTGATAATTCTTCCCCCCCCAAGAATTTCCTGGGATTTGGGACACCTTTCAAAAGTTTTTTGGCACACAGCAATTTGGTGAGCAAAGCACTTGCTATTTCTCACTGAAATACAGAACGTGGCTTGTTAAGGGGCCCATATTATGCTGTTTTCTGATCCATGTTATAAGGTTGTTTCCTCATCATACATTCATTCTCACATTTTGAACACACCGATCCGGCATATTTAGGCTGAGTTCTTCTCTCAAACAAAGCAAAACACTCTGTTCCACCTCGTGATGTCATGTTGTAATATAGGAAGTGCTGTGCTTTTAAACTCCCACTCACTTAAACAGCCACATCAAATCAATAACGTCTGCAGCTTTTTGCCATCTAAAAAAAAAAAAAAAAAAAAGCAAAAATGCACTAGGTTAGACTACTGTAACAGCCTGCTCACTGGCCTCTCCAAACGAGGCTTAAAACAGCTGCAGTACATGCTGCTCGGGTCCTGACTAGAACACATAAGTCCTGTGCTCAGGTCACTGCACTGGCTCTTGTAGCTCAAAGAATAGACTTTACAGCAGCTCTGCTTGTGAACAAGTCTCTCCATGGACCAGCACCAAAGTACATCTCCGACGTGTTAGTGCCATATGAACCATCTCACACTCTGAGGACTTCAGGGACTGACCTCCTGCTGGTGCCCAGAGTCAGGACTAAACATGGAGAATCAGTGTTTCAATTTCATGCAGCTAAAACCTGAAACAGTCTTCCTGAAGATGTGAGACAGGCCTCTACTGTGACAATGTTTAAATCCAGGCTCAAAACAGTTGTTTTATTCTGCACTCTTCTGTTTTAATGGTAATCTTATGATGATTATTTGTAATTAATTACATTTTGATTTGTGTGATTTTAATGTCGTATTCTGTAAAGCACTTTGAATTACCTTGTGTACAAATGGTGCTGTACAAATAAACTTGCCTTACCTTACACCTTCATTAGAATCATTGGGATAATTTCAGTTTTGGAATTGCCAATCTTCACTAAATTAAAGGTTAACTTGAAAATTACCACTTCATGACATCACACAGTGGAACAGAACATTTTGAGCTTTGGAGATGGAGACAGACAATAATAAAGTGTTACTCAAACATGTGTGAACGGAACAAAACACAACTCCAGGTATGTTTCTGAGAAGATAACAATATACTAACATGGCTTAAAGCTCACATGAGTCAATTTTGCATAATTTAGGACCTTTGACATTGCCATCATTTTATTATACGAACAATACAGCAAATCAGATCTGGAAAATCCGCCTTGGACAAAAAACCTTGGCTGTGAACTTGATGGAGATATACACAACACGAGCAACAAAGGCCATAACTGACAACACCCCCCATGCATTATTCAGGGCGATACAAATAGGAGGTAACCTGCAGAAACTGGCTTCTGAGAGAGGGTTCGGAGCTGTAAAGATGATGGACAGCCGCTCCATCTCAACCCTGTGAAGACGTTGCATCATTACCAGCTTGTATAAGGATGTGTACAGCGTGCCCCAGGGCGACGCCGACTCAAGCTAACGTGTCCATTCTCTCGGGTGAAGGCTGCTATCCTCAGGTACAGCGTTGCATGTGCTCTCTTATGCAAATAGGACCACTTCCTGCCAGAGGGGATGAGTGGGTGACAGATCTGTGCTATTATGTTGTAAAGGAGTTGCCACCTATTTTAAAGTGTGCACTTAATGTCAGCAGCAGCATGGAGGAAGAATGAACAATGTGAATGCCTTTTGCTAATGTGTAGGAGAAGCGTTTGGAGAGTAGAACATTGAATGAAAATGTGAATCTATTTTTAATATTTATTGCAGTGGAAGATTCAAACTACTAGTTGATAGAATTCACTAATGAAATGGTGGTGAACAAGTGACCATGATATAGATGGAGAGAAAATCCTGGCTCTGTTCATATTGGATGCACACATTACGTCACATCATGGGGCTTCTGATTTGCCCCAACCTGCTTGTAATCTTTGTATGTAACAGTTAACGTTAAATGTGCCACGGCTAGGCTTGGTCAGGACTACCTAAGCTGGAGGATTCTGAATATGGTGCATGCTTTAGTGTGCAGAGGAAACCCACCCAGATACAGAGAGAAACATCATACTCTGCACAGATAAACTTACTTGGCCCAGGGGTCAAACCTGTAACCTTCTTCCATAGACTGTACATATAACTGGTCATAGATAACGCGCTAGGTGCCACTTTCCAAAAAGAAAGTGACCATAGGCGCGCTTCTCGCTCTATCAGCTCTGGCTCCAATTCAGTTTACATTGAAAAAAATGTCACTACTGTTTGTATTAACCTGCTCTACATGATCCTGGTGGTTTTATTCCTCTATTTCGCCCTTAAATGAAGACATGAATATTAATAATAAACAAATTAGGTGCCTTTTTTTCCCTGAGGTTGTCCCCCCTAGCGTTAGCAACAGGTTTGATTGACAGCGTTGCTAAGCGCTCACTCCCTGCTAAACCAGTGGTGCAGGCAGGAATGGGGCATTATCTTGAACACCCTTACTTCAGATTGGCTCTTTGGCTGCTATGATGCTCGTGGTCAGACTTTCAAATGTGCAACTTTGCTCCAAAGTCGCCCCATAATTGCTAGCATTGACGAGCTTCATATGACTGGGTGACGTCACACTCACTTGTCTTCCTGTGAGCTGAGAGTGCTGGTGCCAGTGTTGTGTCGCATATGATATTTTCACATACAAAGAAATGTACTTATGAAAGCCTGTGTAAAAGAATCGTATTTGTGATGTCTCCTAAGGACACTTCTGAAAAGCAGCATTTGTTGTCGCTGTGAGGATAAAATCTGTCTGTTTCTCTAGACTGACAATACAACGCAGTTCCCCTTCTACTTTCAACCCAGTTTGAATAGAATGTTTATATGTACTCCAGCCTGGACTGCGCCTTGCCTCATCTTGTTTCTAAAAGATTAAAAGGACAGAACTATTTATGTGTTGTTGAGAGCTCAAAGTGGGTGTTTTTTCTTAACACTAAAAGTTGTATCTTTAAAGAGTTCGCTGCCTCACGGAGAGTTAACTTCACTCCGCTTATCAAAGGATTTTCGGCAACAGTCTTTGCTTTGTTCCTTGATATTCAGACTTCAAAAGTGGCGATAATGTAGGCAGTCTATTCATTTATTCAGCTGACTTTGGGCATGGGTGTCTTTTAATTGAAAGACATAGGCTGGAACCTTATATACATCTAAACATCAATAGAAGAGTGTTTTACATACTGTATTTCCTTTCTGACATTTGAAGCAATCAGTGGCTATTCACAATTTTTGGCTTATACTGATTGAAAGAAAAGGGTAACTCACACACTGATAAGATATACAGTGGAGAAAAACAGCCATTTGGTTTGGCTAAAGATAAAACTTTCACTAAAATCATTGCACTCATTCACATTCCACTGTTTATGTATTGATTTTTAGGGTTTGGCACGAGTCTCTTTCTTTACAACTATGGGGCTTAAATGGATATACTTTGGACAGCAGCCAATCATTACAGGACTTGAGTGACTGTGACTCAGGCCATCTGTCAGGTCAGGTGTGGTCATCTTAAAACCAAAAAACTGGGCTGTACGTGCTGCTGTGCACTGTGCAGTTTCAGTGTCATTAGCTCCTCCCTTCAAATCGATATAAGGCAGTGTCCACCAGCAATCTGACCAGAACTGAAGAAGCGGCTTGGATGAGCAGCAAAACGTCTTCACTCTTACAACTTTTTGTCTGGTTGAGAGATTTAACTTCTTGCTTTTTTCCAAAGGCTGTACATGGTGCGTAATTGGATGAGTGTTAATTGGAGAGGCTGTTGGGGGAGAACGGCAGGTCGTGAGTAGCTTGGAGTGTGAATCAGGATGCAGTGTTTAAGCCTGTTGAGACTCAATGCAATACAAGGCAACTGTATTATTCTTCTGTTTTACCAGTAGTTAGTTATCTGTTGGTCTATCAGTTATGAAGTCACTTTTGCAGGGTAATTCCTACAAAAAAATGGTACTCAGGCTGAAATGAAAAGTCGTTTCTCAACAAGTGCAAAATAGCAAATGTAATAAGCAGTGTTGGGAATAACGGCGTTAAACAATAACGGCGTTAGTAACGTTTTGTTTTTTCACTAACGGAGTAATTTAACTAATTACTTTTCCCAGCGTCCCAACGCCGTTACCGTTACTGACAGTAAAATGTGGCGCGTTACTATTACTTCAGTTCACTCTGCTCTTCATCAGAGAAGTCTCTCATCTAAAGGAGCTGCAGCGCTGTTGTTTCTTTGGTGAAAGAGGCTCGGGGTGAGAGGTTTGTTTGAGATGAGCGAGGCGGGCGCAGAAAATCTCGTGAGAGCGAGTCCGCCGCAGGCCGTGTCTCAATTAACCAAAGTGCCTTAAATCCGCCGCTCGAACGGGGCATTTAAGCCGCGCGGTACTTCGACCCGCACTTCGAACAGAACATGGTGCATTTGGCGAATTGGGACACGGCCGCAATTTTTGAGCGAGGCGAGCGCAGCAGCTCTCCACCGACTGCGGCCGCATGCATGGACTACAAACGCTCAATGCATGATGGGAAATGGTGTCCTGTCACACGTGCATTGACAGCTGATTGGGTCCGAGTTGAGTTTTGATCAGAAACTTGACGCCCTGACGCACAGCTGCCTCCTCCTCCAACTTTACACAAACTACTGCCACATATTTGATATGGACATATGTTTTAAATGTGACTGAAAGTGTCCAGGCTGGTGTCAGATATGGATCACTTTTAAACAAATGCAATATAATTGCAATCTGTTAGTGAAATAAATGTTAAAGGTTCACATCTGTTTTTTGTTTTTTTTACATAGTAACGGCATAGTTACTTTGCCTAGTAACGAGTTACTTCTCCCAAAAAGTAACTGAGATGCTAACTCAGTTACTTTTTGGGAGAAGTAACTTGTAACTATAACTAATTACATTTTTGAAGTAAGATTCCCAACACTGGTAATAAGTATATTAATAAAAAAAAAAAAACCCATCCCCTCCCCATTATTACAATTCACTGCTACATCAGATAGTAAATGGTCACATTTTTACATAGCGCTTTTCTACCTTCAAGGCACTCAAAGCACTTTACATCATACTCTCTCCCATTTACACACATATTCATACACCAGTGTATACAGACACTGGGGGCGCCGTGGGTTAAGTGTCTTGCCCAAGGACACAAGGACAGTATTCACCCGTGCGAGCTGGAATCACACCGCCAACCTCTAAATCAGCATAGCATTTGTTTCACATTCTTTGACATACTCAGTCATCCATTCACCTAATCATCAGGAATCAAACCTTCAACTTTATCACCCAACGGCATAGGTAAAAATCCCTAGCTGCCTCAATAGCCGCAGGTCTTAGTCCTCTTGTACTTGTATTTTATCGCAGGAAAACAAATTAGACACAACAAACATCTCCCAAGTATCCAGCGTGTACCACTGAGTTAATTTGCAGATGCCCCGAGTGACCTACAATCTTATTTTGGACGCACACTCCAACTGACACATGCTCTCATCAACTTCCACCCAGGATAATTACAATCCACTCACGTAAAAATCTGTCATTCAAAATTACAGTTTGCGACATGTGCACTAACCATAACTTAGATTCATGCTTGGTAATCTTTTGCTATTACTGCTCAGTGAGTTTTCCATTACTGTGTCCCAACTGGGATTTTCTTCAAATATTCCAGTGACATTCTGGAGGCTTCCCAATTATTTCTGCGTGGCTTTATCTCTATTGTGGTGCAGCCTTCCAGTTACAGTATGTTGCTCCGATGCACGTTGTAATTGACCTGAGATTGGCTGCTTGACTGACAGCTATTGTAAAAACATTGCATTATATTGTGTGGCGATGTAATGTGTGCTGCGTGTAAGGTACTTATTTTCACCCCATTTCCTTCTGTACTTTAATGGGGTTTTGCAGCATTTCCATTATATAAGGTCTGTAATGATATAGTATGATATTGTTCAGGGGAAAGATACTTCTATAGAAACACTTAATGCTCAATAGCTCATATGTGGGAAGCCTGAAGCAAACCGACACACAAATGCACAGAGTTTCAATACAAGAGTTGTTCATTGCAAGCATCATATTCAATTATTTGCTCGAAGGTAACAACATAAACTTCTATTTCATTGGATTTTTTGCTATGAAATAAAAAATGTCAGTCATGTCTTTGTATATCAAAAGAATCTGATGGGTTATTTAGAAGCTACGCATAATTCTTTCGCAATATGGTCCAACTAAATGTAAAAACTTATCTTCATGAAGACATTATTGTTCAGTTTGGCATTAAATCTATCACCATGGAGACAAACAATTGACACCCCCAGGTCGAGTTACGGGTCAAATCTGTCGAGAGGACTCCCAGAAATCTGTAATCACATTTCCATGGAGATGTTGCTAATAAGTGAATGGGCTTTGTTGTTTTTTTTTAGGCCTACTATTATTACTATTGTGCGTTAATTATGAATCTGTTTCCCTTCCACCCACCAGGCGCATATAACATAATACAGGCACCATGGAAACAATGTGATCACTATGGGGCACAGTGGCATGTCTTGAAGTCATTGTGTATTTAACTGTATAGACTCCTCCCCTGGCTTCTTCCCTGGTCGGGTGGATAAAGGAAACTGACAGAATAAATAAATGAACAGAGTTGAAGATGAAACGCTGCCTACTGGGGCACCTTGACGTCTTAAAGGGAATGTCTCCTGCTTGGGTTACACTATAGATGCTGTTTACAGTGAACAGTAGGGCTTTCATAATGGCCGCCCCCCTGTTTCGGGCTCATTATTTGTTCTTCCCTTCTTTCCACAAGCCTTAATCCTGCCTTTCACCTGTCTCTGCTAGTGTCACCCATGCAGCAAGAGCCCACAAGCCTCTACCAAAGAAGCACAACAACCTTCATCTTTTCCCATCCTCGTTTTGAAATTGCTGCCTTTGCACTGCACCCTTTTCATGCTTTTCATTCAGTTTGTATTCTCAACTTCCTGTCACTCCATCTTTCTGACAAAAGTTTACCTTATCCAACTCTGCAAATCCATTTAAGTGTCCCTGGACAGTCAGAAATTTTACAAGGACATTGAGGTGTCTAACAAAGTAAACAAGGAAAACTAAGGCAAAGTAGAGTGTCTCAAACTGTGGTATGTGGACTATTGGTTGTACGTGGACTTTTCCAAGGGTATATCAGGGGCATTTGAGAAAAAAAAAGAAAAAATCATTACTGTTTTGTTATCGGTAATGAACTTCAGTTAGGGGAAAATTTGAAAGAAGAGTTTAGTTTTCGAGTAATGTGTTAAACCTAGGTAGTCCATGAATTATCTTTATTCTTTGCCATTGTTCTTGATGCAGACCTAATCTGGGATAATTACTGATTAAGTTTTAACACGTCCCCTTGCAAGTTCGAGTAAGGTTTAGGACTTGTTTCTAAGTGATGTGACGTTCGTGAACAAGTCGGCTCTTTTTAATAATTCCTTAACGTGAACGAATTGATCAGGATCTAATTTTTTAAATAACTGAAAATAACGTTTTCTTTCTAATTTTTATGCATTTTTACACTGATTAACACTGAACCGACACAAGAATTAGCACAGAAGCAGATCAGGCAAAATGAATGAGAGATTTGTGCACAAAAAGCATATTTGATAACATAATAATGGTTAGTTTTTAAAATTAGTATTATTGTAGTGCAACATTTTATTTCAAATTTAATCATTCAACAGAATAAACACTCACTCCCACTCTCCGTCTGAATCAATTCAAACACATCTGAAGCTTGGTCGTTTCTCTCTGTGATTAGTTAGATAAAATGTAGATCAAATTACTTCTCACACTGGCTTCTGTCATGTAAATAAACAGTAAAAGAGCCAGTCTTTTGAACAGCTCTTTGACATGAAAAGATGCAAAAGATTTAGATCCCACAAAGGACCCAAAAGTCCCATCACTACTGGTTTCATTTGGGCTCTGACCTGGTTCATCCTTGATTAGCTCTGATTCAGTCTGTCTTTGATTCTCCTGTGTTAAATATACTGTCCTTTTCACTGTGGCATTAGCACTGAGCATTCAGGATATGGATGGACAGTTGCAATTTTTAGTGAACAGTTTGCGAAACACAGCACTAGAGAAACAAAGCTCATGATAAACACAGCTAGATTTTTTTTTTATCCAAATGTGCCTCCATCTTTTCCCTGCCTTTTGTTTTGCTCTTTTATTAATAACGCTCATTTGTTTCCTGGCAGTCCAATACTGTTACAGAAATTGCCCGAGTCAGCTTTACACATTAATGTAGTCAGCGGTGCAGCTATTGCTCAGATTATAGCTGACTGTTTTGTTTTGTTCCTTTTTCATTTTGCATATATATTTTTTCCCAAACTATTATCCTGCAGTGCATAAAAGTAATTTTATTTTTCCGGCTATAATCAATATGATGATAGATGCACGGAAACGCAAGCTGTTTTTGTCATTAGCCTGTTTTGATACCGTGTAATCTGAAATGATATAATTTATGCCGTCATGCAAATGCCCCCTTACATGCCTATTATGTGTTTATAAACGGGTTATATTGTAATTTGTACAATGCATTTTTCTCCCGGACATCTGCGCACATAATGGACACAGGTGCTGCTAATGGGCAAGCAGAAACGGGCCCTCTCTTCTGGTGTCACTTACTTCAATCATCGCGCGGCGGTCCACATTTTGTCCGTCTCGCGCCAAACAACCGCTTCATCTGCGCCCATCTACCCATCTATCAAGCACAAAGGCCCCTGATTGGCCACCGTGGACCCATCCTCATAACAACGCTCTCTGCATGGAAACTGTTACTGAGGAGAGAAAATTACCAAACCCGCCGAGATACAACCTGCTAAAAATAACTCCCATCAAAAATCCCCACTGCTGGTGCTGGTGTGTGTGAATGTGTGCGAGCGTGTGTGTTTGAATATGTGTGAGTGTGTGTGTGCGCGGAGGCCCGGAGAAGCAAAGTGAGAGGTAAAATGTGACAAGAGGAGATTGACTGACACTGCTAAACGCCTGGCTGATTGTATGACTGATTTACTCACCTCCTCCTGTCTGCACTAAGTGACTGGCATACATCACCCCAAGCACACAGGACTTTCCGGTTTTACATTTAAAAACTTTTCTGGTACCTTTGGGTTAGTGTGTCTGGTTCCAGCCACTGAGTTTCAGGTTGGTGGTTCAATTTTTGCTCTGACACAGCCCACACTAGCATTGTTCATTCGTTCCTCCATTGACCCCAATACAATGCCATGTTATTAGACTTCACTGCAACTTATCCACTTCTGTAACATATAACTTCATTTGAGGTAGCATTATGTCTTGGATCTTTCAGAACTAAATACTAAACTAAATACCACCGTCAACGGTTCTGTTCATTGTATTTATGGACAGAATTTCTAGGTGCAGTCTGCTGTTTGCAGATGACGTTGTCCTGATGGCTTCGTCGAGCCAGGACCTGCAGCAGGCACTGGGGCGATTTGCAGCTGAGTGTGAAGTGGCTGGGATGAGAATCAGCTCCTCCAAATCCGAGGTTATGGTTCTTGACCGGAAAAAGGTGGCTTGCCCTCTCCGGGTGAGTGGGGAGTCTCTGCCTCAAGTGGAGGAGTTCAAGTCTCTAGGGGTCTTGTTCACGAGTGAGGGACGGATGGAGCGTGAGAGTGATGCTGTCGCTGTATGGGACTGTCGTGGTGAAGAAGGAGCTGAGTCGAAAGGCAAAGCTCTCGATTTACCAGTCAATCTACATTCCAACCCTCACCTATGGTCATGAGCTCTGGGTAATGACCGAAAGGACAAGATTGCGAATACAAGTGGCCAAAAAGGGCTTCCTCCGCAGGGTGGCTGGGCGCTCCCTTAGACATAGGGTGAGGAGCTCAGTCACACGGGAGAAGCTTGGAGTAGAGCCTCCTTCACGTGGAGAGGAGCAGCTGAGGTGGCTCGGGCATCTGCTCAGGATGTCTCCTGGACACCTCCCTAGAGAGGTGTTCCGGGCATGTCCCACTGAAAGAAGGCCCCAGGGACGACCCAGGACACGCTGGAGGGACTCGGCTAGATGGGAATGCCTTGGGGTCCTACCGAAGGAGCTGGAGGACGTGTCTATGGTGATGAAAGTCTGGGAGTCTCTGCTTAGACTGCTGCCCCCGCGACCAAGTACCGGAAGCATGCATCTCTCCGTTTGGTAAATCCTCTTGTCAATCATGCTCTCTGGAATCGGGGAGACAGGAAACAGTTCCAGGCACATTCATCTTTGTAAAGTTTTGTCAATGCGGTGTGGTTCTGGCTGGCCAGGTAAGAAAGGTGAGGGACATAGATTGACTGGCACCACATCGAAACACTCGACCGTAGACTGTTTTTACTCCAGTCTAGAGTCATGTTGCTGGCATCACCCAAGCTGAACCTTCCTAATTCTAAAATTTTAAACCCCTGCTAGGCCCCTTTTGGCTAGTATTTTTGGCTTTTCCGTGCGAGAATACATAACCTAGAACTCAGGGTGGCAAGCAAACATCAAAAATGCATGGCTTGGAGTCAAAAGTTGAGTGGGTGAATGGGCTGAGTACAAGGTTGAGAGCCCAGTGGCCAATAGTGATGTGCCTAGCAAGGGTGAACTGTTATTTGGATGTGTTTCAGTCAGAAGTCTACATTGTACTTGTGCTGCATAAGGAACCGAAGTGCAATACTTGTGGCTAAGTACTGCACCCTTGAAATTCAAAGCTGTTCTGTATTTTTTTCACTGGACGCTATTGTCTAGAGATGTTGAAGCTTGTAATGTGAAAATGCCCGCAGGCCGGATGTCCCCTGGTATCTTTGAACTGTGAACTTGAAAATGCAGTGCTTTCTAAGATTTTTTTTTTTTTTTTTTTTTCAGAAGCTCAATTTTATTTTCTTCAAATAACAGAAGAACTAAAAAATGTTTCCAGGCAGGTCTGTCTTTCTGCAACTCAAGTAACATCTTATGAAAGGGGAAAATATCTTCATTTTTAACTTCACTTGAAAAGTTCACTTGAAAAAAGGGGATTTATGTAAGATAAAATTATTTAGAATTATATTTCAGTGGTTCATCCAAAATGCTTTGTGCTGCAGACATGTTTTTGTGATTTTTTTTTTATTGCTTGGCTTTAATTTCCTACACTTGAAAGCGGAATTGATGAAGGCCACCTCATGAATACACTTTTTAGGTACCTCATATAAATAACAGTTTTATTCTGTTTTCGGGCCACAACCACATGTCGATTGACCTGCTAAAGTGAGCAGTGCCTTTGGACTAAAGACTAGACTGAGGGACATGAGGAATAATGGTCTCCGATTGGTCCAACAGGTATCCGTACTTCAAACTCTGCCCCTGCAGTAGCATGTTTTGCGTGTTTCTTTCGTGATGTGACCAACTACTGGGCTTTGCAGAGGCCACTGGATGCAGCATTTAGATATAAGAGTTTTTGACCAGAAAGCTGCGGATTTACCTAGTTTACCCCAAAACTGCCAAAAAAAAAAATACTAGAAACAGTAGTTATAGATATAAACACCATATACAAAGTTTAGTAGCGGAAAAATGTGATTTTAGAGTTTAGTTCTACTTTAAATGTATAGAACACTTGATAGATGGATGGCGCATAAACTGTATTTATAAATGGAAACAGATAACCTGCTAGCTGACACGTTGATAGGAAGTGATTATGGGTCCATCAAGTCTGACTCCAGTTCACTTACCATTAGAAAACTGTCGCCCCTCTCTCTGTAACTGCTGCTGTCAGGCTCTTCATTCTGGTCTTTAAATGTTTGTATTAACCCGCTCTGCATGACCCTGGTATATTTATTTCGCTATTATGTCTGTAACTCAAGATCTGAACATTAATAATGGACTTCAACTACTTCACTCCAGATTGGCTCTTTGGTTGCTAAGATACTCGCAGCCGAAATTCCAAATATGGAACTTGGCTCCAAATTCACTCCTGTAACCGCCAGTCTCGATGAGCTTCATTTGACTGGAGCTGAACGCTATGGGTGACGTCACACTCACTCAGTGCAGCTCTTTAAATGATGGGATAGTTACATGTCTTTCGACTTCACTCCTTTACAGCAGATATAAGAGATTCTTCACCCATTCTCTTTACAAAATACATACGTTACATATGTTACAAGACAAGTCATAGAACATGTGACATCAGTGTCATGACGACCGAAGCGTCTAAAGCAGAGAGCAGCAGGTGGGTGCAGGCAGTGAGACATGAACACAGACGACAAGCGCTGTGCCATTCATCACTGAGGTCATGATTCAGACATTTTCATATTCGTAATGATAAACTTGGGTCTATTTAATCGAGAAGTCTGAAGTTGATCCCGTGTCAGTAAAACCATGCGGTTTCAAGCTCAGTTCAAATTCATATTTTGAAAAAGAAAGCAAGTTTGTTTGGTTGGTTGTTTTTAAAATTTGAAAATCCTGATCAATACAAGGAAAAAAAAAAACATCATCATTATTATATTTTTGTTATATTGCCAAGCTCTATTGAGGACGCTTGATGGTTCATTATTCACTTTGAAAATGTTTAGAAGAAGTATTTATGTCTTTACCCTATAGCGTCGGATGCTATTGCTGCCGATAGATTCGCGGTTGTGGACTTTCCGTTGCTGTAACTCCGCAACCAGTTGAGTGAGTGCAATGTTTTTGGATGGTGCAATGAATGGAATATGTGGAAAGTGCAATGAGTGGCATGTGCAATATTAAGTGGGATGTGCAATGAGTGGAATGTGCAACAACAGAATTGTGCAATTTTTATTTTAACCCTTCTTTCACCTCAGCTCTTAGGCCAACGGGTGGAAATTAACCTTTGGCTATAATCCGGCGTGTTTACGTTCATATCTGTCATGTCATGTCTGTGCATTAACATGCTTTGTCCCAACCAAATAAATGAAAATATAAAAATAAATAAATTGTGCTATCATGTAAATTCAAACAGCGTCTCAAAGCAGAGGCATGGGGCTCTTTAAATATGTTACTGTCATTATGGTAATGTGCTTACGTTTTACACAGGTGTCAGTTATTCACTGCATCAGAGGAAAAATAAGGATGGATATGTAAAAAAGAGGTAGTTGAAAAAGGCAGCACATGCTAATACTTCCTTTAACAGGTCTAGACGAGCTATAATGCTCTATAATGTGCTCAGTCCTTAAAGAGTACCCATAAGTGTCAGGACTCTTGTATCTCCCTCCTTTCTGCATTGTCTGTCTCTCCTCCCACCTGGGCGTCGGCTTACCTGATTTGACAGCTGGCGTAATGGATCCAATTTCCCTTTTTACCTGCAGTATAAATGATGTACGGTGAGGTTCGTGGCTGGTGCAGCACTGATGTTGTCACAAGTCCGTATAAAATAGCTCGAACAGTATGCAATAAAAAGCTGGTTGTATATTGTTTTTTATCCTTATTCTTTTTCCCCAATTTTCAATGGATTGAAGTCATTAAATTTCTTACCATTTTGTACGTCTGTTTGAAAAGAGAAAAAGAGTCTTTCGATCCGTAGTCTGGAGCAAACCATTTAGCTCCTTCAGCGCTGGTCTCTGTCCTTTAATTATAACCTCCTGCTTTGACCAAAAGTCCAGTTTAGAAAACTGCTTTAATATGTAATCTTCCCCCAATTTAAAAAGTAGGGCCAGACAAGAAGAAAAAAGTGAACTGCTAAAGTTGACTTGCTAACTCTAAATTGTAGTTTGCGACCCCTATTCTGCAGGAGTTGCAAGAATCCCTGGGCTCACGTGTGCCCCCTAACATGAGTCAGGGTAACTGCGTGCCTCACCCGGTGCCTTTTCACAGCCGCTTAAAGCAGCAGCATCACTGCTGAGCTACAGCACAGTCAGTCCATGTGAGGCGCGGCCTCCCCTGCCTCCCCTAACCGCATGTCACTGTATAAGAAGCCTGCTTTTTCACCCACTCCTCGGCAGTTCTTTGTTGATACTACTCCAGTTAGTAGATGCATTTGGCTCTGCAAGACAAGTTAACCTATCAGCATTTTTGTACTACAGTTACTTTGTTCTGTGTCCAGGTGCTTGTTATTTTTGGAAGCAGCCTGTCCTCTCCCTGCCTGTCTGCTTGCTAGCCAACTTAATACCTACCTGCACCTCTGGACCCCCCACCCTGATATTTTCCACATTTACCCAATTACAAGCCTGGACAATGAACACAACTACTACTGCTGCTGCTACTACTACTACTACTTACCAGTTGTGTGCTCCTTTTGGTCCTAAAACCGTGACAATAAGAGTGTTAATCATATTTACGTTTTTTTCTAACAGTATAGCATACAGCCATACTTTGTTGAGGTCACTTTCTCTTTCACAGCCATGGACTTGTACCGATGTCCTCTCTCTCAGCAGACCGGACTAAAGGCAGGATCATTTAAGTTACTGATTATGAATGTGACATTGAAATGATGAAACAAATCTGGTTCCGTTCTGAATCATGCTTTTTCTCTCAGGTCGGACATTTGCTATGCCTGCCGTACTCAAAATTATCTCCCAACTAAATTTGAGAGAAAATTAGTTTTATAAATCTCTATTAGAACTAGTCGAACTCTTTTGATGATCACATCTCTGGATCACGAGTGCGCGGGCTCTCACACAGCAGCATGTGGCCTGATGAAGATAAACTATATTCCGAAGAGTTGCAACATGTTACATCACGTTTAAAATGACTTCTTTCAGAGTTCAAGTTCAGGATTTTTATTTTTCTTTCTTTTGGTGCTTGAAGACACTCGGGGACAAACAGCTATAAACAGGAAACCTAAACCCGGCTCAGACTGTTTTGTTTATTTGCTGTTTTTTGCCCAAAGTCACATCCGCAGTGTCAGATTTCTGGAGGCCTCGTTCCCATTCCGACACTGCCTTGAGAACTTCATGAAAAGCCCCTGCCAACAGAACAGGCCTCTTCAAATAAAGTATGTCAAGCTAACAATCCCACCACTCCGCAATCCCCACAAACAAACATGCACAAATGCATTTTGTCAGCACAATATCAATACGTATTGGCATGGTGCTGCTGTGTCCTGCCATTCCTCCTCTCCACAGTGCTGCTCTCAGAAAAACGCCGTATATTCTGCCAGCTGGAAGCCTTACTGATTATTTAACTGCTCAGGGCTTAGCTTGGCAGCCCGCAAAGGGAGGCTGAGGGAGGAGAGCAGGAGGAGGAGAGTGGAATTAGCCAAGAGACAAGGTGCTCACGACTACATGCACGTCTGTGTATTAGCGCATGTACTGTTAATGTGTTAGAATTCACCAAGAACATCTCTGAGCAGCTTCCAGAACATGAGATCTGCTTCCCTGCTTCTGCTACAACCTTTCCTCTGACCGGGAATGAAACAAAGAGGCTATTCATGGGTTTCAGCTTTCTCTTACATGCAACATTTTGAGGACTATTTCCCATTCAAAAGATATGGCATACTGTTTCAAATTGTTAATTGCTATTGCAACGGTCCTAATTTTTCTTCATTCGGAAAACCCATGGATATCGGGTAGAAGATGAAGTCGTCCAACACTGTGGATCCCTCTCTTATTCGCTCCAGTTACCAACAGCCCCCCTCTCACCTCGCTTAGCGCTTCCTAAGGGCTTAGCTGCAAATAATTAGCAGATTAAATGAAAGACGAGAAAAAAGGCTGGGAATAGAAACCAAAGCAGGGATAACGCATCCAGTTTGAGAACAGCGAGTACAGGCATCAGAGAAGTGAGAAATTATACAAACACTGTGATTCTTATTGACAAAAACATTATTATAATGAGCACCATGGAGATAAACACATGGCATTTATTTGTAATTCTGCTGTGTTTAAGAGTGTGATAAGCAGCTTTCCTTATCCCAGTGCTATTTCTTTAATATGTGACTTACCTGATTGCTCCTGTGCTGAGATGGTCATTTAAAGATGCAGTATGTAACCTTTTCTACAGGAGGGCCCAGTACCTGGTTGTCTCCTTGTAGAACTTATAGCTTTTACAGTAAATGTTCCACACTATGACATTAAGCAGAGCAGGTCGTGTGGAGAGGTTAGAGGTAAGATCTTAAGCCCGAGCCCGACCCGAGCCCGACCCGAAATTTCGGGTCGGGCTCGGGCCTAAAATGTCAATCATTGCTTCGGGTCGGGTCGGGCTCGGGCTTCTCTCTCGCTGATTTTTAAAAAAAATAAATATATGTTTATAAAAATGTATACTAAAACGATGTGTGGATACTAAACTAAGGAAAACTTGTTTTAAAATAATAATAATAATTGCTATTTAACTACTAAACAGGAGCCGCAGAGCCAGAGCTGCTCTGCGCACGTGAACGCCGCCCTCTTCCCCTCTGCAAGTCCGCATCTATTTTCACCTGGTATCCCCAATATGGAGGAGCAAGAAGTCAAGGATAAACTAAAGACAGGAGAACTGAAAAGACAAACACGCACCGGTAAGAGTGAGGTGTGGAAAAGCTTCAAATTGATTGTTGAAAATGCTACAGAAACTTGCGTTGGCTTCGCTGAATGTGTCAATGTGGCGCTTTCATATGAGAGCGAAAAGACTGTCACCTCAACGCTGAGCAGCATTTAAACAACTGTACTGGCAGAATTGATGATCGTCAAACATCTATTTTATCATTTGTTTCAAAAAACGCCCCTCTTCGCGCTAAGCAGGCCATCACAGACAAGTGCGTGGACTTGTTATCATAAATCACCCCTCACCCCCTCCTCCTCACAAATAAAATATGAAATTTCGGGTTTGCTTCGGGCTCGGGCCTGCAAGTCAAGTTAATTGGTCGGGATCGGGCCGGGTCGGGCTTTAATACCCGCGGGCCGGGTCGGGTCGGGCTTGAATTTTTAGGCCCGATCTTACCTCTAGGAGAGGTCACCCTGCTCACATAAGAATGTATGATTCACAATAGACTCTGAGCTTTGCAAACCCATGTGATTGAATAAATGCAACACAGATACATCTAAACCAGGGGTGTCCAAACTATGACCCGGGGGCCAAATGTGGCCCTCAGACCAGTTTTTATTGGCCCTCACGCCTCCTGCGGAACTGGCCCAATTGATCATAAGCAGTACTTTTAACAGCAAATTAAACTATTTCTACCACTATATCCTCAAACATCACATTGCAGTGTGATACAGACCTAAAATTAATGTGTTTCAAGCCGTATTAATGCACAGCGACAGTGCTGTGTATAAAGGACTACACTGCATTTCACCCATCTGTGGCATCCGCTTGTTTGAGATATGGCCTTCGATTAAAAAAAAAAAAAAAAAAAAGTTTGGGCACCTCTAATCTAAAGAAGAAGTTCAAAATATACTGTGGGAAGTTCCATTTCAATATTCAGTTCATATTTTTTTATGACACTTTTCCAACTTCAAGCTACTGAAAGCACTTTACATCAAGGAACCACTCACCCACTCACACACATAGTCATACACCAGTGTACGCAGAAACTGGGGGTGAGGGGGGTTAAGTGTCTTGCCCAAGGACACAACAACAGTATTAATTTGTGAGATTCGAACTACCAACCTTTAACTCAGTGGATAAACGATCTATCAACTCAGCCACTGTCGCCCAATAAGCATCTCCATGACTGAGGTGTGGAATTCATAAGTTCCTTAGTGCACTATATTTCATGAATGTATTTGTTTGACTCAACCATAAAACTAAAATATAAGAAATGATGAATAAACAAAATTATATCAAAACACCGTTTGATACAGTGAATATATAATGACCATCTTTTTGGACTATAGTTTTTATGTTATTCTCCCCTCATTCAAAATACACATTCAAAAACAAGGTTGTGAATGACGCACTTTTAGACAGTCAATAGTGAGATATTTGTTAGTTCGTATCCTGTACTTTGTGAAAACAAGAAAACTTTTTAAATAATACAGCCAAATAAAATATCACTTTAATTAAACTATGGCAAAAACACATTTGAAGGTGTAATTATTAACACAGCGACCCTTTTGTAGGAAAAAAAAATTAATAACACAAACTACCTGCATTGTTTTGTGATGTGGAGACTGAAACTGAGACTGTGTGCAATGTTTTGTGGGTATGATGATGACAAATACATTTACATAAGCTGAAATTAAAACACATTTGTATTTAAAGAGCCTATATTACACCATTTTTTTATCCATGTAATAATGTTTTCTCATTAAAAACAGACCTGGAGTTGTGTTTTGTTTCATTCACACATGTTTAACACACAAACATAGTACATATTTAGTTCTTCCCTCAAACAGAAAACACTCTGTTCCACTTTGTGATGTCATGTGGTAAAACAGGAAGTGCTTCATTGTGTTTTTAAACTTCATACACCTTCACTAGAATCATTTGGATGATTTTAGTCCGGGAATTGCCAATCTCTACTGAACTAAAGGTAAAAGGTAGCTGTTAACTTGAAAACTACCACCTCATGACATCACAAGGTGGAACAGAGCATTTTGAACTTTGTAAATGTGGACAGACTACTAATAAAGGGTCACTCAAACGTGTGTGTAAATGAAACAAAACACAACTCCGGGTATGTTTTTGAGGAAGTAGCAACATTATAGCATGACTTAAACCTTGCAAGAGTCAATTTTGTGCAATATAAACCCTTTAAAAGAACTGAGGTCATTCCTATAAAACTGAAGGAGCTTTTAAGGCCTGTGTCGGCCCCTATCCTGTCTGAAATGGTGACATCTTCAGTTCTTGAACCCGAACACAAAACAACCTCAGATGTGATTGTAAGACTTTTTAAAAACTGTAATAAAAAAAAAAACAACTTTTAATAGTGCGGACAACGTTTCAAAGCCTGGATCAAACAACTAATTTGATATCAATCTTGCATCATTTGCTTCTAAACCACTACAGAGGACACATGTGGAGCTCTCCTTTAGAGATGATTATAGCTTTAGTGAGTTTATCCCCATTACCAAAATAGACTAGAAAAGGCTCCGTGCTTATCCTAGCTAAAATAAACACACAATTGCAGCCTTGTTTGAATAAGAATCTGCATGTGTCATATGTGGTCAGGCAAAACTTCAACTGGGAGCTGACACTATTGACATTTCATTTTTAGCCTATGCTCTCTAAGGACTTTGAGCCGGCTCACCCTCAAAGTGACCCTTTTTGCAATGATTTTAGATTTAGTGGTTCAGATGGTGAGCCACAACAGGAAAATAACCATTATAGGTTTAGAGAGAAAAGAAAATTGTGGTGTATTTTTGCATGGGTGTGTTCATTTCAGCATAATAAAACAGTAAAAGGACATTTCAATCTCAATGGGGATGTTTGAAAGAGGTTTTTTTTTTTGCTGATTCAGGAGTTGCTCAGTTAAAATGTGCCCGGATAACCTCAGAGGAGCCGTCTTGTGCGTGTGTGATTCTTTGCATGAGACTGTGAGGGGGCATTGGGGGTTAAAATAGCGTTGACCGAAAGCTACAATATTTTCACATATCCAAACATGTTTATCGCTGGCAGACGTGTTTAATAAAGAACGAGCTGAGTCGACAGCGTTTGTAGACAATAACATGTCCCAAAATGAATTTAGTAAATGGTGCAAATTGCCCATTCAGTTCCTATGGAGTATTCCCGACATGCTAAGTGAGCTCTTTTACGCCACAACATCTGCTGAAACACAAGTCTGCACCATTTTAGTTTGCATTTCTGGCAAAAAAAAACCCAAAAAAAAAAAAAAAAAAAAGGCATTGATTGAAAATGTATGAAGTGAAATAACTCCAGATGCCCTTCCAGACATATCAAAGATTACAAGAGATGGATGGGATTTTTATTGCTAATGCTACGGTAGGCCTAGGACTTTATTAGGACATTTTTACAACACAACATTTCAAAAGTGCTGCACAGAGTGAAGAGAACATCAATAAGAGCATAGCATAAAATCTAGCATAAGATAAATATAAAAAAGTAGGACCACATAGTTCTCATGCCAGGGTAAAAGCCAGGGATTTAAAAGCATCAACCAATGAACTGATAAAACAGTTTTGAGTCTAGATAAAAACTGAAGGTGATAAAACCTTCACCACCAAAAACACCAAGGTTTCTGACTGTCGGCTTGATGTGTTATTGAAGAGAGCTCGTGTTAAAATTGAAACTTAAATACATGCTTGGTTTAAAAACAGCTATAATATGCTTTTTGGATCACAACCCACAAAGGTAGAGACGCTCCTGTTTTTAGCCACGGTCCCTTTAAAGGTAACTCTACCTTATTTTACCTGTTTTAAAAATGTGAAAAAGTTCATTTGAAATTATTTGCAGTGGTCTGGTTTGCACATTATTGGTCACTTACCTTATCCTTTTGATCATACTTAAACAATCACCACTTTTAACAATTTTCAGGGAGTAGAGTGGAGTTTTTTTTGCCATCACGGTAATGCTAAAAGCAGCGTTTCCTATTTATTGGGCAATACAATGCTTCATAATTCGATGCAGAGTTCACGCAGCGAGCATATACATGGGGCTCAAATTCACGGGGAAAATAGGCTACAGGGCCTTTAAAGGGACCATGAATAAATATGGTCTACTTCAAATTCACAGCTGAGGTCTGCCATTTTTACCAATGTCTAAAATGCTGTAAGAAAGAAAATTATCCAAATCCTACGTCATACTGAGGCCTGTGAAATCGGATGTTTTACAGTAGTACAACAATGGCTTCGGTGGTCACATGACTCTTGAACAAATTCTACATTCATGATCGTACCACAGTGTCAAAACCATACTGCTATTTTACAAGTCAAGTCTGTACTTCATGACCCCTGGCACTATTAAAAGTACAGCACTGAAAAGAACGGCTATTTCTCCCCAGCTCTGAGACAGGCGAGCAGATAGAAAGTTATGTGATGAATACACCAACACTTCATTTAAATCTCGCTCAGTCTTGATTCTCTTTCGCACACGGTCCATTATTTTTTGTTCCCCTGTCTTCGCTTCCAGCTTTTTAATGAGAGTCTTCATTCTGCGTGTTACTGTCTGTAGCGATGCTCCAAGCGACAGATAGCTTTCCACTCCACCACGCGCACACAGAACCGACGCCCTCTGTCCTCTCCTCGCCTCTCCTTCTCTCTCCTCACTCGCTGGAGACAGTTGCCGAGCCCATGTCCGTCCAATTTGTGAAGCTCTTTAAGTGATACGTTCCCGCCTCCTGCTACTGTTCAATATTTCCCTCTCAGAGCTGCTGTCTGAGGCTCTCTTCTTTCGCCCACTCCACCTTCTCTCATGTCTCTGAGCTGGCTACACTTTTTATCTTCATTTTATCTGTCTCTGTAACCGCGGCTGGGCTCTTTTTGTCACCACACCTCCTATTTATTCCATCCGTATACTGAACATAAAGATAGTTGTAGCCGCTCGTTGTGCATAAGTCTTGTATTTTGTATTTAGTCTTGTATTTTCTGCTGTTGGTCCCATGAACACTTTATAATATTTGTACCATTGACACTTTAGAATATCTGCACTAAACTGGACACTTTATAATACCGGTCACCTTAATAAGCCATGTTTGCACAGTTGTTCTGATGAAGTATTTTATTTCATTTTTAAGCATATCTTTTTTAACTTCATACATGCCCTTATTTGTACTTCAGTGCTTTATGTTGCACTTTATCACCAAAGTAAGTTCCTAGTTTGTGAGCTGCGTTCACTGACAATGGCAATAAAAGTCTTCTTATTCTCAACTTGCATTAATTGTGTTAGATTTACAGCAATTTTAACAGATTTTGATTGCGTATTTCTATTCTCCTGGTGGCGTTTAACTTTGTGTCGCAACTATAGACTGTATAAAGAAGTGGATTAAGTGAGTGTGACGTCCTCCATAGCGTTCGGCTCCAGTCAAATGAAGCTCAGCGAGGTTAGCGGTTATACGGGCGAATTTGGAGCAGAGTTCCATATTTGGAATTCCGAGTATCATAGCAACCAAAGAGCCAATCCGGAGCGAGACTGTTGAAAGCACGTAGCAACGCTGTCAATCAAACTTGTTGCTAATGCTACTGGGAGTGAGCTCTGGGAAAGAAGTTGCCTCAATAGTCTGTGATTAATGTCCATATCTTGAGTTACAGACAAAAAAAAGCCAAATAAAAATCCCAGGATCTTCTAGCGTGAATTAACATGAACATTTTACGACCAAAATCATGAGCCTAACAACAGCAGTTACAGAGAGAAGGGCCACAGTTTTTTCAATAAAAAGTGAATTGGAGCCTACTTTGACCATGTTTAAATCCAGGGTCAAAACTGTTCTGTTTAGCTGTGCATATGACTGAAAAGTTTTTACTCTTCTGTTTTAATGTTTTAATGGTAATTTTATGATGATTATTTATTTTTTATGTGTGTGATTTTAATGTCCTTCTTATTCTATAAAGCACTTTGAATTACTTTGTGTAGGAATTGTGCTATACAAATAAACTTGCCTCACCTTGCCTATTTGGAATGCAGCCGCTAGTAGGTTAGCTATGTCCATTTATATATACAGTCTATGGTTGCAACACTGGAATTTACCCATTGTGATACAAATACAGGTTCTCCGTTTTTAACTTTTCTAAACCACTGATGAAAAAAAAAAAAAAAAAACAAGACAAAAAAAGCCATACACCTACATCTTTTGCAGTTCCTTGCTGGCACACAAAGTCCATCCCGCTGTTCAAACGCGTCTGGCAGCGTGTGTGTGTGTGTATTGTGGACACAGCGGATCATGTTAAAGTGAAGAATTACAGCCGCGAGTGAGTGCGATTATTAATAATATGTTGTACTGCCTTTATATTCCACAACATTTTGCACTCGTAACTGTTATAAGTAGTGTAATAAGACATGAGCAACACAATTACCCACAATGCTCTCTTCCTCCACCCACTCGACCTTTTCTCATGCTTCGCGGAGGCTACACTTTTAATCTTCATTTTATCTTTCTCTATCTGCACACACTCCTTTGTGACTTCCTTCCTACAACGCAAACTCGCTGTAAACTCATATTAAGAATTCTGTTTGCATAAAACTTTTCTCAATTTTCCCATTCATTTTCCATTCAGGCTTTGAAGTTAAAGTTGAGAAATCTGAATGTTAGGAAACAGACATTACTTTCTTTTTTTTTTTCAGTCCACACGGAGCACCGCGAAGATACGACTTTCTATCTTGCAAGGTTATTCCCATTTTGAATAATATCCAAGCTGTTTTCGGTGCAGAAAATTGAGCCAAGAACCCAATTCTCACACCTACGATCCAAAATTGTTTCTTTGCCAGCCTCAAAACAATGTGCCTCAAGATACCAGATATCTCATTTACAATAAATAGTTGCACAAATTCACCTGGCAATTTGTGTGATGCATGCCAGCGATTTATTCAGGTAAAATGTGTAAGTGTTCAAAAATGACACAGAAATGAAACAGAAATAACTTGCCAGCCCCTTTGACAAAGTAATAACCTTTAGCTTTAAATGGCACGTCACTGCTCCTGTCTTATAGCTAAGGACACACTCACAACAGTCTATAGGTTACACCGTTATAAAACCGGGGGGAGTTTGAAAGTTTGAAACATATGTATTTGGCAAGAACAGTATGGTATAGGGCAAAGGTTCATAAAGTGAGTATGAACCTTACTTGGCAGTTTTTCTATTGAGAGTCAGTTTTTAAAGTCAGGGTTATGGTGTGCTCTTTATTGCCCCATAAGGAAAACTGCCCTCTGCGTTCGACCCATTGTTCAGTGCTGCTGAGGCATCCCGTCAGGAGCAGTAGGTGCTGCAGGGATGCGTCTCAGGAGCTTGGCTTGGTCAGGGCTGTAGCTGGAGGATTTGACCTGTTGTGCATGTTTTGGGTTGCATGCATGTAAACTCCTCACAGAAAGACCCAGACGACCCAGGAGTTGAACACAGAATTATCTTGTGAGGTGAGAGTACTAGCCGCTGCTGTCATTATTATTTTTAATGTTATATTTATCCAAATACCAGCGCTGTTATAGGTCCAGTATCGTTACACGTTAGACCATTAATAGATATGTCCGCACTCATGCATGCATACAAAGACTGAGAAACATCACTGTTGTATCCATCATAATATACTCTATATTAGAGATGTACTATGTAACTTTTGTGTGGCAAGTGTTATGGCATTCTTTGCCCTAAATCTTTACTTGTATTGATATGTATTGTATCTGTCTGTTTGGCCTAATTCTTAAATCCTTACGTGTATTGATATGTAAAATTGTCTATCCCTTTGACCTAATTTTGGTGATACTATCTGTTGTTACGGTGGGCATATCTCTTGTTTTTTAGCGTACAAGACAATGTGTCCAGCAGCCTGAAGTCACTAGGACTAGATTAAGACTGGTACAATTATACTGATAAAATTAGACTATAAATACACTGTGTATGTTCATTTAGAGCAAGGGTGTCCAAACTATGGCCCGGGGGCCAAATGCGGCCCTCAGACCAGTTTTTATTGGCCCTCAGGCCTCCTGCTGAACTGGCCCATTTGATCATAAGCAGCACTTTTAACAGCAGATTAAACTATTTCTATCACTATATCCTCAAACATCACATTGCATTGTGATACAGACCTAAAATGAATGTGTTTCAAGCCACAGCAGCTCGGTCAAAGCTGTGTATAAAGCACCACACTGCACTGATCACAGGGCTGTGGCCCTCTGTTTCAAATATGTTTTGAGATGTGGCCCTCGATTAAAAAGGTTTCGGCACCTCTGCATTAGACCATTAATAGATATGTCCGCACTCATGCTCTCATACAAAGATTGAGAAACCTCCCTGTTGTATCCATCATCATATACTCTATATTAAAGATGTACTATGTAACTTTTTGTGGCAGGTAAGCAACCTCCTTTTCTCTACCGAAATGTTATTGCTTTGCCTAAAACGTTCCACTCAGTGACGTGCGGTGAGGTTGATGATGTCGTCACAATCAGATTTACAAACATATAAACCAGATGTCAGTACATTTGGCCCCAGGTCAGTTTCTCTCCCAGTGACTTGGGGCCAGAATAAAAAAGAATTTCAAAATAAAAGTTCCAAAGTCCGTATGAAATAGCTCTAATAGTATGAAATAAAAAGCAAGCTGGTTTTGTATTGTTTTTTATCCTTATTCTGGTTCCCCAATTTTCAGTGGATTGAAGTAATTAAACTTTATACCATTTTGTACGTCTCTGTTTGAAAAGAGCGAGTCTTTTGTACCATCGTCTGGAGCAAACCATTTAGCTCCTTTAGCGTTGGTCTTCCTTTAATTATAACCTCCTGCTTCGACCGAAAGTCCAGATTAGAAAACTGCTTGAGCTTTAATATGTAATCTTCCTCCATTTAAAAAGTAGGGCCAGACAAGAAGAAAAAAAGTGAATTGCTAAAGTTGACTTGCTAACTCTAAATTGTAGTTTGCAGCCCCTATTCTGCGGGAGTTGCAAGAATCCCTGGGCTCACGAGTCATGAGTCATATGTAATCAAATAAATGCAAGATGGTTCTCTATGGAAACAAGCAGGTGGGGCAATCCTCCACTAGAAAAGTTACACTGTACACCTTTAACACAAATCATTTACTTCCTTAAACCCATTTGTATGCATTTGTTCACCCGTGTCCATGTGCCATCAGTACAGCAGCAATCCATCACAAAAATCAATGCAATTACAATGAGGAACAGCAGGTGCACAGGCGCTATCCCCTTAATTAAATAATCACTCACAAATGTGCTGTCTATGGTATTCTCACTCAGTATGTAAGAATTATATTATTATTACCCTATTTTCAGTTAAAGAACTCTATAGGAAGCCTGATGAGATGATGAAAGTGTGAAGTAAAACAGTGACTAATATACACCTGTGAAGTATGTATATTAAAAAAATATAAAAATGTGTAGTTACTTTTCCTTTTTCAGTGCAGCATGTCTTTTCTGCAGTTTCTTTGAGCTATAAATGTCTGTTTGTTTAATAGTCAAACTTGATCCTGTACATTTGGCGCTTTTTTTTTATAGTTAACGATACTCAGTCTTATTGATTTCTGGTCTCTGGTCTAATTAAAGGCACTGTGCTGGATTTTTCTCTTTAAAAAGTAGGAAAAAAAGAACTAGCTCAAAGGTTTGCAGAGGTCTTAAGTTATTCCTCACTTACCTTAAGCAGCCCAAGCACAGTAATTATTGAGGGCGATGAGGTTATAAAAGGTTTCCACAACTTTTGGAGACCAGAGCGGAGTTTGCCATCAGGGTTATGTTAACAACTATAATGCTAACATGCACTTCCTGATTCTCTGACACAGAAAGCACTTCATAATTTGATGCAAACAGCACACAGTGAACTTTGTCCTCATATATATAAGTATATAGTAAATCTGTACTGGGGCATTACAAATTTCACACAAATACAGGCCCTTCGACATGTGGTGTGACCTTCGTGAATGAGCCGACTCTTTTGAATGGTTCCTTCATGGATTTTTTACTGATTCATGCCGAACCAACACAAGAATCAGTAGTTGAACCATTGTAAACACATCTGAGTCTTGGTCAGTTCTCTCTGTGTGAGTTTGTAGATAAAATGACTCTCACATTGGCTTCTGTCATAGAAATGAATAGTAAAAGAGATGGTCTTTGAACGACTCTAACAAATCCAAAAGATTCCCACAAAAGAGCTGAAAGTCCCATCACTAATCACTTAGCCATTATTGTAAATGAGCCGCAACAAAATCATTTCCTGGAAAAGGACTAACAAAGTACAACTAATTTAACCCTGGCGAACCCAAGAACCCTTTTCTTCTAAGGAAAATTATGAACATTGCATTAAATTACTGCTATAAGTTCACTGAATACTGAGATATCCACTTTTTCAACTTTAATCCTTTATTCCCTAATTTAGGATCAGGGCCAAATTTGACCCATTGGGCTTGTTAATTTAACCAAAAAGAATATAACATGTACTTCTAGACATTCTGCAAGCTATTACTAAAAAGATTAACAAAAAAACCCACACAATTTGACCAAACTCTCTACCACTCTGGCTCATTTTAGTTCAATATTCATCCACTAGGTATCTCTATGCAGGGGCCAGAAGTGGCACTCTGGGCTTTTTAAATTTTTTTAATTGAAATTTAACTTTTTTTTTTTCATTTTGGGTAGCAGCAATTAACTTCAGCGAAATTTGACCCCGTGGGTTCTCTAGGGGTAATCTGTCACTCTCAGACTACTAAAACTATCCTGTTCATCTTTCATCAAACATCCCTTAATTCAGCCAAACACCTAGTCCCTCCCCTCTACCATAAGCCTACGCAACCTCTCTCGTATCGCCTTGATCAGCGTGGAGTAGGAGGCCTGCAGTCTGACGGACACATTTGCAGACTCAGCTTTCTGCCGCCATTCATGCAGCCAGACAAGAAGACCACACGCGCACACACACACACACACACACACACACACACACACACACACACACACACATTTAACTGTCTTTCCTCTCCCTATACCTCAGAACAACACTGCAGCTAGAGCCGGGGGTAACCTACTTCTCAGAGTTTCACTTGAGATGTGATTTGCCCACACATCCTCACAATGGATCGATATACAGTGGAGCTGATGGAGGATTCTGACACAGTTTGGTTTTATCTCCCAAAATCTTGTTCCCCCGACTATCTCCCCGGATTTTAAAAGGTTTCTCTACCTGCTGTCTGACAAAATTGGTTCGTCAAGCGCTATCACAGCAAGCAGCCAGAACACAAACTTCCTCAATTAAGGGGTAAGAGGGAACGGCATAGAAAGTGGATGTAAACCAGCAGAGAGGAACGATTACTACTTACAAGAGAGAGGTTGACATTTAGAAAAAAAAAAAAAAAAAAGGTTATGATTTGAAAAGTAAATTTAATAGTGTTAAGACTAGCTGCATGTTCTTTCTGAAACGAAAATGACTCATACCACACTATTTTTTTGTCATATTCTACAAAGTAAAACTAAAGTGTAAATGCAATGATATAGATAAAAAAAATGATGCATATTTTTGTCGACAGTAACAATACAAATTAATTTCTTACTTTGTTCTTATGAATTTTGTGTTTTTACTTTTGTTCGTTAAGTTTGAACTCGAAAATATTAAGTCAGAATGTTGCCATGGACATAGTAAAATAACCCCTCAAATCATATGAAAAGTACTTTTACTTTTCAGTCCAGTTAAAAAATATATTGAAGTATAAGGTACAGATACCCGCTCTCAAATGTAGTGAAGTAAAAGTAAAAAGTATCCATCCATCCAAAGGCGTTCCCATGTCAGCTGAGAGACATAGTCCCTCCAGTCCCTCTTTAGTACTTGTACTTCGTCACCTTCCACCACTGGTAGTAGGTAGCTCTGTGTATGATTAAAGACTTTTGTTCCTGCTGCGATACGACTCTTAGAGAGGTAATGCTTTTGTGCACTTTTAATACTTTGAGTCGCTAGTGATGTGACGTTCATGAATGAGCCGGCTCTTTTGATCGGTTCCTTTATGGATTTTTTTTACTGATTCACGCTGAACCAACACAAGAACAGCCTGTGTGAGTCCAGTTCACTGCCCCAGCACAGAAGCAGAGCAGGTGAAACCAGTGAGAGATTTGGCATTGGAATAACAGTTAAATTATAATTATTGTACTGAAACGTTTTATTTAGATTCGGCATAATTCCAAAGGCTAAACGCACTCACACTCTCAGGTTAAACCATTTTAAACACATCTGAGTCTTGGTCAGTTCTCTCTGTGATTAGTTTGTAGATAAAATTAGTTCTAACATTGGCTTCTGTCAAAGAATCAAGTTGTAAAGGAGCCAGTCTTTTGAACGGCTCTTTGACTGAACAGATCCAAAAAATTCAGATCCCACAAAGGAGCCGAAAGTCCCATCCCTAAATGTCGTTTTTGCCACTGTTGTAAATGAGCCACTGAAACAAAACCATCCGTTCATTTTCTTCTGCTTATCTGGGGCCGGGTCGCAGCAGTCTAAGCAGGGATGCACAGAGTTTTCCTCACCCCAGACATGTCCTCCAGTGGGACCCCAAGGCATTCCCAGACCAGCCGAGAGACATAGTCCCTCTAGCGTGTCCTGGGTCTTCGCCGAAGCCTCCTCCTGGTGGGACATGCCTGGGACACCTCTCTAGGGAGGCATCCGGAACAGATCTCAGCTGACTCATCTCAGCTGACTCCGCCGATGTGGAGGAGCAGCGGCTCTACTCCGAGCAACAAAATCGTTTCCTGAAAGAGGATGAATAAAGTATGTTTAATCTAATCTAATCTTTTGTTAAACTGTTTAAACATGCACCTCAAGATTCTACTATTGGTGTCACTCTCACATGGGAGGCATTGTACTTTCCATTGAAGTTTCTAAGAGATAAATTCACAAACGCTGAGCTCATAGACTGTATAAAGAACTAGACTAAGTGAGTGTAACGTCACCCATAGCGTTTGGTTCCAGTCAAATGAAGCTCACCGAGGCTAGCAGTCATAGGGGCCAATTTGGAGCCGAGTTCAATATTTGGATCTCCGACCATGAGTATCATAGCAACCAAAGAGCGAAAGAGTCAGCTTAGGAACACCGTCAATCAAACCTGTTCCTACCACTAGCAGGAGCGACCTTGGAGAACAAAGGCGCCTGATTTATCTGTTATTAATGTTCATATCTTGATTTATGGACACAATAGTGAAATAAAAAATACCTGGATCATGTAGAGCGGGTTAATACGAACATTTTAAGACCAGCCAGAGCCAATGGAGTCAGAAGCACGCCCAAGCTCACTTTCTATTTGGAATGTGTATCCATTTTACCTGCTCTTTGGACTGAAACTTAGACATTAATTCACAACATAGCAGTTTTTAAGCAATATCAACATTATAGATCTTGCATAATTTGGTGCATTTTGGTGACTTTTGGCTCTTTTGTGAGATCCGAATCTTTTGGATCTGTTCATTTCAAAGAGCCATTCAAAAGACAGGCTCCTTTACTATTTATTTGTATGACAGAAGCCGATATGAGAACTCATTTTAACAATAAACTAATCACAGACAGAAATGACCAAGGCTTAAATGTATTTAAAATGGTTCAAATTGAGAGTGGGAGTGTGTTTACCCTTTGGAATTGTGTGTAATCTAAATAAAATATTGCACTACAATTTTAAAATGAACTGTTAATGTGATTTTGTATTATATTTTTGTGCACATAGATCTCACTTGTGTCACCTGATTCTTGTGTCAGTTCAGTGTTAATCAGTATAAAAATGTATACAAATTAGAAAGAAAAAGATTCGGCTCGTTTTAAAAAATGAAAACCAGATCCAACCGTTAAGGAATCGTTCAAAAGAGCCACAAGTGCAATACAATACGCTATATTCATGAGACCAATGATATAGCTATAATCAATATAATTCAATGATACTGTGATGTCTGGCCTGTGTGAGTCCAGTTCACTGCCCCATTTCCCGCTGCCCCGTGTCTTCCTGGTCTCCTGCAGGCTGGAGCTCCACTGTCAGTATTTAAGGAGCAGCTCTGCCAGAAAACTCTTTGATTTTTTTTTTCTTCCATGTGCCAATTTTTGCATTTTTTTTCTAATAACCTGATTTTCCTGTGCTTTTAGATTACGGGGACTTGTCTTTGCTCACCTCCAGCCACCTCCCGCTTTGATAGCCTGCCTATAATAAAACTTTACAGCATTTATGCCTTGCTCCCTGCATTTTTGGATCCGTTCTTGTGTAACAGATGTATCACTAACTAAAAAAAACAAAACATAAATATGACATGATAAAAGGAAAATGATGATTGTGCTCAAACTTCCTTGAAATATCGATACACCAACCCATGATATTGGTATTGAAAGCTCTATACAACATTAAAGTCCCCATATTACGCTATTTTCTGATCTATATAATCATGTCTTATAAAGTTTCATCATCTAAAACATACCTGGAGTTGTGTTTTGTTTCATTTACACATGTTCAACACACACACGGCGCATGTTTAGGCTGAGTTCTTCTCTCAAAAAACAGAAAACGCTCCACTCCAAAACAGTTGCACTTTGTGACGTCATGTGGAAATACTTCACTAGAATTATTTGGATGATTTCACCGCTGGAAATTACCAATCCCCACGGAACAATAGGTAAAAGGTAGCTGCTAACTTGAAAACTACTGCTTCGTGACTTCATAAGGTTGAACCAAGCATTTTTGAGGTTTGGAGGCGCAGACAGACTAATGATGCAAAACACAACTCCGGGTATGTTTTTAATGAGATAACAACATTATAACAGGGTTTAAAGCTCACAAGGGTCGATTTTGTTTAATATAAGACCTTTATTCAATAAAGCCGCTTGAAGAATCCAGTCACTGTTGGTCCAGTATAGTCCTAGCATCTTGGACAAGTCAACCTGAGGACACAAACCTTGCTTTATCGTTGAGCAGCATTACATACAAACTCTATAGGAGACAATACAATAAGTCCATAAACAAATATAGCATAACATCATTAGCTACACTTCATACCACTATCCCTATGGGCCCAAGCTGAACCTCGACGATGGTGGAGAAGCTGAAAAGAATCTATTGCAGCCGCTAGCTTCCACTGCACTGTGAGCGCCTGTTAGAAACTACAGGGGAACGTTTCCTCCACATTTGACTGTGCAGATATACCAACAAAATCTCTCCTGAGACGCTACTTGTGCTAGAAGAGTCTGGTTGAAATAACACACAAGAAGCAGGCGAGTTCTTGCTCTCGCTTATTGACATGTTTCTTGTAGCAGGCGGCTAGGGACGAGATGATTTGGAATAGTAAAATAGAGAGGAAAAAAAAAAAGAACGGAAGTGGAAAATCAAACATGTGTAGCTGCGGTGATGAGCGTGTGCGGTGAGCAGCAGTTTATCCCATGAGGAGAGAGAGGGAGGGAGGAAGAGAGGAGGAAAGTAAAAGAAGGGGGTAGCGAGAGAGAGAGAGAGAGAGAGGAGAAATAGAGGGAGTGTGGAGAGAGAGGGGAAGAGACAAATAAGGATGGAGAGAGTAGAGGAGGAGAGACAGAAAACAGAGAGAAGAGAGAGATGACAGGAGGAAAGCGAGAGAGGGGGGAGAGAGAGAAATAGAGGGGGGTAAGAAATAGGGAAAGAGTGAGTGGAGGAGGTGAGAGAGAAAACAGAGGGCGGGAGAAAGAGAGAAGAGAGAGGCACAGAGAGAGAGAGAGATAGAAAAGTGAGATAAAATTGAAAGTGGAAGAGAGACAGAGGCAAAGAAAGAGTAAAAACAGAGAGTGGGGGAGAGAAGGGAGAGAGGCAAAGAGAGAGAGAGAGATAGAAAAGAGAGAAAATTAAAAGTGGAAGAGAGACGGAGGCAAAGAAAGAGTAAAAACAGAGAGTTCGGGAGAGAGGCAAAGAGAGAGAGGGAGGAGAAAGGAGAGAGCAGAGTGAAAGAGGGGAGGTTTTCTGAATCAACATGTTTTTAAGAGGGATGTGAGAAAGTGGGACAGTGGTGGCATTGCTGATGTCCCAGGGCTCGGTGTGCTCCAAACATGGGACACACACACACGGGCGGCGCACAAGAGCGAAACAAACACACATTAACACACGCTGAAGCTGTCTCCGCCCGTGGGGAGTGCTGCTTTCAAAGTGCTTTCAAACGCTGCGGTGCCAAATCTCCATACATTACAGTCAGGATTTATATAAAAAGGCTGGTATTTGCATAAATGTAATCACAGGGGGACCAAACACAGTAGAGAGAATATCTGAGTGGCTTGACTTGTTAGTTCACATTGTCACCGCAGTCACACTTCTAATCATACAGTCCCATGTGCTACCTCCAACACCGCTCCTTAAAAAGAGAACTCGCGCCATGTTTACCGATCACACCATCTCCCTCACTGACAGATCCCAGGTTTTGATTGGCGTCTGAGTGTTTCTGAGAATGAACTCGGGTCTATTAGCTTCCTGATTGCATTAGATATGCAAATGAGGCGCAGCTGGAGCCAATCGCAAGGCACCTGTGGGTCCTCGGGGCCCCGCAGCGACCTAACCAGAGAGAGCCATGATTTTAATGATTGGCCCCCATGTGAAGGAGGATCTCAGTCATTAAAATTAATCTGCAAACATATGCTTTAAAAGTACATCGCGGTGTTTAAAATGAACACCCAGGGAGAGGTAAATGCGTAATTTCAACAGGATGTGAACTCTTGTGTCCTCCTTCAAAGAGTTGGATTAAAAGTGTACTGCACTTCGCTATTGGGGGAGTGCCTCTTACATTTGTATGAAAACAAAGGACCAGGATAATTATCTGGTACATTGTATAGAAAGTCTCCATGCTCCGATTGGCCAGTTCATTATAAAACTACTATGGCTGCATCAGAACATCATGTTTTCTATAGGGGCCATGATCCTGTTGCTCTTCCTAATTGGTAACTGTGTATTTTATCTCAAAGACAGGATACTGTATACTGCCCACGTGGAACAAATGTTGCAACATCTATAAGTATATATATATATATATATATATATATATATATATATATATATATATATATATATATATACATATATATATATATATATATACACATATATATATATATATATACACATATATATATATATATATATATATATATATATATATATATATATATATATATATATATATATATATATATATATATATATATATATATATATATATATATATATATATATATATATATATATATATATATATATATATATATATATATATATATATATATATATATATATATATATATATATATATACGTGGTGATCGGAGCACTCAGGGCAGTGAGCTCCAAATCAGACATCTCAGTCCGGAAAAGTGCAGTACTAGGAACAGCAAAGATACTGCGCAGAACCCTCAAGCTCCCAGGCCTCTGGTAGAGGTCCCGAGTGTGGAAAGAGAGGGGATAAGACCACCCGCGGAGGGTGAGGAGGAGATTTTTTATACATATACATTTATATACTGTCTATATAAAAATTTCCTGTTAAATAATAAATGTTCCATATCAGGCATTACACACGGAAAAGATGTGTGCATTCCAAGTACAATTTACATAAATGTAAACAATCAAGTCCATCCCAGTCCCTGATGAGGACCAAACCAACTTTCATTCAAGCTACACTTGTACTAAATCAAGTAAGAATTTATAGTTGGACTAAATCATGCTGGATGTCTCAGAGCATATAGTCCATAGGGTTACTGTACGAGGGGGGTCATAGGGTTAGATCATCTGCTCTACAACAGTTATTCATTTGTTTGTTTTCTGTGGATGTTGGCTCTGCTTGTCTGTTATTGACCAATGGTTTGTTGTTTGATTATCAAACTTCCTGTTGATTAAATCAACAATTTTCTCTAGCTCTGTGAAGCAAATGTTGTTGTGATTTTTGGGCAATTCAAAAATGAATTGAATTGAAATATCATGAAAAGTCACATGACTTGTGTCAGAATGGACAAGCACACCTCCTCCACCCTTTTTATCAATGCCGGGTACCTCATGGGTTCATACTGAGCCTTTTGCTCTTTCCTGAACATCAAGAGGTCCACTTTTGTGGACATCTGCAAAAGTGGACAAAACAACAACCGACCTCTCTCTATTGGCCCTGAGGTGGCAGAGAGGGTGACCAACTTTAAATCTCTGAAGGTGACCGTGACTGAGGACCTGTCCTGGAGCATTCACACTGCCTCAGCTGTGGGGAAGGCCCAACAACGCCTCTACTACCTAAGGAAACTGAGGAGTGACAACATGCCCAGACCACTAATGGTTACTTCTACAACTGTGTCATAAGTAGTGTTCTGACATATAGATCAATGGATTAGTGTGGTTCTCCAGCAGGCACTCCAGTGGGTGGTGAAAACAGAGGGGGAAATCATTAGGATGACTCTGCCAGAAATCAGCACCAACTACACCACTCACTATCTGAGGAGAGATCAGTACCATCCCCACCACCCACACCGGTCGTGCTCAGCATCCTGCACGAGTAGCACCACCCTGCTCATCACCTTTTCCATCTGCTGCCTTCAGGTAGAAGGTACAGGTCCATACAGGCCAGAACAACCAGACTGACCAACTGAATCCTATAACTGTATCCTCTGGCTGTGAAGCTGCTGAACAGTGTCCCCTCCTATGGCCGATAACCACACTCACCAGTACAATAGCACTGAACTGGACGGTGCATTATGATGATATAAAAACCCCACATATCTGACTGTATGTCTTTGTGATGCACTTTAATGCTGTTATTCCCTTTATGCTGCTGTTATAACTGTGACTGTTCATTACATATGTGCTGTACTGAATGTCATTATTGTGCAGATCTTTACATTGGGGATATTGGATGAGGTCTTGCACCTTTTGTATTGCACTTTACATCATGCAGTGTTTGGTGCTCTAAATGTTATTTTGTTGATTTCTATGACAGTGACATCTTGACTCTTTAAAGTCCTAGGTGCAAGAAAACCAAAGGTTCTAAGATTCACATTAACAGAACAACCAACATTTTATCAATTCCCTCAACGTTATATATCACCTAGGAAGTCTACAGGCTTAAAAGCACATTTGAAGTAACAGCTGATGGTGCTGTGTGTCTATAGATAACCTGTAATGGAGGTACATTTCACACAGTTTTACCTAATTGCGGCGACTTTACTAAATGAGATGGAAAATGTTCAACACAAACTTTTGTTTAGCATATTCATAGACTGTGGTATTTAACATGGATCCAGTCTGGACAGAGCTTTGCCAAGACATTATCATCATTAATCAGTTGAGTTTGGCACGCAGAGCAGCTCGTCATAAAAACGACGTCTGCGAATTTAATTACTTTTGTACAGTCCGTTTCAATTTTTCAAGATTTTCTCAAATTCAGTTGACAGTTTGCATTTTGGCCGTGTTTTGAGTCATTTGGAGAATGCACTACTACGCTATAGAAATCATAGTCAATATAAATGTATTCTGTGCATCTCAATTAGTTCTCTCTAGTGTCCTCTTGTAGCTAACTAGGGACATTTGCAGCTTTGTGTTAAAAAAAAACAAAACTGTATGCTGCCTCCAGTGGCCACTGTAGTTTCAAATATTCTGTGACATCATGTTGTCTTGTTACGACAGGGAGAATGCTTGTGTGGGCGTTGTCAGTGTAATCCCTCAGTCATCCTGGTATGATCCATAGCAAAAAAAAAAAAAAAACTATTCTCTCAACTGGACAAAAGTTTGAATGGAAACTTTTCGCCGCTTATCCAAGTAGAGAGAGCTTTTTGCATGTGTTATTTTCCTATAGGTTCTGATTCACTATAGTCCTGGTTTTTTTTTTTAGCTCTCTTAGATCTATTTGGGGCCCATTTTGGATATCCACAAGCAGAGAGGACTTTCTACATGTGTTGTTCTTCTTACACTTTGCAAGAACCACTTGGCCCCTGTGTTATAGTGTTTCAATAACTCCAAACATTACAACTATGAGAGGACTGGCGACTCCAGGTAGAAATCTTCAGGAAGCCCACGTGCACCGGCCAACACCGACTTTTCAATTCACACTATCCACTGCAGCACAAATTCGGAGTTACTCAAACACTACAACACAGGGCTCAAGTGGTTCCTACAAGCACAGAGGAAAAAGTGAAAGAGGAACAACACATGTAAAAAGTCCTCTCTGCTTGTGGATATCCAAAATGGGCCTTCACTAGATCTAAGGGCTAAAAACAGGCCAACAGAGAATCAGGACCTAGGAGAAAAGGTGTAACTGGTGTGTCGGAAAAGCTTCAGAGGATTTTCAGACAGCATGAAATCCAGTCCATTTCAAAACTACAGTTTAAGACAGAAAGTGGTTCACCCAAAGGACAAAATCCTATGCCACAAACAAAGCAATGTGGTCTACTCCATTCAGTGTAGTGAAGACTGCAGTGAGCATTACATTGGAGAAACTAAACTGCCACTCCATAAGAGAATGTACTAACACCATTACGAAAGCAGCTCAGGACCCCAGCCTGCTGTGCATCTCCTCTCAAAGCCACTAACCTCCTTTGAAGATGTGAGGTACAGTGAGGCACAGATCTTACCCAAAGAAAATAAATTGTTTGATAGGAACAGGAATGGGCGGCTCAGACATAATGTATCTCCTATTTATAACTCCATCCTCAGATCTAAATCAAAAGAAGGAAAACTACAATGTATGCTAATGTAGCATACATTTTATGAGACCACCTATTGGGAGCCTGAACGAGTATCCTAAATATGGCCCAGGCACAGTTCACTCTTAGTGTAGCTCAGTAGACCTGGCTAACAACATAGGTGTCTATGTTTGTTTTCACACTGCTACTAGCTAGGTCAACATAAAAGAGCATTTGCTCTGAGAGCGGTGCTTTTGGACCAGTGTGAACCCGACAGTAGTAAATGGCTGGTCCCAGAGTGGTTGAAACAGAGGAGATCTCGTAGCTAGTCCACTCGCACTATGGAGCAAGGTGTGAACGCGGGCGACCTCGAACCGACCTACACAGTCCGCTGTGACAGTAAAAGTGCTTGGAATTGGGCAAAAAAGAGCATATTTGTATGAATGGGTGCCTCAGAGTTGCTGTTTGACACTTTCATCTGATGAGGCAATTTGGATCAACTTAATATCAGGGACACGTCTCCTCCTGCCTCTGTCTGCCCAGGTAAACCTGGGTCTGTCTGTATGTCATTACAAAAGCTTTTTCTCTTCCCCCACCGTGTACAGTCGTCACGGTGTATTTAGCTACAGGTGAAAGAGAAGACCACTACCTTACCTTATACCAGTCCCAAGAAGACACTTGAATGAGCGGCAAAATTTCTTCACTCTTAAACTTTTGTCCAGTTGACAGAATTGAATTTTTCTTTTGCTGTGGTTGTGCGAAAGTCACATGGTACATCCCGAACTGATGTATCAGAAAGTATTGGTTATTATGCAAACATATCAATACTTAAACAATACTTGAATCAAATCTTGAAATACAATTGTTTATATTTTAGTTGATTTGCACATTTTACTTTTAGATCAATACATACTAGGGTGGAGTCAAAATGATACACTATCTAAAAAAAATTATACACTGACGCTATACGAGGAGTTTGATTACACTTGAATGCAAAACTCTATGGTATCGGGTGGATATCGCGATACTTCCCATAGCTTGGTATCAGATTGGAACAAAAATCAGTGTAAATCCAGCCCTGTAATCACAGCATAAACAGAACGATGAAATGTCTGTGAAATGAAAGCAATAACGACTCATTAATTTCCATGATCTTTTGTATCACTATACAAAGACAGGGCTCAGCAGAAATGATACATTATGTTGAATGCGATGCCTCCTATCAACCCTCAGTTTGTGCGTACACAGCCTTACACTGATGCGTACAATCATATCTTCAGCTCCGCACCATTCAGGCTTGAAATAGCTCTGGTTCTCCCTGGCCGTCCTCTATTCTTTTCAATGAGAGTTGCATGGCTGTGGGGTGAAATGAGCTGAGCGTAAGTGGTTTTGCGAGGCCAGTTGTACCACAGAGAAATGAATGGCTTTAGTATTCCACTTGCCTGGCTGAAGATAGGGGAAATGGTGTTTGAACAGCGAGAGGAGGAAGTGGCGACTGGTTGAAGTGAATATAGGATTATGGCAAATAATGTTATGTGCTTTGTAATTTCTTTCCTTTGTCAATGGGTGTATGAAACTTGTCATAGTAAAGAGGGGTGGAATAGAACAGCAATTTTGCAATGATTGGGTGTTCAGGACAACAAGGAGCTATCAGCAGAATTCAATCCAAACTTCACTCACATGTTTCTGTGTCATTCACCGTAACATTATGACAGCCCGCCATCTTGTACGGCCAAAATGGTGTCACATATGTTGAAAATGCATAGACAAGAGCCAATAAGAGCCAACAGTTTTAAACCAAGACTAAATTTGCTTTTCCATGCTCCTTAACTGCTTGAAATCTGAGGAAAAATGTAGGAAAATTGTATTATTCTAAGTGTTAATCTTAATAATGAAAAAAGAAACAAAAATATTAACTGAATATTGACATGTAGAAGAATTTTAAACTATCATTGTATTTTACATGATGAATATGGAATATGGAAACAACCCACCCACCACTAGTACTCCCATTCAGATCTCGCATCAACTTCATATATTTGAGCTATGTTATAGACCAAACACAGGCGAGACTACACGATTTTCCTGATCTATATAAAAACATGTAGTCTGGGCTCCGATCGTATCACCCAGAGTTAAAATGGGCATGATAAACAGACAAAATAGCCAGTCAGAGAAACACATGGTCAGCTTGTACAGTATATAGAAATAAAAAGGAAAAGTAACAAGGACTATTGCAGGCTTTAGGAACAATGAATGAAGCACTAAAACTGCTCATCTGAGGTGAGAAAAGTTTGATTTTGAGCCATATTATACATGGCCAATGAGCTCCTTGGTGTCCCATGCCTCTGAGTTTGGCCTGCAGTGGAGGAAGTGGTGACCAGAAAATAAGTTTCTAGTGATGTGACCTTCAAGAATGAATGGTTTCTTAACCAGATCTCAGTTTTTAAAAGAAAGTTTTTAAAAGAATCAAATCTTTTTCTTCCTCATTTTTATGCATTTTTTAGATTGTAGATAAACTGAGTTCTCACATTGGCTTCTGGCACAAAACGAAATAGTAAAAGAGCCAGTCTTTTGAACGGCTCTTAGAAAGGAACAGATCCAAAAGAGATCCCATAAAAGAGCCATCAGTAGAGGTTTCTTCTCTATTAGAAAACAAAAAACAAAAACAGGAAAAATAAGTCTGAATCCCAGGCTAAAACCTGCTCCACATGCATTATCTGTTCACTATGTTTATATACAAAGGCAAATCAAAGTGCACTAAACCAAATTTAACTCTGGCAAATCCAAGAACCCTTTTCTTTTTTGGAAAATTATGAACATTGCATTAAATTACTGCTATAAGTGCACTCAACACTGAAGTATCCACTTTTTAAATTTTAACTCTTTATTCCCTAATTTAGGATCAGGGCCAAATTTGATCCATTGGCCTTGCTAATTTATCCAAAAAGAATATAAAACGTACTCCTAGACATTCTGCAAACTATTACTAAAAAGATTAACAAAAAATATATTTATATACATATATTTTACCAACCGCTGGTTTGCCGAGAAGACGATGTTGTTTGGTAGTTTTCCAGCTCAAGAGGTCAGCCATCTTGTCACTACCAATTTGGCTCATTTTAGTTCAATATTCATCCACTCGGTATCTCTATGCAGGGGCCAGAAGTGGCACTGTGGGCTTTTTGATTTTTTTTTTTTTTTTTTTTTTTTTTTTTTTCTTTTTTTTCATTGTGGGTAGCAGCAATTAACTGTGGCCAAATTTGACCCCATGGGTTCTATAGACCACTCATGTCCCAGTCTGCACACAGGAGGTTAAAGAATCAAATAGGTGCGAACTGAGGGCTATGAGACGTAGATAAAACCACACTTTTGGCAGAAATATATAAGCAACATCTCCTTTACACTGAGAATTGTATTTTCAGACAAGCTAGGAACTGCATTACTCACAGGCTATTTGCTCTCTGCAGCACATATACTGTATGCATTACTTTGAATATACAAAAGTCAGTAAAGTAACACACGCTTGGTGGAGAGGCCGTAGTTTGTCATGGCTCCTGACCTAAAATGAGCGAGTAAGGAGCACCTCATCCACCCATCCATTTTCTTCCGCTTATCCGGGGCCGGGTCACGGGGGCAGCAGTCTAAGCAGGGACTCCCAGACTTCCCTCACCCCAGACACGTCACGACACCTAGGAGCACCTCATAAGAGTTTAAATTTGGGGACTGAACTTATCCTCTCATCTCATCACCACAAGTTGTTTTTTGTCTTCTAAATGTACTTGTCCATTCTTTATGCCTTTTGCATAAACCATGAGGATACAATATTCACTTATATGGGCCATGATGGATTATATAAGTATCCAAATGTCCAAAACACAGATAGGAACACAAGTTGCAATTCATCAGTGTCGTACGAGGCCCGAAACGCTGCTTCATTACAGAATATGCAGAGGATTTGAACACAGAAGTTTTCAAATTACACTGAACCTTATGCATGTTATTAAGAACAGATTGCCTCTAAAATGAGGAGAAAAAGTGATGGCATGTGCTTTAAAAGGTCAGACTGATCTGAGGGGAAGCTTTTAACTGGATTATTGCACATGTAAACAAACAGCGTGGCACTGGCTCATTTCACAGAGCAATAACTGGCTCTGAAAAATACTGTGTGCGAAACAAAGGGACAGCTATGCAAATGTGGGCAGAGATACGGGGGAAGCAGATACAGTTTTACTTACTTTACTTGTAATAAATGTGAGAGATGCAGTACGCCCTCCAAAAATGCTTTCACACACACTACTACTACTACTACTACTACAACAATCAACAATTATCTGTAACGTCATTTTTTTCTCAAATGCTATAATTTATTTTTTCTAGAATTTACAGATTTTAGTTTTTGCTTATAACCTCAGCTTACAGCCACTGAATGCTGCCTTTGTCTGCTGCAAACTTCATTACACAATCAAGACCAAATGCCAAAGATTGAAGTGGAAACTGGTGGAATGGAGTTTAAATTAGATTTCAATATGTAAAAGACAATCATGTCCATCCATTCACTTGCATACCAAATGTAATTCAATAAACAACACTTTCAATAGGTTCTTTCTTACCGATAGAGAGCTACAAGATTGGCCTTTTTATGCTATTATATTGTAGAACTGAAATATAATGTAGTTATATATTCAGCCTGAAAGCAGAGGGCACCTCATTAACCAGAGTATTTGTAATGTATTTGGATATTCTGTTCGCTAAAGTGTAAAATCTTAACAAAGTGAAACATTAAAACTGGATTCATCTGGATTACAAGTCTCATTTGGCGCTACAGAGCCTGTGCCTGCTCTTTAGAGCAAAGGTCAACATGAGTTTAAACAGGAACTTACTATAATTGACTCAATTATAACATACCAAAGCATCATGTGTTCACTGCACGGATATGAGTCTATTAAATTATACTGTTTAAACACTTAATCCATTGCTAATTGGCTGATTCATGTCAACATCTGAATGTTTCCCAACTGTTCAACAAAATGAATAAATTAAACAAAAAAATAAAATCTAACTATAAAATCCTGGTTAATTTTTGGGTCTAAACAAAAGACCAAACAGGGATCCACAGATAGTTGAATTGCAGCGTGCTGTGGTTATGGCCGCAGGGCTTCATTAAAGAAACTGCTACTGTTTTGTTTCCTATTGTCCTAGCAACACAACAGGGTACAAAATAAACAGAGTCGCATAAGCAGCAAAGGACAAAAACACTAAAACTCTAACGATACAAAAACTTCTGATTACTACCAGAAAAAGTTGTCAGAACCACTGCTGCCCCCACACCCCAGTATGAGAAGCACTGCTCTGAAACAAGGGTATTCATCTCCCCCAGCAGTCACTTTGACATTTCCTGTGTGTGCATGTGTGTGTGTGTGTTTTGGTCAGGGCAGCGATATGAGCTGTGTCCTCGGGTCCAAAGGGGGATGCAGGTGGCACGGCCCGCCATCTGCCCAGGCTCTGGATTAGGACAGTATCTCACCAGCTGCCTCTGTCTACACCGCACACACACCTGTCTCTTTTCCTCTTTCTCCTTCCCTTCTCTCTCTCACTCATCCTCCCTCTCTATTCCCTCTCTTCTTTCTCTCCCTCTTTCCCTCTCTCTCACGTACACCGACAGCGGCCTGAAGGGAGCAGATGAAATATCCTTCTCATCAGTCGAACAGTGAGACCTGCGGACCCACAGCCAGCGACCGTGACCGTACATCAGGCCGTGTGACCCTGAGATACCCCCCTCCAACAACACACACACACACACACACACACACACACAAACACACCTTTCTCCCCACACACATGTGCACAAGGAATGTCAGAGTTTTTCCTTCCCTCTCAATCTGCTCCATCGTCAGTCAGCTGTGGAATTGTGTTTAATGATGACAGACCAATGCTAATATTTGATTCACAGATCAAAAAAAAAAAAAGACTTTTGCATCATAGTATTAAATGTGTGTACCACCTGCTTCTCGGGAGGTTCCATAAACTTTGCATTAATTCAACATTAGGTACCGACACTAGCTTCATAGCATAATTGTCCTAGTCATGTTTCAAGGCTTTTGTGAAATTACAAAACTGTATATGCCAATTAAACTGAAGCGGTTTGTGTTTTCTGAGCTGTAAACATCATTCTGATTGGTTGAGGATGGAGCCAATGAGACCCACAGCGGAGTCTGGAGAGAAGAACGGGACCGAACTCAACGGGACTCGCTGAGGCAAAAGTGTTGTGTTGTGCTATGAGGCCGCAGAAAACATATCCAGATAGAGAAATAAAACTTGGGCTGTTGGTGTCACTTGCTTGTCTCCATGGAAATAGATAGCTTAAAGTAAATATGAACTACTTTCCTTAGGTACTGTCACTCAGCTGAAGCAGACGAGGATCAAGAGGATGGGAAGTTCTTTTTTTTTAAATGTAAAAATCCACCCAACACAAGTTACAATACATTTTAATAGAAAACTCACTGGTATTAGAAGCTGAATAAATGCCAATATAAGCCGTAGTATTACTTGTTATCAGACTGAAACAAAAATCACCCAGTTATATAGCTGTCAAACCGGAGCATATTCTTTCATAACGCTAGCTTGTGATAACTAGAAAACCTTATTTATCCAAAACATTTATTTTTATTTTTTTTTTTACATTTTTAACATTTTTAATATTACCGGGCAAGCAGAGTGGATAATGCTAACGCCCCTCCCACCTACCCACTGGATGAACATATTCAAATTAAATAAATAAATACATTCATTTATTATTTTTTTAAATAATATAATAATAATAATAATAAAAATAAATAATAAATAATAATAATAATAATAAATAATAATAATAAAAAATAAATAATAATAATATAATAATAATAAATAATAATAATAATAATAATAATAATAATAATAATAATAATAATGATAATGGAATAATTTAACAGAGCCTCTGAGTGAAACAAAACATTATTATTCTTATCATTTTATCTACACTATATAAAAAATATATATAAAAAACAAAAAAACAAAACAAAACTGTGAAATAAATCTGTAAAACACCACAAAAACACATTAACATGCAAAATAGATCATTTGACTCATGGCAGCTTCCCAATCTGCTTTAGTGTTTTGTGTATTTATTTTATTTATTTTCACTGCTTTTGAATTGTGTTGCTTTGATGCTTCAGTTCACTGCATGACCGACAGCCTCTTCTTTCACATCTGGGATAATAGACCATCAAATCCCTGTGCGTCTGTGGGCGTGCGGTCGTGTGCTGTGCTGGAGTCACCGTATTAAGCATATCAAAACTACAATGAATAAATAGGTCAACCGAGAAGCCTTTAGTGCCAATTTAAAGAGTGATGAAAGGCCGTAGGAAGGCATAAATCATTATAAACCTTATTAAATGGGCCGGTGTCTTTCCAGCGGTGAAGACGTTATAAAAATGATATCACTGTGGTCGTAATGTGAGTTGCGGTTCCCATTATGCATGTGGTGATAAGTAGCAGAGGGGCTGACACATTTAGTTGTGTTTTTATGCTTGGTTCTATTATCAAACAGCGTGTTTTATCTGTAATACTCCCTCGTGGTCCCCTCCTGAACATGGTGAAACATTGATAAACGCTGTTATGAAGGAAGTGCAGCTGTGTTGTCTGTGTGTTTAGCAAGAAAATATATTTTAAGATGAATACTAGGCTAATGACCTGTGAAAACTAATGTCCATGTGCCTTATAATTTTTTTTTAATTTTTTTAATTTTTTGTGCCAAATAATCTTCATATTTACACGGGGGCAGCAGTCTAAGCAGGGACTCCCAGACTTCCGTCACCCGAGACGTCCTCCAGTGGGACCCCATGGTGTTTCCAGGCCAGCTGAGAGACATAGTCCCTTCAGTGTGTCCTGGGTCTTCCCCAGGGCCTCCTCCCAGTGGGACATGCTCAAACCACGTCCCTATTTTAAAATGTTTGGGGAGGGGGATCCCGTATCCTTGCTATACACGTAAAGCTTGCATTTCAAACAACACTTTTGCTGTAACTGCAGCCTGCCTGGGATTCAGAATACACTTCACCATAGAGAGTTTGGTGGATTTCCAAGAGTTCAGATAGGTGTGATTGACAGGTGGGTTAGCCAATCATAGACATGCATGCCCTGTCTACAGGGGCGGCGCCACGGGAAGCCCTTGCCTCCCCTAGAATGGTCAATGCTACTCAATAGCTCCCCCAATGATTTCTGCCCCACTTTCATAGCACATCCAATCTTGACTAAAAATGTCATTCAAAGTGAGACTCCAATGTCACAAGAATAAAATCACAACAGGATGCTAACTACATTTTAACTTGTTTCAAACAGCAAAGCAAACATGATAGGGTGTGAGGGTTATGCTCCATTGTTAAAAGCTCTATATCGACATGTTAAGTGATCTTAGTACCCCAACCAAAAATGTCTGGCACTTCCCCTGTCTGTCTGTATCAACACACATTTCACTGCTTACGAGGGATAACATAGGAGACTGAAAAACATATCACTGAGCGAAACACAAAAAACTGACACCACACAAATGTCATTTTATTCAAAACGACGCGTGACCAATGAGCTCCTTTGTTTCACACGCATCATTGAAGAACAATTAACCGCTTTGCATGGACATTTTTTGAGACTTGCCAGGTAAAGTGAACACCAGTTTTAAAGCCAAATTGACTTTTTGACCCTGAATTAGTTAACAATTTTCTGTATTATAAATGGACACACAATTGGATGCTCATTTTTTCCTAAATAAAACTAAATGTTTGTGTAACTTTCAGGAAAAAATACAGACTTAAACAAACTGATCTACAGGGAAATTACCTATTTTTTGGTATGGCTCTTGTCTGAGAGGTCGAAACGAAATTTACTGAAAATGGACATGAGAAAAGGATTGCAAATCAGCATAAACTTTTTTTTTTTTACTTCATTATCTCGACTTATAACTAGACATAATTAAGCATTTTCCGTGGGGTGCAAGGTATAATCCTGCCTCTAGGGACTGCTAGTGAGGCTTGAGATCGCCTCCATTTTTCGTCTGTTTAATTGCCCTGTTTACAACTCCTTGAGCGTACACATTTTTTCACTTCACGAATTCAATGTTTTAAAAATGCAGGTACCATGTGACTCATTATGAGAGCCTCTTATGGTCCTTTTAATGTCTATGCGTTTAATGAGAGCAGTTAGTCAAACAAGGCTGTACGCAGTCTGCTACACAGGGAATGAGTTCAAACAGAGGCTCCACTGACCTCCACTTTAGTACGCTCAAGAAGTTATAGTGATTGTATTAGTAGTGGAGCGTGTATGCTCGCACGCACTTCCTGTTTGTGGATGTTTGATTCATTCTGATTATCACATATGACCAGCCCCACCAGACCAAATCCCTGTTTGAAGATGTTAGCATGTGGTAAATCAGAGCCCTGGTCATGCATGAAGGAAGCAAATGTTGAAAAAAATGTGTTAATACGATTGGTTACCGCTTTTGTTTGCATAGAAAAAGCAATGAATACCTAATTAATGCATTTTGTGTGGAAGAAGCTTTAGTAGTAAAAAGTAGAGCTTCAAATTAGAAGTAATATGTGTATTTTTTCTGTTTTGTTCATCATCATGTCAAGTATGTACCTCTCAGAGCACTCTGATTTTCCTGAGGGTTTAAGCCAGATGCCCTTCTTCTCCGTGAAGGTCACATGGACTGCACTTGTTGCGGCATTGTAACCCGAGAAAAAAAACAAACCTTGGGGGAATAAAATGTGGCAACATAGTTTGTAAAAATGAGTCTGCTTTTGTCTAGTTGGTTGTTTTACTGTAATCTGAAGGCTGTCAATCAATCACTCCATCAATCATTTATTTTTGGTTCAGTTTTTTTTCACTTTGCTGTCATGGCAGTCAGCTTAACTTACATTACAATAAACTTAAATAAATAACTCTCTGTACCAAAAAATACATGAACAAAAAATTAAATTAAAAAATGAAAGGGAGTGAGAAGAGGCAAAACATTTTTTTCATTAAACGTTCATTAAATATAATTATAACACGTCTGTACTTACTAGACGTACTTGATCAATACTCATACAAACGCTTACTACTAATGATAAATGTATCCACATCATAGACTGTATAAAGAAGTGGACTAAGTGAATGTGACGTCACCCATAGCGATCAGCTCCAGTCAAATGAAGCTTGAGGCACTTACAGGGGTTTAATATTTGGAAATCAGACTGCGAGTATCATAGCAACCAAAGAGCCAAGAGACACTTAGCAACGCTGTCAATCAAACCTGTTGCTAATGCTACAGGGAGCGACCTCAGGGAAAGAAGGCAGCTGATTTGTCTGTTATTAATGTTCATGTGTTGTTACGGACACGATAGTGAAATAAAAATACCAGGGTCACGTAGAGCGGGTCAATACGAACATTTTAAGGCCAAAATGACGAGCCTTACAGCGGCATTTACAGACAGAAAGGGGCGATAGATTTATAATGTAAAGTGTATTATGAAATTACGTTACGTTATGTGAAACTATATTATTAACAAACTATTATATTGATAACATTAATGTCACATGATGTCTGGACACTGGAGGTGGTTGAGGTGAGGTCAGGGTCTGGACACTGGAGGTGGTTGAGGTTAAGGAAGGGTCTGGAACCTGGAGGTGGTGAGGTTAAGGAAGGGTCTGGACACTGGAGGTGGTTGAGGTTAAGGAAGGGTCTGGAACCTGGAGGTAGTTGAGGTTAAGGAAGGGTCTGGACACTGGAGGTGGTTGATGTGAGGCTGGGGTCTGGACAATGGAGGTGGTTGAGGTGAGGTCGGGGTCTGGACACTGGAAGTGGTTGAAGTGAGACCAGGATGCGGAGCCAAGGGGGTGATGGGAGGAGGTGGGGCGCGGCACGTACTGAAGCAGCCATGATTTGCAATGGGGGTTTAAATAGGGCAGACTGGGTGCTGGTTGGACCAAGAGGAGTAATAGGAGGAGCTGGTGAAGGCTGAGGAGCTGGTAAACTCTGGAGAAGCAGTGAGTAGATGAGATCTGAGTTAGGTCTTGCGGGCTAAATTTACACTAGCTCAACTTCTTTGTATTTTGCTTTGAATTGGTAAATTGTTAAACATTTCTTAACTTTTAATTTGTCTTCCTAATCTATTCCAAAGCTGAACCTCGCATTCACACACACACATACTCCTCGTAGTCCTTACAGTCTATGGTTTAAGCGTACCGCATTCACTCAGGTTGCAGCAGCCATCCCTTTCTTTGAGTTAGTTTTGAATATTGGCCAGTAGGGCATATTTGCTGGCTTTGTACACCACTTGCACTTTACAGAAATGTACCAAATCGAGTAATTTAGTCATTTTGATTGTAAGAACAGTGTGTTCCAAATAACCATCCTTATGAATAATTCTTATTGTACACTTTTGAAGTATTATCAAGGGATGTAGTGAAGTGTAGTGTAATTATTCCCCATTCTTCTATTACATATGTTAAGTAAGGAAAGTAGACTTAAATATATAGAGAGCAGTACGTACTTTGTTTGATATGTTTTTTGATACTTTCTGCGATATGTAAGTGATATGGGATGTCCAACTTCTGATCAATTATTCCCCAAAACTTCATTTCTGCCACTTTTTCTATGATTTTATTGTCAATAGTAATAGATAACTTTGATGTTTGGTAACCATGAAGAAAACACACACATCAAATTGCCCTTGTATCGTAGAACAAGTCACTTTGCTTTATATATTCTTTATATATTCTATATTCTATATGAGTGTTGTGTGAATGAGTAATGATAGAGGCCATTTGGTGCAGACTGACACCTCTCTCAGTCAGAATGTTGGGGGCGAATGAATAATGCAATGTGAAGAAATGTGTATTTTAATGCAATATTAAGGTTTATGTTCCTTTTTGGTTATCATCACTCGTAACATTATTTTGTAATACATCAATTACTACAACTACCAGAATCAACAACCATGTGAGTGACAATACTTGTGGAATGATTGCTCTTTAAGGCAGGGGTGTCCAAACTTTTCTCATTAAGTGCCACAAATAAAAACGCAGACAAAGCTGAGGGTCGATTGAGGGCCATAGACTGGTCGCCGATACAGTGAATACTTCAAATCTGTGTTATTATTACAAGTTAGACTGAACCACTAGACCTTTATTCATGCTTACATCCTGAGTGGGACACATTAAATATTTGATATGGCCGTGTTAAAGTAGATTTTCAGAAATGTACGGTAAAAAGTACTGTTTAAGGTAATATCGGCCAATTCATCTAGAAGGTTGAGAGCCAAGAAAAATTGATCTGCGGGCCACATTTGGCTCCTGCGCCACAGTTTGGACACGCCTGCTTTAAGGCAACTGTAGCTCAGCTGGCAGTGTGTTACCAACAGAGCGACTGTGCTTGTCCACTGATCCGAAGGTTGGCGAACCCTGCTTTCGGCATAAAGATTATTGGTAGAGCTGTCAGATCCACTGACCCACAGGTTGGCGGTATGATTTCAGCTCCCACAGAAGAATGCTGTTGTTGCGTCCTTGGGCGAAACACTTAACCCACCTCGACCCCGATGTGTTTGTGAATGGGTGAGTGGTTCCTTAATGTGAAGCGCTCTGAGTGGATTGAAGGTGGAAAAGCGCTGTGTATAAATGTGACCATTTACCATTTAGATTATATTTATTATGTAAGTGTGCATTATTTACATGATTTTTTTTTACTTGTAATGCTATTGGATTTATATGGCATTTACCCTGCATTATGCGTTCCCTCTGAGTACATCCAAAGTACATTTTACAATCAAACACAGCTTCACCTATCGAAATCTGAAATCAAAGTACTCCCTGGTAAGTGCTTGAGTATCCCCAGATGCCCCCATGCCTCTTCTTAGGGAAACACAGCTCTACACCACCCAGTGTTTTCAAAATTGCCAGAAGTAAAAGTTTAATTTATGCCAGAAAATAACACTATAAATAGGTAGGTAATAGTGTCTAGTTACTTTTCATCTCATCCATTTTTCATGGCTTCCACCCTGATCCTTTTCACAGTAGCCCAAAGCCTCTCTTCTGACAATAACACAATTGAGGTTTATGGGGCACGCTGGTATTTTGAGTGACAGGATTAAAAGTGGTGGAGAGGACTATATTTAGACGTGGGGAGTCAGAGCCCGTGGCCATAGAAAATCACAAAACGGGCTGATTATTTCACAAACTGCCAGCTCAATAATCAACTGAACTGCATGGGCCTCTCTAACTATAGGCTATTTAATTTTACACCAGCACAGTGTGAAGCGTGTTTGGTGTGTTGTCAAATGTTGAGGAAAATTGAACAGCTAAGAGTGGATTTTAATTTGCTCACTTTGTTTCCACTTCCATCTTTCAATTTGCAGCTCTTTCTCTCAAGTACTTTATAGTTCCCACATGCCAGGACCTTAGTTAGACCCAAATAAGTGAGAGATTAGCTTGTTGAAAGTACCTATTAAGCGAAATTACCTTTTTAACTTTATTTCATGTGATAAAAACACAAATAAAAATACAGTTTATCCCTTTAACTCTAGCTGCTATTGCTTTTGTCTTCTGCTAATGTTTTACAGCTAATTCTTAGTTTTACTACATTACATTGGCTAATGAGGCTAAATGATCCAAAATAGTTTAGAAGTTGCAATAATGCTCAATATATAAGACTTTGATGAGGAAACTAAACAGCATCCACGAGGCAGCCACTGTTCACACATCCAGTCATTAGCTGTTTTAGTTCTTTGAAGCAAGACTTTCTGTGATACTCAAGCTGTCTGACATTGCGTATTCAGCAACGTTTTATCTTACAGAAGCAAGTACAAGAAAGAATAAAGATTGAACAAAAAATAACATTCTTAAAGAACAAATAATGCAAAATTTACTTAAAAAAAAAAAATCTATTAACCATGTTATCATTGTCCCCCTCATCAAAAACATACCTGGAGTTGTATTTTGTTTCATTCACGCTTGTTTCATCAATCCATTAATCCAAAGCTGTCTGCTCTGAGCCTTTGTTTGCATTTTTCTCGGATTGTTGCATCACAGATAAAACTCCAGACTTCTCCTAAGCAGTTTTTAAGCCCATAAACCATCACTGGACTCTGCCCTTAAAATTGTGTTCACAACGAAGGCCTGGCTTTATTAGTATAGCATTTACTTCAATTGTTTACTTTCTAAATGTTAATTTCCATTGCTGATAGCAGAAGGAGCTCCAATGTCTAAATGCCTCATTAAAAATGGAGGTGACGTTTATAAGTTTTTTTCTCCAAATGGAGATATTATTTAGTTAGAAAATGTGAATATGTATTCCAAGGTGAGCGGGTTTGAAAGGGAATTAAAGCTGCAAGAATGCAGAATGTCTTTATTTAATATGCTGAGAGATAATCTATATGTCATTCATATTTCTAAGCGGAAACAGCTCATATTTGTAAGAAGTCTTTCAATGCTTTAGTTTGAAACACTGTGTGGCATAAATGAACAATATTTCCATCTTGTTAGCACGTCCCTCATTTTGATGTTTTAAAGGCTCCTAGATTTCGCAACAATTTTCATTATTTCTCTTTGATTAGTCATACCTCTCGCAAACTTTATCCCTATCTCAAGGATAGAAAAGTTATTACCGATTGTCTGTCTAATCAGTTTTGTCTCCACACACTCGTACACACTTAAATACAATGACACACAGGTACACAAACAACCAGATAAGGAAGAATTGATGCCAGAGAAGAGCCCTCGCAGCGACCTCTGGCTTAATTGAAGGAAGCCGGTGAACAAGTGGAGCGGAAAATGAGTTCCTCCTCTCCTGTGGTGGCACACACACATGTACAGTGGGAGCTGCCCATAACAACCAGTGCACCAGGGTGTTTCTACATAAAGTACAATGACCGTGTGCCCAACAGTGGTTTATTGAAGCACTGATGTTTTTTTTTTGTTGTTTTTTTTAACTGACATTAGTAAAAACATGTCCATACAATATACTGAAGCATATTTACTTGATTTAATGTAATATTTTCAACTATTACATGATGACTTAGATAAGACCAAGTGGTCATACTCTTTTCAGACAGTGTTTTCTTTGCATTGTCCTTGTTTTTAAATACATGAATAAAAAGCAGCCGGGTTTTGATCTCACAGTGCTGAGGCAGCTTAGACTCTCCACATGTTTGCTGAATAGAATACAAAGTATGAAACTACTGTATTTGTGTTTGTTCATACAACACAGTCATAGTCATGGTCTCATAGATTTGTGTCTTCTTAATAATAATAATAATAACAATAATAATGTATCAGTTTAAAAGCACTTTTTGGACACTTAAACATGCTTTGTTTCACATTATCCATTCACTACACAACTCGTGTTAGCATGCCCTGCAGATATATATAGATATATATACACATATATATGTGTTTTATAATATAACTACAACTACATTGTTGATGAAGGTTTTTGTGAAGTACATTGTTGTTGAAGTGTGTCACACAAACACTTAAATCATTCATCTATACAATGTTCCACTACAAAGTGAAGTGTAGAAGTGAGCCTAAATCAGTCATGATGGCTGTGTGGAATACATTTTGTACCATTCATCTCCCTGGTCTCATTTCTATAGAGGTCAGGTCGTGTTTAGAGTATGTTGAATATGAAATCACAATAATATACACTAGTAAACTTGAGTGTGTCAGTTAGAGGAAAAAGACTTATGTCTGGTAGCAGCCTTGGTCTTGAGCAAGGATACAGGCACAATAGAACATTAATTTATAGCAACTATAAAAAAGAACTTAACCTCAACATAAAGGTGTACCCACGCAGGTCTCAACCGGGAACAAACCGGGACAAAATAAGTACTTCAGAGGGTCTTTAGTAATAATGAACGGACCTCTCAGACGACTAGGCTATGAGCTGTAAAAAGATTGACCTCCTGGTAAAGTAACAACTCGGAGAAGACACTCTGAATAAAAGCCTCTAATGGAACATGGACAAACCTTTGTGTTTGCCACTGTTGTGTCTTTGTCAGAGCATCAGTACCATGTGTTGAACTGCAGAAGGACATTTCTATGTAGTGTGGAACATTTGCCTCCTACTTCAATCTTTGTTTGCTGGGTGAATCCAAAGGCAACCCAAAGGTTCAACCCTACAGCATCTGAGCTATAGGCAAAAAAGATGGGACCCTGAGTATAAAATAAGGAAAGCCTACTTGTGTCTACTATAGACGATACATGTTATACAGCGATAAAGCAATCTCACCATATACAATGGAACCAGAATAGACTGAAAAAACATCTTCTGTTGCATTTGTGAGCGCGCTTCAAACTCCTCTTTGCACACTTCACCTTGATGAGTACATTTTTGTTTCCTTTTGTTGAGGCAGAAGAGAGTAATTCAAAGAACACAGAGTAAAATCATTAACTCAGGTGTAAAAAATGGTGAGAAGGAAAAAAAAAAATCCTTATCTCACACAAGTAATAGTCTGTCTATACACCATTTGCAAGGAACCTTTCAACCTGTAATTAGTCACTGTCTCTGAGCATTACATAGCACTTTTTAAATGTCTCCATTGATCCACTTAGTCAATATTTCTAATCTGATATAAACTCTAATTTGAAAAGAAATGGATTGCAAAGTGTATTCCGACTAAATGGGAACATGCAGTAAATTGTTAATGAAATAATAATGTGATGGTTTTGCAGTCTCATAAAAACTGATTATTTCATATAATAAAATAAGATTAGATCTGCTTTAGTGATCCCAAATGAGATCATATTGGAAACATGTTAGAGAAGTGGTTAGTAATCTTTGTCCTCGGTTTTGTGTTTTTGTTTTTTGTTTTGCGTGTCTTTAGACTTTTTTCTGCTTGATTCCTGAAAAACAATTGCTACAAAAGTGAGGCATGGGTCAAATGCAAAGAAAATATTTTCTTAATGCGACAATGGCTAGGTTGAGTTGAAAAGCACGTCAAAATGTTATTATTATCACAATTCTGGTTGATTTAAATGACTTGTAAACAGCAAAATCAGATGCGAGTAATCTGAAACCATGATCACAAAGAAACTAGAAGATTTTGTAGTTTACATGCCTTTTTTAATAATTGCATAACATTAAAAAAAAATCTGGAATTAATCAGATTTTGAGTGTGTATGTAACCATAACCATTGTTAGGACAGCTGTGCTATTCAGTTAATCAAGATCGTGATTTTTTTTTTTCATTTGTAATGCTCAATAGTCGTCTTGGGTTGGATAAGAGGAGCCAGGACCTGAGACTTGGGGGCCAGATCGTCTGTGTGTCAACTTGATTATTCCTTGCTTGTCTTAGTTAATGTTTTCGCCTGTTTTTACCCTCCTCACTGGATTCATACTACTCTTCAGGTCCCGCACCTTGGACCAGCTCAGCGCTCCCGCCTCCGACCCCGTTTCCCTGCACCGGTATTGTTCTCCTTGTCTTATCTCTGCACTCACGTCTCACCCTGGACCACGGCTGGCACCCCGCTCCCTAATCCTCGTCAGATCTACCACCATTTGCTTGTCAATTCACTTCTAAATAAACACTGTAACACTCTTCCCTGAGTTCTGTATTTTGGTCCCTCCTGACCGAACATTACGACAGATTCCGGAGTAGGACCACACTTCAATTTCCTCCCGCTTCTCTCCAGCGAACCACAGCTCACCTCAACCACACCTCTAATAACCCAGAAGCCCTGTTTATACAAGCCTATCTGTGTCCGCGCTCTCGACCCTCTCCCTCCCACCCCATGTCTCTTGTTCATCTTTTAGGCGGTGGGGGGGGGGGCCCTGAACCTAGGGAAGCTTGAGCCCCAGCCTCCAAATTCAAAACACATATATCACTATACAGTATACCTAATGTTACAGTCAACTTTTCCTCTTCTTAATAACTGGATGAGCAGCAGTTCGACATCTGTTTCAGTCATTAAAGGGCCCATATTACGCTATTTTCTGATCTATGTTATAATGTTTCCTCATCACAAACATACCTGGAGTTGTGCTTTGTTTCATTCACACATGTTTAATGCAAAAACCCTGCATATTTAGGTTCTTCTCTCAACCTGAAAACACTCTGTTCCACCTCGTCATGTCATGCAATAACACGGGAACTGTGTTTTTAAACTCCATACACCTTCACTAGAATCATTTGGATAATTGCAGCCCTTAAGTTGCCCATGTCAGCTTAAAAAAAAAGGCAAAATGTAGCTGTTAACTTGAAAGCTACCACTATATGACATCACAAGGTGGAAAAGAGCATTTTGAGCTTTGGAGATGCAGACAGACTAATGATAGCGGGTTAAAACACAACTCCAGGTATGATTTTAATGAGGTAACAACATTATAACATGACTTAACGCTCACAAGTTAGTTTTGTGTAATATAGGACCTTAAAGTAATACTCCGATTGAAATGGATTCATGAAATATCAAAGCTTCCACACCTGCCATTTACAGTAGGTGCAAAGCAGACAAAATCATATTCTTATACTGCACAGTCTGCTCTAAAGTATTCTGAATTGGCTTTTGGGTTCATTTTGTTTAAGTGGGCATGAAGTTTAAATAAAGAAGTAATTTGAGAGAAAGTGCCTCTTTGTACGAACAGCCGGTGTTTGTTTGCTACAAGCTCGCCCAAAGGGAGACGACTTGCGGCTGACAGGCAAAGGAAGCAGCTCTGCTATCTCCAGAGAAGTAAATGATATTGGTTTGTTGTGCGAGTCGTGATTTTGAGGCAGTTATGAGCACCTCAGCCCGAACTCAAGAGGGACGAGGAGAAAGCACACATCAATCAAAGACAAACATTTCCCGGTGAACAAAAAAAAAAAAAAAAAAAATGTACAGGAGGAGATCGCTGATGTGTCTTCTCACAATGTTAACAGTGCTTGCACAACGATACTTGCAAGACGGAAACTATCAAGCCAAACACACACATTTAAATAGGTAAATACACAGTGTGAACTATTAAGCTTATTATTGCAGAAGCCATTGACCAAAGCTGACAGGTTTTAGGAAGAATAAAAATAATCCGTACTGGTCTATAAGGTCAACACGCTCAATAATAAGAACACATCCCATTATGCACAACAGCAGTATTCATCTGTGGGAGCTGGAATTGCTGTTGTGTCCTTGGGGAAAGACACTTAACCCACCTTTTCCCCCAGTGTCTGCGTATCACAAACAGGGCCGGTCCTAGCTTTCAGGGGGGCCCTCAGAATTTGTCTTTGGGGCCCCCCCGATACTGGATACTGGATGTCTCCTGGCTCAGCTTTTGGTGATTCACATTTAACAACATTATGACTCTGCTCTCATCACCTTGACTGATTGTATTTGTGTTTATAGGACCAACATCAGACTGAAAACATCCAGAATGTCACAACTACCACAGTCACAAGAACAGTACACAGACATATAACAGGGGGGGGGTCAAGATTTTTTTTAATTCTAGACATTTTTTCTTTGTTTCTGGTGGATTTTAATGTGTTCCACCTGGAGACAGATGCTTTATGTCAAGAGCGGTATTCGAACCACCAACCTTCGGATCAGTGGGCAAATACTCAACTGAGGTACTGTCTCTACAAACTCTTATTTCAAGTGACACACAATTTCTTCGAAGAAATACAGTTACCGCAGCATGTTATACTTATCACTGATCAATCTAATGACATAAATTGTAATCCTATATCCAAGTTGTAGTTTGACCGAGTTTCTATTCCGCATGTCGAGTTACCATTCATGCATTGAACGGCCTTTCAGCGCAGCGGGAAATTGCACAGTCTCCCTATATTGTCCGTTAATATATAGCAACAAATATTATCACTTGAATTAATGCACGCGGCATGAATCAACATAACTGAATCGGAAAGCACGTCTGTTTAAAAGGCACCAGTGAGGCAGGGTGCAATAGGGTACTGTTTATTACCAGATAAATATAGCAATGTGCCGCTACAGTGCAAATATAATTTCCAGTGCAAACAATACGTTTCTACTCTGCCGCATAAAATGATAGCAGAACATTAGCATCTGTACAATGTAGAGCTGATTCCATGATGTTGTGCTGTAAATTGTAATGTCCGTATATGTGTGCATTATGTTAATTTGGAGCATTGTGACAAAAGGGGGTTTTGATTGTGGGTTAGTTATGTCAACAGCTATTTGTGAGTCAATGAGGGTGATATATGTTGATAGTATTGCAAATTTGGATTAATTATGAGATGTTTGTTAAAGCAGACCTTTTATGCAAAATTGAGCTTTTAAGTGTGTTATACTTTCCCCTTCTTGTTTTTGGAGTGATTCATGCACGTTTGAGCAATCTTTAATCGCTTATTTTCAAGATGCCGTATTGCCACCAGCATACGCCCACTGCTCCGCACTTACTTCATTCTTCAGTTTCATTTTCTTAATCGATGATACGCGTGGCAGCATCGCATACTCATTTTTTTAACAAATGAAAAAAAAAAAAAAAAATACTATTTGCTATTGTGATCTGGAGCTATCAGGAGGTTACACCGAGCTTTTACTGTGATGACATTTAAGGCGACGTCAGCTTAGTTGTTTTTTTTATGAAGTCATTTTAGATTACTATTGCGATTTATTTATATAGTTATTGCGATTTTATGTGCAAATGTACAGAATGATCCATGGGTATCAGAGATTATAACTATAAAGCAGACACAAGCACAATAGGTCTTCTTTAAATATTATGGAAACTGCGCTTGCTTTGGTTCTTCAGGCACTGCCCTTCATTTGGTGTTCACTTTGTTATAGTGATTGACATTTCATTTGTGATTATTCATTGTCTAAGCTTCAGATAAAAAAATAAAATAAATAAAAAATATATTAATAATATTAAACTGTATCAATGTAGCTTGTCTAGATAGCTTTTGAGTCAAATTTCCCCAAAAAGCACACACGGGCAGGTCAAAAAAGTGATACTTGGCAGTTGTAATTAATCAGTGTTGGAAGTGGTAGTGATCTTCGCTCCTGTCCAATCAATGTCGGGCACTTTTGGGGTAAATAGTAACTACTTTTGAGTGTACCGCATAGGTCCCTTATCCTGTCTCTTACTGAAGCAGGGTGGTTAATAGATTGATTTTCTGTCCTTACACAATGTGATAAAAAAAATATTAAAAAAAAAAGTCTAAATGGCTTAAAAGCACTTGCTTACTACTCATGTTAGGTCATTTTAGGCTTTAAGAATGATTTAAACTTAATTCATTAATGAGTTAAGAGAAGAACACTGTTTTTTGATCTATATTATAATGTTGTTTCCTCATCAAAAACATAGTTGTGTATTGTTTCATTCACACATGTTTAACACACAAACCTGCATATTTAAGCTGACTTCTTCTCAAACAGAAAACACTCTGTTCCACCTCGTGATGTCATGTAATACGTGAAGTGCTCCACTGTGTTTTTTAACTCCATGCACCTTTGCTTGAACCATTTGGATGATTTCAGGCCTAGAATTGCCTTTCTGTACTGAACTAAAAACAGAAGGTAGCTGTTAAATTAGCAACTACTGCTAAATGGCAGTACAAGGTGAAACAGAGCATTTTGAGCTTTGGAGATGTAGACAGACTAATAAACCAGAATTAAACATGTGTGAATGAAACAAAGCACAACTCCAGGTGTGTTTTTGAGGAGGTATTAAAACATGGCTTGAAGCTCACAAGTCAATTTTGTGTAATACAGGACCTTTAAGTTTACTAAGCCTGATTCATTTTTAATAAACTATTGGTTTATTATGAATGAAGTCTTTGTTCATTTTATTAAGGCTCTTAAAAGTGTAGTTATCATAATGTGTTACCAATATTTTTTTATGATGACAACCTATCAAAAATAGTCATGTGCAATTAAGACATATGGTCAGGTGACCTTCATGGATTATTTGAGCATACACCTTAAAAAGAAACCAATTTCTAACCATTGAAATCAGTTCAAACATACAGCTTTGTGGCCCCCATATATATAAGCTTCTCTGCACATTTTAGTCTCAGCTGGTGCATGGCTCCTTGTAGCATTTGTAGGGATGCATAGTTCACATGGCATCATCACATTTTACAATGGTTGTGGTGGAATATACTGTTTAGACTGCAGACGCTTTGACATGACTTAGGTTAATATCTGTGTAATTACTGGGTCTTCTAAGTTTGACTTTCATACAGGAAAAGGGAAATGATGATTTAATAATAGCTTCAGAAGGTGGTGCCATTATATAACTCCAAAGATGTGTCTGCTGTTAGTTGTCAGAATTTGCAGAACCAACCCTGGACAAATAATGATAAGGTTCAATATTAAATTTGGAACAAAAAACAAACTGTAATCATCATACATTGCATTTAGAACCCTTCATTTGCAAACACGTTTTTTTCACTAGCATCAGGTGGAGTTTGATTTAAGCGCATGACAGTTAAAGCTAATTTTGGCACCTGGAAACACATTTAGCCAAATTAACTCATGTAGTGAATATAAAAACCCACATGACCATCGGACTACATACCTGCACCGGACTGGAGTGGACACAGCTGACAGACAAATCCAGAATAATCTCATCTTGCTGGTTGTTGTTTGCCCCAAATTCTCCAGAGAAGCACAGCTAAACAAACTTTGTTCCACCACACCATTTTTGAGGTTCGAGCTAAAAACACAACTTGGCCATAATAGCATGCCCAGAGACACACAGGCACTGTCCCATCTTCATTACTAGAGTAACTCGGGGAAAGTTTATAATTGTCCAACGCTGTGGATAAGTAGAGGGACTTCTTCGGTTGTTCTGTTTGTTCTTGGCCAAGACTGAAGCAGCAGGCTGTAGCTTTGTAGTAAAACATGTCTATCGTGTCATTATTACACATTACACAACCTGGTAACTTTTGGAAACGAGACAAATGTGCGCAACAAACGGAAAAATAACAGCAAAAGTGCACTTCTGGCCAAGTCAAACCAAACAGATTGTACATGGTGTCATAACTCCACGTACAGTCTGATGCAAATTTTGGAAATACGCACATTTTATATGGGTGGAAACGCAGTTATAGAGTTATATAGATCCCTGCTCTCCAGCTGAAATTATAACATAATCAGATCCAGAACGTGAACCCAACCTACACAATCCATCACGCTCTTGACATAAAACACACATAATGCCAAAGCCTTTTCATTTACGCCTTCTGCCCTTCTCTTTTTAAAATTTCAATTCCAGTGATTGACATTTTCATTGTAGCTTTCCAATAATCGCCTTTGCGTGATACTATGTCCTTCCGGATGATCCATTCACACTCGCACCTCATCTCATCAGCCGGGCGGACAGCAGCACATCCACTGCACCATCCTCCACCGGCGTGCTGCATGACTCATAGGAGCACATCGCGCCCGCTCCGTTACTGAGGAGTGTGGAAGCTGGTTTGAAGTTCACCACAAATGTCTGGAAAGAAGCTAGAGACATTTTGGGAATAATAGACTGCTCTGTTTCAGGAAAAGAGAGGAGTCCAAAAATACAAGTCGCATGTCTGGAGGTGAGAGTGTTGTGTTGTGATGTGATGTGAGGAAGTTGCAGTTCGCATGGTATAACAATGGTATCTGATTTAATGAGAAAAGAAGATTAAAGGGATTATGGTCAGAAAATAAGGGATGTATTGTAAACTCAAAAAACTAAACTCACAAGGAGATTGTCAGACTTTGCCTGCACTTCACTTTCTGTAGCTATTGCCCCTCTCTCCATAACTGCTGTCGGGCTTTTGGTCTTAAAGTGTTCATATTAACTCACTCTACATGATGCTGGAGTCTTTATTTTATTTTATTCCTTCATTTACCTTTTTGCACGTTATATCAGGTCACACCTTGACCCATCTACTGGCACCAACACAATTACAAGTATAACAGCAAATGGTCACACTGTTATATATAGCGCTTTTCTAAGTTCAAGGCCCTCAAAGCACTTTACACCAAGGAACCACTCACCCACTCACACACACATTCATACACCAGCGTATGCAGACATGAGGGTGAGGTGGGTTAAGTGTTTTGCCCAAGGACACAACGACTGGATTCATCTGTGGGAGTTGGAATCGCGTCGCCAACCTGTGGGTCGGTGGATCTGACCGTCCAACCGATGATGTTTATGCCGAGAGCGGGAATCAAACCGACAACCTTTGGATCAGTGGAGAAACGCTCTACCATCCGAGCTACTCAATAAGAACAATTTGATTTGGTTCCAAGTAGTTTGCACTTTTAAGAATGAAGTGTCATCTGATACTCCCCAGGATAACGCAAGTTCTAGTTGAAAATATAGCAAAAAAAACCCCCAAAAAAATCACAGCACCCACATATAAATTGTTGTGTTTGGTTTTACAACAAGAAAGAATACAAACACCTTAGTTCATCCATAATTAAATACATTAAATAAAAAATATAATCAATACAGAGAGCCCAGACAGTAGAGTTAGATAGGAAAGTGCTTATAGGTATAATAAACTGAAGAGCAATGGTGATCCCCACAGACTCCACATGACAGCAGGATGATAAAACACAATTAAATCCAAAGTGTGAAAATGACCCATTACCCTTTCCATCATTACTCATGTAGTTGGACAGACCAACGACAACTATTAACCTGCGAAGTATTAGTCAGCGAGCAGGGGACTGTTGAGTCAGCGCAAAAAGAAAGATATGACAAAGTGTACATCTCGTAACTTCACACACAATACCCCCGTACAAGAATCAAACGCGGGCCCTTCTAGTAATTATCCCGATGGTGACGTATGTTTTATTATCGAGCTCAATAATAAATCACACCACATTAGGCTTATAAAGAGCTTTTCCACACGCTTAAGTCGCTTTGCAGTTCTATACATAATTCATTCAGTCCATACTTGGCGGTGGTAAGCTACTACTGTATCCACTGCTGCCCTGGGGTAGACTGACAGAAGTGAGGACGCCAATCTGTGTTATCGGCCCCTCTGAGCGCCTCCAACGCTCACACATACAACTACTGCCATACATGAGCCACTAGGTTCTAGCTACTTCGCCTAAGGACGACCGTTTTGCCACTGGCGCTCCATTGTCGCACCTGATAATCCCAGCGATCTCCTATCCAAGTACTAACCCGAGAAGAAGTTTTGTGTTTTTTGTTTTATTTCTCGCTCATGCCATTTCCTTTTGTTGGCACTAGTTTAAAGACTCAAAAACAAAGTAATCAGAAAATTAACATAAAAACAGCTGTTACGTGCCTTGACATTATTGGCATGAACAAAACGAACAGGCAAATCTTATAAACCCTGCTCCTTTTATAGATCATTAAAGCAAAAGACGAAGTTTAAATCCGTCAACTGGACAAATCGTTGTAGGAGCTGCCAATCTGTCATAACCCGGCGCCAAGCCATGACAGAAAATACGCAAAACCATGTATTCAATAAAATAAAGTGTTTATTTGCCAACTTAATCAACTTAAAGCAAGTTTTAATGAGGTGTGAATGTCTGTAAATGTCCAGGGTTGTAAGTGCGACTATGTGATGTGAAAGGTGTGTGTGCGATGTTGAATGTTGCAAAGCAAAGTAATAAAAAGAATTCTGGGAGCAGGATGAGCCAGCACGAGCTTCTGGCGTGCAAACTTTTAAAGGTGCGGTGTGTCGGGCCCTTGACGCTCGCACCAGGATTGCACCGACCACCTGCACACGAAATAATACCGCACAGCAATACTTCTAAGGATGGGGCCGTGACAGAGTGAAGACGTTTCGCTGCTCGTCCAAGCCGCTTCTTCAGTTCTGGTCAGATTGCTGGTGAACACTGGCCGCAATTTACCTGCAATCTGACCAGAAATGAAGAAGCGGATTGGACGAGCAGAGAAACGTCTTCACTCTTACAACGATTTGTCCAGTTGACAGATTTAAACTTCGTCTTTTGCTATGGATCAGACCTGGACGACTGACACAGACATAGAGCGTTAAAATAAACATTTCTTTCATGATCATTAGCTTTTGAGATCAGATGAGGCTTAGACAAGGGGGTTTGGTCACAGCATATTGAGCTAGCTTAGGTTTTCATGTTGTTATATTCTTGGTGGGATAGTACCTCTGTGTTAAATATTCATCACGGTTTTACATCAGTCAAGTGGGTTGGAAAGTCGTGAAGAGTTCTGAAAATGAATCCCTCCATTTATGTCATCATTCCATCCAAAATTCAGGGAAAATAAACGCGCACAGAGCACATTTTCTTGACACTTTAAACATTAATTTGACAAAATAAAGGTTTTGTCGTCACAGTTTCGGGAAATTACAAACAGAGGGGGGAAGGAGAGGGTAGAGGCATTTGGTAAATATTCGTGACAAAATTTCGAGGTGGAAACAACCGCATATGTCATCTCAGTAGTGGAAGAAGTCTAGGTTAATCTTTGAGTCTGTTGTATTTATAATTATCTAATGTTTCCTAGTATGGCATTTTGTCAACATGTGACCGCTAACTCCACCAGTGAACTTCTGTGAGTGCTCAACTTGATGCTAATGATGAACGAATGCCTTCTGAAATGTGACATGTAAAATCTGTGTAATTGGTTTCACTGTTGAATGTTGTTGTGATGTGGACATTTCATCCTCTGCCTTTCAACTCCTGCCATGACTAATCAGCGCTGCCATATAGTACCAAATGCCACCATCTCGGTCTGGTCTGGTCTCATTGTCCGGAGAACCAAATGTGCTGAAGTGAGAGCTCATTAAACCTGCTCATGATGGGAAAAGGAGGTGGAATCTGGGGGAGTGTGTGACAAGGAGAAAATTATGTTTTGTCACAGTCAGTCTGCTGCCTTCATTACGTTACAATGGAGCGCTTCATTCCTCTCACATAATATACAGGTGTGACAAATGTAATACCTCCCCACAAACGTAATAACAAAAAGTAATTAAAGTGCACTTATTCAGTATTATGTGTTATTTAAAATGTAATCGAAGACCTGTTTGGTATTGACTCAAGCTATGACTCAAGCTGTTCCACAGAAAAAGGTGGTTTATTGCAGTGTAGCTGAGGTTTTGATTGGTTTGGTCCTCCTCAGCCTCTGTGTCTGATCTCAGAAGATAAGTGTTGTGCATGGTTAATATCGGTGAGGCTGCTCGGATCACCAGGTGTCATAGTGGGGCAGCGGCGGTAGTAGTGCGTACTGTTGATGTGGCCTTACACTCACCTTGACTAGTATGAATATGACTGAAAATTGGCTTTTATTTTAGGTTATGTTTCTCTTTTAATGCAAAGAAGAGACTTGTTGCAGCAACGTTTTTACCCAGTTTTTCTAGATTATGGAGATGTTATTTATATGAATGCCCCAACCCAAGCACTAAAATAGCTGGACTTCATTTACCATGCCTCTCTGAGATTTATTACAAACTGTAAGCCTCGGGCACACCACTGTGAACTGTACACACGTGTTGGTTGGGCAGCACTGGACACTCGCAGGCTATGTCACTGGTACATGTTCACTTACAAAGAGATCATGGGTCTGCTCCCTCCATATCTATGTACGTATACTCAACATAAAACAGATGGACATTATGCTCTGCGATCACAAAAGTGCTTCTCTCTGTCCCAAGTGTCCACACAGAGACTGGTGAAGTGGCATTTCAATATTCTGCGCCTTCAACATGGAATAATTTACAAAAAGTCTTGAAATTACAAGAACTGACTTCAATAGTTCAGTTCAAATCTATGTTAAAAGGTTTGGAAATTAAGTCTATGATTTGTAATTGCTTTTAAGAATCTATTTTGTGATGTGTTGAAATGTCTGTGTGTAACGTAACTGCGCTGCTGTCTTGGCCAGGACTCCCTTGAAAAAGAGATTAGTAATCTCAATGGGACTTTCCTGGTTAAATAAAGGTTAAATATAAATAAAATAAAAATGAATATGGTGTGTTTGTGTTGTTATGGGAGGTGGTCGAACGGGACTGGCAGAGATTAGCAGCCTCGCTTCCGTCAGTCTACCCCAGGGCAGCCACAAAAGAAGCCACCAAGAATATGGAGTGAATTAATATATGCAATCGTGAAGGAACTTTGGCAGTGCTTTGCCGCTTGGTGCGTGGACAAGGCGCTCAACGTTAGTATTGTTTAGCAGGGGTTTTTTTTAGTTCCTGCTGTAGCTTTTCATTGATTGATTACATCCACATTGGCATTTTTGCAACAGCCTTTATATCTCATCAAACATCCATCTGAACTCTCTCCACTTGAGCCTGCCTCAAGTGGAGACAGTCCACCCACCTAGAGAAAGCAAGTATCAATGTTTCCAAAATTGTTAACTTTTGATGCATTTATTCTCATGTTCCAGCCAATTGAAAGGATTAACAAAAAAAAGGACATGCATTTTTTAAATTTTATTACTGTCATAAATATGTTGGTTGGTTCCTTTGGTATATTATGTCAAACCTTAGCAAAAGTAAAGGTTTCGTAAGCTCTGGTAATCAAAGTACAAAGTTGTACAACTCAAAAAGGATACCCATAATAATTGACATTTAAGCCTCCTATAAGCATGCATATGAATATATATTTGTGACTAAAATGGTCAGATTTTTAAACATTATAATTACCCAAATTATATGTCAGCAAATGTCATAGCTAAAATGGCCCTGACTAAGCCTAGCTCAACATCTAGAGATGGGCCCCCACTGCTCCTGACAGGCTGACATTGAAGTATAGGTCAAATGCACAAAACAAATTCCCTCGTGGAGTACCTTACTATATATATTGGTGATGGCGAAACTGTATACTTCACATTGCACTATTTTCTGAATCATTCATACATTGACGTTAACGCACAGACGTAACTCTTTCGTGCGGAGGTGAAAAGCTCTTAGTTGAATTGATTGGCACTAAATGGCTTGTACTTGAAATCAGCCCAAATTACTGGCTGACTAATGTGCTTCAAACAACTTACTTACCTCATCCTCTCATGTAACGCTCAGGCGCACTCCAAAGCACAGCAGAAACCCTCTTGTACCCGTTTACCGCCAATCTCACACCTGCATGCCTCCACTAGCGGCTCCTCTCCCTGCCTCTTCAACTTACAAGAGCGTACAATTCTGTATACAGCTAACTCCAAAATGTCTATGCTGGCTCCCGTCCCTCTGGCCCCCCTCCAGTTACAAGTCATCTCGCCTGATGACAAGATTGAGGCAGACACTGTTCTCCTTCAAAGCTCGATGAATCTAAAGGAAATGGTCCAAGTTCCTAAATCTCGGCTCTTCCCCTAATTGTATATGATCTGTCATTTACTGCGGGCATTGTTGTAGTGCTTTGATATAGCTGGTTTTAATCGCAGACATACTTCTTCCATGCAACTGTAATTACTGAATAAGTCATGGATGTTCTATTTGCATGAATCCCCAACTTTTTTTTTTTAGTTGCGTGCCCCGTAAGACCTTTGATGACTAATCATGTAACCCCTACTGCAGCATTCTTGAAGATACTGTATTATAGCCTCAGAGATCCAAATTATCCATAGTCTTATCAAATTAAGACATTCATTAAAAAGTAAGGGGCCCAACCTTGCCACTCTTAACGCGCAAAACAAATGTAGTAGACACGGACTTGGCACGCTAGGGGAGTGCAGGTCATTAGATGTTTTTTTCATATATGAATGTCTTTAAGTCGTTTTCTACTCCTGGGGCTCAGCCAGTCAGAGCCCATTGCACCATCATTTCTTAACTGGATAAAACAGAAGACATTACAAACACAGACTACATTTGTTACGCCTTATACCCCAACAGAGTGGATTAAATAACAGAACCTTGCCCCACAATGTTGCGCGTACTAGCAATGTGCCTTTAAACACAAGAGTAAAGGCAGTGACGTTTGTGTTAAATGTAAGCATACGCATCTAATGAAATGGGAAATGAAACACCAGAGCCCTCTAGAGTGCTTCATACTGTACACCTGAGTTTAAAACAAAGCCGACATACGCATGGACATATTGCGACATGGCCATTGCCTGCTGCTGTACACTGCATGGAAGATCAGACCATACATGTCATTTTTTCTTTTTTTTTTTTATCCCCTAGGTGACCCCGCATACACCTGGCATCCTACTGTATCAAGTGCCCTTAATGGAAATATATTGAACTACTAGCACCACAAAACCACAACAATGGAAAACAAGTCAAATCAAATCCAATTAAAGAAGTTTCACACACAGATTCATTATAGCACATTACACTTTCTATCAGTGTCTTGCGCTCAGCCGGTCTGTATGTAGATTTGAAGTTTCTAAACAATGGGAACACTAATGTAATTTCATTTATTTGATTTATTTGGTTACATCAGACACAAGTATTCAACTGCTTGTCACCCGCTTATAACTCCATTCTCAGACCCAAACAAAGAAAACAAGAGCACTAATTGGGTATTCTAATGAGGATTTTGTGATTCATTATGATCGTGTAATATGTTAAATATGACTCCTACTTAGGGTAGTTCAATGGACTTAATAAGATGCTCATTCACGGGAAACAACGAGGATGTGTTAGGAGTAAACGGCCAAAGTTAAATCTGTCAAGTGGACAAAAAGTTGTAGGAGTGAAGACGTTTTGCTGCTCTTCTAAGTCACTTCTTTGATTCTGATCAGATTGCTGGTGTCCAGTTGACAGAAAATACCACCGTCTTTTGTTATTCTATTGAAATGTCAATAAATGAAGCAGCTGGTGGGTTTGCTCTTCAAATGTCCAATAAATATGTTCAAATTATGTCATTAACCACTATATCCAAGCAGTTCAGGCTATAGAGAAAAATGTTTTTAAAAGATGAATTTGCCTAGACAGTGATACAGTTTCATTAGGAAATGTCTGCTTTTGCCTGTTGTGAATACTACGCTGTTTTGGTACCCAGTTTTTCATACTATTAGTGGAATGGTGATAATTAATATTGTTGATATAGATTTTGCAGCTTTAGTTTCACTAATTATACCTGACAAAACTGTAAGCTGTCAGTGACACCTAAGTAGCTCAGTGGCACTTTCTCTCTGAACCTTGGTGCTAGTCCACGGCAAGCACTAAGTTCCATTTTGCACCTGATTTCTGTACCATAGCTGTTTGTACGGATTGCAGTCAAGTCTACTCCCAGTTGGAGAACTAATTCATATGATTGAAGCCATGGTCACTTCTCTGGTTAATGAGCGCCCCGATGTGGGAACTCCAGGGGTTGCCACATGTCCCTGGAATGGCGCATGGAGATGAGTCCTTCCATCTCAGCAGTCCACCCGTTAGATAACAATATCTGGGTTAAACTTGGAGCTATAACCAAAACGCCTGTTACGTGCTCCCCTCTGCTGAATACTGAGGCATGGATCCATGTTAAGAAATCCCCTAATCACATCATGGTCAGAGCTGCTGTTCTCGCCCGTCTGACCCTGTCCAACTCGACAACAGGTTCCAGGCACTGGGCGATGTAAATAAGGATCCTCCCCCGCTTTTGCTGGCGCTGACACTGCTTCAGACTCGCAGCCTGACTCGTCTGTCCAGCTGGCCAACAGATGACGCTCCTCGCTGCTACAGGCACCCGAAACACCTGGACACACAACCCACCAGCACATACGGTGGGGGCAAAGCAAAAGGTGAGGGCAGTTATCCCACCTCAATGCAACACGGGGACAGGGACGCGTGGAGAAACAATACTAAAAATAAACGCCTTAGTCCTCTAGGGCAGCGCATCACAGAAGATCGTGGAACTGGTGGGCCGTCTTAATCCATGTTTTGATCTCCAAAACTCCTCACTGTGGGAACCTCCATGATACGACGATGTATCGCTGTGTAACTGCTGCTCTTTCTATTTCCCTGGAGCCCGTGTAAATGACATTAATGACCAGGCAATGGAACTTATCAAATAGCTCTGTGTCCACAGTTGTCATTCTTGCGAGTATTAATGACTTGGCCCAACAACAGTCTGAAATTCTTGAACAGGACTTGGTGAGACTAATAGAAAACATATCAACCCTGACCCTTTACCCCACTGCGTTTTGGTGACATGAAGTTTAGCTGACTTTGGCAGCCGCACACCTGACTAAAGGGTTTTTGTAGACACAGATGTATACCTTTACATATACACCGTCCAGAATTACATAGACCTGACCATCTACACCCAAATGTCCAAAAACATTGACTTAACTCTACAGTCAATCCATAGTAATGCTGTATGACGTCACAAGGGCTCAGGGCTCATACTTCTGTAAAGGATTTCAATGCAGCCAGTTTTTGTACCCAGCTCAATGAACATAACTGTCCTCCAAAAAACACAACCAAGAGTTCTCTCAGATGAGCCCTATGAAACAGAAAGAGCATAATATATATTTATTTTTTTTTTTTCAAACTGAACATCATGCAAGAGTTATTTGCAATCCTGCTACCGAGGCTTAAGGGAAAATGGGTGGTTATCTTATTATCAGTAGTTTAATCCCAAAAATGTATTAGATTAGGTCCCTGTTCATTTATTCTGATTTAGATGACCTGATCTCTGAATGTTGGTGAAACGAAAACATACCCATTGACCTAATACCAGGATTTGCATTCTATAGGAAGGACTGAACTAAAGGGTGAGGGGGTGGTGTACTACTTTACATACGAGAGCACTATACATATTCTAAACTTGAACTGTAACTGGAATGTCGTGAACTCACTGTTACACTGCTTAGTGGATGATCGCACTATATTCTATGCAAGGGACAAGTTGAAATTCAACAAGTATCTAAACACAAAGTGAAATACTCACCAATATAAAAAAATTATCTCTTCCAGAGCAATTTACAATTTAAATACTAAGTTTCTAAGAAAAAAAAAAAAAAAAAAAAAAAAAAATCAGACGTATTTATTGGAACTCATAACACACATTGTAAACATTTCCATCTGCGCAAACATCTTTCCAGCTAGAAAACTGCAGTTATTGTCCCCATTTTTAAAAGCAGTGACAAAGACGGTGCCTGTAACTGTGGACCAATAGCTATCCTCCCTGTGCTTTTCAAAGTTATAGACAAAAATAAACTTGCTGATGAAGTAACTGTGCATCTCGAAAAGTAATTTGCCTCTATACTCACAGCAATTTGGTTTTAGATCTTAATATTTTACTTGAACTTGCTGAATGTTATCTAATAGAAATGTTTAAAAAAGTCTCTGGACAGAGGTAATGTTGTTGGGGCAGTCTATTGTGGAATTTTTTGTAGTAAAAGCCTTAAAAATATAAGTTGTCTTGGATCAAAAAGACTGGTTTATTGAATCAATAAATCAATCAAAGAGCCGTTGTCTCTAATAGTGTGGTCTCGCGCTCAGCTGCCAAATGAACATACATACAGTGTATTTATACCATCAAAACAATCACACCAGTTTAGTCTGGGCCAAGTGACTGGAGGCTGCTGGATGCATCTTCCAGAACAATACAAGTAACGATTTAGGGTGAAGAAGGCCATAACTATTCCCCTTTTTAATAATAAAAATTACATTGAAAACATGAACAATACCAGCTGATAAACTGACTCTTGAGAGTTCAATTACCAGAAGGCCTCAGCACCCAATCAGTGGGTGTGGGGGTGTGGGGTTACGCCCGTGCACTTGGAGGTCTCGCTCGTGGCTCGCGTTTGCTGGAACCCGCCAAAGGGCCTGATTCGGTTCCAGTGTTGAGACCTGCCAAAGGGCCTCATTGTTGGGGACAGTGTTAGAGCAGCGTGCCCCTTCGCCAGCCATAGTGGTGAGGGCAGAGTTTGAGCATACCCCTTGTTGCTCGGGACTGATGGTGCAGCCCTCTTAAAGCAAGACAGCTCACCACAACGTGAAGTACATCAGGTTTGAAGCCTTAGCACCGGCGTTTTCCAGCGAGAGTGATGTAGCCCTCATACTCAAAGGCAAAGATAAGGCAGGAAGAGGGGCCCTCCCTGGATGGCCTGGATCGCAGTCGCAGAAAAAGAACCGGTTGAAAAGTGTAGTTCGGGACACCAAAATTGTTGTGGAATTTCTAATAGTAAAACCCTTAAAAATATAAAACCAACAAAGAAGTTGTCTCTGATCAAAAAGTCAGGTTTATTGAATTAATTGTGCACAATCGTCAAAGAGCTCTTGTCTTTAATAGTATCGTCTCGGCCTCAGCGGCAAATGAACCATCAACACTATTGGGTTAAAGAGTTCCATAAGTCTTTCTTGATCTAAAAAAGGCCTTTGAGACAGTCAATCATAGTATTCTACTGACACAATTACGATATCCCTCAATGCCGTCCTAATGTTAACATCCAGATGTCTTAAATGGTGATCTAAAAAAGCGCTTTTCCACCTTTCAAAGCACTCAAAGGCTTTACAACAAGGAACCAGTCACCCATACACACACCAGTGTACGATAGACCTGGGGGCGAGTTGGGTTAAGTGTCTTGCCCAAGGACACAACGACAGCATTCATCTGTGAGGGTTGGAATGCACCGCCAACCTTCAAGTGATCTAACCACTCAACCAATGATGTTTATGTAGAGAGCGGGATTTGAACACCTGCAGAAACACCTGCCCAAGATAGAGAACATCTGAGTCATGCTATGTCTGTGTTTTTGTATGCATACTCAAACAAAACTGTAACTTTGAGATGACCTTAGAAAATGAGAAAATTCAGACAGTCAATAAAGTTAAATACCGTGGTCTTATTCTGGATGAAAATGTCAAAAATACTATGAAGAAGATTGAAACTAGTCTCAATTGCTTTTGTTTCATACGTGGAGATATAACACTCCATTCTTCGAAGCTACTCATGAATGCAATGATCTTCTCGCTCTTATCGTATTAGACCACCTCATGATCCCAGGCCTCCTCCACAACACTGAAAACTCTCTGCTCATATACGAATTGACGGAAACGCCAGACACGGCATCACTGTGAAATTTTAAAGAAACATGGCCTATTTAACTTTGAATGCTTTACCCATTTTAAAGATTTTTTTAAGTGTCTTAACTCTGATATACCACTGAATTCAGAATTTGGAAGGACCATAAATTGGTAAGTTTTCTTTCTCTGCCTGTGGGACTGCTTACCTCAGTTCAAATTGGAAACAAATAACACAAAATTTAAAAGGAAAATAAAATGAATGTATGTTTCCAGCCAAAAAATGCTATGACTGATAATGTTTTAATCCTTATCTGTATGTTACTAATGTGTTTTGTCTGTTTTATGTATGCATATTTTCTATATACTGGTGTTTATACTGGCACTTTTACTAAAACACTCAACACAATGCATCTGGCTCGATTATAATGTCCTTAATAAGCAGACACACAAAAACAACCTATATAAATTCCATATGTTTTATCAGCTGTTGTTGAATGAATTTTGCGATTAGCTACTTTGGATTTAATTTTGTTCGTAAATGTTCAAACACTCAGAATATTTCATTTAGCTCGTTTGGGGCGTTTCGGAGGAATTAGCGTTGTGCTTTGATGTAAGTAACTGAACGAGCTGGTAGATTTTCCTTCCAAACACTGGTCCAATTAATGGCAGGACTGTAATAATAGATGTTGTGAAGTCGCAGGGGATTGTGGGGCTGTGGACTTTGCTGACCTGTGGTGTGTGCCATGTTTACTGCAGCAACCTGACTCCAGAGATTTGTGATCCAGGTGGGAGAGAAAGAGAGAGAAGGAGGGCGAAGAGGGAGGGAAAAAGGGGGAGACGGAAGTAGGGAGAGACAGACAGAGGCGGGAGGGAGAGCGATGAAGGGGAAGGACAGAGACAGACTGAGAGGGAGGGGAAAAAAGTGAGTGTATGAGGGGAGGATGATCAGAGAGAGGGGGTGGCGAGGATTGAAGGATAGAGAGAGAGAGAGAGCGGGGAGCAAGGAGAGACTCTGAGGGAGAGGGGATGGAGGGAGAGCGATGAAAATGGAAGGAGAGGGAACGAGACAGAGAGGGAGACAGATTGAGAGGAGGAAAGATGCACAAATAAAGGATGGAAGGGGCAGACGATGAAGACAGAAGGAGACAGAGGGAGACACGGAGAGAGAGAGACAGATGGGGAAGGAGAGGTAGGGGAAAGCAACGGAGACAAAGAGAGTGAGAGGAAGACAGAGAAAGGGAGAGGAGGAAACAAAACGGCAAGATGAGGAGGGGGAGGAAAGGAAGAGAAGGCGACAGAAGGAGATGGAAAGGTAGATAGAAAGAGCAGGGTAGAGACAGAGATAAACTCAGATAGGAAGAAAGAGGTAGAGAATAGGGAAAATGGAGGAGGGAAAGGGAGGGAGATGGACAGAGAGAGAAAGGAAGGTGGAGACAAGGAGAAACAGGGACGGAGAATGAGGGAGAGCAAATGCAAGAGGGAAAGTGTGAGAGACAGCTGGGGGGGAGATAGAGGGGGAGCAAGAAGAGACGAATCAAAGAGAGTGAAGGGGAGGAACACAGAAGGTGAGAGAAAGATGGAAAGGCTAAACCGTTACCGAGGGAGACAAAGAGGAGGGTGGAGACAGAGAGATAAAGACGGATAGGAACACAGAGAGAACGCTGGAGACGGAGAGAAAGGGAGATGGAGTAGGCAGAGAGAGAGAGTGTGAGAGGGGAGGAAGAGGACGAGTGAAGGACCTGAGAGAGGGAGAAGGGAGACAGATTGTGAGGGAGCCAGGGGGCTGGAGGGCGATGTGCCGCGGGTATAGAGAGACCATGCTGACTGGTGTGTAACTGGCTCTGAACATGCTCTTTGTAGTGTGCCTTTGAGGCTGCAGCCTAAAGTGCAGTAGCCCACGGTGTGCACGCTCCCAACAATACTCTCAGGCAAATTAAGCAGCTCTCCATTGATTCCAGTCTGCTGGACAGTTCAAAAGGATCAAAGCCCTGCGCCTCTACAACCTCCTATTGCTGCGTAACAAGAAAAGTGAATTTTAAAATATAGTGGAAAACAGTAGCTTGTTTGGAACTAATACAATTTACTTTGAAGAGTTTGATGTTTCACAGGGGACTCATTTGTTTAGAACAACTTTTAGGTTTATCAAGAATGTTGTAGGCTTTATGTTGAAGAATAAAGATTGGAATAAAATACCTAAAGAGCCATATTTCACAATTTCACTTTTGGACGTTTTTATGGTGATGCTATTGCTTTGCCTAGAAAGTTTCAAAGTATGACGTTGAATTTACCCCATTGAGGCATTTAGTTGATGCTACCAGGCCAAGTTAGGTCGGAATCTGTGGAGAGGCAACTCTAACAGTAAGAATGCATGTTTTTTAAGGTTTCTAGCAAAAAAAAAAAAAAAAGTGTAGAGAAAAACGTAATGCCATATAGTGTGACATTTCAGGCAAAGCAGCACCACGGGAACAAACCAGAAAAAGTCCCATAGCCCACCTTTTATTGTTCCAGTTGGGAGCTTAATCCATTCCTGCTTTGAGGTGCAGTACTTTTGGCCAATGGGGAGAAAGCAAATAGAATAGCTGAATAGTTATCATCCTGTTATGATTAATGTTTTGTTAACGTAGCTTTTATTTAAATTACTGACCTTTTAACATTTTTCAATAAACAATATTCACTTGAGTTATCTGTGCAGAAGGACCACGCTCAGATTAAACTCTCCCACATATCACTACCACTGTTTGTTTTCTATAAAGGTCACAGATGTTTGGATGCCTGCTCCGGAGCCCACTGCTCAGAATGGAACCTTTACAGTTTTTGCCCCCACAGAGGTAGCACCATTTCTGGAGGCGGTAATAAGCCCTGCCAGTGTTAGGGAGCCTCAAAAACCCGGATACTCGTAGCGCTGGGGTGCACACACAAATATGAACACACAAATCCTCCATCAAACCTCACTCCTCCTTCCCGCCGATTGGCCTCCTGCTGAGACACCTTCTGTTCGCCAGACTCTTTTTACATGTTTACACCTAATGGATCTCAACTGCCATATATCCCTGTTCCTGGAAGAATGGGGTCCTGCGGCAGTGTGTGTGGGCCAGTGTACGTCTTTTCATTTACACCGATGAGAGATATCGAGTCCGTGTGCCTGTCGCATACAGACATTCAGAGCAGCTGACATAGAGCAGTGATGGCCTCCCACAGAGTGAAGCTATTAGCTGAATGCTAAATGGTCCCGGAGACAATGCTAACATTAGCCTGATCTCTCACTACAGCCATCACAATGAGTGGAAGCGTTATTTACACATCCCATAATAGCGCAATGCTGGAAGATGTTCTAATTGCTTGGAAAGGGCTTGCAGAGGTGCACAGTCTTGTTTAAAGGTGCACTATGTAACTTTCTTGGTGGTGGGTATGATGCCTGCTCGTCTCCGTGAAGGCTGTTTGATTAGAATGTTTCAGAATATGGCATCAACATATCTGTTCCATTTATTCCATTACATCCATTACATTACATATATCCATTTATTCAGTTGCATGTGTTTTTATTTAAAAATACATGAAAAACAAGCACACTGTGAACCGGCTCGCCTTTCCACTGATCTGACCTTTAACAGAAGCGTCACATGCTTGTCTCCATAGGTGTAGATACGGCCATTGCCATTGTGTGCATTAGAATACTGGCACAGGTGCAGAATATTGTTTAAATGTGCACAGACATTCCTTTTCTTTCTTATTTTATTTATTTGTAAAGGGACAGCGCATATTAATGAACATTTAAAAATATAAATATGTTTAAATTAAATTTAAATAGAACCAACGTGGCTAATTTTCACCTTCAACCTCCCTACAAGTTGATGTCAAACAGTCTATAGGACAGAGAAAAGAACAACAATCACACAAAAGGAAATGTAGCACACCAGCACACTCACTATACACAAAACACACTCTCTATACACACAACACAATCTCTATATCTACAACACACTCACTATACACATGCAACACACTCACTGTACACAAAACACACTCTCTATACACACAACACAATCTCTCTATACACACAGACAACACACTCACAATACACAAAACACACTCTCTATACACATGCAACACACTCTCTATACACACAACACACTCACTATACACACACACAACACACTCTCTATACATACAACACACTCTCTACACACACAACACACTATACACAAAACACACTCTCTATACACACAACACACTCATTATACAAAAAACACACTCTCTATACATACAACACACTATACACAAAACACACTCTCTACACAGAAAACACACTGTACACAAAACACACTCTCTACACAGAAAACACACTGTACACAAAACACACTCTCTACACACACAACACACTCACTATACACACAACACACTCTCTATACACACAACACACTATATACACAACACACTATATACATATATATACAACACACTCAATACACAACACACTCACTATACACACACAACACACTCACTATACACACAACGCACTATACACACAAAACACTCACTACACAAAAAAGCACTTTTTTGTCGATGTGCTTTTTGTCTAATACCTTCAGTGCTTTTTTAGAAATTTGAGCTAATGTAAAAGTAGTTTTGCTTGTCAGACTCTGGTAATGCAGTAATGCAGGTGAGGGAACACGCCAAATGAGATGCTATTCAACTTTTTTCAATTACATGTGATATTTATTGCTTAAAAATACAGTTAAAAAACACACATTCATTTTGTAAGAATGACTAACGAGGCCTGTCCCGATAACGCATTTGAATTTCGATATATCACTGAAGGAAAGACGATAATATTGAAACTAACACAATAACCTAAGAGTAGTTAGTTAGTTCTTAGCACGTTATTAATTCAACGTTTTACGGCTTAAATCTTATCATATAGCCAAAAAAATAACCACAAATTCCTGAGCGGTGCAAAGAAAAAATCCACACGATAAATAATGACCCCAAAAAACATTGTTCCAACTTTCATATATTGAACGATAAGTCGATAAAGTGACACGTGACCTACTTATAACTTGACCCGGTGGTGTTAGACGCTCGTCTCCGTGGATATAGACATGTTTAAAGCCATACTGGGAAACATGGGCGAAGCAATAACAGCTCCAAGAATGGCTCCAAAAACAGCCTCTAGAACACAGGCCTTTCCTTCCACCTCGCCTCGCTCTCGTCTCGCCGTGCTCCCAATCTAAGGCAGGTCAGCTATTGTTTATCTCCTCTGTTAAGTTCCCACCGGACGCCGATGCCCACAGACTCCGAGAAAAGCTGCTCGGTCAGCACTCAACTCCTGTCTGCGGAAGTCGGTCTGTCTGTCTGAGCGCACAGAAAGGGGATGGAAGATCTAAGACGCCCATGCGCGGGGGTAAAGACAACACAAACAGTTGAACGACGCAGAGAAATCACGCATTAGACGGAGGGAATAATAGCGTTGCCGACGTTAACACAATGTGCGAGTGACATTCCATTTACAGAACAGCTCCCGTTGCTTTAGGCGCCGGCTCTTTTAAAATGGGTAAAGGAATCAGACCTGTCGTTATGACCGTCTCTCCAAATGTTCTCGCCTGCAGCCTCTGTATTTCCCCGTGCGTGAGATGTGAGATGGCTGGGTAATGTTGGGGGTGCTGGGCGAAACAGACCAGATCGTTGGTCGTTAAAAATATAGAACAAAATCTAACGTCTCACCACCTTTAACAGCGTAACTCATTGATTCGGCAGAAGTCTGTGATGTTCCTTAGTTCTGTGGGTGTATTTTGTAAGCCCCAATGTTAGTTATGATACTAACTAACCATTCATTTCTCCGGCTAGTCAAGTTCGATCACGTTCATCCGATCTTTGTAGTAGTCTTTGAAGTACATTTGTAGTCTCAAGCTATTCTTACAATATAACACAACCACAACTGCATTATTTATGTATTTTTATGTTGATGCAATTTGACCCACAGTATTTTGTTTGCTACTGTGGACAGCTTTTAAAAAAAATACTTTCTCAACTACTGACTTCAGTAGTACACCAGTGTACAATTAGCGCAGTTTAACTTTCTAACTTGGACTAAAAAGGCAAATGTACCAGTCTAGTGGAAAAAGACCAGAACTTTGGAAGAGATTTTAAGTAAAGTTGTAAAGTTAAACATTTCCGTTCTACATCCAAGTTTTGCAGCCACTAATAGTAAAACAGATGGTGCTTTTAGCTTGTGCTTTCATGAGGAGGACATAAGGGTCATCCTCCTTCCAAAACTGAGAAATGTCCTTTTTCTGCTTTTGGAGATTTTCTATCTGATAAATTAACAGTGTTTTAATATGTATGAAGATGCTTTTTGAGCGACTTATATCATTCGCAAACATCTAACGCTATTGTCAATGTAAAAGAAAGTGTTTAATCCCAGTCTCAGCTGTTACTGTGTTGTCGCATCTTTTTTGTAGCAGTTTCTAGATATATGTCCTGGATAAATGTTAGCTTGAACATACGGATAGAAATTTGCCAGTAGCAGTTTTGGTAAATAGTTTTTATGCATTGCTTTTTCCATCTTCAAGGAACTCAAAGCGCTTTACATTGAGGAACCACTCACCCATTCACATATGCATTCACTAGGGGTGAGGAGGGTTAAGTGTCTTGCCCAAGGACAAAACGACAGCATTCATCTGTGGGAGCTGGAATTGCAAGCACTAACCTACAGGTCAGTGGATCCGGCTACTCAACCAATGATGTTTATGTCGAGAGCGAGAACCACCAACCTTCAGACCAGTGGACAAACACTCTACTGTCACCGAAAGCTTCAAATAGACATATTCTATTCACGAAGATGGAGTATTCTATTGGGATTTATTTTGACATGTTCAACCGAAAGCAAATTCCAACCAAAACGTGTCCCATTCTGATTCTGGATCTGTGTGACTGTGTGACTTAAAAGAATTTTATCAGCAAAATCCCAAAGATGTTTAGCAGCAAGTTGACATGTTCAGGGTTACATGTTATGGTCAATGTGCCGTATATAAGGTCACATAGGGGTGGGTCAGCAAACAGTTAACCGCAGTAACTATATTATCCATAAAGAAGTAAACCTGAATATAATCAAAATGCTCAGAATTAGCTGACGTGAAATACCTGTTTGTTTATAGGCATTGGTTTCCACTATAAGTCTTTATGTTCTTAGTGTTTCATAAACTTCAGTGACAGGCTCTTTCTTAGATTAATACTATGGCGACATATTGCCATTGTATTTTATTCATTTAAATTAGCCACTCACTTATAGACTGTCAGGCTGCTTAGAAATGCATGTGGTCATGAGTGATAGGGCCCAGTTGAATTGTGGGAGTAGTAGGACAAATGGAGAGAGAAAGGGCAGAGAACAGAAGAGCCGTTTGATTGGGTTTAATTGCATAAAGTTGATTTACCTTGGCATAAGAGTACATATAGCACATTAGCTAAAAGTGTTTGCTTATGTGAGAATGGCCATAGCACAACAGGCTTTGTGAAGTGTGTCACACTTTATCCACTAGAGCTGGATGAGACATCTGTGTGCATGCTTGAGTAAAGTGTACTATTATTTCAGCTTTACTCAAAACATGAAAATATGTGGAGGCTGTGGAATAGTTGTTAGAAGTAGCTGAAATAACAAAATGGGGGAAAAAGTTCTCTACAAATACATTCAAAAGACAAAACAAATATGAAAGCAGTAAATTAAGACATGAAATATGCGGAGCAATGCAAGTCTCATAAATAACATTTATACAAGCTGGTGGTGAAATGGCTCCATCACTTATTTTAGCTCAAAGATGAATTAGGTTCAGGCGGGTTCAGTGGCATGTTACAAATGAGCTATCCAGCTAATTGTTGTAGAAAAAAACTAGTTAATGGTCGCATTGGCATGCTGCCCTTTTATGAGATGAATAAAATATCCATTCTCCCAATGAGAGCAAGTATAGCTGAAGGCTCATGTAGCTTCATGAAGCTATCCACATTAAAGGCATCAGAGGTCAACGTTTTCATGTCGGATAAGTGATTCCAACTTTTACTGCGCAGAGAACTACAGATTTATTTTGTAACTTTTGTCTCAAACTTGCCTGACAAATCTAAAATGATATCTATCTATTATTTATGCAGAGGGAGCGAGCCAGAACCAAACATACTTCTGCAATCACATTTCTTTTTTTGTTCAGTGACACACATAGACTGTATGTTAAATGGACATAGCTAACCTGCTAGCCGCCACGCTTCACATAGGAAGTGAGCATGGGCGCTTTTCCGGCTCCATTGACTCCATTGCTATTGTGTCCGAAATTCAAGATATGAACATTAATAAGAGACAAATCAAGCGACCTCTTTCCCCGAGGTCACTCTGACTAGCTTTAGCAGTTGATTGTCAGCATTGCTAAGCGCCCGCTCCCTGTTAAACAAACAGTGAGGGCAGGAAGGGGCGTTACCTTCAATAGCCTTGCTCCGGATTGGCTCTTTGGTTGCTATGATACTCACGGCCAGAAATCCAAACATGCAGCTCGCCTCCAAAGTCTCCTCTATAACCGCTGCCTCGATGAGCTTCTTTAGACTGGAGCCAAATGCTATCCACTTCTTTATACAGTCTTTATACAGTCTATGGGTATTTCTGTCACCTCAGAATAAGAGTTCAGTGCTTCGTTCATTGATTCTGTAGAAATCTGCAAGGTTTTCCAATCCCTGCTTATATTTTTTCCTTTAAATTATTATTTCCCTGTAAGCAGCTATATTTGTGATGATACAGATGGACCATGCGTGTTCCTGACTGGCTAATCCACCTGTCAATCACGCCTCTCTGAACTCACAACCTCGTAAAGTATTGAAGAAGTTTATTCTGAATCTCAGGCAAGACTCAAACCAAAAAAAAGAACATCAACAACTGTAAACAGACAGAGATGTGTAAGATGTGTGAAACATGATAAATAGTGAACAGAACACATTTTGGCACTTTGGTACTGGAGTGCAGACCACTCTTGGGAGTTGAGCTGAAAATACACTTGAGTATGCTTGAAAATCAACAAATCTCTCCACTATTAGTTCAAGTACTATTTGTGTTATAAGGTGAGTGAAATAACGACTTTGAGATAACGATTTAATCATCATTCACATTTAGAATTAATGAATAACACAACTTTGATTGGGCTTGTGTTTTTCTTATAGTGCCTCCCCACAGTTCCTCTGCTGTCACCTATGTTTGCTTTCCGTCTTCTCTCCCCTCCCTAAGAAGTGTCGTATTTCCTCGGTCCATCTCGCGCTATTCGGGAGGTATGAATAAATGATGAGTTAATACTAAGACGAATTATTGTGATGGTTTATTCAGTGAGGAGCGCCGCGTGGCTGTCGGCGTGCGCGGGGCGGACTTGTCATCGAGGCCTAGTTAGTTCGACAGCGCTCGTCATAAATACATTATTACCAGTGGACTCACTTTGAAAAGCAGGTCTGAGGAAACTGCACCCACAATCCCCCCGGTGACTCTTTTATTATTATTTTTGGCCGTTAGCTTTGGCTTTTCTCATTACTTATCAAGGCATGCGTGAAGGGTGCTACTCGTGGGGCTAGACCGCTGAAAGAACACGGCAAGACAAGGCCATAAGACGCTGCACACCACTGTTAACTATTCATTATTATGACTAATTAATCATTTAGTTGTGTTTCAGAGATTTGAAGATTCAAAACCACAAGGGAGGTGTGAATGAGAATAGCAAAGGGATAATTAAACCAGAAAATGAGTCAAATGTCATAGTGGAATGTTGTTATTGACTTCATTGCCGGTTTGGGTGCTTTATTCAAGTTGAGAAACCAGAACTAATAAGACACTCAAACAGAGATAACAGAGCGTGAATTGTCACCTTTTTGTTTTAATTTTGAGATTCCCATGTTTGGTGAGAGGGAACGGCAAAGACAGCTAATATCCATGTGATCGCATCGTTAATCTTGTGAAACTTCCATCATCAGAGCCCGGAAAATCTAATACAAATTAAAAGGGATTTGAGCTACTATATGAAAGTAATGCCAAATATACCCCGCTGATGGATGACGTGCGCGGATGAGAGACAGGGCTATAATAATCGCTAAGAAAAGATTTGCACACATCAGCTCAAAGACACTGGCAAGTTGCTGATTTGACAAACTGTGTCTTAATTTGGAAAATGCATAGTTTATATATTTTCCTAAAGGGCTGCTCAGCTTGTCAGTGTCTCAAACAGTATGTAAATATATGATATAATGTGAAAAATACCCACAACTATGTGCGGCAAATTAGGCATTATGGATGAGATGGGACCAAATTAATGGACACCTTCTGCACTTTTCACTAGTGATGGGATATAATGAAGTAAAAGTAGTAAAGTGCTGCTCTTAAGTAAAAAAAAAAATGCAGGTATCTGTACATTACTTAAGTACATTTTACAGTGGATATGTTTTACTTTTAATTCACTACATTTGAAAGGAGGTATATGTACTTTTTTATCTACTCCACTACATTTTTTTAAACTGGACTGAAGCATATAAGTAATTTTTATCATTGTGTGGAAAAAAAAAAAAAATAATAAAAAAAAAAAATAATAATAAAAAAAAGGGCCAAAAAATAAATAAATACATGAAAAATAAAAAAAAAATAAAAAATAATAACAACAAACATAATAATAATAATAATAATAATGTATAATAATAATAATAATAATAATAATAATAATAATAATAATAATAATAATAATTTTGTTTGAACAAAAATCTGCACAAATCTTTTTCAAAATCACTACACTGAAGCCTTATTTGATCTCAAAATCTGCACAAAATGCTTTTACTTTTGACAGTACATTTTTACAACAGGTACTTTAAATACTTTTACTTAAGTAGATTTTTTTCATGTAATACTTTTACTTTTACTTGAGTATTATTTTGCTCCAGTATTTGTACTTTTACTTAGGTAACATAACTCTGTACTTCTTCCACTGCTTTTCACACAATTTACAACAATTCTTCTATATGTCATGCACGACAGGAAGTTAGTCAATCACGCTGACAAATCTCATGTATGTAACTTTTCTGGTAGAGGGTCGTCTCAGTGGAGATTATTTGCTTTGCCCGGAATGTTCTACAGTAGGGCAGTATCTGTGGAGATAAGCAAGTGATGCGAGTTACAGGTCTGATCTGTGGAAAGACTAGCCTGCTCACAATATGAACGCATGTTTGAACAAGTATTTTTGAGCGATAGAAACATATCCATGTACAGAAGTAGATGCAGAACTGTGTAACATTTCAGACGACAAGACAGGATTAAATCAATACTTAGAAACATTCTCTGTGGAGGTTTCATGCGACACTGTGGAATAATCCAGGCAAAGCAATAACATCTTTATGAAGAATGACATTCAGAACTATTGCATAAGTGCCTATTGGGGCAAAGACTAACTATAAAGTCACCTAAATTCCTCTTCCTGTTCTATTACTCAAGCAACTAATAAAAATACAGCGATGTTCCTCATACAGTATTTTTGACTTTTCTAAATGTCACAATATAGCAGGATCTTGTGCCCCCCGTGCTCTTGTGCTCTCCTTGCCGCAGTGGGAGCTGTCTGTCACTCATCACTGACATGAGTGAGTCACACCTTTGCCGTGTCCCATGGTGACAGCTCATGACTAACAGGTCTGCTGAGGGGACCGGACAGCTCCTATTGATGGGGCCGAATGAGGGACAAAAGATTTGCTAAGCTGCCAAGGGGACTGTTGCGGGGTAATGACTCAACACTTCTTTAGCACATCAGGACTCTATGCAGACATTTTGAGGCCACAGTTACTCACATAAAGTGCATGTATTAGCACTTTGCGACGGACTACAGTGCCAGTGTGCAATATTGCCGGCCTCAAATCCAGATTTACCCCGCTTGCACGTGTAGGTGTCATGCGCGCTGATCTCGGCCATTCAGAACGATTAACAATCTTTTATTACCTTGAAAAATGACCTATTCTCTTTGTAGTGACTATTTGTCATCGAAAACTAACAAACGCAAGTGGTGAGCTAACTAAACGTAGCTCAAATAATCACGTTGGGCACCATGGGTATGTGGTTTACGCCAGAAAACAACAATCAAACATCAATCGCACAGCAAACAATCAATATCCAGGTCCAGAGATACATTTTCAGTAGGTTTACTTCCATGTACGCAGGCAAACAAACACGATTACATGTTTAAGGCCGGCTTGCTGCCTCTCTTGCTGACTGGTAAAAACTATAGGCCCACCCAGGTACACTCTGGTCTACGTGAACCACCCATCTATATCCCCTAGGTGCCCCACAGGCTAAACCAGAACAGAAAAGGTGCTAAGGTAAAATATAGCAAATTAGACTGTAAGGTATTTTCTAGCAATGCAGCACTACTCCAAAACTGGTTTCTTGATTTACTAATGCTAAAGTAGGGTCATAAAACAGTCACCTTGTTCGACATTGCCCAAAGTTTGAGTAACACCATGCTGACCAGAAGAAGACCCGCCTCACACACAAACACACACACACACACACACACATTGGGAGACCCTATAAAAGCTGTACATCAAACATGAACATCTCAGGACTCTCTTCTATCCTTTCCTGAGAGTCCGTTGCTTTATTGTTCACTTTACCTGTGTGGAACTCATTAAACCCTTTCTGACTCTGTTTCAGTCACTTTATCCTCTTTGATGCTTACACCAGAAACGAACAATTCTTACAAGACTAAACTTATGAGCAAAAAATATATACACATTAAATATGCAAATTAACCCACACAATAAACTGCCAAACTAATTTCCCATAAGCACAAATTATAAACTAATCTTAGAACAAACAAAAATAGCCAAAGAGCTCCTACACTCTTGTTATATACGAATGTACTTTGGTGGGTATATGAAACTGTGTATCTGCTTTTATCTTTAATATCATTTTGTTGTGCGAGTGAGTGGACAGGTTCTTGTCATCCAAACACATTTCATTGCATTGTTGACTTTGTGTTTACTTGTATATGACAAATAAATCCATCTAATCTGCATCTGAAATGTGCATACAAGAGTGAAATATCCTAAGCCCGTTTTAAAATGATATAAAGACATGAGCATATTGTAAAAGTAATGTGAAAAAGAAGTTATTATAAAGTTTAATGCATCAAAGCATTCAAACTTTTTAGGTGGGTGTCAAGGATAGATTGTTAAACTTCATTAGGAAAACCAAATTAAAACGCCAATATGCCAAATGAATCAGCCAATGTGTGTAAGCAAGGACTTGTTGTAAAGGTATAATATATTGATTTTGTAAATTTTTTTTTTTGAGGGGTTAGATGTTGTAAAGGGGTTCATGACGAGAGAGAGAGAAGAGAGAACAGATCAACGTCACATCACTTACTGCAGCAAAACAGTCCAAACTCTTGACTACCATGGCCTTCCTCTACTGAAGACATGGGTCAATCCATCCACTTTGCGTAGACTCAGATTTTACGAACAAGATTTGGAAGCAAGAGTTGGAAATTTTAAAATTGCTTCATTTAAGTACAAGTTAAAGGCCTTGCACCGTTTTTCCGCCATGCATTTTAGCGAGTCTTGCCCAAGTACAGACATTGTGCAAGCAGCTCTCGAGGTCAAAATAAGTCTGCTGTGTGCTGTAATAAACTACATATAAAGCGTTTGATAATCAGGAAGTGTGTGTTAGCATGCAAGTTCTCTGAGAGTACTCTGGTCTGGTACCTACAAACTGTCGGTGAAGAATAATGAGGATGCTCTGAATGCGTAAGGTAAGTGAGGAATAACTTTGGACCACTGCAAAGCGTTTAAAATGGACTAATTGTGTTTTTTTTTTCTCCACATCTTAAGCATCAGGTGCAGCAACTTTAAATTGCATCATATTATCATAGTTTGAGTTATACAATTACAGTTATAAGAGTTTGTATTGTAATTGTATTGTGAGTTTAATGTCTATTTTTATTCTGTAAAGGACCATGTGTATGAATTGTGCTGTACAAATAAACTCGCCTTGCCTTGGCTAATTGTTTTCATCGGTTAATTTCTATGGAACGATGTCTCTGAAAATCCTCTTAGATTGCAGACATGTGAGGGACAGGCACTTATCACTTTGTCAGTTTATAACCGTAAGCCACATGAGCTACTATGGACATTATGAGGGCATCGCTAAACGAATCAGCGCCCCCAGACACAGTTAACATCTATGTAGTCAAGGTTAACACCATAATTGTACTTCAGATGTATCTTTTATAGAAAAAAAAAAAAAAAAAAAAAAATAAGTTATGTCAAATGTCCCTATGATGAAAGAGGAATATACTAATCTACAAATCAATTACAGTACTTTGTAAACCGGTACTGTGGATATGTTGTAGCTTTTGAATTTTTAATCGTCTCCATTGAAGCCACTGAGCGGTAGAAGTGTCTTGCTTTACAACACGCTGGCACATATCACTAGCAGTTCATGCTTTAGAGACGGTGCATCATAATTAATGTATGAGTGTGAATAAAAAGTCTTCATTATAGAGAAATATGTAGCAGGAAGCATCATCTCACACTTAGTACCATTTAAAATGCAGGTAATGTGCAGGCTTTTAACCCATTTTTTCAAGTATAAATCATGTATCATCAACCGTAGAATTCATATTTAATTACTCTGACTTTCATTCAGTCCGGTGTTACGGTTGAAGTAACAATTCACTGGGTTTATTCTAACGCAAATTCGTTGGACCAAGTATACAAATTTGAAAAATATTCTCGACTTACTCTTCACTTTAGCTATTACTTCCACGCCCATTTTACTGGGATTGTAACTTATGTGTGGCTACTATAACTGCTGTCATGCTCATGGTCACATTTTTATACAGTGCTTTTCCACCTTCTAAGCACTCAGAGCAGTTTACAACAAGGAACCACAGACTCTGGGGTGATGGGGGTTAAGTGTCTAGCCCAAGGACACAACAACAGCATTCATCTGTGGGAGCTAGAATCGCACCGCCAACCTGGGGTCAATGGATCTTGCTGCTCAACCAATGATGTTTATGTCGAGAGTGGAATTTGAACCAACAGCCTTTGGACCAGTGGACAAATACTGCTGCTTTTTCCTACTAGGCACTTAGCCAAATTCACATAAATGTTGGATCGCAGTGTGACTCTGAAGTGCTGTATGTTTGCAAGTTTTCTCCCCAACAAAACCCACAATGTCGATGAAACGCTCTGCACCGACAATATTTCTAAAAGCAATCATTTTATTTTACAGTATAGGAAATGTTTATATTTTTATTTCTCAAACAAATGTTTGGGCTTAAAAACAGGTCTTGATCTTTGGTATCATTCTATAATACTGTACATTATTATTATTATTTTTTTTATTTTATTTTTTTTTTTATTATTTGAGAGTGTTTAAACAAGAGAGAAATGTGGGAAAATGTTAATGCTTGTCTGAAAAAAGTGTGTAAAGTGTGTGGTGAAGGGTTTTACAGCCTTAAAACATATATAATAATTGTAAAAAATAAAGCTGACTACTTCGCGGATTTCACCTTTTGCGAGTTATTTTTTTAACGTAACCCCCGCAATAAACGAGGGACCACTGTAATGCCAAAAAAAACACACAAAAAACCCCCAAAAAAACATGGTGCACTATGTAACTTTTTGGTGGTAATGTTCATTGCCTGCTTGTATCCACAGAGATATTACTACTTTTATCTGGAATGGAATTATTAAATGTGCATTTTCATCCCATTAGAGGGGGATTAAGTGTCTTGCCCAAGGACACAACAACAGCATTCATCTGTGGCGGCTGGAATCGTTGAGAGATCGTTGAGAGATGGTGTCAGATCAGTGGACAAACACGCTACTGTCGCCCCAGTAACTTACTACTACTGGTGCTACTTCTAATAATACTACAGTTATAGGTTTAAAAAAAAAACAACCAAAAAAAACAACACAGTTTTAACGGTGCACTATATTTTTTTATCTACTTTAATTACTAAATGTATATATTTTTTCCTATTACAGATGTTTTAAAAAAGCTAAAACACATATATTCTTACTATGATCCGGTTCACCTCTGATAAGATCTGACACGTAACTTGACCTGGTAGTGTCAGCTGCTTGTTTCCGTGGAGATAGATATGTTTTAATGTCATTGTAGGAAAGGAAATAACATCTCCATGGAAACAAGACAGTGGTGGGCCCTCTACCAGAAAAGAAAAAAGAAAAAAAATTACATAGTGCACCTTTAAGAATGTTACATAATGTTTAAAAGTAGTCCATAGAATATAATCTGTAAACAATAGTTAAGATGCCAGATTTTCTTTACTATTTCCATTAAATGTACATCGCTCTCAAAGTTCTGCTTGTATCTGGTTGGACAGATGCAACTCCAGTCCCGACAGCTGTCCCTCCATCTCCATAACGCTAACAATAAACCAGCCAGTGCCAAACAGAGTGGGAGGAGGAGAGCTGCGCCTCGTTCACTGTCAGCTGGCATCTTTTCAGCAGCTTTTTCATTATTATGGTTACCGAAAACTGCCTTCCTAAAGTTGATTGAGATTGTGTGAGAAGGAACTTTTGTAGCCAGGACCCCACTAATCAAGATGAAGCCTAAAAAAACGAACACTACGAGAGGACAGACTTAGAGCGATAACGCCAAGACCAAAACGAATGCAAGATTAATGGGAAGAGATAGCAGGAAGCCTCTCAAAAATGTAACGCTGGAAAGCTGAAATATGCTAAAAAATGTGGACTAGTTTACTATATTTTGAAGAACCTGCAAAACCTCAAGAGTCATAATTTAATTGCATGTTTAGATGACCTTTCTAATGCTCCGAAATCTTGTCGTGCAAGCATGGGTTGGTTTCAGCTGAGAGATGAGATACTAAATAAAACAGTTGCCATCTTGACTCAGTGCTTGTTAAAATAAAACTCTTACCAACGCTAACACACACCAACAACAACTTTTAGAGATTTGGAGCGAGTCGACAAATTGGCTTACTCAAAATACCACTGATATGAATCTGAAATTGTATAATTACACGAGGGGCACAAGGGTTTTTAGACCTTAAACTTATTCTCTATGGAGGTGTCCTTGTTTTTGCAGAGAATGTTCTACAAAATGGCATAAAACTTAGCAATCGCCATGGAGACAAGTCAGGCAGTTGATTTTTTGGAAATTAAATCCTTTCACTTGAATACAGATAGATATGTATTTCCTGGTAAAGCAGTACTATTGTTTTCACAGTTATGGGCTGTCCACCTGAGAAATTACACAGTGCATCTTTAAATATATCCCACAGTTGTTTCTTTTTTTTTTGTGTCACATATACATTTGCATCCAATGTTGTGCTGGATCTGCGGAGATGAGCTTTAACTTCCACCTACACATCTGGCAAAGTCAGATGTATTTTTCGTGATGCAGTATTAACGATGTAAGTTTAGTTTAGGGTGTGATGAGTTTGCATCGACATGAACAGCATAGAAATCAATAAAGGGAAACATCTTTAGCATGTTCATTATTGTCTATTTTTATATGTATATTGTGCTCTAATTTTTCTGCTGATACTTGATACTAATCATAAAACTAGCATCAAAACTCGATATTTATTTGAGAAAGTATCGATGTTAAAAAAGCCACATTCACACACATTAACCTTTTAAGTACAGTGGTTCCTTGTATTCTAAAAATAACCTGTAATAGGTGAAATTCAGTAGTAGTCGTAGTAGTAGTTTTAGCTTTTTTTCTACTCTATAGCTGTAGTATTATTAGAAGTTGTAAGTAGCTCCAGTAGTAGCAATTTAGCTGGAGTGTTTGTCCACTGATCTGACCTGCTCTCAACATCCACAACATAGTGAGCGATCGGTACAATCCACTGACCCACAGGTTGGCGGTGCGATTCCAGCTCCCACAGATGAATGCTGCTGTTGTGTTCTTGGGCAAGACACTTAACGCCCCCTGGAATGGGATTACTACATGTGCATTTTAATCCCATTAGATGGGGATTAAAATGCACATGTAGTAATCCCATTCCACATAAAATGGTAATATCTCTGTGGAGTCAAACAGGCAACGAATATCACCACCCAAAAATACATAGTGCACCTTTAAACTTTTTTTTTTTTTTTTTTTTGCATGAAACTATAACTGTATTACAGTTGTGGTCCCTCGTTTACGTTCTAAAAATATCCCGCAATAGGTGAAATCCGTGAAGTAGTCAGCTTTATTTTTTACAATACCACACACTTTATACGCTTTTGTCAGACAAGTATTAACATTTTCTCACATTTCTCTCTCTGTTTAAACATTCTCAAAGTTCAAACCAAACTTGCAAAAATACAGCACTTCAGAGTCACACTGGAACAGGACGCAGAACACAATGTGCATTAAAAAAAGCATGCAAAATTTCACAAAAAAACCCAACAAAACTGTATAATACTACACAGACTAGTATATGCCTATGGACCACTCTGGAACCTACCTGTTTTTATGTCAATGTAAAAAAAAATTGTGCCGATACATTATAAAAAAAAAAAAGAGATTGTGAATGAACAGTTATTACGCTAGGTACCCATCCTGTCAGAAGCACAACAATAGTACAATACTCATACAAATGAACCAAATACCTTCCAGTTAATAGGCACATACCTAACCAACTAAATCCCTGCTACCTCACACCTCTCAAAATAAGAACAGAACACCTATGCTACCTGCAAAACTTGCCTTTTTTTTCTCATCCAAACCCTCTGCCCATCAACTTCCCTCAATCTGGACACAATAGTAACGATTCCAGCCAATTTGCTTCCAACTCCGATTAGAATTGTCTCCATTTGCCAGTGGGAACGTAGCCTACATTCTCAGGTACTTATCTTCACGGCACTTTTAAGTTGAAAAAGCCTTGCCTGTGCTTTGTGAGAGATGTGCTGTTGGCGGGTGGAGGGGGTTGGCGTATCGTTGGGATGTCACTCCTTTAGCTCATACTTTAGCTCACACTCTGCCGCTATGTAATAGACACAAACTGACACATCCGCTCTCACAGGTACACTTCAAAAACACGTCGCTCTCGGTGTGAAATAACTTCTGTCTTGCCCGTCGTCAAATTTCGTAGTAATTGCACACCTTTATCTCCTTTCTGCCTATTACGACTTGCCATTCTGAGTCAGCCCGCTCTTATGTCTTCCTTAAAAAGGCTAATCAGATCCGAATGTGCCCAAACTGCTGCGGATCTGCTCTGTAAAACGCTCCATTTAGCCGCAGTCCTTAAATGTGCACTGTCATTTGTTTTAGTTAACTATCAACCTGCGCACACAGCTGTCAGCGCGTTCAGAGGCGGAGCGCACGCTGGTGTTGTTTTACTACGGCGACCGCGAGAATGCTTTCACAGTTTCACAGTTAAAGGAGACTGGCCATGCATGTGACAATGTACTACTGAACGTCTCTATAACAGGATTTAGTGTGTAGTTTCCAGTCTGCACATAACAGCCAGGTACTTGTGATGTTTTTGACTTGCAGTGATGAATGTGAGAGTGGTTGTTTGCTGTGAATGACTTTGAATAATGTGAAGAAAAAAGGAGACATAATGAAGTGGTAAAGTGGGCCGATGGCACAAACTGGCAGCCTCGCTTCCGTCAGTCTGCTCCAGGGCAGCTGTGGCTAGAATAGTAGCTTACCATCACCAAGTGTGGAGTGAACGAATAATGACTATAGTGTAGCGCTTTGAGAGTCTCTGACAAACCTGTAAAGTGCATTACAAGTGTAAGGCATTATTATTATTAAAGCAGTAGCAGTAGTTGCATTGGTAGTAGTCATAGTGGTAGTAGTGGTAGTAGTGGTAGTATTAGTAGTAATAGTAGCAGTCGCAGTAGTAGTATTGTTAATAGTCATAGTGGTAGTAGTAGTAGTAGTTGTAGTATTGTTAGTAGTCATAGTGGTGGTAGTAGTAGTAGTAGTAGTGGTAATTTGAAAAGGGCAGAACAGAGAGTTACATTTACTTTACTACTTTTATGTTTTATTTTTTTTATTTTATTGTCTATTACTTTTAGTTACTGTTACATTTAAAACACCATAACCACAGACCTGGTCCCTCACATAAAACAAAGGCAGACAGTAACATACAGACATCACAGCATAAAGCACAGTACAACATACAGTTACAGTTCAGATCTGTGGACAGGCAAGCCTATTCACACTCAGAATGCACGTTAAAAACACTGATTAAAAGCAAGATATATAAGCTTAATGCCATTGTGTGGAACCTTCTAAAAAACCAAAAGCATCCACATGGAGGCAAGCAGTTGGTGCAAGTTCTATCAGAAAAGTGGTGTACCTTTTAGATATGGAACATGTTGTTGTTATTTTTTTTACTTTATTTTCTACTTTTTTTAAACACTTTTTCTTATTTTACAGGTCAAAGCATGATTTTGTAATTCTTGGCTGAATGAGCAGAAAACAAAACTGGATCATTTGGTTCTTTTACAAACTGATAAATCAACAACTTTTTGTAGATACCATCTGAAGCAACGCTACTCACAGCTAACTCCTACCTTCATAGAAATAGAAATATTTTCTTTTAGTATTTACATTACCAAAAACACAACAATATCAATGCTTTCTTGCAAATCTAATTTTGGTTTTCCCATAGACGGTTGGTTATTCCTGACACAACACTATAGCCGGGAAGTGCAAACCCAATTAGAGCAGATTAAGTGTCACACTGACAAAAGTCTGTGTGTGGGATGTTAGTTCAAAATCTTGCAAGATGTCCCTTTCCTGACCCCTTCTGGTGCCCCTTCTGGTGGGACTTATAGCATCTTTAGCTCCGGCTCATCAATGCAATTCTTACATTCACTTGCATCCGCATCAGGAAACTAATAATTTCCTTGGCATAAAACTGCCTTTTCCAAAAGCCACCATCACCCAGCCCACATTAAGTCGTAGTCCTCTCATTTTGTCTCCCATTAAACAAATACTCTGCTCTTTTACCGCCAAAAACTGCACCGATGGGAAGTGCAAACCCAATTATAGACAAGGTTTCAGACTGAGAGGATCCTGTGTGATGGATGGATTGACGCTTCATGTGGAGATAAAATTTTGCCCATGTTGTATGTAGAAGTGTGTGGGTGTGCGTTCATGTGTGTGCGTCTTATACCGTCCTAATCAGAGAGCAGTGCATTCCAGCTGTGGGTGTTGGATATGAAATATTTATCGCGCTGCTCCTCTGAAGATTTCTCTGAGTTAAGTATCAATTTAAGACCATTAGTAACTGAATCCATCCCACATTTCCTGACCGCAAGATTCTGGCAGATGAAGACAGAGGCGAGCAAAACATGCTCGAATAACAGCCGAAACTGCAGCGCTCATTTCTGTAGTCCAAATCTAACAAACAGGATAATGATAATGGTGCTGGAAACATGATGGAGAGTTACAAATCTAAAACCTCATAAGATTCTTATAACAGGTAAAAAAAAAAAGCTTGTTCACTTCAGGTTAGGTTTGTCAAAAGTATCTAAATCAAATACTAATCCTAAAACCAGTATCAAAAAACTAGATACTCAAGTTGAGCAAGTATCAATACTTAAATGTTGCGTTCACAAAACAGAAATGAACCTTTCCTGAATATTTTTAGAATGATCTTGAGCTGTATCAGAGCAAGTATAAGACACATAGACTAGTAGTGGGTGTATACAGTAACTAGTATACACCCATGGACCACTATGGAAAGAAAGTACAAGAAAGTACTGAGATTTAATGTTGAAAATGACATTCCATTATCTAAATAAAGAGTGCTTTGTAGTTATCCTTGTAGTATTGGAGTTGATGGAGTAATGAAATCAAGTTTGAAATTTTAGTATCATGACAACACTAATTCAGATACAGATATGACCTGTAATTTAGCCTGATTGGACACATTTATCCATCCAACCATATTCTTCTGCTTATCCGGGCTGGGTCATGGGGGCAGCAGTGTAAGCAGGGACTCCCAGACTTCCCTAACCCCAGACACTAATATCAGCTCCTCCGGTGGGACCCGAAGGCGTTCCCAGGCCAGGCTGAGAGACATAGTCCCTCCTGCGTGTCCTGGGTATCGCCCGGGGCCTCCTCCCGGTGGGATGTACCAGAAACACCTCTCCAAGAAGGCGTCCGGGAGGCATCTGACACGCATGCCCAAGTCACCTCAGCTGGCTCCTCTTGACTTGCAGCAGCTCTACTTCGACCTCCTCCTGTATGACTGAGCTCCTCACCCATCATCTCATCTCTAAGGGAGTGTGCAACCACCCTGCGGAGGAAACTCATTTTGACCGCTTGTATCTGTGATCTCGTCCTTTTGGTCATTCACCAAAGCTTACCCTTAGGTGAGGATAGGAACAACAGATTGACCTTACCCATCAAGAGTGCCTCAAGTGCAGGGGTTCAAGTATCTGGATACTGATTTAACTTTTTAAAATTTCAATTAGTTGAATGTCAATGCTCCAAGGTATTATCAGTTTTATTGTTCTGTTTTTTTCTGTTATTTTATGCATGCGTTGGCTCATTAAAATCTAAAACTATGAGAAAAGGTGGAAAGGTGAAATATTGAGCAGTATGTGTATAATTATTACGCACTATTATTTGAAAGCACGTATTAGTAGGCTAAATACTCGAATGAATGAACACAAATATTAAGCAGGAAAAGCAGCACTATGTAATTTTTCTGGTGGAGAATTTGCCACTTGCTTGTCTTCATGGAGATGTTATATTTTGCCTGGAGTGTTCCTAAGTATGGCATTAATCCCAGTCTCTATTAGTGGTAGCCAAAGTGATAACAGCTAATTAACCTTTGCAGTTAATGTTTATTTTAATATTTAGAAATATATTTTTGAAAACGCCAAAATACCAGCGTGCGTAGTCATAAAAAAAAAAGTGTAGGAGCAAGTTGAGCAGAGGTCTACTTCGCCCCAACATAACATTAGCATCAGTTAGCATCTGCGTGGCTAATGTGGCAGTGACCCACCTACCTCCCTCAGTTAACAGCCCGGACATGGCTCCTTTAACCAGCGCCTGCTTATCTGAAGTTTCAGTTCAGGACCAAAACACTTACAGACTTATGCATTTTTAACAACTCGATCCTCTTTTACCATTTCACATTTCACTCATCATATCAGGTTTATATGTGTCAGAAAAAGACATTTTCAACAAACTTTCAAATTTGCTGGTGACCTCACTTCAAGCTGCTGCCATGGCAACATCTTCCACCATTTTGACATTGTAAAAACTGTGATCAGTCTCAAGCTACTCTTTGACTGGTGATAATATTTTATCATCCCCTAAAATGTGATGGAGTAATAATGTTTCTGCTAAATGTTCGACCACTTGTCTGCAGTCATCGTGAGACTTCTGAGGACACAAAAGTATTTAGATGAAAAGGAGACCAAATTAATCTCTTTGAAATGTGTTATTTAACAGAAAGGTTGGCATTTCAATTCCAGCTCCAGGCGTTGCACGTTGCTGTTGTGCCCATAGGCAAGACACTTCACTCACATTGTCCATGATATTTTGATGCTTCTTGTTTAACTGAGATGACCCACAGTGGAACTAGAAATTTTTGGTTATTTTTTGTCTGTATGATGAAGCCGTAGAAGGATTAATAAATAACTTATATGATTCATTATAGATGCAAACTAAGAACTAAAGCATTTAATTCTGCTGTTTATTTATTGCAGCTCAGGATTTTTAACAATATTGTAGATTTAGAATCATGAACTGATAGTCTTATAATGTAATTCTAATGAAACTAGTATTTTTTATGTGTGTTCACCTGCCCAGGGACTGCAGATGGAAAGTAGCAGTAGCAGTCTTTTGTAAGATTAATAAACTTGTACATGGTCCCTGACAAATAAAGAAGAAAGAAAGAATAGTTTTTGTGGTTTAAACCTGCTCTTGGGTTATTGTGTCAGTGGCATGAATTTGTTTCTATATTATCGTTTATCATAGCAAAAGACGAAGTTTAAATCTGTCAACTGGACAAATCGTTGTAGGAGTGAAGATGTTTCGCTGCTCATCCAAGCCGCTTCTTCAGTTCTGGGAAGCGGCTTGGATGAGCAGCAAAAGGTCTTCACTCCTACAACGATTTGTCCAGTTGACAGATTTAAACTTCGTCTTTTGCTATGGACCAGACCTGGATGACTGAGAGATTACACAGACAGTATCGTTTATCATCTATATTTACTTGTGACAAGCTTAGACGAAGGTATTGGAATGCATACATATTATAAAACATTCATAAGGATTTTACTAAACCTCAAGATAAGTCTTTATCTTGATGTGACAACTAGTCCCTATTTTGGTTGGTGAAAAAGTTGGAGATTGTCCAACTTTTCCATTGGTGATCCAGATGAATTATAAAGCCTGAGATACACTTACATGATAATATACTTTCTCACAAAGAGTCAACTCGTATTGCTGGGTTTCAGATGATGTCACAAAATACTATAGGCCAATGATATTAATTATAGATGGGGACAGCTAAAATGATATTGTTAAAATGCAGACGCTGTAATAGACTGTATCATTGGGTGGTCACTAATAGAAATCATCAGGTTCAACCATAGCTAACATAGTTAACCTGCTAGCTGCCACGTTCCAAATAGAAGTGATCATCGACTCTGGCTCCAATTTACTTTATATTAGACAAATGTCGCCCGTCTCTCCATAAATGCTGCTGTCATGCTTGTCAAATTGGTCTTAAAATGTTCATATTAACCTTCTCTACGATGCTCCTGGTATTTTCATTCCGCTATTGTGTCCATAAATCAAGATATGAACATTAATAACAGACAAATTAGCATTAACGACAGGTTTGATTGACAGCATTGCTAAGCTGGTTTAGCAGGGGGCGGGAAGGGGCCTTACCTCCCACAGCTTCGCTTCAGATTGGCTCTTTGGTTGCTTTGATACTCACGGTCGGAATTCCAAATATGAAGCCTGGCCCCAAATTCGCCCCATAACCACTAACCTCGATGAGCTTCATTTGACTAGAGACGAACATTATGGGTGAAGTCAAACTCACTTAGTCCACTTCTTTATACAGCCTATGGGTTTAACATTTGTGAATTTACCTTTTGGATATTTCATGGCCATGCGCAATATAATTAAAATGAAAATTTGACTTTTGCCCCCCATTTGGAAGTAGAATGTGAAAACTACCAGTGGAATTCATTGTTGTAATATAGTGGCACATATTACTATTCAAACCCCTGTGTTACGATTACGGTGTTATTCCATGCCTCAAATGCATCAATGTGTCCCCCTTATTCTACAGTTTGAGTTGGTCACCTAAGTTCACGCAAATAATGGAAATGAACCCCATATGTACTTGAAAACCTTCTGGAGAACTTCCACTTTTTGTTCAACTTTTTGCGCATGTATTTTTCAGCTGCAGATGTATTCCAGTGTGACACAAGATTTTTCCAAGTGGTGAAAATGATAAAACAGTGATTTTATCTTTCGAATCATACAAATACTTCTCGATACAGACAGATATTAATGAAAACAAGTTCCTGCTGCTAATCAAATTCTGACATCAAAGAAAGCTATTAACATGGGGTGTGAGATTAGACTGTCAGATCACAGTGCTCAGATTAAACCGATGGGGAAAGATATTTCTGCTTTTCTAGTGTGTGTAAGTTTGATATATTTTTTTTTATATTCTGGTTGTTAAATGTCCTGATCTTATCGTCTTCCAAGAGTGATTCATTTTGTGGAGGACAAAAGGAAGATTTGGGCTATGTACAGGCGTCTGAAAAAAATCCAGAGTCCAAAACATCGAATTCAAGATGTTTGAACAATGTGGCTGGATTTTTTTTAATCTTTTTTTTTTTTTTTTTTTTTTTTTGCTAAGCTATCAATCAATGTAGCTACATTTTTTTTTTTAATCTATCAATCAATCAATCAATCAATCAATCAATCAATCAATATCTATCTATCTATCTATCTATCTCTTATTTTGGGAAAGTTTCTGATAGTTTTCTTGAAACTCCTTCCACCATCCCAAGGCTCATAGTGTGTGTTGTGAGTGGATGACATTTGAACATTATTTTTTTTGCAACTTTCTCTCTGATTTCATTGTATTGTGCATTGTGATGGCATTTTACACTCACAAAGGTTACACATTCTGTATCTTCTAGTGAAGAGTGATGCACAGAAAAACGCATTTTAGTTCCAAATTCCACTGAAAAGTCCAAATATATTTTTCTCTCGGTGGGGATTTTATAATATTTACATTGAACTCCTGCTAGGGGATGCAAGTTAATTATTATTTGTATTGGAGCATCTTAAATGGCGTATTGTAGAAGAAAGGTTTACTTTTATATTCTACAAAAAATATCCCCCTCCAAATACAGGTGGTTGTCTGTGTATAGGCCTGTCACGTTAACACATTTGAATAAGCGATAATATAGAAATGAATTTATGTTAAATGGTCACATTTTTATATAGAGCTTTTCCACCTTCAAGGCGCTTAAAGGACTTTGCCTCAAGAAACCACTCACCCGTTCACACACACACATTCATACACCAATGTGCACAGACACTGGGGGCAAGGCGGGTTAAGTGCCTTGCCCAAGGATACAACGACAGTATTCCTCTGTGGGAGCTGGAATCGCACCGCCAACATGTGAATCTGACCCCTCAACCAATGATGAGCTGGATTCGAACCCCAACCTTTGGATCAGTGGACAAATGCTCTAACAACTGAGCTACTGTCCACTTCCTTAACTTAAAAAAACAGGAGAATCGCAGCAAACCCTTTTTAAGCGTCTATTAAACATATTTTAACTGGCCATACATAAAAAATACAATGAAACACTAAAACACAAAGTATAACTATAGCAACCCAAGAGAGAACCACATGCGACAGAGCAAATATCATTGGGACAAAGGACAAAAAACACTGTCACTGGATAAGGAGGCAATCGAAACATGGAAACCGGGACGAGGGAGCCTTTTTACTCTCACGCACCTGGGATACTGTCTTGAAGAAGTCAGACTGCAGATGGCGCTATCGTCCTGCCTCCGGCGTTAGCAAGACAGCACCAAAACCTGTTTAAATCAACCGACAGAACATGCCACAGCAACGTCACGTGACCACTTTGCGAAAGACTGGTGAGCAGTGGAAACTGTCAGGTATGAAAGCAAATTAAACCTTGGTCTGGAAAAAAAAGAGTCTTTTAAAATAAAATAAAGCATCTGTAATTGAATAAATTATTGAGATGTTTAATGCCATACAGGGAAACATTCCAGGCAAAGCAAGGACATCCCAATGGAGACAAGTATCTAGCAAAACCCTCAATAAGAAAATTACACGTTGTGCAAATTAAACTGAGCAAAACATCTTAATAACTCTCATAGCAACAACCGTACTGCATTATGTTTGTTCATATTCTGTGAAGCATAATTCCCTATACCGCATCTTGTTATAAGTGAGTCGGCCTCTGATGAGATTACACTATGTAGGTGTGGGATGGACTGAAGACTGAGCTGGGAATTGCAATGATTGGATAAATGCTTTGGGAGGTCCACAGGAAGAGTCTAGACGGGAAGCAATGGAGCAGAAAACCTAATGTGCTGTAGGACTAGTTACAGGTGGAAGAAATACTCCAATTTCACAGACCACACTTTAAACAGTCCCGAATGCTTCTATTAGGAAATCGATACTTCTCCAGTTTCCTAGAATTTAAGAAATGGTATCTTTCAACAACAAAACTCTTCAGCCCATGTGCTCAGGTGGTTGCTATGGTGTGTTCGTTTAGTCCGTATGCTTTGATTGTCTTTGGTCTACCTCTGTGCTTCCATATATAACCTTGTTGTTCTTCTGGAAAGACATCTCTAGTTTGTCCATTTATCTTTCTTGTATAAACACTTATGCACACATCTGCTCTTCTGATACACTTAGTTATTTCTAATCATGGTTACTATTATCTTCAAGAACCTTAATACCTCAAAAGCTCTTGTAACTCCATCCACTCCACAGGTTTTTATCTCAGATTCTGTAGAAACCAAAGCACGGTGTGGATGGGCTAGTAATGCAGTATGTTGCAGGGATATAACGATAGTTCTTTGTGTATCTATTATTTTTGGATCTGTATTTTCAAACCAACTGCCTCACAACTTACAGTTTTGTCACTTTGGTCTGGGTTTGAAATACCCATCTTTTGGATACCGCTCTACCGTTGGTGTATAGATGAGTTTCAGAATGGCGAAAGGTTAGAACTATTGCAATTAACAATTTCAAACAAAATAGTATATCTTTTGAATTGGAAAAGCTTCTCAAAATGTCACGTAACATGAAGGAAGCTGAAAGCCCTGAATATCAAACTGAAGCGGGCCAAAAATATAGATAACTCCTCACAAAGTTATTTTATTCAATATTTCACTTTTGAATAGCCTCTGTTGCATCTGGCAGGACTCTCCTCTGTTCACTTGGCGGAGCAGATGGAGAATAAAGAAAACACTAAAAGACATGTTTGGACCAAACCTCAGGCTAAAACACCCATCATTCTGAATTTGTGGTGAAACATTTGAAAATCACAGCTGTCAGTGAGCAGCGCCACGGGTGTCTATTTCATCTGAACTTTACAGAGTGCCAAACTTAATATTTCAGCCAAAAAAACTCTTCTTAAATTGTAGAATCTGTTGAAAAATGCACTAATTTGCCTTTGCCCTCCCCACATTCCAGCGCCTTAATGAGCTCAGTGTCATTGGGATCAGGGATGATGATAGCGGAGGCCAGAGAGCAGAACGATGTGGAGTCCATCAAAACCACTCTCTTCATCCTGAGCCCGGCTGCACGGGTCCAGCCTCATTGGCCATGACAAGACAGCTCTAAGATGGGAATCACTTAAAAGACTAGAATTGGTTTAAAGGGGCTGCATATCCCCCATAGATGCTGCACAATTTCCCTTTAGTAGGAAGATCAAATCCTCCCTCGTTCACATGAGATAGCCTACATATTTTTTTTTTTCTTCTTCATTTTATTTGCATGACTTTTTGCATGTCTTTTCACACAAATAAGAACAATTTGAAACACATTTGTAAGAAATGTTGTATTTCTGATTCTATCTGATGTGATATTTCAAAATGCAGATAATGCAGATGTGACAGAACTCCGTGTACTGAGAACTGACAACTCTGAGCAGAATTACACAAGAATAAGTTGGGTTTGCAAATCAGTACATCAGAAATCTTTGCTCAAAACTGTGTTAAAATGCATCTTATACGGGAACTTTTCACCTCGCTTTTTGTTTTCATGCTTACAAGCCACAGGTTACCCTTATGCTGCTTTTCAGTCCAAGCAATAATTGCAAAAAGGATAAAAGACTAATTAAATTGTATTATTAAATGAGACAAACAAAACAACAACATCACTTGAAGCAAATTTCGGAGACAAAACCCATCCACAAATAATTGCAGATGTCCTTAGAGCATTTGTTTGCAACTTATTTTGTCCTTTGTACCCCCAAAGCGCTGTCTCACACACTTGAGTACCCCACACATCATGTACTGATGTTTGTTTTTTTAGGTAATTCTAAATTAGTTTGCTAATGTAGCCAATTATAACAATTTTATTTTCTTGTTTTAATTATATTTATGTCAAAATTATTCTATAAAGACAATATTATTACAGCAGGGGCATCACCAGGGGGAGCCTTGAGGGGGCATGAGCCTCCCCTAGAAGAACCAATGCACCTTCATAGCTCCTCAAAGATTTTTGACATTCAATTTCAACTAAAAATATTCAAATGTGTACAAAATGAGACTACAATAAAAGAAAAAAAAAATCATATTAGGTTTTATAAATGACTACAGGGGCTAACTAGACTTATACTTGTTTAAAATAGCACAGCAAATATGGTAGGGGGAGGGGGTCTTCTTGAATCCATAAAAGGTTCTAAATTAACATGTTGAGTTTGCACCCCCATGAATTTTGTACCCGCACAGCTCCTCCAACTAAAATGTCCGGCACTGCCTCTGTATAAAGGATGTAAAATGTACTAAAAGCATTGTAGATTCAAATGTTATTCAGTACCAACTTTCTTTTAAACCGTTTCATTTTCCCCGTCCCCCTGGTTGGAAAACATTGCCTTAGAGCTTGGGTGTACATTAGTGTTATATAAAAAAAAAATAAGTGCATACATTTTCCTAAACATAGCTTGATTCATCTATAAAACTTTTCCTATGTTTTTGTTTTGTTGTTCCACCTTTGCAGATCTCACCTCCTTCTTACAACCGCCAAAAATCACTCACGGGGTTCCAGGATCACGGCTTCATCATGATCGTTATCCTCATTGCGGGGCCTCCTCTTTAGGTTACATTTGCAGCAGTTTCGCACCTAATTGGCAACTTGAAGTGTCAACCGAGCGGGGCAACCTCTGTCTGCTTGTTTCCTTGTAACTTTCGGAGTCTTGCGATAGAGTAATTTGCCTTCGAAGATTTCTCAACAAATGAACGTAGCGAAAAAAGCGGTTTGTTGCATAGAAAAGTGAGCGCATCTTCACAGGAGCGCTGGCGAAGGTGTTAGAGAGGTATAAAACTGCTGCTCCGGTTACGAACTCGAAAGTGTCTGATGTCTTATGCTCTATCTAGTTGATAAAGCGTGTGAATTAGTCAAGGAAAGTGCCTGTAAAGCACTTTAGTGGGAACCATGAATCTAGTTAGTGAACACTGTGGTTTGATTAAGACCTACTTTGGCTGACTTCAAAGAAATAGGTTGACTATCGCAGATTAGAGAAGATGAATTTCATTGTAGATAGACGTGAAACAATTACATGGTGAGAGTTTGGCATCTGTCCAGAGGCGCAGCACACGGCGATGGGGAGCTTTGAAGAGCAAATCGTGGACACGTTTTCAAGGTTGGTAGTTTGACGCTCGGTCCTTGTTCATTCTATCATTGTGTCACTGGGCAAGGCGCTTTACCCACATTGCGTCTAAAGGCAACCTGAATATACGATACCTTTAGCCCAGTGCTTCTCAATTATTTTCTGTTATGCTACCCCTATGAAGAAGAAAAACTTTCGCACCCCCCTACACTCCGCCGCAACTATAATAGTAAAATCTGTCTATAAAATTGTTGTAAGTACTATATAACAACAACAAAAAAAAACTAAACAAAAAAATAAATTAATATAGATCAACTTACAACAACAAATGACTTCCAGTGCGGGATGATTGTTGGCAATATTCATCCTGTTTTCACTTCACCCTTTAAGGACTGAGCTCACTTTAGACCAGTATATCTCACCTAGACTTTTATTCTTTTTTTATCCATAAAAATCATGTTAAAGGAAGTATCTGAATATACTGCATTTTTTCACACAACTATCTCTATTTTACATATCCATCCGTATTTTTTCTTTGACGCCTTGAATAAGCATCTGGGAAAATCCCCGTGGCTCCTGCGCTCTCATTCGTCATCTTCAAGGGACAGAGGCAGATTACCGTAATGATAGTAAAAGAGCGCCATGCCTCTGCTTTGAGATGCTGTTTGAATTTACATGAAGCACGACTGGTTGCGGAGTTACGGTGATGGAAAGTCCACAACCGCGAGTCTATCGGCGACGATAGGACCCGACACCTCTCCTCTTGCGGGGTTTATTCTCTCTGTTCACTATCTCCTGCTCTTTACTGTGTACGCGCGCAAACCTTACACCTTTGCGTGCGCGCGTGTACACAGTATTAATTTTGTGGCCTAGAGCTAATACTCACACTCCGACAATGAGAGCGCAACTGCCACCTAATGTAGTGGATGTGCAATTACACTTTATTCTAGTACGGTAAAAGAAAAGCATGTTCCCCGGGGTCATTCGCACCCGGTGCCGGTCCACATGTGGTTTTCTAACACTCCGAAATGAGTTGCTAGAGTTCTGCTTTGTGTTTTTGTTGCTCGTGTGCACGCATTGCTCTTTCCTTTTCACATTCTGTCCTAAATCATCTGACCGGACACATCACAGCAAAGTCACGTGACCATTCTGTGAGCTTGTAGTGAGCAGTCGAAACTGTCAGCTATGAAAACTAACTAAACCTGTGTCTGGAAAAAGAATCAATTGAAATACAATACTTTTAATTTAGCTCAAGGAAATTGTAAGTTGTTTTGCATATTAACAGAAGGTGAATACATGCCGCTGTTGCATTCAAATTGAAATGATGTCTTGGGACATTTAGCAGAAGATTGATTGTGGTTTCTAAATCTTTAACACAAATCTAGGTACTTCCACGGCGTCTGGTGATTGAAAACAGCAGGTCTGTACATTGTCTATATGAATGCTCAACGGGGGATAATGGCACAACTGGTAAATGGAAGGAAGCTACATTTACCAAATTGCGAGTTGCAGTTTTATTGATGTCTGTGGATAATCTAATCAGGAAGCTCATTTTGTTAGCGTTAAACAAACCACACAGCTATTTTTGATCTTTGTAGTAAATAACACGCTTGAATTATAGAACAGAAAGTTTTTAATTAAATCACACTGGTATAGGTGAACCTCTGAACCGAGACATGTGGTCCTGCATGTGTGCTGAAGCAAACATAACACTTGCCCGAGGAATGACAAAAAGATGGATGCACCTTGACAGCTGTTCTCCAGTTTGAGGAGAAAATGCATGTAATTAAAATGTCACCTGCAGTACTATATGTTCTGCATTTTTGTATGGATCTGTACCCTGTTTCTTTGATGTGTTTGCCAGCATCAGAGTCAGAAAACGTCAATAACAAAAGTCACAAAGTACACATGCTTTGGCGATAACGTACGACGCAAAACGATGAATAATATTAGTAAAGCGTGTAACTTTTCCAGTTGAGGGCATGTCAGCTGCTTGTTTCCATGCAAATGTTATCCTGCATAGAACGTTGAATGTTATTAATGAAAATGTTCTAGCATTTGTATTAAATATGTTTTCATTCCTCAATAAAATAAGATAAAACATGCATAGTAAATGGTGTTGCCTCTAAAGAGCAGCAGTCTAAGCAGGGACTCTTAGACTTCCCTCACCACGGATCCTCCTCCAGCTCCTCTGGTGGGACCCCGAGGTGTTCCGAGGCCAGCCAAAAGACATAATGCCTCCAGCGTGTCTTAGGTTTTCCCTCCCGGTGGGACCTTTGTTTATCCCACAACAAAATTAAGATAAATAACTATTAACGGACTAAAAAAATAGACGACCTGTAACTTGGCCTGGTTGGTGTCACCGGTCTCCATGGAGATAAATAGGTTTTCATACTGTGGAAGATTACAGGCAAACCAGTAACATCGCCACAGATAGAGACAAGCAGGTGGCAGACCCTCCACCAGAGAAGTTACATATTGCACATTTAGCATGTCTTTATTTCACTGTACACTGTAACAATAGCAACAGCCACAGCTAAAGTCTTGACTACTTCTTCTTGCTTTTAATTCATCACGGGCACACTTTTCTATGCATTTTTCTATAACCTTGAAATACACTTAGACCTAGAACTTTCTTGGCAGCGAGTAGTTCTTGCAGAAATGTGAAATGTGTGACATAGCCTGATATAGACTACAGCGCCATGGTGAACAGGGTTGTAGTATTACAATGATTTAAATGTGGGAAAAAAAGAGAGTTTAATATAGCATGAAGGAGAAAGGGAATTCCAACAAGTGAAATCTGGAGAAAAGCCATCAAATTCCCATTGCACTGGCTCATCTATAATGGGCTCACAGTTAACTGCACAGTACATTGGGTGACTGGCAAAGGGCCTGGTTTTAGTTTAGAAAGGGTCAAAGTAAAATATTGTCATTTTAACACATGAATAGTTAATAGTTATTGGTACACTATACAAAGTTTATGCTGGTCTCGTCCTGGTCTCCATGTAAATGTAATTGCTTGACTCAAATGTTCTGCAGTAAGCCATTAATCTCCATCTCCATGAAGAAACAAAGCAAAAGCTAAAATTCAATTCTGTCAACAGAGCAAAATTTTTAGAGAAGACGTTTCGCTGCTCGTCCAAGAGGCTTCTTCCGTTCTGGTCAGGTTGCTGGTGGACAGTGCCTTAAATAACTGAAGAAGTCACTTGGATGAGCGGCAAAACATCTTCACTTTAAAACTATCATCCAGTTGAGAGAAATGAATTTTTCTTTCACTATGGATCATACCAGGACGACAGAGGGACTACAAAGAAATCCATGGAGCCACACCGCCACCTGGCAAAATTGTCTTTTTTTTGTTTTAATATGGCTGTCCTGGGAACGCCTTGGGGTCCCACCGGAGAAGCTGGAGGACGTGTCTAGGGTGAGGGAAGCCTGGGAGCCGCTGCTTAGACTGCTGCCACCGTGACTTGGCTCCGAATAAGTGGAAGAAAATGGATGGACGGATGTTTTAATATGTGTAAGATAGATTTTTATGTCATACAGTGGAACATTCCAGGACTCCACCAGAAAAGTTAACATAGTGCACTTTTCATAACAGAAACATAAAGGTCTAATAATATTATTTTCCAACATTTCAAAAACATGCAAGAAAAGAAATGCATTTGAACAGTTCACTTCACCTTGTCTAACTCAACATACAAATAAATATGCATATAAACAACTAAACACGTTCACATATTTGAAGTTATAATTCATGTAAATAAATATTTCAAAAATAGTTTGATTAGAGCCAGAATCCAAATCCTCCTCATGTGTCTCTCATCTGCAGTTGCCTCACAGTTTACAGCGCCGTATACTGGGCACTGGCAGCAGGCCGGCTTTAGGGCTGAGCATATGGTCACTGGCTAAAGGGCCGTGGAGGGTGAGACTAACGGGGGCGCGGGGACAAAAGCTGGCACCCAAAATGCTCCACAATCACTTTATATGCCAGCGCCAACACACTCCAAGCAAGTCCCAGTGCACGAGTAAATCTGATGTCCCCAATGAAACTGCTCTGCGAGGAAAATATGCCTGTAAAGTGGGGTGTTGAAGTTTTGATGTTCTTCTCTTCTAGCTTGCAACATTTTTTTTTTCCACAATCAGCATCTATTTGCAGAAATGTGAGCACAGATTATTTCCATTTCATAAGTCCCATTTTGAATCAATGGTAGATACGGTTACACTAGCAAGCAAATTATTATTAGCAATTCTTTTGGGTTTTTAAGTAATGCATAAATTTTCACCCGCATATACAGAAAAATGTTATCATTATCTTGTTTATGATCATTATGAGAAATAGCTAATGTCATTTAGAAGTAACTTGGCCATATTTTAAAGAGGGTGTATTATGTCAAAGCAACTTTTTGGAGTTTTACAACCATGTACCGTCGTCATTATTACACAAACTTGTATTTTCATTGATTCGTGTTTGATCAGCGGTCCCAACGTTTATCGCGGGGGTTACGCTCTTAAAATAACCCATAATAGGCGAAATCCGTTAAGTAGTCTAGTTTTAAGATTGTAAACCCCCTCATCACACACATTGTACACTTTCTCAGACAGGCATTAACATTTTGTCACATTTCTCTCTTGTTCAAACACTCTCAAAGTTCAAACCTTGTATATTACATTCCCCTTCCTTGATGTGCAAAGCGTTTCATCGACATTGTGGGTTTTGTTGGGGAGAAAACTTGCAAACATACAGCACTTAAGAGTCACACTGCGTTCGACCAATTTTGTAAGTTTGGCTGGATGCAGAACACAATGCATGTTCATACGCTGTTAAAAAAAAAAAAAGCATGCAAAATTGCACTAAAAGAAAATCCACGAAACAGCAAGACTATCAAAGGTGAAGCCCGATATAGCAAGGGACCCTGATCATAAGAAAACACTTGAATAAAAATGTTCTTATTGAGGCACCGAATTACTACTATGATGAGGCGGGACCTGTGTCTATCATTACGCTGTTCAGTTTTAAAGCAAACTTATTATTATGCAAAATCAACTTTTTAGAGCTTTTAACCATGATATATTTGTTCTCTAATATTTCTTCATCATTTACTCACCCAAAGTTGTATTTGGAGTGACTCATGCATGTTTGAGGCTCCATGCTGGCGATCAACCCCCATTTCACCGACATATGCCCACTGCTTTCTACTTACTTTGTTCTTCAGTTTCATTTTCTTAATCGGTGATGCATGCAGCATTTGGCAGCGCTGCATAGTTATTTTGGTACAAATAACAAACCAAAAAAAATCCGCTACTTGCTAGTGTGATCTACAGCTATCTATCGGAGGTGCCACCTTTGTTCTCTAATGCAGAAGTCAGCTGACCTGTTTCTTTATTAAGTCATTTTAGATGAATATTGTGATATTGCGATTTAAAATGTGCAAATTTATAACATAATGATCCATGGGTGTCATAGATTATAGCTTTATAGCAGACACAAGCACAGGTCTCTTAAAATTTCAGTTTACAAAGACAAAAATGTGAAATAATGACCTACATATGTTACAGTTTAATACTTTTGCATTGTAAGTAGCAGTATGATTAACCACAGTGTTTATAGTAGTAGAACTCATAGTATTTCAGGTTCAAAAATTTCTGGCAAGAGAAAATGCACAATAATCACTTTACCTGCCAGCACAAACAATACTTCCTCTCCAACTTCCAGTCAATCCAATCCTGCCAGATCACTACAGTACTCTGATGTATTTTAATAGCTTGTACCTTCACTTCTGGTTTTACCCTTGAACAGCGTGTGAACCTCCGCCTCTGTACCGTGCGTTATGAGCCGTGGGTTATCGCAAGTGGCTGTGGGCCTTGTCAGAATGTGCATGAGCAAATGTGAAGTGACAGATGTAGCCTTTCTGCTCTCAGTCACTAACATGGTTACCCTGCCACCTCCCGCCTCACTGATCTGTTCTATACACATACACATATACAGTAGTTGAAAGGACTTTTGTGTTTTTACTTATTACTGGGTAGATGGTGTTAGGCAGTTTTCTATTGAGTTTTTATTTAGCTGTACTGTCATAAGTAGGAATGTCATTAGTATACGATTATCTAATTACCATAATCTGGCTGTTTGTCACATTAAAGAGAGGGTATTTTACTTCTGTAGGGAACATATTTAGCTCACCATGTTGCCTTTTATCATTTTAAAAATACTATATTCACTGAAAATAAAGTGTTAACACCTTTTCTCCTCTATAGCGTCGGATGCAATCGCCGCCAATAGACTCGCGTTTGTGGACTTTCCATTACTCCTAACTCCGCATTGAATTGTGCTATTGTGTAAATTCAAACGGCATCTAAAAGCAGAGGCATGGGGCTCTTTAAATATGTTACTGTCATTGCGGTAATGTACTTACGTTGTCCGTCGATGATGACCAATAAGAGAACAGGTGCTGCTGGGATTCTCCCAGTCGGTTATTTGGTGCAAAGGAAAAATAAGGATGGATGTGTAAAATGAGGGACTTGTACGAAAAAAGACCAAAGTACATGATGATACTTCCTTTAACGTGATTTTTAAGAAAAAAAAAAGTCTACAAAAAAAGTCTAGGCGAGCTATAATGGTCTATAACAGAGGTGCACAAACTTTTTTTGATCAAGGGCCACATCTCAAAATATATTTGAAGCGGAGGGCCACAGTCCGGTGATCAATGCAGTGCGGTGCTTTATACACAGCTTTGACAGAGCCGCTGTGTATTAATAAGGGTTGAAACACATTCATTTTAGGCCTGTTTCACACAGCAATGTGATGTTTGTGGATATAGTGGTAGAAATAGTTTACCGTAATTTCACAGCCATAAGGCGCACCGGGTTATAAGGCGCAGTTCAGTTACGGTGCTTTTTCTGCATTTAACACACACAAAAGGTGCACCGGGCCTTAGGGCGCAGGCACAATAAAACATGCATGTTAGTTTTGCTTCCTTTGCCTTTTTTAGAGCACATAGTGTGTTCGGTTGTGCTTTATTCAAGTATTTAGCAAAATGCTCACATAATTTTTTCAATCAATTCACAAATCCATCAAAGTCTTCATCCTCTGTATCTGAAATGAACAGCTGCGCTAGATTTCTATAAAAATACACCACGTTCCCTCTCGTCACTATAAGAGTCCGTTTTGTTGCCGTACCGCTCCACGTGAACGATGCCGACTTCTGCAAAAGCTCAAAGAACAGTGCAAGCAGATACTTTAGCCCAAGCATCCACAATCCATTCACAAATCGTGGCGTAACTCGCCCGGCGCTGCCTCCCATCCATCGCTCTCACGATGTTCGCAACTTTTACCCACGCCTTATGGTCGTGAAATTACGGTAATTGAGCCGGTTCAGCAGGATTATAATAAAAACTGGACCGAGGGCCGCATTTGGACCCCGGGCCATAGTTTGGACACCTCTGGTCTATAATGTGCTCAGTCCTTAAAGAGTTAACTCAATCCCCCGTCAGAGCACTGTCACAACACTATGTATTCCGCTAATGAAGCTACTGTACATCACACCAGGTTTGTCAAGTTGTTGTGTAACAGTTTTGTATCATGCCTTTGTATATTTATGGAGAACTGTCGCGTGGGAGCATGGGTGACGCAGGCTTATGGACTGAGCATTGCACAGAATCGTACAGCTAATTATAAGGAGGGTTTGAATAGGGCCCAGGAGAGATCACTAAAATACTCAAACAAACATGGACGACAACCAAAGCCTCTTCAGAACAGTTTTGATGAGAGAACATTGTAGAAAACAACAGGAGCCAGCTGAATACGCATAATACCCCCTCTTTAAACTTCATCATTTTGAAAAGGTTGATTCATAAAACTGGTCACATGTAAGAGTAAACAACAGAAAATGTAATATTTCACTGTTGTTTGGTTCTGGTCTCAATATTTGTGAATAATAGCAAATCATGATGTTTCTTTGCACAAGGAAAAAAAAGGAACACAGGGGACTGAAAAATATTGCAAATCTCTGCAGAATCAATGAGCGAAGCATTAGTCTGTTATTCTGAGGAAGACCAATGAGCTCCTTGGCTTTATATGAAATAAGTAAATCTGATTGCATGGCACTGTGCAAAACTTGAATCTCAATAAAGGGAATGGTGACCAGACAGACCGATATCATTTTAGACTTGCCAGGCAATTAGAGCAAGGACAAACATACAGTATCAGGAGTCCAGGAGGAATTTATTTTTTCCAGGAAATAAAAACATTACAGAACTTGCTGCAGACAACTTTTGAGGAAATTTACATTCGGTATCCCCAAAGCTCTTCATTCATTCCTCCCTCCTCTTGTCTTGTCAGGGGTCGTGGGTAGTGTCATGAAGTCTATGTCAGCAACTTCTGGCATCCACAGTGTACGCTCTGGATAAAGGCCAGTGAGCTGCAGAGCTAAATACGTCCACGGGCAGACAACCACTCCCTCTCACATTCAGTCACTAAGGGCCCATTGAGATCTGACACTTCATTAATTTTGTGAAGTGTGTAGAATAATGTGAAATATTAATTACATTGTTATACGGCATTTCTTGAAAACATTTGGGTTTTATCTTTCTCTTGAGCACATGCATCTTGGCTTAGCCTTCATTAATTATCACCGAATCCTGTTTTAGGTGTTGGAGAGGAAATGTATTAATAGAAACGTGTGAATTGTCAAAAAACACAACCACACATTCAGACATCAGCATATGGAGGAACTGCAGGTTAGTGATGGGACTTAATGGGATCCGAATCTATTGGATCCGTTCCTTTCTAAGAGCCGTTCAAAAAATTGGGTTTTTTACTATTTATGAATGTGTCAGAAGCCAATGTGAGAACTAATTTTATCTACAAATTAATCACAGAGAGCATTTACCCTTTGAAACTATGCATAATCTAAATAAAACATAATCATTTAAAAAGTAGCTGCTATTGCGATTTTTTGTGGGGGTGAAAGAGGTGTCTTGCCCAAGGACAGAACAAATGTATTCAACCGTGGGACCAAACCAACAACCTGTGGGTCAGTGGATATGATCGCTCAGTCAATAATTTTTTTTTTTTTTTTTTTGGTCCGGAGCGGGATTCGAACCATCAACCTTCGGATCCGAGGTTGTGTTATACAGTCTCATTTTCTTTTCACAATTAGAAGAATAACCATTTTCAATCTGAGAATATTTGTTTGTGACTCACCGAGAAGCGTTATTGGGCGTTCCATCATTTTACCAAATTTCACTCCCCGCTGTAAATCTAAACCGTTACATTTTCAGCTGTCTAAAAACTTTTGCTTGTTTTTGCCAAGTTGGAGTTTGCGTAGTGCAGCTGCCAAAGGTTTAATGAACAAAAATTTAAATTCACCCACATCCTGATTGTAATGACTGACAATGAAGCAAAGACATAACAATACGAAGCATGTTTTCCAGTTCATTATCCACAGATCACAATTCAAATGAGCTCCTGGAAAGAATCTTTTCAAAGTGGGTTAACTAAATACATGAGATTTGATATGCGATACTTTTTTTTTGTTTCAAAGTTTGAAATCAGTGGGACGTAACTAAATGCAAGTACTGAAAATATGTATTCAGAATGTTTTGAGTAGCTGCATTCTGGTAGAGTTACTTTTTCATTTGAAATACAGTTACTTTCAGTGTTTTTCTGTACATTGTCCCTGATAAATACACTAAACTGAACTAAATCAAAGGAGCTAGTGATGGGACTTTTTATGGGATCTGAATATTTTGGATCCGTTCCTTTCAAAGAGCAGCTCAAAACACTGGCCCTTATACTATTTATTTTTATGCCAGAAGCCAGTGTGAGAACTCATTTTATCTACAATCTAATCACAAAGAGAGTGTTTACCCTCTAAATAAAACGTTGCACTATAATAATCATAATTTAAAAACTAACTGCTGTTACGATCTGTTTGCGTCCAAAGCTCTCACTCGTGTCGCCTGCTCTGCTTCTGTGTAAAGTCTATATACAGTCTATGTTCTGTACTGACTCTTGTGTTGGTTCAGCACGATTCATCTGTGTAAAAATGCATTAAAAATGAGTGTTACGGCCCTAGGTTTTAAGTTCTTTTTGTCGTTTGTGTGTGCATGTGTCCCTGAATCTGTACTTTCCCCATAATCATGGCTGTTGGAGCTCTTGACTGTGATTGGAGGACTGTTTTCCAGCCTGGCCAATCCTGGATCCCACCCTCAGCCGCCTCCCACCCATTTAAGAAGCTCTGGGACACCTGTTCGGGGCTGCTGTCCTGTGTGTGGCCAGTCTGCCATTTTGTATGTGTAGAGTGTGTCTTTTGTGTGTCACTGCAGTGGCTGTGACTCGGCTTGAGACACTTCGCCGTCAGTGCTGTTTTGTTACGTTACTGTGAAATTTGTGTTTTAGTTAGCGCTACCTTTTTGTTTTTTGTTTAAACTCTGCAAAATATCATATGTTTTAATATTTTTTTTTCTTTTTAGACCACTTTTTTGTTTAGTTTACTCTTAACATTCCTGTTCATTAAATTACTTCTTAATTTACCATTTTTCCATCTGTCCCCACAAGAGCTGGGTTGTAAAAATGAGAAAGAAAAAGATTTGGTTCTTTAAAAAAACTGAGATTCGGTTACAACCATTAGCTTTAAGGAACTGTTCAAAAGAGCCGACACATCACATCACTTACAGGAACACATAGTACTTGATTACACAATTTAGGCTTTCAACTCTACAGTATAAGCAAGAAGAAAACAAGCATAACAACTCAACGCTTTGGGTCTCTACGTGTGCAACATTTCCTCCTCTAATTAGTGATAAATAAATGCATAACAAATGGTGCAATCATTTTTCTTCTTTTTATACACACTAGGACACTATCAACTCAATGTAGAAGTATTCTAAGTACAGTGGTCCCTCGTTTATCGCGGGGGTCACGTTCTAAAAATAACCTGCAATAGGTGAAATCTGTGAAGTCGTCAGCTTTATTTTTTTACAATGATTATATATGTTTTAAGGCTGTAAAACCCCTCACCACACACTTTATACACTTTTCAACTGTATTCAGAATGCATTACTATGATTGGAGCATGTATTGGAATATGTCACAAAATATATTTAATGCAGTTATGTGGGATTATGTAACTAAATACCATACTAGACTAGACTGTATATGTAAACGGACATAGCTAACCTGCTAGCCGCCACGTTCCAAATAGAAAGTTGAGCATGGGTGTGCTTCGCGCTCCATCGACTCTGGCTCCAGTTCACTTTCAATTGAAAAAAAACATCACCCCTCTCTCCATAACTGCTGCTGTCAGGCTCGTCATTTTGGTCTAAAAATGTTCCTATTGACCCGCTCTACACGATCCTGGTATTTTTATTTCACTATCGTGTCCGTAACTCAAGATATGAACATAAATAACAGACAAATCAGGCGCCTTCTTTCCCCGAGGTCACTCCCGCTAGCATCACCAAAAGATTTTGATCCTCCCTGCTAAACCAACGGTTCGGACTAGAAGTTACCTTCAACAACCTCACTCCAGATTGGCTCTTTGGTTGCAGTGATGCTCATGGTCGGATTCCAAATATGGAACTCGGCTCCAAAATTGCCCCTATAAGTTCTACCCTGGGCGAGTTTCATTTGACTGGAGCCGAACGCGTGGGTGACGTCACACTAACTTAGTCCACTTCTTTATACAGTCTATGCTAGACACAAGTAAATGCATTCTTCCCATCACTGCCTTTCATTTATTATTACAACCACTGCTTGTTTTCTTTAGACCGAAATCTCAGCTACCTCATTATGTTGGCTCTTGAAATCTCCAGCACAACAAACACTGTACAGAAATGAAGCACATGAGTGAGCGACATATTAAAACCTGCCAGTTTAAATGTTTTCAGACGGATATTGCCGGCGAAAACAAATCTCTCCGACGTAATCATTTGCTAGATAATACATCAAAGTCGCTTTAACTCTAATGAATTTGGACCACATTCTGATTGCGCTAAGAGATGAGGCCTCTTTTTGCCTCCTGAAGCGTGTCAAAGCCGGGCCTATCGGGCTATATATCAATGCCACTTCCCTTTCACCACGTCTGGCTATCACACGCTTTGTCAAGATACTAGTACAAATGAGAAAACAATGGAGAGATGAGAGGCGAGTTGTTGAATATTCATTGGAACGGATAAGGATGCAACTGGGACATTTTGGGTGGTTTTATCAGCGCTAACAGGATCTAAGCCATGCTAATTTGTGGTAAATCCAAACTCCAAATGGCCCTAACACTTGTCCAATAGGAAGAGGAAAAAAAATACTCATGTGAAATCTCCAGAGTGCTTTACTGGTTCATTTTCTCTGTCGTCTTGCTCTCATTCATCACAACAGACTTGTTAAGATATATTTTATATTCTCTTTTCATTTTCTTCATGGCTTGAGGCAAAGGGAGTCTGGAGTCGAGACAATAAAGTGAATACCTTATTGTCTGTGATAGTGGTGTTTTACATTTTTAAAGTAGGGGTGTATTTATAGCTTTATATAGAAGCACTGGATTTACTGCAGGTCTTGTAATGAGAGCCGGCCAAGAGACGGCACAAACAAGATAACATTCTCCACAAAACACCACTTTTGAAAAATTAAGTCACAAAATAACGAGTGAATCTTTTTGGAGGACTTCCCATGGAGATAAAAGCTGCAGTTTGATGCTTGAATATGATTTATTGTATCAATGGAGTGATCGTTGCTGTTTTTGTTTAGTCATACAGAATCTTACTGTTTATTTATAGGACCTGTACCTCATTTTTTCCCCAGGTATTTGAGCCAAATTTGCAGCAGAGATATATTATACGAGCAACTCTAGAGGTCAGAATAAGTCTGCTATGTCTGCATCTAATTATAAAGTTGTTTTTTGTGGGTTTTTTGGGTCTGAGAATCAGGAAATGCACAGTTAGCATGCTAGTTGTCAGCATTACTGTGATGGCAAAACTCTGCTCCGGCCTCTGAAAGTTGTGAATTCACTTTTAAACTCATCGTGGTTAATTAGGATGCTCAGGATGCATATGGTAAGTGAGCTTCAATAAACTAGTTCTATTTTTATGTTTTTAGTGTTTTTTTAAGATTATAAAAATCAGATACAGCGCTTTTAAGGTTAAAAAGTAGTCATTTTGTCCCAAAAAGTTTGAGTTTGGGTCCCACAGAGGTTTAGGAAAATTGTAGCAGCTGCGGTATTAGTTATGGTAGTAGTAGTAGCAATAGTTACAGTAGCAATCGAAGTAGGGCTAGTAATAGTGGTAGGAGTAGTCAGTAGTACAAATGCATGTACAACTACACATTTGTCTTTCTTCACACTTACACAATGTGCTTTTTAAACATTGTACGAAAGCGGATAGAGGATTTTAAGCTCTTCTGTGCTATATTCAAATTAAGGCATTCCCAAGAACAACCATGACATCATTACATCACTTTTACCAAGTCTCTGCAGTTTACGTTTCCTCAGCTGACCTGGCTCTGACTCTATGGGATCAGCCTTTCTTCACATTACATATTACTTTAAAAATCCACATTAAAATGCTAGATTTTCTTAAGTAAAACGAACAGCTTTGATATGGTCTTGGATGAAAAGCGCAGATGCCATTCTCACAGATAATGCATATGTAACCTCGGGGTGGAGTCTGCCATTTTGTTGCTCTGTTAGTTCACATCTCACTACATTTGACCTTTGGAGTCTCTGACTTAGCTCTTTCTCAAAAGCCTAACCCACTTCCTGTGAGACCAGACTAAAGGTATTAGTATTTGACTTGCCCGACCTTTCCCAAAGCCTTGTGGGTAAAAGAAGGCAGTGACCCAAGTGACCCGGCGTGGTGTCTTTGTATGACATATGCAGCCGTATGACTTCTTAATCATATCAAAGAACAGCAGATAAAGCTTTTATTTTATTTGCTGTGACATGGGCGATACCAAGGGAGATATAAACTCATAGAAGCACTCGATAAATCCCCCTCATTGCCTTTGTTGCTTTGCTTAGCATAAAGAAATCGATATGGGGTGGGGGCATTTGACCACATATCATATTATGAGCAAAGGAATCAATTAAAGGTGCTGATGGATAAGACCGTTAGAGCAGCCTGACTTTACAAAACTTCAAAACAGTGAACATATAGCCGATGTACTCTAGGCTGAATGGAGCAGTTAGAATCAGGGCCGGCCCTAGCTTTGAGGGGGCCCCAAGCTGAATTTTTCTCAGGGGGCCCCCGGGTAGTGGATGCCTCCTGGCTCAGCTAATGGTGATGATAACATTATGACTCTGCTCTCATCACCTTGACCATTTGTATTATGTGTTTATATGACCAACATCAGACTGAAAACATCCAGAATCCAGAGGGGGGGGTCAAGAATTTTCTGGTGGATTTTGATGTGTTCCAGTTGGCGACAGTGGGCTTGAATTTACATTATAAAGGGTCCTTCCGCTGGTGTAAACACGTAGCTGCCCTCACGTCTGCCCGGCTCAAAAACAAATGTAGCAGCAGCAGATATTTTGATACTATAGATATAAAACAAATGTAATATTTAGAGTGATATTTAGGCTTCTGCAAATGCACAAGCTCTCTGTCCAATAAAACTTGATATATTATTTTCAATATAAATGTATGGGCTCTTGGGGGCCCCCTGCTGGCCTCTGGGCCCTAAGCAGCTGCCTCTAATAGTACAGCCCTGGCTAGAATAAAAAATTTCATTCAGTTTTAAGTAAAAGTACAGATACACATAAAAAAATATCAGGTAAAAGTATCACATGAAAAAATCTACTTAAGTAAAAGTATTCATTTACCTGATATTTTGTTAGTGTAGTCAATTTGTTAAAGTGTTATAAGTATTGATACTGATTTAAAAATGATACATATTTTGGTCAACAGCAACAACACAAATCTCTTTCTTAATTTTTCTTATGAATTTTATGTCCCTAGGGAGGTGTTCCGGGAATGTCTCACTGGGAGGAGGCCGACCCAGGACACGCTGGAGGGACTGTCTCTTGGCTGGCCTGGGAACGCCTTGGGGTCCCACCGGAGGAGCTGGAGGGCGTGTCTGGGGTGAGGGAAGTCTGGGAGTCCCTGCTTAGACTGCTGCCCCCGCGACCCGGCCCCGGATAAGCGGAAGAAAATGGATGGATGGATTTTTTGCTCAAAACCGAAGCTTGAACTCGAAAGCTTTAGTCAAGATTTTACCACAAACATGGTCAAAAAAAAAAAATTATATAAAAAGTACTTTTTACTTTTCAGTCCAGTTTATCAAGAAGTACAGCTATCTGCTCACAAATGTAGTGAAGTAAAAAGTATCCACTGTAAAATTCTGCTTCAGTACAGTACTCCATCCTCAGATCGAGAACAACGAGAACAATAGCAGGGTTGTTAAGGGCTGAATAGGGTAGCTCCAGCTGAAACTAGAGACAATAGATGTTTACAGTTTCAGTGTAGTTAGCTCCTCCCTGCAGATAGATATAAGGCAGTGACCAGCAGTAATCTGATCAGAAGTGAAGAAGCGGCTTGGATGAGCAGCGAAACGTCTTCACTCCGACAACGATGGGTCCAGTTGACAGATTTTTATCTTCGTCTTTTCCTTCAGTACAGCACTTTACTACTTTTACTTCGTCACCTTCCACCACTGTGTTTTAATGAGTCGATATACACATTTTAGAATACCTTACAAGATGAATTAAAAAGTGCAATTGTGAAGAGACTACAGCTATTAATATTACAAACCAGTATAAATTGCAAACTCTATAGGGTTGAAATCAAGTCCATTTGTTATTTAATGTTCCATATTTTATAATGCACTGTAAAGCACTTTGGGTGTTTTGAAAGGTCCTATATAAAAATCCTATGTATTATTCATTCACTGCATACAAGACGGTGGTAAGATACTGTTGTGTATTGTAGCCATAGCTCCCCTAGTGCAGACTGACAAAAGCACCCTCTGACTATCACCAACACTCATTCTAGGACAGGTGGGTGAAGCGTCTTGCCCAAGGACACAATGAGCCACTGTTGCCCCATTTCATGAATAAAATAATACTAAACAAATCGTAAGTATGCCACACATGATTATATCAGATTAATGAAGCAGAAGTTGAGCTGCTGTTATGGGAGTATACACACACATACATACAAGACAACGACGCTCTATAGAACATTACTTTATATACTACACAGCCATTGTTTGAGCAACTATTTCCACCTTTGTCCGCAAACACGCTCTTTTTTCCATTGTATAATTATATTCTCTATAACCTTTTGCCATCTGTGTTGCCATGGCAGTTAAGTTCTCCAATGAAGCAAGGTGTTTTTTTTTTTTTTTTTTTAAATAATGCTTCTGCAATAATCAGAATTTGCAGGGATTATACCGTTGACCCAGCCGCACATGTTGATACTCCAGCTGGAACACTATATAAGTGACATGACCCATTTAACATCAGCTGTGTGCGTCAGGCCGTAATTTCTGTCGGTTTTCAAAAATAATGACTAGACCGCTGTAATTATTTTAAATGGGAAAAAAAAGGTGCAATTATCCGTATGCGCCTCAGGGATGAACTTCATTCTTTGTTAATAAAGTCTTCAAAAAATTCTTGACCTTTAGTTGCTAATAATTTAGAATTTCTATTCCTAAAGGCTGTGGTCTTGACTTTGAAATTTGTATTATTACACTGGGGCAAGTAGGAAATTATTTTTATTACCCACTTCCTTGCCTCCCCAGTGCCACTTTCTTTTTATCAAGACAAGCATGGGACATAATGGCGGTTACATTCATTATGGTTTTGTTTAAATCACTATGTGCAGTTATTCTGACAGCTTTGAGTTTGTTTTTGGCAGTTAACAATCAGTAGTTTATAGTAGTTTATTACTGAGTGAATTGCGGTACATTAATTAGAAGCTATAAAAGTCCAAAAACAATCACTCACTTGGATAAAACAGCAACTTGTGCAGACTAGGTGATATTTTTGCATCTTTTTTTTTAATCAAGATTTACATTGTACCCAACCTGGCAACAAATGGACTTGTTTTGTCTCGGTGTTTAAAGCCCAGTGAAAAAGAGATAATGGTTAAATGGCAAACAATAATATGCCACATGTAAAGGACAATGAGTAATAGTAACATGTCAGTCGGAACGCAGCAGTCATGTTTCACAATAGGGAGGAGATAGATGTATTGGTACGTGATGAATGGTTTACGACAGGCCTGCGTACGAGTCGTCAGAGAAATAAAAGCTTGTGCGTGACAGGGAGAGAGCGGCCACAATGCAGGACAAATCTGGATCAGTGTTTCAGGATTGTAAATTCCTGCTGCGGTCCCCAACAATAGATCACACGAGCGGCAGATGTTAGCAAGCTGCCGGAGATGTGGCCGTATGGTTATGGGTTGAGTATGTGCATGGATTAGGAAGGCTTCTGTAGGTGCACCAGCTTCAAGAGCAGTGATTACACCTGTCACGGGAACACATTTTGAAGCGCGATATATTGCTTGAGAAATTATAGGCAATAAATGATAATATTGAAACTAATTCATGCCACTGACACAAAAAAACGGGTGGATTTAAACCACAAAAACTATTCTAAACCTACAGTTTTCTGAAAAAGCCATGAGCTGCAATAAATAAATAGCAAAATTAAACACTTTAGTATTTAGTTTGCATCTGTAATGAGTCATACAAGTTATTAATTTAAACTTTTTATGATTAAGATCTTATCATCGAGCCAAAAAATAATAAGTAGTGCAAAAAATGTTACACTTGATGAATACTGACTCTAAAAATATTGCTACATGTTTCATATATTGAATGATAAGGTGATATAGTGATTATCGTGACAGGACAAGTAGTATTTTTAATATTATTTTGCATAACTTGAAAGTGTATCAACTATCAGTATTAAGACAAAAAAAACAAAAAAAAAAAAAAAAACTAAACTTAAAGGTGTAACTCAGTGTAACTTTTCTGGTTAGGGCTACACTTTCTTGTTTCCATGGAGGATTTTATTAGTTTGAATTGAAAGTTCCACAGCGCTGGCATCATTGCTTTTGCTAAGTTTTTACATTTACAACGATATAAGTTTTCTGGTGGAGTGCTCCTCACCTTCGTCTCTCGACTGAAATGCCATATCTATCTATATCTATCTATATTCGGTACTATGGCATTAAATGTATCTCCATGGAGACAATGAAGTTATGCCACCAGATCAGGTTGCAGGTCCAAAATGGCCAGGTGGCACAGGTGGCAAGTTTTAAATGTAAATGTGTAAACTTCAATACTGTACAGTGGAACATTCAAGACATGGTAGTATGCCACTTGCTTGTCCTCATCACAGACTGTATACAGAAGTGGACTAAGGGAGTGTGACATCACCTATAGCGTTCGAGCTCCAGTCAAAAGAAACTCATCGAGGCTAGCAGTTATAACGGGCGAATTGGCGGCCGAGTTCCATATTTGGAAATCCGACCGTGAGTATCGTAGTAACCAAAGAGCCAATCTGGAGCGAGGCAGTCGAAGGACCTTGCCAACCTCAGGGGAAAAAAAAGGCACCTGATTTGTCTGTTGTTAATGTTCATATGTTGATTTACAGAAACAACAGCGAGATAAGTCGATGGAGCTGGAAGCCCACTCTCAGTTTTATTTGGAGCATGGCAGCTAGCAGGGTTGCTATGTCTAATTATATACACAGTCCCCATCTGAAAAATGTTGCATGGTTACCTTCATTTTCCTCAATTTTAGCAAGATGAGTAGCGCTTGCCCGACTGACCGTACCTTCCTAATAAGACCCATCCATTTATCCATGCATGTACCATCACTTCCCCTCGCCACCTTTACATGTTACCCTGTAGTAGTATTATCCTTCCTTTACCACAAAGACTAGCATAACTTTGGTGACATTACCTCAGAGGAGCAGCAGATGTTGTGAAATCCGCACCCGTCTGCTTGTGCCTGAAACATGTGCGTGAATGATGAAGACTCCCCTCTCCACATGAATATAGATTTATATATATGGTACCGAGTTGAACGCGCCAACACCTGCCGCCAATTAGCTGTAACTCGGCACCATCTGAGAGCCCATCACACTAGACGCTCTCGGTGATGTGACGTTCCTGCAGGTAATAACAGTCTCCATTTGGGTGATGGAGTAGTTAAGCAGGAGATTTTGTTGTGCTTTTTTTTTTTTTTTCCCCTTCTCTTGCTTTGCTAAAGTACTTAGACTGGTACTTGATAAACCCATGAGAGGCACCAGATGTGAGCTTGAGATGAGCGTGTTGTCCGTCAGCTCTTATCACAAATTCTCTGCGGGTTACATATTGGCAGACTTGTTGAATATATAGGGGACTACATGCGTGTTATTGGTAAAAGAACAGTAGTTAGTATAGAAGCCGTTTGAGTCCACCGCTGAGTAGATGAGGGATTCATTGATTGGGCAGGTTTGTTTTATATTCACACTAACTGCGAGTCTGGGTCCAGATTACGGTGTGGGTCTGCGGAAGGAATGCGCGAGCTATTTTCCAGGACACCACAGCCGTCTCGAGTGATTTTCATGTAATTATGTGCATGCTAGTTTGCGAATCCATATAGAAAGCATGCTGCCTTGGTCAAATACGCACCATAGTACACCATAGTACTCCACAGTTGGGGTAACAGGCAGCCAAAATCCCTCCACACACACACACACACACACACACACATTAAAAGGACCCATATTACGTTATTTTCTGATTCATCACAAACAGACTCCATACACCTTCACTAGAATCATTTGGATCATTTCCGCCCTGAAGTTGCCCATGTCAACTGAAAAAAAAGGCAGCTATTAACTTGGAAACTACCACTGTATGACATCACAAGGTGGAACGGAGCATTTTGAGATTTGGAAATGCAGACAGACTAATAATGAACATGTGTGAATGAAATAAAACACAACCCCAGATATGTTTTTTGAGGCAGTAACGGCAGTATAACATAACTTAAAGCTCACAAGAGTCAGATTTGTGAAATATAGGACGTTTAAGTGTAAATCCGGCTTTAGTCCATGTTAAGTAAGTGTCTTATGCTTGTTGTTCACTGTTCAATAACATCCCATATCATTCCTAAGCTCAGGGCTAATAATAAAGATAAGGACAACTCATTAGTCTGCACCACAAACACGATCAACATGCGTTATATCTGGCATCCTTCTCTGCTTTACACCAAGCTACCTCATACTTTTCCATAGTATTTGCTTCCTGCTTAAGAAAAAAAAAACCCAAAGCGTAAGTTCACAGGGCTTGCAGCTGATCGGCCGTGGCACCTTCCATCCAGGTGGTGCCAGTTCATGCATCCCGACAGCCCGGTTAGCACTGAGGAAAGGACAGAGCTAATATGGGCTGACACATTAAAGTGAGCTCCAGGTTGAAAGCTGTTGTTTCGGAGGTTTTACCAGCGTACACTGCAGACGCTGACAGCTGATGGGAGTCGGCCTGTCTGCGGAGAGGGGAGGGGTGTGAAAAAGCGCTCTATAGGGTGCAGACGTCGGATGTTTTTTAACACCGCTCAAGTGCACTGCGATTTTAACATGCGCATTTGGTAGGGATTTTGGGGTTAGTAAAAAGTTTTATAATAAGAGTTCAAACTGTTCAGCGGATCCCACATGTTTTGGTTGCAGAGAATGATTTAGTTTTTAATTATTTATTATTAAACAATTATATTTTTGTGTGCGCGTGGTGGTAGACTGCAGAGTCATCCTCTTGTGTGTTCCTCATTGTTCACTTCCTATACGAGGAAAGTGAAGTGGAGCCCGCCCAAAATGCATATTTGGCAGGGATTTGCGCAAGTGATGTAATGTAAAAAGCTTAGTAAATGTATTACTTCTTAATGTCTAAATGTAAGTGGTTATGACAGATTTGCCCATAGTCTCAAATACACTGTGATTAGTAATATATCATCCAATATGCCTTCCTCTAATTTTGTACCGTTCCCAAGCCTTATGTCCAAAATATATACGCTCTAATGGTGCATTGTCTGACTTTTCTTGTAAAGGGTCCATCGCCTGTTTGTCTCCATGGAGATGCTTTGCCTGCCTGGAATGTTCCACAGTATTGCATTTAACTTATATATACAGGAGAAGCTAAAAAAGCACTTGTAACAGAGTAAATGCAAGAACTTAAAGGTCCAACGGTCATGTTATAATGTTCTTACCTCATCAAAAACACTTTATTAATTGTCTGCCTACATCTCCAAAGCTCAAAATGCTCTGTTCCACCTTGTGATGTCATGAAGTGGTAGTTTTCAAATTAACAGCTACCTTTTGTTCAGTATAGATGGCTAATTCCAGGTCTGAAATGATCAAAATGATTCTAGTGAAGATTTATGGAGTTTAAAGAAACACAGTGGAGCACTTCCTGTGTTACCTCATGACATCACAAGGTGGGGCAGAGTGTTTTCAATCTAAGAGAAGAGCTCAGCCTAAAAATGCAGTGTGTTAAACATGTGTGAATGAAACAAAACACAACTGCGGGTATGTTTTTGATGAGGAAGCAACATTATGACATAGATCGGAAAATTGGGTAACACAGGCTCATTAAAAGCCATACTGTGGAGCATTTCAGGCAAAGAAATAACATTTGAGGCCAGAAAAAGTGATCATTTTCAGATTTTTGCATAGATGCTTTAACTTGTGAACCCCTCAGAACTTGTAAAAAAAGTACACTGACCACGCAGAGGCAATTTTTCTGTCATATTTTGCATTATTGACTTAGACTAATGCATATCATAGCCACATATAAAATCTTTAGCTCTGTGACCAAAACAACAGACTGCATAATTACCACGTGTCTCTTTCATTTTTAAGGGCTAATTGAAGCACTTGTCTCACATACTGTCACCCAGTGTATACTCCTATTCCATCACGGCGTTATTTTTATGAAACCAAGTAATTAAACGCAATCAAACATAAACTGAAATTTCTGACGCGCAACTTTGAAAACAAACTTTTGGCACATGAATAGAAATTACAACAGTTAATCTTATAAGAAATGCTGAACTTGACACCGCTTCCATTAGAATGCACACTTACTTCTGCGTTGAAAATAAATATTAAAGCAGAAATAACACTCATGAGTTTGAATTTAAAAAGAAACAAAACGAAAAATCTTGACCTTTAATCGGCTTACTTATACGTGACATTTTCTTGAACATATTTGGGCAAAGAAAACAATCTCCCAGCCAACAGAGAGCTTGGTTGTAATTATAGCAAGAGAATTACTGTTATCTTACAATGCATTAATAATCGGCTAACAGAACAACGGACAGGCTCGCCCACACACTCCTCTGATCTCTGCTTTGACACCTCTATTTCAGGCATGTTAAAAGCGAAGCTAACAATACCTTCATGAAAACTTCCTATTTCACCCATAGTTACAGACAAGAAAAGCGTAAAAGCGTAATCTATTGGTTTCAGAATGATGGGAAATTGGTATCATTGCCATAGCGATGAACGATTTCAAGTGAGAATAATTTTACCTGGTTAATCAGTCTAGTTCCCATACCCTCTGTTGCGTCTTGAGCCTAGACTGTGTATATATATAAATGGACATAGCTAACGTGCTAGCCTCCAAATAGGAAGTGAGCATGGGCGCGCTTCCGGCTCCATCGACTCCAATTCACCTTGTACTGAGAAACTGTGGCCCCTCTCTTTGTAACTGCTGCTGTCAGGCTCGTCAGCTTGGTCTTAAAATATTCATATTAACCCGCTCTACATAATCCTGGGGGGGTTATTTTGCTATTGTGTTCATAAATCAAGATATGAACATTATTAACAGACAAATCAGGTGCCTTCTTTCCCCGAGGTTGCTCCCAGTAACGTTAGCAACAGATTTGATTGACAGCGTTGCTAAGTGCCCGCTCCCTGCTAAACCAGCGGCACGGAGGAGCATTATCTTCAACAGCTTCACTCCGGATTGGCTCTTTGGTTGCTATGAGACTTGTGGTCTGTTTTCCAAATATGGAACTCGCCCCTATAATAGCTAACCTCGATGAGCTTCATTTGACTGGAGCTTGAACACTATAGGTGATGCATGTGAAACGAAGGAGCTCACCAAGATCTTTTTTTTGGTAAGCCATCATATTTCTTTGATATGTATGGATGCGTGTCCCTGATTGGCTAATCCACCTGTCAGTCACCCGCTTATAACTTGGGAGCAGGGTAGCAGCAAATTCTGGGCTCTGGGCACAAATCTTGGTGGCCTGCACTACTAAAAAATACACATTACAGACTTTCTGAGGGGCCCCTCTCTGCACTGGCCCCTGGGTAAACAGTCCCACACCCCACCCCCACCCCCAGTCCAACGCCCCTGTTGGAAAGATTCAGCAGTGACCAGACTCACATCTTCACAACTAGGTTTAAACTTTATTCTTTATCCCTGTTTCTGAGTTTTGTGCAGAATAATATGATCTGAACTATTACCTTGTCTGATGCACTAAAAACAACGGGGTGGGATGACTTTGTCTAGCCTGGGGCTCCAACAAAGCTAGCTCATTTCTTTGTGCATAATGCAGTATATTGTTCAGGATACAAATAAAAATGTACCATTGGCCAGTAGCTCACCCCCACTTGACTTTTTGGTTAACATGCAAAAACAAAACCAACAACATCACCGACCTTGCTGCAGGTAACAATACTCTTCTTCACGTAGCTCCATAACTGCAGCAGTCATATTCATTTGCAATTCATTGATTGAGTTGGAATTGTTTTATAGTTAACAGTGTATTGAAAAAATGCCACAAGTTCAATAGCTCAGTGCTTTTTCAAGTTTTGTACCATCGTTTTTTTTTTTTTGGCTTGGAGTCAGACAGTGATGGTTAAGACTTGGATAAAACTTGAATTATAATCCTGGTTTTGTTTCAGATTTGCCTTGATTTTGTTCCACTTTCTGTTTCCAATCAGGGAGTCTTGAAATGCTACTTCAACCGGAATTGAAGAAATTAAGGGAGAAAATGTACAGAGCATTTAAAGGATGTTTGTTTTTGCAGTTAACACCTGGAAATAACATCTTCATAGTCACGCCACAAGATCAAAATGCCAAGATCATCACATCTCAGGAGAATGATTTGGTGATTTTATTTATTTTTTTACTAATCTGCAGCTTAACTAGTTTATAACTAGTTTTACAGAAAATAGCAGAATTCTTACAATAAATAAAATAAAATAAATAAAAAAATAAAAAAATAAAAATAAATTAAATATAAAATAAAAAAAAAATAAAAAAAAAAAAAATTCAAATCTTAAAATCTGATCCAAAATGATCCATGTCTTTTATTGTCCATTTCCATCTAAATGCAGATCACATGATTGTGTAAGTCTAAGAACTAGCTGCACCAGAGCTGAAAAGGGCTTTTGGTTTTTTTGTTTCACACAAATGGAATAGACTTCAAGGACAACCAAAATTTGATACTTTGGTGCCACAAACGCAATTTAAAAGTCTGGTAACAAACTTTTTATACTCACATGTTTGTTTTTTGTTTGATTTTTTTCTGTATTTTGAACAGATAAAAAAGATAAAATAAAGTAAAAAAAATAATAATAATAAAGTAAAAATAGATCAAATGTAAAAAAAACACTGGACACTTAGGTCTGAAAGAAAAGCACTTTCTTTGGGGAGAGTTGGAGTGACGAGCTTAAACCCAGTGTAGGCCAGTCATAAACTCTGAAATCCTTGTGTAATCTCTGAAAGTGTTTCTCAAACATGCAGACACAGGGCCTGGCTGCGTGGCATGGGCGCCTCTGTGGTGTGGATGTGAAGACAGCTCATGCTGCAGAGTACTTTATCAGAGTCACTAAAGTTGACACTGGAACGGAATTGTACGGGCCATCACACAGTCAGCCAAGCCTTCACACTCATGCATAGAGAGAAGGGAGGAGGGATAGAGAGACGGGGACAGGGAGCGAGAAGGAGAAAGAGGAGAGAGACAAAGAGAGAGAGACAGATAGAGAGAGAGCCAGAGAAAAAGGGGAGGGGGATAGAGAGAGAGACAGAAAGGAGGGAGACATGGAAAGAGAGAGACAAAGGCATCAGGGAGGCTGACTCATGCTGTGGTATTTCTATACGAGAAAGGAAAAACTAAAATATGCCACAAAATAACAGTTATGCAAGACAATTAAACCATAATTGGCTCTCATTACGGTTTTAGGATATGATTGGTTGCAAAAATTCCATAAATTGCTCAAAAATAATTGGTCAAAGAAATGTAACTTTGGGGTGACGGGTCCATCACCTGCTTGTCTACACAGACATGTTATTTTCTTGCCTGAAGTGTTCCACAATATGGCATTTAACATATACCTCATACCTCTGTGCAGCGGCAAGTAAGAGTCACAATGACAAACAATATTGTAGATCACGTCTGTTGTGAGCTGGTGGTTAGAATCTCTCTTTCTCCACACTCTTATTGTTATTGTGTCCATTGGCAAGACTCTGACTGACTCTCATGTCTTGACCTCATGACAAACATGTGGAGAATATTCTGACAGTTCTGGTGTGTAAGAAATGAAAATCCAAGTCTGAGTTCTCCAAACATCAACATAGTCCATGTTGAGTCATTCAGGCTTAACACTGAATCCAGCACTAGAGGCATAATCTGGACGTCATAACACTTGGTTGAACTTGTCATCCAACAACATTCTTGACATTCTACACATGAAGAGACAGTGGCTCAGTGGAGAGCAGTGGTCCCCCAACCCGACTGTTGGAGGATCGATTCCCGCTCAGACCAACGTCTGCCGTTGTGTCCTTAGGCAAGGCACCTAATCCGCATTACCAGTATGAAAGTAGTGTGTGAGTTTGCCACAGGGCAGTAGTACAATAGTAGCTACTAGCCATGCTTTGAGGGTCTTCAACAAGCCAGCAAAGCACATTACAAGAGTAAGGCATTATTATAATATATTTTTTTATTGTTAAATTGATGCAAAATTGAGCTAGAAATACTGTATTTTCTATTGCTGTCACCTGTCACAGCTTGTTACGATGCCTCTGTCTTTCAACCCAATCCCCGCTCAAGTCATCCATATACTGCACCTTCAAGTTTCATCTTCACCAGACATCCTCTACTCCAACTTTGCTGCAGCAGGAGAACTATTCACCTTCTCAGCCTCTCCATCTTCTCTCAAACACTACCAAGATCAAGCTCCCAGGTGGACATATTTTCCATAACAAACTTGTAACTACCTTCATCTCCTCCCTCATGAGCGACAGTGGTTCTGCAGTTACAGCATTTGCCCAATGACCCTGAAGATCGGCTGTTCTGTTGCTTGTTCTTGTTCTGAAATCTCTGAAATTTTCCACACTACGGCATATAACTTCACTGTCTCCGTAGAGACATTCAGGTGACACCACGAGGCCAAGTTCAGGGTCAGATCTGCAGAGAGATGACACCTCTTATAGTAATGCAATACTTCCAGGATGTGCAGTAACATCGCCATGGAGACAAGGATGTGGCGGACTCCCCATCCACAAAAACTGACACCTGAATTCACTAGTAAATAAAAAAAAAATAAAAAAATGTAACATGATTGACAGTCTTAATTGCATTTTTGTTGACTTCTACAGAAAACTAACAAATACAATGGTAATGAGTTGATACATACACTTTTTTTTTAGATGAAATCAACATGCATAGCCTAAGTATTCCAACATGCTTTCAGAAATTAAATTGAAAATCACTATGCTATGAATGTCCCTAATTTAATTTATGCAAACTTACTTCTGCTGGTGTATTATTCTGCACCTCATTTGCGATAGCCGGCTGTTATTGTATTGTGGATTTTATTGTCAGACCCCAATTGGCTAAATGCACGGTGTGTGTGTATGTGGATTAATCTGGCACGTGATTGGTCGATTGGCCGTCGGAGCGGTGCAGGTGATTGGCCGGTGAGCTGACACGGAGGAGCCAAAGCAGACCCGTTTCCCATGCACACAGGGCAGAACTCCCAGTCCTCCTCTGTCTCTGCCTGTTGTTCTTCCACTGCAGTAATTACAAGATGTTTGAATGTGTCATGTTGAGTGCACTTCTTTTGTTTAGCAATCTTAGCGGCAGGAATGTTTTATTTGTTTTGTCTCTATTTCCCAGTCAGAGTAATTGTAATGCTTTCAGGTAATTATTTGAGCCCCCTTTTGTTTGCTGTGTCGGCCTTGGCCACCCTGTAGCGTAATGATATTCTTAATAAAGCGGTAAATCATGTGCTCCCGTGAGTCTTGTGTGGTCTGGGTTGGTGGTTAGACAGAGAGAACTGCTTTTACGCTGTCAACCAGTTCATTACGACATACAAAAGCACTTTCATTTATTGTGTATTTAATAACATAAAAGGTTGTATGGTTATTGTAGCGTTTGAACCGTATGGCTGCTGATGGTTAATGGTTTGTGCTAATGCTGGTAATAGGTTATTTTCACTTAGCATTGTGGAGTTTTTAGCGTACATCGAAAGTCTGCAGCTTGCTCGTAAGGACGTTGTTGCTTTGCCTGGAATGTATTGTATTAAACATATCTATCTCCATGGAAAATGAGTTACATGTCAGATCTGTGCAGAGGTGAACCCCACAGTAAGAATGCATTTTTATAGCAATGGAAGATATATAAGGTACATACTTAAAGTAGGTAGCTATGAAGACCATCCACCAGAAAAGTTACACAGTTAATGTTTAATATGAGTAGGTGGTACTGAGAGGACAAAGGTACATTTTTATTTTTTTTTTTTTTTTTTTTCAACTTTCTGGGATAATCACAGAAATAAATACATTTTTTAAAAATGCTTAAAACCTTGTTCTCTCCTGGATGGACAAAATTCTGGATAAACTAAACTATTGTGTTTTTTTTTTTTTTTTTTTATTTGTTTGTACTTTTGTTTTCTTTTTTTTTTTTTTTTTTTTTTTGCTAATAATGTCATTAAGTTAACATGTTTTCATTAACAATGTCAGTGAGATATAGCTAAACTTGGCCCTCAAAGCTGATCATGTTTTGGTTTTTGGTTAATACAATATTCTTTTAATACAAGGACATCTATTTATTTATCTAATCATCTTGTCTTCCTTTTATTATGATTGATGTAGGACTGAGTAGTTAATTGAATTAATTTGATTCATTTGTGTTTTTAATAACTGAGATTTAGCAAAATTGTCAAATCAAGGACTGTTGTGAAACAAGTTTACTCCTGAGTTTCTTACTCATAAAGCAGTTTTTGTGCAATTAAACACTTGGCATTGTGAAAAATGGCAATTATATCACACACCTATACAGAATATGACTGTAGGCAGTTTACAGTTAATAATGCATTTTATTTATTATTTTTTCAAAACACCCAAGGACACTGAGCAAGATAAAATTACATATACATATAAATACAATAAAACATGGCAAAAAGCTAGTGCAGTTGCCTGAGTAATAGGATATTCCCCTGTTTGAAAGACTAGCAGGCCCTGCTCTGACTTCAGTTAAAATAGATTGAAATCATAATCGTATGTTTTTGGCCGTATCGCCCAGCCCTAAATTGGTGTATTGATTTTTTTTTTTTTTTGAGCGCGTATCCATTAGGGGGCCACAACCAAAATCTTGTTCAGGGTCACCAAATGCGTAGCGCGAGCCCTGTTAAAAGTTGAGAGACAAGATTATGTACTTGCCAAGGATACAGGCAACAATAAAGTCTATAACTTGTAGTTTAAAAGCTCAGATCATATATGTTCAAACAGTACATCTTTGTAATGTGTTCTGTGATGTTTGAAGGACACCTCTGGCCCCTGGAGCCTGTGTACAACGTAGGCGAGTGCTGCGTTCATGTGTGTGGGCGCTGGGCAGATTCTCCAATGAGCCCTGGGAGTAACATTCATTTGTCTGCAGTTGTTCTGTGCATTAGCCACTGTTAATAGTTTAATACTAAATCCCCATGAGATGAGACAATCCATTGGGATGTGTAAAACCAATTTGTCGTGTTATTCCCCTCCCTTAAACCAGAAAATGAAAACTCGAAAATTGGCATGCTTATAATAGGTTATTGGCATTTATAAATTTGAGGTGGTTTCATTTGCAGCTGATTTGAATTATGTAGCCACAGCAGCTTTGTCCTTGAGCCGGTCACGTGCCGGTGTTTGTAGATGCAGTTGCGGGTTTCAAAATCTATTAACTTAAATTTTTGTCAATATATCAGGGAATATTTTAATTTGCTAATTCAGAGACCTTATAATGTTAATATAAAGTAAAGGTGCACACAATGCCAAAGATAACATTTAAAGGACAGCATAACTAAAATACTGACGGTCCTTTCTGTCGCAGTTAGGCCTAAATGCATTCGTCCTCTTGCCTGGCAACCGCACAAACCCAGGCAAAGTGGTGAGGAAATAGATTTAGAGTTGAGTCAGAATCACATGTGTGAATTAAAAAAAAAAAAAAAAAAAAGTAGTTCATCCAGTGCATCCATTCTTTTTTATCGTAAAGTAACAGGAACTCCATTGATAGAGTACTGGCGGTTCGAATCCCGCTCTCGACATTAACGCTGGTTGTGCGGTCAGGTGCACAGACCAGCAGGTTGGCGGTTCGATTCCAGCTCCCACAAATGAATAATCTGTGTATATATGTGTGTATATATAGCTTGTGCCAGACAAATAGAGTTGGCTTCATTTGACATTTTGATATGATGATTATAAATATTAAATATATACAACTCAGAAATGAAATTGAAAAACTTTAGCGGTCTAATCAAACGTCAAACATTCTCTTACTAGCAGCTGTGCTAAATGTCCATAGAGATTCATTAGCAAAAGCAAAGCCAAAATAAACAAGCAGAGGTGGTTAAAGTACTGCATTTAATACCTTGAGTTAAAAGTAAATATACACTTGGCCAAGTATTACTCTAAAACAAGTAAAAGTAGTGCTGTCAAATCATCACTTAGGTCAAAGTACTGTAGTAGTTGCTGTAGAAATTACAAACCATTTTAAATATATAACTTTGCAGCTTCAAAAATAACCAAATCCAAAAGATCACTATTAAAGACAATTGCTCATTTATTTAATTTGGTTTTCTACTGTTCAGTTCAGCCTCTATAAAGATATTTAAATTAGAAAGACAAAATACATACTTGGTTTACCATCTCCAAAAAGAGCAATATGCAGACAAAGCTTGTTAGACCTGCAGATACTGTTAACAACCCCTAAAATAGATCAAAGCCAAGTCATAATAATCTGGCTAATTGGTGACATCGCATCCATAACAAATCATGCACAAGTCATGTCTCTGGAGTGAGCAGCGTAAGGCTTTAAATGAAACTCCGCCACCACTCCAGTACTTCACTTGGTACTTTAAATATAGTGAAGTAGAAGTATTAGTTTTGTTTTTCAATGTAGTGGAGTCAAGTAATAAGCGTTCAAGACCATTATAGCTCACCTAGACTTTTTTTTTTTAGTTTTCTAGCTATAAAAATCACGTTAAAGGAAGTATCAGCATGTACTTTGGTGTTTTTTTCCCACACAATTACGTCTATTTTACATATCCATCCTTATTTTTCCTTTGATGCATCAAATAACTGACTGGGAGAATCCCGGCGGCACCTGCGCTCTGATGACAGTAACACATTTAAAGAGCTCCATGCCTCTGCTTTGAGATGCCGTTTGAATTTAAATAGTAGCACAATTGGTTGCAGAGTTACAGTAAGGGAAAGTACAGTAGTGACCACCTCTGCAACGCCACTTCCCGCCCGTACCGCCGGTTTAGCAAGGAGCGTACGCTTAGCAACGCTGTCAAACCTGTTGCTAAGGCTAGTGGGAGTGACCTCGGGAAAGAGGAATTGTGATTTATCTGTTATTAATGTCCATATCTACAAAATAGCTCAATAAAAAAACGCCAGAGTGGGTTAATATGAACATTTTAACACCAAAATGACGAGGCTCAATGCAGCAGTTACAGAAAGAGGGGTGACAATATATCGATGCAAAGTGAACTGGAGTGGGAGTTGATGGAGCTGGAAGCGCTCCCGTGATCACTTCCGCTTAGCACTATGTCCATATATATATTGTCACTACTAGTAAATACATTTATTATGCTTTTGAATGCTAAATTTAGTGTTTAGCATCTTCAAATCTCCATTGGTTTAACATAAGGCTAACAGAAAATACAAGTGATTGTTAAACTTGCTATATTGTTCATGATTTCTTTCAGTACATACCTATATACTCCGTCCTTGGATCATACCTATATCTACTATAATATATCCAACAGAACGTAGGTGTAAACCCTTGTGTTTGGCATTCAAATATAAACACTACATCTATCCTTGTGTTGTACGGCAAACGTGGCTTTTGACCCGTGGATTAGATGAAGAGCAGCACGAAACCACAGCACACTATTTGCTATGCATTTGAAGCGTGTTTTCTCCACTCCTCAGCCCGCTACCCCTGCAAGAGAAGCCCTGAACCCTCTCCTGTCGGCTCCATGCCTAAACCGTGCTTTTTAATCTATCTCCAGTACCCCACTGCAGTGAGGATGCCGCGCACTCGGGATGGAGAATATCACAATCATATTATTCATACGCAGCCAGGTTTAGGTAATCCCTCCCCAACGCTGAGACCGAACCATAAAAAGACCATGAATTATTGAAGAGCATCAGAGAAATAGGAAACCTTTCTGTGAATAGGATCAACCTTTTGGGAATGCTTCAAAGAGCATTCAATAGTTGGAAAAAAAAAAAAAAAAAAAAAAATCATCCCGTTCCGTGCTTTATCCTGTCGGAAAGCTCTGGCCTGGCTGAGAGGAGAGATGGGGAGTGAACGACACACTATTGTTCAGCTTTTATTTGCATGAAATTGTTTACTACCTTTTTACGCTGGTTCCTCTTTCTCCCATCTCCGTCCCCCACTGTGTCATTTTCCATGCTCTGCGGCTTGGTTCGTTTTAAATCTCACATAGGTGCCAGAAACTGCAGACGACTTTGAGCACGATTAACTGGAATTAGCATTTACGGTGTCGATTTAAGTCGGAGTGGAACCTATTACTTCTACTTGCATAACGTTATTTTCCTACCTGCAGTCTTCATCCTGTGCTGGCAACCTCCTCTGTACGCTCTATTGTACAGATGTGAAAATCTATAAAAAGCAGGCAGCGTGTTTCTTTTGTAACCGAAAGCTCAAACTCCTAAGAGCCCGGCAGTGCAAAGTTAGAGTGAGAATATGCCGTGTTTTCAGCGCAGGGTCAGCCGGGTTGGATACAAGGCGTAACACGTTGCCTGCAGCTCTGAAGATGGTGAGCGCAAACTTGGCATGGGGTGAGCTCGACCAGTCACCAAAAGCTACTGACAACTTACTTTGTTATCAGGAGCCAAGGAGTCTCAGCAAGCTATGTCTACAGCTTAAGTTATACCCCGCTGGCAGCTTATGAAATGCTACCGGATACACCTACACGGAGAGACGGTGGTGGACTTCATAAGACTATTTCAACCACGGAAAATCTTCGGCCATATGTTAGGATTCAAAACACTTCAAAACACTCGGGTTATGCTTCAACACTTTGAAATAAAAGGAGCGCACTTGGATGTTTTGAAGTTGAAACAGATTTCTGCAATTATCACTTATTTGCAGCCTTTTAGGTCTTAATTATCGCCTCAATCTCTCCTTTATAGTATTAACAGGTTACGTTACAAATAGACCCATGGATACTTACATAATGTTATATTAGTGATGAAAGCGGTGATATAACAGTCAGACACATAGATCCAAGGCTTTAGTCCTTTTCCAACTCTATGCACCGTGATGCCCAACAGGGATCCAAAAAGATCAAAACAACACATTTTGGCGCGCCCATTTCGATGAAAGGATTGACAATTTGTGACATTTTACCGGATAAAATCGCTGTTTTACATACAGAGGAGGTATGTTACGTGTCTTGCTTAAGGGCACAAGCACAGAAAGTGAAACAAGGACAGCTGGATTTGGAGAAACATGCTGTGTAGTGATGTCACATTTGTGAATGAGCTGGTTGTTTCCAATGGTTCCTTTAAGTCGGGGGCGTCAAACACATTTTCACTGAGGGCCACATCCGCAAAATGGCTTCTCTCAAAAGGCCAGATGTAAAATAAATCGAACTACTTTTTTAACTTGTTAATTAACGGTTTCTGTATTTATTACTTATTCATGTTACAAATATTGTACACGCATTTGCCTAGATGTATACATTTGGCTGTGTAACTGTGTATGTCCTGATAAAATGACATTTTAAGACCATTCTGCCTTTTGAATTTACCCTCTTGATGGCCACATAAATTGATGTCGAGGGCCACATTTGGCCCGCGGGCCTTGAGTTTGACACATGTGCTTTAAGTAAACGGTTGGATCCAGATCTCATGGTATGTTTGGGTTTTTTTTCAAAGAGCAGAATCTTTTTTTTTTTTTTTTTTTTTTTTTTGTATGCATTTTTATACTGATTAACACTGAACCAACACAAGTATCAGCACAGAAGAAGCAGAGCAGGTGCCATGAGTGAGAAGTTTGTGCAAAAAAGGACATATTTGGCATCATATTAATTGCTAGTTTAAAATTATGATTTAAAAAAAAAAAATTTTATATGCTGCATAATTTGAAAGGGTAAACACTCTCACACTCTTATTCTGAACCATTTTGAACACATTTAAACCTTGGTCGTTTCTCTCTGGGATAAGGTTCTTGTTAAGTTACATTGGCTTCTGTCATATAAACAGACCCAAAAGATTTGGATCTCATAAAAGAGCCAAAAGTCCCATCACTAACGCTGTGACCTTATAACTACAGTATCTCCTAGAAACAAGATACTACACATTTCGAAAACATGAGGATAATAAACATCCCATCACTGTAATTAAACTCTGTGGTGTCAGATTTCTGTTCATCTATTTCTATTTGAAACCCCTGCCAAAGTAATCTGAATTTCTGTTTTTCTGTTTATTTATTGCAGCGCACCATGCCTGGTTTATTCCTGTATCAAAGAAAGACACATTTGAGTGAAACTTTGTTATTATTAGGCTGGTGTTTTTTTAAATGTTGATTACTCTTGGTAATAGGCTAGGCTCCACTGACAGAATATTTGAACAGGTTTATGAAAATAGGGCTTTGGGAGATAGAAGTGAGTCGGTAAGATAAATATTTTTGCAGTGCCGATGAACCAACCGCTTTGTTTATTCACATTTCTAATTGGAATTGTTGAAAAATATATAAAAAGCAGATTTATGCTTTAATGAAGTAAACACCCATGTCTATTCTTGTGTTATGAATGTTAATGGCTTGGGTTGATCTGGTTTTCATTGCTTACCTGGATTAAGCTAAGAGCGCTTTCCCTAAAGCCTAAGTGCTCCAGGCAAATATGTGTGGCACGTTTTTTGTTTTTTGTTTTTAATCATAGCGTGGTTAAGCTTTGTGAATCTTATTTTGCTAAGACTTTTCAATCTGGCAACACACCATATTTGTTCCAGCCCTCCCAAACTCCAAACTACTTTCAGCCACCCTTCTGTTCACCTAAAATGCCTTCAGAAATGCATTCCTATTGAACGCCTTTCAGCTATTTTCCGATTACTACCCTATAGAATCTATATACACTGTTCCTATTTATATACCATTGTCTACATGAAACCGCCCCTGTACCTCAGTGAGCTCCTTACATCAGACTGCTCAAGCCCCTCCCACTGCCTCCACCGGCCCAGGACTAAGCCCTCCGCTATGGGAGATGCAGCTTTTCAGGCTGTTGCTCCATGTCTGTGGTATACCCTCCCACAATCCCTGAGAAAACCACAAATGTCTTTAAAAAAAAGACCAAAGAACACTTTTGTTAAAGAAATCATATCTAAGATTTTGATAGACATGACCTATGTGCGTCCCTTCATCCAGCATAAACATGTTCTTATCAAATATAGCTCTTACTGGTAACATTGTCATACTGATTTTTCCTTGATTACAAAAGCATTGAACATGATGGCCAAATTCTTGTTATAATTCTGTTTTGGTTCTCAAAACAATGAACCAATCAGAAGGCAAACCGAGCCTCACAAGAGTCTCATATTAGGTTGCCAGTTTCAATGATGAAATCCAGTTGGTTTCAAACTAAAAGCACTCTCTCTGATCTAAATCCTCATTATCTAAACCCCAGCACCTGGAGACAATCATGAATCAGTGCTAGTGCAGCCTCTACAGCTCAGTGAGTGAAATCAGTAGGTTCTGGACCTGACCTCATCCATATACTGACAATGATACAATTTATTTGCCAATAGACCTCCTATAATTTGATATTTTGCTCTGGAAATCCAAAAAGACACACTTCATCTTACTCTGACCTTCACTTTGCTCATTCAGCAAAGCTTTTGAGTTTTATTTCTATAAGCATTTTTAAAACCCAAAGAATTTGCCATTGAATGGACTGGTTTCAAAACGGAATCATTTTCTGAAGTGTGAAGGCAAAGAGTTATGGGACGGAGATGGATGGAGTGAGTAACGGAGAGGTGCTCTTCACTTCAAATGTCCATCTGTTTTAGCCTGTCTTACTTTATCACACTGCCCTGGAGTTAGTCTCTGATAGAATTTTGGGGCGAGTTTGAGAGCTCAAAAAAGACCCAATCTGACACTTTGTGACTCCAACCTGATCCCGGTGTGGAGCATTGTCTGTCAACTTCCTTTTCCACCAAGACTTTGCAAGACCACCCACACAACCCAAACATCGACATGCATAAAGATCATTTTAAAAGTTTTCACTTGTAAAATGTATATGAAACTTTGACATAAAGGTTCAATGTATTCAAGTAGGCATACAGCAATAGATTATTGAGGAAAAGAACTTCATTTCTGTTCAATTCAGTGTAAGTCAAATAAACAATGTAAAAGGTGAGTGACCCCTTTGCATTGTGCTATGGATTATGGTTTAGAATAAAGTATTCAGAGTTTCATAAAAGTTTATTAATTGCTTTCAGCTATTCACGATTCATAATTCTTTGGAAGTTGTTCTCATTTGTTATTAAACCAGAAAGTTATTTAATTATTTAGACAAAAAAGGTCCACTGCTACTACTGTTGCACTCCAAAATGTCATATGTGATTATAGTGTCCCTTGTTTCTCTGACTCTAGATCCATACAGGTTTCATTGAATTGCATACACAACCCACAGGCTTACTACTGTGTCGACACTCTATGGAGGATAATGAAAATGGCAATAAATGAATCCAGTGACACTGGTGCATGCAACAAATACTTACACCCATATTGTCATTTTAAAGAACCATGAAGTACTTTTACTCACAGGCCAAAAGGCCCAAATCAAAGCCATTTGTCATCCTGTTGTGCTGTTACTGATGGTGGCAATATCTGCACAATGTGTGTGTGTCTTGTGTGTTGGTGTGTCCCCGGATCACCTGCTTCACTGCTCCGTTTTGTCTCGGGAAAAGTTCCAGAGATGAAGGGACCACAGCGAGGCAGAAAGGAGCAGAAGAGGGAGCTGTGGGCTGGTAACGCTTCTGTATTGTCAGCAGAAACATTGGTTTATGGATGCGGTGTTTACAGTACACTGGTTGCCATATTGTGTGTGTGTGTGTGTGTGTGTGTGTGTGTGTGAGAGAGATTGTGTAGCGAGACCTCTATGTGTTCTGCTGTGGCCTTACCTGTCCGGGAGATGAATTGGGGCTGCCACTGTAGTGGAGTTTGTGTGTAACTACATGTATGTGTGATACTGTGAGACTCAGTAGCTGGCGTCATGGACATGTTTGACTGTTTGTTTGGAGCCTGCCCACGGGGCTTATGCATTCTACATGAGGCGATCGCGCTTTACGTGTCAAAGCCATTTATTTGCCCAAATGCTCAGAAAGCACCGGCGCTCAGCAGAGCCTTTGTGAAACATTCAATGGCGTACTCCTGGACCCGATTCAGAAGATATACATGAACATGCTACGTACAAGTCCCTTATTCAGCTTGAAAAAAATACTCTGCTGGAAACACTTGTATTTGACTCCTGTACAGGTTCTTGTTATTCATTCCATTCATTATATGTATTTTTGGCCTTGTACGACTCACTATTGGACATAGCAGTGAAAAGAAATCAACATAACATAAATTTGTAAACTGTACTCAAACACAAAGAAAATCTGGAGTTTTTATATCTAAATTTCATGTTGTCCCACGGCTACATCTCCTATGCTTTTTTTATTCCACATAAAAATAAAAGTCTGACAGATTCTGACCCTATACAGTGTAAATAAATAATACAAAAATGTGAAGGCTAAAATATCTGTTCATATGCCATACGCAGTAAGTAAATAAAATTAGTAAGAGACCATTATGATGTGGTATTGTTTCTGTTTCTGCACAACCCAATTTTGTGCCCAACGTATGTATTTCAACTATATTTTTATTTATGTGGGAGAGTCCTAGCCTCAGAGTGCTCGATAGTCAAACCCACAACTTTTATGCTGTGAGGCGAGAGCACGGACAGCTGTCTATCACAGACATGGACTCCACCCCTGATCAGACCCATATAGTTTTCCTTTCACTATGTGGTTCCTCACTTTTGCTACATTTTCAAGCTTTTTTAAAGAGGAGAGAAAGGCCTAAGCCAGGGGTAAGTTTAACATCACTGCACATCGCGTTTTGAAGAGGAAAGAGCAGGTGCTTCATTAATAAATGTCTTCTCTACCATTCGTTGGCACCAGGAGTTTTTTTTTATTTTTTATTTTTTATAGCAATCCAATTAAATCTGTACTTAGAAACCCAGGGCTGCAAGCCCAACTTTGTATTTAAAAATATTCCTGCTCTTCAGATGCTTCTGTGTGCTTAGGCAAAGTGCACTGGGGGGAGTAGAAAAATTGAGACCAATAAAGTTTTTCAATAAACTTTCCGCAAAAGCAAGGGTGCACCAATATTCTGTTTCTGCCTAAGTTCAATATAGAACCTTTGTAATGGAGCTGTGCAACCCGGCTATTCATCTCCACTGTTTCCAATTCAGTGTTTAAGTGACCTGAAATATATCTTCCGTATTCTCATTTTGCCTGATCTGGTGATTTATGGGCCTTGTCTGCGTGTAGAGAAGATGTGAATAAAACCCAACAAGGTGAATCTACTATAAAAGTCAAGCATCAACAACACAGGGATAAACGTGTACATTGGTATAGTTATTATACTAAGTAATACACCAGATTCTGATTTCTGATTACTGATACCTGGTTAAATAAATGTTTTAATTCTACATATACTGTTTATTTCATTTTCACTTTTCACTTTTTTTTCTTTTTTCTTTTTTTTAAAGAAAGCTGATGAAGGTAAAATTTGAAATCCACCAATCCAACAGAGGTATTTACTAACTCCTATTAGTTAATCAACCCTACTTAGCACTAGCATTGTATACACATGGGCTGCCGGGCAAGTCCATGATATCTGCATTTTTTTATACAAAGGGATATCAATCAATGTCATGCTTCGATAGAGAGTAACATGCATGCATCGCTCATCTATCATTTTGAACAAAATCAACATATCTCACGCATAGACTGTATAAAGAAGTGGACTAGGTGAGTGTGACGTCACCCATAGGGTTCGGCTCCAACTGAAGCTTGTCGAGGCTCGCCGTTATAGTGGTGAATTTGAAGTCGTGTTCCAAATTTGGAATTTCGATCACGAGTATGATAGCAACCAATGAGCCAATCCAAAGCCAGGCTGTTCAAGGACTGGCCTTTCCCACCCGCACAACTCGTTTAGAAGGGAGCGAGCACTTAGCAACTCTGTCAATTTAACCTATTGCTAACTGTAGCTGGAATGACCTTGAGGAAAGAAGGCACTTGATTTGTCTGTTATTAATGTTCATATCTTGAATAACGAATAAAATAGCCACATAAAATAACTAGGACCATATAGAGTGGGTTAGCTATGTTCATATTTATATACAGTCTGTGATCTCAGTTTAGTGCATGGCTCATTGATTTTGCATAGATCCGCAATGTTTTTCAGTCCTCTGTGATATTTTTCCCCTTTTTTTCTTGCAAACAGCTATATTTCCTTTGATGTGGACAGACCATGTGTGTTTGTGATTAATTAATCCACCTGTCAGTTATGCCCATCTGAACTCTGGGAGATAGAACAGTGACCAGACTCACATCCTTGTAAAGTATTGAAGAAGTGGATCCCAGGCACACATGGAGCTGGAGCAACACATGAAATGATCCATCCATTTCCTTCCGCGTATCCGGGGCCAGGATGCGGGAGCAGCAGTCTAAGCAGGGACTCCCAGATTTCCCTCACCCCAGACACGTCCTCCAGCTCCTCCAGTAGGACCCCATGGCGTTCCGAGGCCAGCCGAGAGACATAGTCCCTCCAGCGTGTCCTGGGTCTTTCCCGGGACATGCTGGAGGGACTCCCTAGGGAGGCATCTAGCAGGCAGCCTGAACAGATGCCCGAGCCACCTCAGCGGCCTCTTGACGTAGAGGAGCAGCTCCTCATCCTATCTCTGAGGGAGTGCCCAGCCACCCTGCGGAGGAAACTCATCCCCGCTGCTTGTATCTGCGATCTTGTCCTTTCGGTCATTGCCCAGAGCTCATGACCATAGGTGAGGGTAGGAACATAAGATAATCGTTTGTTAAAATCCATTTCACATGCAAAAACATGTTAGTTGGGCAAAGTTTTGAATATTTATTTGATTTTTTTTTTTTCTTTTATTGAAAATGTGACCCTTTGGCCCCACTGCCAGCCACTGACTAAAAATCCCTTTTAATCTAGTGGCTGCAGGTAAAGCGTTACCCCAATTCCATGTGAAGGTGGGCTTGAACAAATTAGTGATGTGTTTGGGTCGCTCTGACACTGGTCTTTGATGTGAGTAATTGGAAAAGGTGCATCCTCTCTCAGTGCGAATGTAAAAGCAGGAATTATGGGATGGCAAGGGTTGGGATGAGAAACAGCTGGGGGGAAATGTAATATCAGGAAGATGAATGAGTGTGATGACACAATCTATATGTAAATCGATATGTGGCCTGTCCTGACAAGAAGTGGAACCGCTTTTTTGTTGTTTTTTTTTCGGGACAGATTGACAAATTGGTGTTATTTTTAGTGTGTTGACAAAAGGAGGCTCTCAACAATCAATGTCACCTTTTAGATGTACTTCCTTTTATTAGGTTTTTTGTTTTTTTTCCCCAATAATAATTATAGGCCAGTGTAACAGCAGCGTGGGAGTCATTCAGTGCCCACAGTCCACAGTCTGTTTCACCATCATCAAATATAAAATCTCACCAGCACAGACATGCAGACAAGATGGAGAAAGTGTCTATCAGTGCCCTATTGAAAGAACAGTATCCGAAATGCGTGAGTATAGGAGACTTCCAAAGTATGAACAAAAAAAACCTGACATTTCTGATGCGGGTTACTGTGGCACTGATGTTTTTTGAAAAGAGGAAAACACCGGGGAAGGCCAGTATGCTAATAGGTGTGAGAGCACCCATTAGGGCCCTGAACGATTATGCAAAATATGACTCAGGCACAGTTCACACTTAGGGTAGCACAAAAGACCTCGCTAACAAGCAGAAACTGTAAACAAATAGATGTGTTAGTTTCAGTGTTCTTCCCTTCAGGTAGATATAAGACAGTGTCCACGAGCGATCTGACCAGAACTGAAGAAACCACACACCATGAGCAGCAAAACATCTTCACTCAAAAACTTTGCAGCTGACAGAATAGAATTTTTCTTTTCTTTTTGCTATGCTGTAGTAAAACTCTGAATACTACTTATGCCACAAACAACAGAAGACATGACAATGGCCCCTGTTAGCAGTCACGAGAAATTAGGCCTGTCATGATAATCACTGCAGCAACTTATTGTTAAATGTATGAAAGCTGAAACTATATGTTTTGGGTCTCAGTATTTATGGGAAGTACTTATTAGTATTTTCAATATTATTGTTTAACGTAATATTTCTCTGCAGCAATGTATCGCGCTTCTATCGGGCTAAAAGAAATGAAGTCGATATAATGGTTAGCCAGCCTTAGATAGGGTACAGTCAGACACCTAAGTAAATAGTAGTCTTTGTAAATTTAAAATATTTTAAGCCTATAATTCCTCCATCCTAAGTCGCACCAGCTAAAAAATGCATAATACTGAAGAAAAAAAAAGCATATATTTCACATATAACTGGCATTTGAGTTTAAGTCGCACGGAGCATAAATCGCACACCAGCCAAAAAATGCATAATAAGGAGAAAAAAATATATATTTCACATATGAATGGCATCCGAGTATAAGTCGCGCCACCCGAAAATGTATAATAAGGAGAAAAAAATATATATTTCACATATGAATGGCATTGGAATATTAGTTGCGCCACCCAAAAAGTGCATAATAAGGAGAAAAAGCATACATTTTAATTATAAAGGGCATCTGAGTATAAGTCGCACCCCCGGCCAAACTATGAAAAAAGTGCGCCTTATAGTCCAGAAAATATGGTACTTTGAAGGGAGTGGAGAAAGCTAGTGCTAGCTCCTCAGTTTCTGGTTGAACACCCCTGCACTCAACCTCACATGTCACCTACAACTAAATAATCCACAAATTTACAACATAATGGTTAAAAGAATGACATTTTGAACCAATTACACATTCTTAAGTCCCAAGTAATCTACCTCAAAGTGCTTTGTTTTGGCCCGTTTCACGCAGGTTAGATCGCTAATGACCTGTTCCTGCTTCAAACGGACTCACGGAGGCTTTGATGAAAAGAATTCAGAGACATGCACTCTCACCCATACATGTCAAAGTCCCTCCTAAAGCCACACGACACCAAAACACTATGGCACCACTCGGCGAGCCATTTTGCTATTCATTTAGCATACACTGGCTTTTTATGTTCACCACGTCTCCCACGATGCAGCAGTGACAAAGGCTATGGTCAGCAGATGCACCCAGCAAAACACCCTGACTCGGATTGATTTCTTTCCATCAAAAGGTAGGTTTCCGCATTCAATGAGCCTTTGATCTGCTGCACAATGACGGTAATAGTAGAATATTTTTATCTTCATTATGTGCCTTTTGAGGGGGTACAGCGGGTGAGAGTGCAAACAGCATGGACACTGATACGCATGGCCAAAAAGTGTAGCTGTGCCTCCTCCGCCCCGCTGTGCTGGCCTTTCATTTGTTCAGATCCAACACAAAGAGGAGTCCCCAAGCCAGATATGTTTTCATTTCAGCCCAGAAAAACTGCATTTAAATGAACTCAAATGTTTTTTATTTTTATTTTATGAAATATGTGAAATAATAGCGCTGGTGGGAAGTGATTGAGTTACAGCCCTGCCTGCAGTGGCCTTGACATGCTGCTGTGTCTATTATCTTATTGATTTTGATTAGCACATCTCCCTCTAAGTGAAGCCCCAACGTCCTGCCTGCGTTACTGTAAATTCTCTATTAGTAATGGGAGGTTCGGCTCTTTTATGGGAGTTGAATCTCGTGGATCCTTTCATTTCAAAGAGCCGTTCAAACAGAAACTGATGTTAGAACTTATTTATCTACAAACTAATCACAGAGAGAAACAACCAAGGCTCAGATGTGCTTAAAATGGTTTGGTGTGTTTACCATTTTAAATTATGAATAATCTAAATAGCTTCTGAGATTCGGTTCTTTTAAAAAATGTGATCCAACTGTTCAAAAAAGCGAACTCGTCACTATTCTCAATGGATGTTCCAGCTTGTTTTACTGACATGTATGTGCTTGAGAATCTACTTTTTTCCCCCCAAATTTTCATCCATGACATTTAGAGATTTAGAGGTTTTTTGTTTTATTCTTAATTTCTTTCATAACCAGTTCAGCAGTCACACTTTGTCACACTTATGTAGGGCTTATCTACATTTAAGGCAAGTTTATTTGTAAAGCACAGTTCGTACATGAAGTAATTTAAACTGCTTCACATAATGAGAAAGACATTAAAACTGCTATTCAACAAATCAAACCAGAAATAATCAGACATAATCATCATAAAATTAACATTAAAAGAGAAGAGAGCAGAATAAAAACCTTTCAGTCATATGCACAGCTAAACAGAACCGTTTTGAGCCTGGATTTAAACATTGTCGAGAGTGGGGTTCGAAATGCCAACCAGAACGAACATTCTATCAACTGAGCTGCTGTTGCCCCAGTAGAACTATTTGTAGTCTAATATTTCTTTTTTTACGTTACACTTAACTTAACTTTTGGCTTTTTCCTCCTTTCAACTCATCATTAATCTAACATATCCACTCAAGTGCACTGATGCAGAGACAATCGGTCACATTAACCCATAAAGCATTAATGATTCCCACTTCCCAAAAGTGTCTTATGTCCTTGCCAAACCAACTTGCTACAATCTTCTTGCTTGTTTTTGCCAAATCTAATAGTTAATGAGCATCTATCTTTTCTTTATTGCCCTGGGATACTGAGTCTGCAGCAGGTACACAGCAGACCCCCTAGGGCCTCCCTCACCCATCTGCCTGTGTCTGCCAGTGGGTCATGTGGGTCTAGCATACCCTCCCTATTGGCCAATCAGCTGCCGGTCCTCCCCTCGCCTTGGGATAGCCTGCTCATGTGTGTGTGTGTGCCCACCCCCCACAGTCACTTTGGCCCTTGGATTTCTCTGCTCCAGCACAAGCATCTGCACATCCCCACAACACCCGGGGAAGGGCTTTGAGCACACCCACAAACACCCACGGGATCGAGACGGGGGAGCTTTGGGGGGGAGCATGTGCAAGACTGTCACATGAATTTGTGTCCATCATGGCAGCGCTGGGCCTCCAGGGTGGTGACAGAAGATCAGAACAGCTAGTTTCTACAAAGGAGGAGATCCACGGCACTGGAACCAACTAACCCACTTTCAAACTGGAGCATTCACAGGATGTGGTGTGTGTCTGTGTGCTGGGCTTTTTGTAGTGTGCCACAAAAGTACTTTTTTTTTTTTCCCCAGAACAAGACTAATTTAGATATATTCTCTTAGAATATCAAGTAGATTTAAGCATCATTAGGGATGGATCCTCTCCACTGTCACCAAGTGATGCTGAAGAGGAATCGTTTTCAATGTTTCAATGTTTAGTGTCTTAAAATGCTTGAAATTAGTGCTCTCTAAATAGCTAATTATGCTTTGTCTCAATTCTAAAAAAAAACAAAGAAAGACATGCAAATGTAATTTTTTGGGGGGGATTAAAAGAAATAAAACAATTTGAGCTTATTACTGAAATAAATGCATCCTACATTTTTGTTCCGATGGACATTTTCCATAGTATTGACATATGTGCCTATTTTAAAACATTTCGTTTTATCTGAAATGTTTCATATGGCATTAAATGTGTCTATTTTAGATGTGTTAAACTATTGCTCACTTTACTGTATAGATCTGACTTGTCTTAGTGCACCTGCTTGTCACTATAGGGACTGATACGTTTCAATGAAACAGTGGGAAGCTCTTAGGCAGTAATCCTCTATGTCACATGTGTCAAACTCAAGGCCCACAGACCAAATTTGGTCCTCTACATCATTTTACGTGGCCCCGACAGGGTAAATTAAAAGGTATGAGGGTCTTAAAATGTCATTTATCAGGAGATACGCAGTTACACAGACATATTTTTACATCTAGGCAAATGCATGTACAATATTTGTAACTTGAATAAATAATAAATACAGAAACAGTTACTTAACAAGTAAAAAAAAAAGTAGATTTATTTTACATCTGGCCCTTTGACAGCAGCCATTTTGCTGATGTAGCCCTCGGGGAAAATGTGTTTGACGCCCATGCTGTATGTCCACTCTCCTCCTGAAACATTACACAACACAACTTTGAACGATGTTTTGTTCTTAAAAAGCATTCTCCTGAACAAAAGTCTTACATTTGGAGATCATTCTTTGCAAGTAAAAATGTTTGATGTTTAATGCGTTGTGATGTGCATTTGTGTTTAAAGCGCCCGCCAAAAAAGCTCTGATATGCTACCTAAAATGACTCTTTATCTTGAGCTTACCCTTCCATCATACTTCCAATTACTATGACACAAAACCCGATTGTTCTTTGATTTTTTTTTGTTATTAGGACTTTTGCTTTCGAAATCTCCTGAAGGTCATCTCATCTTCTGCAGAGCACTGCTGACAAAGAAACATGTTACACTTTACTCTATCGTCTAATCAAACAATCACGTCTCCAACAATGGGGCACAAATAACAGAGAAAACTCAATGCATTCTTTGTTGATGGACGTTCCCTGTATGTTCGCAATAACGCCATCCATGGAGGCAACAATCGTGGAGACAATATGTTGGGATAAGGCCCTGCGAAAGGAAGCAGCTATAAACAGCTTTCAGTTCAAGGTTCAGTGTGTTCCCTGGAGAAGGCACAACCCCCCGTGATGTGTACGTCTCCACTTACAGTCTCACGGCTCCAGGACACACATTTCGACCCCGGCTTCCTTTTGTATTTATTTGCACTTGACTTAAAAATAAAATAGTGATGAAATGAGTTTATGGTAGTCTGAAATAGAAAAAAAAAAACTTGTAAACACTTGACACTGTACTCCCGCTGAAACATCTTGTACATGTGTAGCATTGGGCTCTTGAGCGCGGAAGATGACAAGAGGATGAGAGGAGACAGACACAACAGTTGCATCATGATTGTAACATCTGAGGCGTTTATGATTTATTTATGGGGCTTATTTGTTACTGGGGTAAATCTGTTTTTGCGAACAGAAAGAAGGCATCGCTGGAGGGGGAGAAAATGTAAGATTAAAAGATGGGATGAAAACAAACAAGGAAAAAAAGGCAAATTAATTGATATGTTAGTGATTGGTCTAGGCGTGTTTTATTTCCATGTGAATGAATGTGTTCATGTGATGTAAGTGTAAATTTCCTATGGTTAAAATATAAAATGTGCAAGTTCAAAAATGCGGTGTCCATAGTACATAAAAAGCACACATTTAAAACCTAACTTGGTGGTATAATATATGAAAAAATATGAATGGGAAATGTACTTCCAAAACTGTGTCAGATTTCAAAGCGGGTGGGACAGTGTTACCTCGTCCAGCCAGATGGATTATAGCAATATTTGTATCCATCTTGGCATGCTCCCACTGGTGTGATTGGGCCCAACCGCTGGTGGGCCGGAGACTGGACCAATCACAGCTGCAGTCACAAACACAGTGACTTTTTGTGAAAATTCAGACTATTTTGTTCGTGAAAAATGTGCAAATCAATAACATCTGCAGCTTTTTACCATCTAAAAAGCATTGCAAAAATCAAAGGTATACTGTCAAAACCAGACTTAGAGAGACTTATCCATGCATTTGTCTCCAGTAGGTTAGACTATTGTAACGACCTGCTCACTGGCCTCTCCAAACGTGCCTTAAGACAGCTGCACTACATCCAGAACGCTGCTGCTCGGGTCCTGACCAGAACCAGGAAGTACGAGCACATGCGTCCTGTGCTCAGGTCTCTGCACTGGCTCCTGTGACTCAGAGAATAGACTTTAAATCAGCTCTGCTTGTGAACAAGTCTCTCCATGGACCAGCACCAAAGTACATCTCCCACATGTTAGTGCCATATGAACCATCTCACACTCTGAGGACTTCAGGGACTGACCTCCTGCTGGTGCCCAGAGTCAGGACTAAACATGGGGAATCAGTGTTTCAGTTTTATGCAGCTAAAACCTGGAACAGTCTTCCTGAAGATGTGAGACAGACCTCTACTTTGACAATGTTTAAATCCAGGCTCAAAACAGTTCTGTTTAGCTGTGCATATGACTGAAAGGTTTTTATTCTGCACTCTTCTCTTTTAATGGTAATTTTATTATGATCATTTGTGATTATTTATGTTTTGATTTGTGTGATTTTAATGTCTTTCTTATTCTGTAATACACTTTGAATTACTTTGTGTACGAATTGTGCTATACAAATAAACTTGCCTTGCCAGTAGGACAGATGTCTGTGCTTTTCTCTCAACTGGATTTAACAAAGGTCTTTTCGTCTTGTTCTGCTGTTGTGATGTTTCCATCAAATCCCAATCACTTTCAGGGAGTGATGCCAGATTGATAATGTGTATAACTCAATTCAGAGAGCTACGCATGAATCTTGTGTGAGACAATGGCCACTGATTGAGGATCCCCACTTTTACAATAATTCAGTAGTGCCACTTCGATTCACACGTTTGGCAAGATATAACATTCAAATATAATAAAACCAAACAAGACCAGGGTGATTCAATGATGTTTTGTGATTAATTAGGTAGAGTTGGACGGTTAATGCAGGTCCAGCGTAGTAATGTTACATAGAAAATAGATGAGAATAAGCTGTAATGTGTGCAAATGAATGAGTAAACACCCACGTGAGGAGCCCGACGCTGCTCTGAAGCTCTGCAAACCGTATTAATGGCTTTACTTTTGACTGGAGGCAGAAACAGAGAGCTTTGAGTCTTTAATTGCGTGACTCCCACAGTTGACAAAGGGAAAAAAGTGAATTAATGTAAAAAAAAAACATATTTGGCCATCACAAGTGCACCATTTACATGTTATATAAACCTCTTTATTTCAAATGCATTTTTATTGTATGCACTTTTGAACCCATACCGTGTTTAGTTTTGAGTGTTTTTGTTTCCATCCATCTTTTTTCTGTTGTTTGTAACCTCTTCTTCATTAGTGAAACCTATTTTGTTTTTAGGCATCACTGTTATAATGATGTCGCCCCCAGTAGCGTTAGCAACGGGTTTGATTGGCAGCATGACGGGGTTGCTAAGCGCCCCCTCCCTGCTAAACCAGCGGTGCGGGTGAGACGGGGAATTACCTTCAACAGCCTGGCTTTGGATTGGCTCTTTGGTTGCTATGAGACTTGTGGTCTGAAATCGGCTACAAATTCAAAACTGCTAGTCTTGATTAGCTTCATTTAACTGGGGCCAAACGCTATGGGTGACGTCACACTCCCTCATAAATGCTACTAAACTGTGATTCTTGCGTAGTTGCGCTTCCGGTTAAGTGGAAATCCCATTAATTTCAATGAACGTTTTGCCGCGAAATCTGATGTAAAGTAGCTTAAAAACTGGGAGCTTAAAAATGGCCTGGTAATCCATGTAAAACTTATTTGCTGTCAAGATCCGCAGCCTCATGCAACATAATACAAGCATAAAGACGATGGCAGCACCTACGGCAAATATAAGGTGAATAGAAGACGTGCCTTCATACAGAGAGATTTTCATTTGCCTGAGTCGAGGGCTTATGACTGATAAATAAAGAGCTTTTACAGTACAGTTGTCCCTCGCTATATCGCTGTTCACCTTTTTGGGGCAATTTTACATGCTTTTTTACAGCCTATGAATGAACTGTGTTCTGTGTCCTGATTGGCTAAGGGACTGTAGACCACTGTCAATCAACCGGCTCCATGCGGTGTCTCCTGTACAGTACAGAATGTGTTCAGTCAAATTTATATAAATGTTCGCTCGCTAGCAGTGCTGAAACCTTTGCTGACAACGATGACTTTCATGACAGCGAGGAGCAGGATGATGCGGAACCAGGCCAGTATAAGACTGCTTTTCACGCAGTACCAAGCCCATTTAATGCCAGCATGAACTTTGAGAGTGTTTAAACAAGAGAGAAAATGTTAATGCCTGTCTGAGAAAATTGTATAAAGTGTGTGGTGAGGGGTTTTACAGCCTTAAAACATATATAATAATTGTAAAAAAATAAAGACGACTTTGTGGATTTCACCTATTGCAGGTTATTTTTAGAACGTAACCCCCGAGATAAACTGTACTTCATAATTCTTCACATAAACACAGTATAATGAGGAAGTGCAGTGGAAGTAATGAGTTGTTTTTTTTCCATTCCTTTATCAAAGATCATTCATCTGTGATTTTACTGCAGTGGACAAGTCAAACTTTTGGGAAACTAAACAGAGCCTTTTCAGTAATTGGACTAAGCATCCTTTCAGTTCATTGGCATCGATGTGTGAACTTTTCAGCAGATGAGAAATATTGACATCGGGATTTGTGTCCTTCAATAAAAAATGATTTCAAACAAAGCCGTAAAAAAATCCTGTTAAAGTTTTAATACAAGGCAAAGTGTTAAACTCCATTTTGTTTCATATCTCTGACCTTTACCCAATAATTATCGTGTATCAGCAGGTGACTCACATATGGAAGATTATTATGTATTTGTTAATTACGTTCTGCCACCTTTTTCTCACCTCTCTCTTAGGTTTGTTAGCACGCTCGGTCGCAGCAATTACGGTTAAGTATTTATAAAGCGCTTGAAATTCACATGGAGGTAGCCGGGTGCGTGTGTCTTCTTACTCACACACAATATTTGTCAACTGCGACCCCTCATTTCCAATTTGGCATGCACCTTTTGAAAAAAAAATCCCCGCACTAGCTGTTTTAATGATGGCTGTGAAGAAGTTTTTATCTCATCAAAAGTTAGGAGTTACATGGCAAAAAAAAAAAGCGCCCCCGCAGCCCGGATGGTGTGTATAAAAGGGGGTTTGAAGAAGGTAAACACAATTAGTTGAAGTGATGCATTAATTCGCGGCATGGTCTAATTATGCTCGCGAGTTACAATGGCATGCTGATGCCTCGACAATGAGGGCTTGAATGTGTGTGTGATTTTTGAATCTTTTGAATGATTTCTACACTGTTGTTTGTGGAATGGTGAACTCTAGTCAGTCACATCTTGTATACTACACAATAAGCGTGTGAACACAAGATGTCTGGATAATACAGAATATTATAATAGAAATGCGTACAGCCGAGAATGACTATGAAGTGTAACATGTAGCTTTGTGTGGTGAGTGTGAGCGGGACAATGCTCACTTCCTATTTGAAACGCGGCGGCCAGCACATTAGCTATGTCCATTTGTATGTATAGTCTATGCTGTTTAGACTGATTTCCAAATATAGAAGTTGGTTCCAAGTTCGCTCCTATAACTGCTATCTTCCTCAATTGCAACCAAAACTATGGATGACATCAACCTCGCTTAGGCAAGGCAACTTTATTTGTATAGCACAATTCGTACACAAGGTAAAAAAGCGCTTTACAGAATAAGAAAGACATTGAAATCATGCAAATCAAAACAATACAATTCAAAATTTCAAAAAAACCTCAACCCTCATCAGGGACTCTAACCCCATAACAATATTACGCCCTTTAATTACCAGTTGGGACTCTAACCCCATAACCTTTCTTTCTGAATGACTTCAACCCTCACCGGTGACTATAACCCTGTAAAAATAATTACCAGTTGGGGAGTCTAACCCCATGCTTTTATTATTTTTGAGGAACCCAAAACTCCCCAGGGAAGCGCTGTATGCACCCAACTAAGTAGGGACACGTCTGCCCACTACACCAGTCCACGGTGGGCCACAGGACTCAAACCTGTATACAGGACCTTTACCTGTTTTACTATCAGGACTTTAATCTAAACACGGCTTTGTGAGGGATTTAACCCTCACCGGGGACTCTAACCTCATAACAATACCCTTTCTTCGTGAGGGACTTTAACCCTCACCGGGGACTCTAACCCCTCACCCGGGACTCTAACCCTGTAACAATAGTCCACTTCTTTATACAGTCTATGGTATACAGAAAAAATAACACAGATTATCCATAATGTAAGGTAGCAAAAAGGAAAAAATCAAATGCAGTTGAAAAATTGTACAGTATAATGTGAGTACTCTTTAGGAAGTGAAATGAGTTTCCTTGAGCATAAGTACATCTTGAAACTTTCTGAAATGGGTTAAATTAGAGCTTATTGCACCAAATATAGCAAGACATGTTTATGCCCGAGGAGCTTGTGTTTAGTAAAAAAGAGCGGGTTTAGAGATTGCTTTTGCAGAGTTGTCTTAAAGATTTGCAGAATAAATTCCCACTGCTGTGTCTGTTTTGGCAGAGTGGTTTGTTTGACTGCCTCACAGAAAAGGGGTGAGGGGTCCAAGTTCAGCTGCTCTTAAATTGCATTTCTTGATGTCATCTCCACCTCTTTTCGTCTTTCATAAATCATGCCTGCATATTTTTTTTTATAAATTACGAGTTAAAGGTGCTGCGTTATGTTCCTAATGGTGTCCATTTATTTCTCAAAAACATACTTTCTCACTGTCAGGAGACTTGGCTCTCTACAGATCTGACCTGTAAATTGGCCTTGGGTCGTCACCATGGGGATAAGTTTAATGCTCTACTGTGGGCAATAAAATCTCTATGGAGACAAGCAGTTGGTGTATCATCCACTAGAAAAGGTGCATAGTGTACCTTTAAATCTGCAAATTGTTTTTTTTCTTTTGCTATATGTTTATATCTTAGCCACTGGAGCAAGTGATGGACACATTATCACAGATTTAGAAAATAAAATGATGACAATGTTGGTAGAGTATTTGTCCACTGCTCTAAAGGTTAGCGGTTCGAATCCCGCTCCCATAGATGAATACAGCCATTGTGTCAGTGGGCAAGACACTTAACCCACCTCACCCCCAGTGTCAGTGTGCACTGGTGTATGAGTGTGTGCGAGTGCCCTGAAGGTGGAAAAGCACTATAGTATACCAATATGGCCCTTTACCATTTGTTTGACCTAAAAAAAAAAAAAAAAAAATAGATATGAGTTTTACATATGTCTAATGTATACACATACTATTCCACAATCCTATATTTATATTGGTGGCTATAAAAAATACACAGTGTATTATAAAAAAAAAAAAAAAAGTTTACTTTAAAGCAATTTGACACTTCTTTGAGTGACCAAAGGATTAAGCGATGCAGCGGTCTGGCCATGTAGATAAAATATACACCCTTTATGTGTGCAGTATGCAGAAATATACATAATACGTATTAATGCTGCATACACTATATAATTACTGCACTTCTTATGGTAATCGGTTTACTGGGGTGACAGAGCTGTAGGACATCTTGATAATAGCCGCTTCATATTTCGAGATTGTATTGATACATAATCCTCTGTCTACAGAAGAACCATGTAAAGGGGGAGGGCTGAATGGAGCCGTTGACTGACTGGAGTGGCTTGTTGCAGATGTCAGCGTGGCCGGCGTGCTCTCATTCACTCAGAGCAAAGATATATCTGAGGACCATTACCTCCCACTCGCCGATGGAGAGGTACGGTGGCCCAGAGCTGCCACTTCAAATCAGCAAGAGCCAGGGTCCAATCACAACAACTCTCTCTACGGTGCCACCATCCATCACACATCACACACACACAGGAGATACGCTGCTCTAATACAGTTTATTCTCACCGTCTTTCATAATTTATGTCCATTCGGATCCTTGTTCAGTAATGAGACAGCATTGTGGATTGTTACAAGGTGAACTGCGCAAAGTTTGTTTGTTTTGTTGGTGGTGTTATGCAAGAACCTTCCAAGAACCTTTCAAAAGGTAATTTATAAAGTTGTAGTTATGTGTTACTTCTCCCTCAAAGTAATTGTGTTAATTGAAATAAAATGTGAAAGTAAAAACAAGCTATAGTCAGCCTTATTCGACCTACAACTCGCCAAATACACCAAAAGCCACTATTATAAGTCTCCATAGAGCTCAAAAGCACCAAAATGTACTCACATCTGTACAGTTACAACAACGCAGAGCAAACTACTGTCCCCTTTACACCCACTGTAGTTTGTCTGTCCAAATAACAATGTATATCCATAAAATCCACTCGTACGACGCATATTTCCTCCTAAAATGACCCAACTATACCGAGCTAAACCGATGAAATGTTGCAAAAGTCTTCACACCCGTCTTCTGCTTGGTCACCTTTACAATTAATCTATTTTTTTTAGCCAATCTCTGTCTCTAACCCCTCATCTCGGTCTTGTTTATTTCCCGAAACAAAGGAAAAAAAAACCTTGCAGCTCCTCTGAATGAGAAGAGAACGGGAGTCTGATCTGTCACTGCTGCTGCGACTCACAAAATAATGAGCCAGATACATTGCCAAATACAATGTTAGTAACAATAATGGCATTAGAGCAGAGGAAGTAGTAGAACGTACAGAGGAGTAATTAGGTAAAGTACGAATTACTGGTTAAAGTAAAGATGTTAGTAATGCCATTATACTATCTGTGTGATGGATGAGTAAATATCTGCATGCTGAACTGAGTACTCATTTATTTTTCCAACTGAGATGTGAGATGTAAGTTCAAAATAAACGCAGTGCTGGTAAATACCTTGCTTAAACCCTTGGATTGGTGATGAATTTAGTTGATCTTAATCTGCACATTGTGGATTAGTTCTAGATTGATCTCTGGTTTGGCTTGTTCAAGGCGAGTACATATGTCTTTGTTGATCAATTGGCTTTGATCTAAAGTAAAGATTTTGGTTCCCATCTGACCTTTAAATATATGAAACAGAAAACCGAAAAGTTTCTGATGTGATACTTTGTGGGGAAAGTTTGAGAATGTTAAATTATTAAGACGTGCTCCTTAATCTGTGTTGTATGGTAGCACAGCATGTGGTAAGCATTGTTGCATCATGTCACCACGTTCTTGGGGAAGCAGATGTAAAGAGAAATTAGTACAATTAGTACTGGTAAGTTTGTAAATATGTGTGAAAGAATGCATTCGATAAAAGCTGAGAAGTATGCTGGAAATACATCATATAGACTTTCCTCTCACTCAAACTGGTTTTGTTTTTTTTTTTATTATAGACCATTAGTGACATGTTAAACACTTGTCTTACATTGGATACATTATTAAGATTTGTGCCAAAGAATGCTGTGAAAACTCTTGCATCAGAGTGGCTTAGCCAAGCAGATGGCTCAGTAGTAGTAGTATGCTAATTCTACTGTGTCAAAAATATCCCCAGGATAATTACTGGGTTTCAGATGACATCACACTTTTTCATCCTGCACTAGTGGTGAAGCAGTAGTCTTGAGTATAGCTAATATGCCTTAATTAATGCATTTGTTAACACCAGAAATTTTACCAGAGAAAGTTCAAAGCCCTGTTGCATCACAGTGTCTTAGGCAGGCACATTTAGTGTTGGGTTTGTGGTTGTACACAGTTTTAGTTACAGGATTAGGACTTATTTTTGGCAGTAACAGTTGTTAAACCTACACCAACATGTCCACACAATGGCTTTTTTTAATCCACACTAGAAACAAGAACCCATGTTTATTCATGACTGATTGCTTTATAATGAGGTACATTTGCAAATGCAATACAAATTCCAGTTTGGTTTATGACAAGTTAAACTTGATTCGTGCCAACTTTGAGGGAGGTTATTTAGTCGGCCAATTAGTAGTGAACTTTGGTAGCCCTCAACATGAAGGTTCTCGAAATCTGGCAAAGACACCTCCTAAGCGTCCTATCTTTAGTCTGCATACACTCAAGTCGACGGGGAACGAGATAATCAACCACTGGAGCATAGCGGCCAACACACTCGGCCTACGCAAGCTCCATCTTGGAAAACTGCCTAATGCATTTTACCAGCCATTGTCACGCTTGCCCAATTTGTTTCTATTGTGCACAAGGGTGAAAGAGTACAGTAGATGTGATGATTAACTTGTGCATTTCAAATGTGTTAATGAGAAGAATATTCATTGGAGTGATTAGCATTTTTAAAATCCGTAGTCTGGATTTAGCACAAATTATAGACTAATAACAGGAATTAATTCTAAAGCAACACTAAGAGTTGAACAGTCATTATCAGCCACTTTCATATACAAGTATGTCTTGATCACGCTGAGCCGTAAAAATCAGATCTTGTGCATTTCATCATTAATTCATTCATTTTAATCCTCGCCTTGTATCATGCATAAATTATGGTTTATATTCCCAGCTTCCTCTTCCCTTTTTACCCATAAATGTTTCTACTCTGATGCCACAGAAACTCAATGCAGTCAGAGCTCTGCACAAACATGCAAAAGGTTGAACTGGTTTGAAGTTATATTTTTTTGTATTTTGTATTATAGTGCCAATAGAGAGAAATGAGGATCTGCTTTAAGAGCTATCCTTGAAAGCTTCCAGGAATCAATATTGAGCGCCTGTCCGACCGTGGCTTTTAAATTATCTATTTCATCAAAAATACAAACCTACCTTTAAGCACTCCAAAAGCAAGAATAGGTTAAAGTCAACATTCTCTAAGTCATTCAGAAGTGAGAGGATGGCAAGGTCCTGTCCAGGCACATCGGATTATATCAACTGTTTACTGAAACCTTTAAGCTTTTTTTTTTTTTATTTCTGATGTTGAAAACACTGTTTTAATTGAACTTCTTTAGCTTTTGTTTTTGTAAAATCGAGCACACAGGAGGTGTGAGTATCTGGTTGAATGCCAAGTACAATTTATGTGATTTACTGCCCTCTTCAAATTGACTGGTTTCTCAGTGAGGCTGTAAATACATTTGAAGGGTAAAGTTGTAAAACATGCAAATCACACATTTTTGGAGTCCCTTTTTTCACCAAATACAGTATATATTTTGCAAATTTGCATGCACATAGGCAGGTTACAGGTCAGCAATCTGACCTTTGCAGGACAGTTCTTTACAGTGTTTCCCAATCAGAGGTACGGGGTGTGTACACTTATTGCAGGTACTTCAAATGATTTTAGACTTAAAAGAAAAGGGAATAAATGGTATTTAGATATAAAATATTCTTTGTAGTACATTTTACATCTTTGATCTTGAGATTCAGAAAAAAACACTTGACACACGAAGATGTGAGTCTGGTCACCAGTAAATCTCCCCTTTTTCAAATGATTGTGATTGACCGGTGGATTAGCCAATCAGGGACACCCATGGTCCATTCTTATTGGAAATAATATAAAATATACATGAAAAACACCTCTGATTTCTGGAGAATCAATTAGCAAAGCACTAAACTCTGTTAATCTGAGTTAAGATTAATTTGATTTTATTAGTAAATCGTAACCAATGAGCTCTTTCGTTTCACTGAAAAAAAAACAAAATAAAAAAAAATAAAATAAAATAAAAAATATAAAAAATATCTGATTACACGATCACGTTTGACTGGTGACATGGGGACCAGACTGACAGAAAATGCAGAGAGATATCATTCTGGATTTGCCAGACAGGGGCGTTGTACTGGGGGAGTAAAGGATACCGTTTCCCCAGGGCCCAGTGAAGCGAGGGACCCCTCACAAAGTCTGTAATATGCATTTTTCATAAGCCCATAGGACCCAGAATTCGGTGTGACCCCCTGTTGCCAGGCAATCTTTGAGCATGTTTCTTTAGAATAATTTTGGCATAAATTTAATTAAAACAAGAACCTAAAACAGTTATACTTGGCAATGTACTTGTAAACAGATTTAAAGAAAGATCCGTATTGTTAACATGGGGTACTTGGACGGTTATAGGAACCAGTTTTTTTCTGGTAGGAGCAAAAGAAAATCTGTCAACTAGGATATCAGTTTAGAGTGAAGACATTTTGGCGCCCATCCAGTCCACTTTTCTTTTGCTATCAACCTGGAAGAGTGAGGGATTACACACACATCTGGTACAATATATATCTCTATCACAGATGGAAATCCAAAAAAAACGATTCAGCACAGTTACAATCAATGCTGTTCTATAATTAATACGCTCAGTAGCAATAATAAAATTGACAGTTAAATGAAGTAAAACAGAAGTCTTCTCTCCCCACAGTCTTAAACCCTGACAACTCTCTCCAGGACCCAGAAAGGCTGATAAACCCATCTGATCTAGGCCTATATCCTTAAACAGTGTGTTGTTTGAAAGCCTGCAGTAATGGTTGGTAATTATTACGGTGTCCTTCAAATCTGGGAGATTTAAACAGGTAATTAATGTCTCACCAATGTCAAAAGTAGACACTGCAATAATTAAGCCACAGTGTAATTATAACGGGGACATTTACTTGATCAATTAAATGAAATTCACATAAAAATGAATGTTTTTAATTTACCGCCATCATTACTGTTTTTATGAACAGAATGAAATGAGTTTGGTTACTAGTGGTTCAGTCTGCTCATTTTGGCACCTGCTATGACCATTATTCATTGTATACAACATCTGCAAAGCGTTCTGTATTTTTGATTATATGAGGGACTGAGGGGTAGTAGAAGTTAGCTATACATGTTGGGCTTAAAGAGGGATATCATTGCCCCTTTTACACCGGATGTCCACTTCAAAACTTTAGCTAAACTGTCTCACTTAACATTTCTTAACAATATTTAATACAGTTTTATTCATTTAACAAAGTTTTAATACAGTTTTTATTAATAATTTGATTGTAATAAAGTTTTCTGACCCATGTTAATAATAATAATAATGATAATGATAATGATAAAAATAATATAACATAATAATGATAAAAATACAAAAATAATGATAATAAAAAATATATCTATATAAACTTGCTATAAATGCCATTAAATGCTTTTTAAACAATTACTTTCTTTCACCACAAGTGCAGTTTTGGACGCATCTGAAAGACCAATAGGAATATACCATGGGAAATATCTGCTGCCAGGTTTTGCTTCCACTAACTGATCTCCAACCAACATTAAACAGTATAGAAATGTATAAAAAAAAGTGCTTGGAATTAGCTGCCCTCTATTTTGCATGTTTCTTGTAAATGTTGATCAATCGGCTTGTCTTTTATTGCCAAAGACTAATTCCCTGTTTGATTTTCCAGCTGTTTCTGTTGGCTCAATCAACATGCCCTGTGATACTACCATGACATAAAGCTTTGATTAAAAATGCAATATGTTTAGTGATAGGATGGTTGCCTGGCAACCCAGAATGATATCTCTCTGTAGTTTGTTATACAGATTGATCAGTCTGGTCCCCATGTTCTCTGTTGTGTCTTAAGCCTGGTCAAACATGATGTACAATCAGATTTGTTTCTTGTTTTTTTTTTTTTTTACACATGTGAAACAAAGGAGCTCACTGGTCAGTAAAGATTTACAAATATATGTCAGATTAACAGAGTTTAGTTATTTCATTGATTCTGAAGAAACCTGTGACGTTTTTCCAGCTCCCTGTGATTTTTTTCTTTTTTTTTCTTTATAGATTGACCATGCCTGTCCCTGATTGGCTAATCCACCTGTCAATCACATCCATTGGAAAACATGGAGATTCACCGGCGACCAGACTCAAAACTTCGTAAAGTATTGAAGAAGTGTGTTTTCTGGATCCCAGGTGAACAGAGTAGAGGAACAAAAGTATGAATAATGTACAGCTTATATACAAAGTAGCATGGCACTAGCAGAACTCCGTCGGACTTACCTTACCAAAACAAATCTCTGTAAAGATATTTCCTGTCTCCTATACAACTATACACATATACTAAACAGTTTATTTACATTTCACACTTTTTGCGCCCGTTGTACTCCTCCTGCCCTGTCTGTTTTTCACTCACTATTGATTTTTGTCAATCAAATGTGAAGTGCAAACACATGACTCACAGCACTGCTACATGCTTGTACAGTGCGTTCTCATGCCAACTATTGTGGGGCTTGCAAAATAGAAATAGAAATATCGACTCTCGTGGATTTTTGTCCCAAATTTATCTGAAACAAAATTGCTCTTCTGTTGTCCACATTGATGATGAATAGCGCTGGTCGTAAGCCCCTTAAGAAAACACGCCGTTATTGCAAGAGCACATTGTTGTTCTAAAAGTCATTATCTGGAAAATATTTGGTGTAGTGGAAGTTTTCTTTGTACTGCCAAACCACTTTGCCAATCATAAAGTCCATTTGCAATATTCCCAGGTGCTCTATAGTCGTGATTGGTTTGACACAATATCCATTACCAACTTGAATCCTGTGCCACTTTACTACGACGTCATTGTATGTTTAAAAACACTATTAGGATGAGTAATAAGCTCTGTCCCAAACTGTAAGTATGGCTCTTGGTAATGATAATGGTTATGGACTAGCCTATATTAGTCTACTCCTGATACGCGCCTGAAAACTCATTACTTATTTTTCCACATGCACTGGGACTTATTTTAAGCCCATGCTAATCAGAAATATAATCATAGGGCAGGAGCAGCACCGCGCCATCTGCACTACTCTTTGTCTTGACACTGCTGCAGAGACTTCCTGTTTGAGTGAGTAAAAGAAAATTTCACAATCAGTGCAATTTAAGGCATTTGGATTATTGCCTTAATCAAGTTATAATTGGGGTTTTAAAAGTAAAAGGAGGAGGCTAATAGGCAGGGGTTCTCACATTTCTTTCTCTCAGGGAGGTACACCTGAGTGGATGAGTTAGATTTTTACATTTCTTACAACATGTAGACTGTAATTGGAATCATGCACCGTAAAGGGTTGTTACAATTTATAGTTAAAGTTGCAATAAATAAGTTGCCCAATAAATGCAGTGGAGAGTCAGCTACCTGGTTCTCATTGGAAATGTTATTGCTTTGCTGTTTTTCATTATGTCTGTGAAATCCCTCAGTCGTCTGGGTATGATCTATGGCAAAAGAAAAAAAAAAAAAATTCTGTCGTAGAAGACGTTTTGCTGCTCAACCAAGCTACGTCTTCAGTTCTGCTCAGATTTCTGATGGACACTGTCTTATATCTGTCTGAAAGGAGGAGCTAACTACACTGAAACTTACACACCTGTTTGTTTGCAGTTTTTCTTTGTCAGCTAGGTCTCTTGAACTACACTAAATGTGGAGAGTACCTGAGTCATACTTTGCATAATTATTCAGGCCCCTAATGGGTGCTCTTACACCTATTAGGATACTGGCTATCACTATTGTTTTCCTTGTTTTGATTTAGATCTGAGGATGGAGTTATAAATAGGAGATAAATGATGTATAAGCCCCCCCATTCTTATTCAAAAATTGCTCTAACTCTCCTCAAACCATTTATTTCTTTAGCTAAGATCTATACAGAATCAGAATCAGAATCACTTTTATTGATCCCTGAGGGGAAATTCTCTTTGATAAACAGATGCCACGACCACAAAATAGAAATTTAAAGAAAAAAGACATTTAAAAGAATAAAAAAAAAATGTAAAGAATCAATTTCATTCACAAAAAAAAACAGTAAAAATATAAAAAAATATTAAAAATAAAATAGAGTCTATAAATAAATAAATAAATCTCAGCATCACAAGATACCACACCATCTTCAAAGGAGGTTAATAGCTTTGAGATGGAGATGTACAGCAGACTGGGGTCCTGAGCTGCTTTCACGACGGTGTTGATACATTCTCATATGGGGCAGCTGTTTAGTTTCTTCAACATAACGCTCACTGCAGTCTTCACTGAACGGACTAGACCACATTGCTTTGTTTGTGGCTTTGGGTTTTGTCCTTCGGGTCAACCAGTTTCTGTCTTAAACTGTTTGTAGTTTTGAAATGGACCGGATTTCATGCTGTCTGAAAATTCTCTGAAGCTGTTCAGACACACCAGCTGTGTAGGGAATAGTTACACCTTTTCTCCTAGGTTCTGATTCTCTGTTGTCCTGTTTTTAGACTCTCTTAGATCAAGTGAAGGCCAATTTTGGATATCCACAAGCAGAGAGGACTTTCGACATGTGTTGTTTGTCTTTCTCGTTCACTATGTGGATGACAGCTGGACTAACTGGACTAGAATTGGATTTTTCTTTCATTTTTCATTATTAAACTTATCTTTCAAGCATTTATTTAATTACAGGTGTTTGTTTTATTGATTCATCTCTCCATAGATCTGACTCACTCGTCACCATGTTGATAAATACCCTTAACGACTTACTGTAGAAGATTCCAGGCAAAGCAATACCATCTCCATAGAGACAAGAAAGTAGCAACAAATCCAAGTCATATAATACGTCGTTAAATGTCATCACTTGTTTTAATTTTGCTGTGAAAATATGTATCTTTAGAACTATATATTCCCAGATGAAAGTTGCGCTCAGAAGTGAGTTCAGATGGTAATTTGTAAACTTTGAATAACCCGTTGCTACCATTGTTGCACTGTAAATGTCACTGATTTAGTTTCACAGCAGTTGCTTGGATAAAAAAAGGCTGTTCTCAGATTGGAGCAAAGTCTAATTTGTTATTGTGAATCTGTGTAAAGTCTATACCTGTCAGCATGGATACTGTACTGAATCCGTCCATTTGGCGTAATAACAGCCCCCTTGTAATGATATACTGCGCTTTTTTTACAATTTTAACAGTATGGTGTGTAAGCAAAAGCTGGACAAAACTGTACAATGCTACGCTACTTTTAGAGACTCCAGGTGTGAAAATGGCCGTAATCGCAGCACGGCATTCGCAAAATGACTAGCTTTTGCTTGTTTCACCCTGGTAAACCGCTAGCTAGAGGAGGCGTTTCTTACATTATCAGTGCAGCATTTACAGCAGTATTTATGTTTAGATACTGGATGCCTTCCATAGCCGTGCTGCAGGGGGCTTGTCTTTGTGTTGAGTCTCTTGTGTCTCGAAAATGTTTACATCATCGTATTGTGATCTATTTGAAAGGCCAATAGATTACATGTCAAATAGATCATGTTGTTGATCATTTTCACTAAGCTACTTCCTGAACTTAAACTACTGTGGCTTTTAAAAAATCAATATGGATGGGATATAGGTGACGGGTAATGTATCAGTAAGTCCAATCGGGTTCATCTGGTCTTCCAGTAATTTATTTTAATAGATTTTTTTTTTTTTTTCAGACCAAGGTTTAGTTTCTTTTCATACCTGACAGTTTTGACTAGTCTCTAGCGGTGTGACATGTCATGTAATGGGGTGGAGGACAAAAAACTCATCGGGATGGAGGACAACAAACATCATCACGGGATTAACTTAACTTAACTATTGCGTCGGATGCTATCGCCCCTGATAGACTCGCGGCTGTGGGCTTTCCATTACCGTCACTGTGCAATCAATTGTGCTATCATGTAAATTCAAACGGCATCTCAAAGCAGAGGCGTGGGGATCTTTAAATTACGGTAATGTGCTTACGTCACCCCTTGAAGATGACCAATCACAGCGCCGCTACCGCTGAGATTCTCCCAGTCAGCTATTTGATGCATCAAAGAAAAAATAAGGATGGATATGAAAAAAAAAAAAAAAAAAAAAAAAAAGTTGTAGTGTAGTTGTGTGAAGAAAAAAAAAAAGGCATGGCAAAAAAGGGAAAAAAGTACATGCTTGTACTTCCTTCAACATGATTTTTATGGCTTAAAAAAGAATAAAAGTCTAGGCGAGCTATAATGGTCTATAATGTGCTCAGTCATTAAAGAGTTAAGGAGACACTCAAAGAACAGAAACATGCTCACAGGACTTTAAACCGGGACGAGGGGGGCTTTTCGCTTTCACGCACCTGGGATACTGTCCTGAAGAAGTCAGACTGCAGGTGGCGCTGCCGTCGGTAGGAAGACAGCGCCAAAACCTGTTTAAATCAGCTGACTGGACACGTCACAGCAGCATCACGTGACCACTCTGAGAACGACCACTAACAAGGAATCAAAACTGTCAGGCATGAAAACAAACTAAACCTTGGTCTGGAAAGTAAATCAATTCAATTAACTTATGGGTAAGGTTTTGTGTTATGTATGTAAACCCCAGGAGTATAAGAGGAAATAAAAGGGGCATGTTAATGATTGCACAATTTAAACCCACATTTTTCATGTTGGCTCAGACCTATAGTCATTCTCATTATGGAGATAAATAAGGCTGCAGTTGGGTCGCTGAAGGCGCTGCTAGAGAAATGGGAAGAGTGCAGATTTAATCGGACTGTCTGGTCATATCTTTTCATACACAAACTAACTTTAAGCATTGTTCTAAGCACGGTAAACAGAGTTAGGGCTATTTAATTTCACAGCTCAAAGGGAAAATGAAGATTAATGGGACCCGCCTCAGCTCAGGTCTTTTGAAACATTTCTCTCAAAGACGGAAAAGTACACACACACACACACACTGAGGTGGTACACAAAATGAAGCAGAGATTTATGTGGTTATGCTTGTTCGATTAGAAATTGCTGTTGGCTACGAGCGCTGAGCAGTGCAGGGATTGAAGCAAGTGATTTTGTTGAGCACAGTTCAATATCCAAGACATGTTCCTAATATTTCGGGGTTATTTTGTCGATGGCTGTTTGCTGTCTTCTGGTGAGGGAGTCAATGTGCAAAGAAAATCCAGTACAACGTTCAGACTTTCATGGTCTAAAGTTGTAATTAATGAAATGGTCAGTTAAGGCGTTCAGACCAGTGGTGATTGAGATGCTGTGGTGGAGTGTAACAAAGTAGAAGTAGTAAAGTACTCTACTTAAATCAAAATTTTAGGTATCCATCTATCCATTTCCTTATGCTTATCTGGGGCCGGGTTGTGAGGACAGCAGGGACTCCCAGACTTTCCTCACTCGAGACATGTCCTCCAGCTCCTCCAGTGGGACCCCAAGGCGTTCCCAGGCCAGCTGAGAGACATAGTCCCTCCAGCGTGTCCTGGGTCTTCCCCGGGGCCCTCCTCCTAGTGGGACATGCCTGGAACACCTCCCTAGGGATTTTAGGTATCTGTAGGAAATTTTAATCTGGATACTTTTTACTTTTACTTCACTACATTTGAGAGCAGGTATCTGTACTTTCTACTCCACCACATTTTTGAACTGGACTCAAAAGTCATTTTATTTTTGTATGAGACATGCTGAAAAACCTGAGGGGTTTATTTTTTTTTATCAAGTTCATAATCTGAGCAAACAAAAATATACATATAAAAACAGCTAGGAAAATGTATATCTATCTATACTATAACTTAAGTAACAAAATTGAATACTACTTCTACCATTGTTGAGATGAGATAGAAAATACAAAATATGGAAGAGAAATGTTACCACTTTGTGTAGGTTTAATGGAAACATATAGAACCAAGGATACAGCACCACCAGGTCAAGTTATAGGTCAGATCTGTGGAGAGTTAAGCCCTCTTAGAGTAAAAATGCATGTTTTTCAAGGTATTTTTCAGCAATAAACCATTTCTAATTTAAAATATGCAGGATGGATAAATGGATGAATCTTTTCTTGTAGTTATGCTCTACCTTCAACTCAAAGATCCTGTCTTCCAGAGGTTCTTTTTTTTTGTAATACCACCATTACTACTTCATAAATAACCAAACACGCCGCATGACACCTTATTATTTTATAGAACCAGACAAGGTGAAGTTTACTTGTTTTAGACAGGAGTTGAGACAGGTACAATCGTGAAAGTTTGATGACTGCTGGTCTCGAGTACGATGCAGCATACCCCCAAACCATGTTCTCTCCAGCAAACACCATTTCTCATGTAGAATGTTGAATGGAGAGGGCGAGAAAACCTGTGCTAAACCAAAGCAAATACCACGCCCTGGAGAGTTCTCAGGATCAAACAGCACCATGACACCTCCCAGCGGGGCGCTAAAGTGTGTGCCTATGTGCTAACCATTATTAACACGCTTTGCTTTAGACCCATGGCCCACCGAGCACGGAAATAAAGCTGGCATGGCACCTTGTGTACATAGTGGACAGGTATTTTTGAGTTTGTGGGGATTAAAATCTGCACACACACACATTAGGAGGATCTGGGTACAAAAATCAGATCCCCAGTGATGGCTAGAGCTCAGATTTTGTTTAGAATAGGTTAAATTTAGGGTTAAGTTAAGGTTATGCAGGTAGTAACTATAGCTAAAGTTAGGATCAGTCTCCAGGAAATTATGGTCGTTGTACGTGTCTAGACTGAAACATTACTGGATGAATGAGGGATTACAGTATTTTGGAAAATCAATGTAATGTCCCCAAGAAATATGGAAACTAAACTTGTGTGGGCGTGTGTTTTTAGGTGTGATCAAGGCAAGTCACTATTGCAATCTGTTTTTTGAGCTGGTTAGACGTCGAGATAGCAGGTTTCTTCAAGTGGTACTCAGTCTTGTCTTGATAACAGAAGTGAGGGATTAAGATCAAGTCTAAAATACTACTACTGACACTATTACTACTACATCGAGTTATTGTTCAGTATATGACAGATGGAGCAATCACTTTTTGTTAGTGCTAATTGGCAATATTTGGTTATTTTTCCAGTACTTTAGTGAGATTTAGGCTGTAAAGGTTTGAATTATGAAGTATGACTCATTATAGATACAAACTAATTACATAACTGTTGCGTTCTGTCATTTATTCAATGCAATTCATGTTTTTTTTTTGTTTTTTATATTATATACTTATAGAATACTTCACAAGGATAATTCTGCTTCAGTTTAGTATCAATATTGTCGTTTATAGTCTATATTTACTTACTAATATATTGTGCTTAATGCTGCGTTCAGACTGTGGTCAAAATTGCGGCTCTAACTGGACTGACGTTCGGGTTGTCGGACAAACGCTCTTATCACCGAGACACTGTGGGGTTAAATGGCCCAAATTATATGATTCATAAACAGTGCAGGTTATTGTGATCATACCAATGAATTATTTTCTCTCTTTTCACATCTTTTGAGATGTAAAGATTATGATCAAATGATGCAGCTTAAAGCAAAAACAAAGACGCTTCCTCATTGTATTCAAAGGCTCTGATCAACTCCTGAGAGCTGATTGATTGAGACAGAGTGATTTGTGTGATGAATGCACATTTACTTTACCAAGAGCTAACAAATAAATTAGAACCGGATGCATTTGCTTCACAAAATGTGGAGCAGCACTAACTCAGATACAAAATGTGCAGTTATTTTGCCATTTTGTTAAAAAGACTATCAACATTTAAAGATAAACTGAAACTGAAGCAAATCTTGGTCGAATAAATCCTTTCTAAACTAATACAAGTCATATTTAAAATGTGTTTTAATGACTAAAGTATATATAGGGTGGTGTCCTTTACAATAAAAAATGTATTACAAAGGCAATTGATGAGATATCTTAATTAGACTTGTTCTATTTTACTCAGTAGTTTCTAAAGTTTTTTACATCATTTAATACACCTCTAAATGGGCACCATTAGTTCCAAAGCACATCAAGATGATACTGGATTTCTTGCCATGTTCGCTGTAGCAAAGTCTCATCAGTGGTTGTGATCGCATTTGTTTTCTTTTGCTTTAGTTCTGTAATGTCCTGATTCTTTGTTTGATACACGATGTCATAACATAGCCCCATAGAAAGAAGTCCTGAGATGTGATATGTGATGAACGTGGTGACCACAGCATCGGGCCATCCCGTCCAATCCAACGATCTGGAAATGTTTAATGGAGGAACTCATGAAAAATACAAAGTGATTAAAAACTTTTCTAACCACTGAGTACAACAGAATTAGATAGAAAGTCTAATTAATATGTCTTATCACTTTATGCCTTTGTAATTAAATTTTGAATTGTGAAGAGACTTTAGGAGACCCTTTATTAAAAAAAAAACATCAAACTCTGTGTACCACCAATGAATTATCCAGAAGTTCATGTACCACAAACAGTTTCAGTTAACGTCATTAGTGATGTAACGTCATGGAAGCAGAAGCTGTGATTTGACCTGCTTACATTTGCATGAATCATGTTTTTCTGTCGTGGAGATTTACTCACAAATCAGTAAAGGCCAGTCCTGGTATAACTTGTCTTTCTCCAAACTGACCACAAATTCACCTATTGATTAGAAGTTTTTTTTTTCTTTTTTCCTTCACCACGTTGCTTTTCTAATTTTACTCATTTATAGATTTACAAAGTTTCTTGTTTGACAGGCTGGATATGAAACAGGGCACAGGGCTCTACTTTGAAGTACTCTCCAAGGACTGCCATACAAACCAACAAACCCCAGTGCCATCAATAATGTATTAAAACCTATTCATCCAAGGCATTATGTGTCTCCATAGTTTAACGGTTCACTGAGAGTCCAACCATGTACTCGGCTGGTAACTGCTGCTCTACTGGGGGCGTGCCGTTTCATATTGGACACTGAACCCTTAATAACAGCACTTTGTTCCCTGCTTTGCTGCAATGCTACGCTCACTATTGCTTCACCACATATTGCCTTCTTACTATCTCGTGAACAGCGCAATCTCGGCCCGTTTAATAAATGTATAAACATCTCAAGTTGCTTTTTAAATGGTAGCTAGGAATGAGCAGAGAAGATTTAGAGCTGCCATAAATCTGAAATAACATCAACAGAGCATATAAGCGCGGTGTAATGTGGTAGCATAGTGTTATTATTTTATGCAGAGCAGCAATAAAGAGAAGGACTGGGATGTTGTGCTGGTAATATTACTGAGTCAGAAAAGAAAACCTTGAATTTTCAGAGACCTACGTGGAAAAATGCTGCTTTTGTTTGGTTGTATTTTGATTGTTTGTCCTGAAACACTGCCTGACTAATTACTAATTTTTCAAAGTAATAAATCAAAACTGCAATTAAATTATCTTTGGAAAATTATTCTGTTTCTGTCAAAGCTAAAGTGAAATTTCAGTAGTCAAGAATCCTGGAAACTGACTGAAAAATCACTGAAATTTTGAACAAATTATGAATAATAGGCAATAAACAATCAACAATTCAAAGTGTTACAAAGTGTATTCTGGTTCATTTAATATGAAGATGCAACATAATTACAAGATGAAAGTTCAGTGAATATTTTTAATGTTTTAGAAACAAGAAAAATCAAATTTGCTGAATAATTTGATGCAAATCATGAAAATAAACGTATCACTGTAAACATGTCTCAGTTTTGTTGATTAAAGTTCGTACATTTAATTAGAATTATAGTAGATGCAAATATCATTATGAGATTTTTAGTGTTTAAAGTTCGAATTGACCTGACTCTATGAAATAAACGGGTGTCTCAGTTTGAATGTAAAGTTCATTTTTTCCTATTGCAACATGATTGCAGTTTTGTTGAAACTAAAGCAGACAAGAATCCTGTTGAATGATTAAAGTTTAAAGGGCTTTCTGTGTGGATTTGCCTGCTCCCTGCCTATAACCAGTGGATGGGTGTGTGTGTGTGTCAGCTCCTTTTATGCTGAGAGCTGGAGTATTTTCACCGTGCCCTTTTCAGCAGTGCCGAGCTGGAGATAGACTGTCGCCACTGGCTAGTCTTACCAAGGTGCGCAAACTCAGATTTGCCCTTTTCAATTTGAGTTTGGTCTAAAGCAGGAGAAGGCTGCTGTGTGCATTTTCTTTAACGGCTCTATGGTCACTGCATGGGGCTGTTTAACAGGGAAGGGTTACTATTTTCACCTCCAGCCCAACAGTCTCCCAGTGCCTCTGTTCCATCATGCTGGATCTGTAATGGATTCTCAGGCACATGCATGAAGCAGTGGAGGTGAGATTTTCATTTGCTCTGTGCTTATACATGTATTTTGAATAGATTTTTTATGCAGTTCACGCAGATTTTACAACATGTGGAGACTGACCAGCCTGCACGCCGAGTATGCAGCTCTTCTAGACAAGAGTTTATAATCCCTCGTCTCCATGGACTGTTTCAGAGGATAGCATTAAACGCATCTATCTCCATGGAGACAAACAGGTGACACAACCAGACCAAGTTGCAGGTCAGATCTGTGGAGAGATGTAAGCCCACTCACTGCATCAATCAACATTTTTCCAAGGTATTTTTAACAATAAAAACTTTGATCAATCCGAGATAGACAGATTTATACTGTAAACATTACAGACACAGCAAAACCATCTCCACAGAGACATGTAGGCGGGTGACCCTCCACAAGAAGTTATACAGTGCACCTTTGAAGTAATTAGTGTAACAGATGCTTCTAGTTTAATAAATTAATATATAAATAAAAACCCGGCAATGCAATCACAAATGAACCTGGGATGGCATTAGCGAGCATGTACTGAGGACACATCACATCATGGAGAGCATTTTTGGATACAGCTTGAGTCAAAACCACTAAACTCTAAATAAAAGAATCCCTGCTTGGTCATATGGCTGATTGGAAGATGCTGATGAATTTAAACTGGATTAAACTTGCCATACATTTTGGAGTTAACTTTGAAAGAATGCATTTCTGTGAAGTTCGTCCATATCCCACATTTGGAAAAGTCGACTTGGGGCAAAACATAGAAGCTAAAGTGCAGTGTGCGTTGCCAGCAGCGATGTCTATTTTCAACACCTGAAAAAGCTCCACCAGAAGCGGCTGGAATGATTGAGTGTCTACGCTACATTGAGAAAGCTTTCCCTGACTAAGTTTGCTGTCAGACAAAACCAGAACTGAGGGAAGTGACGAGGAACAGTGAACAGTGAAGCACATCAAAATGTATTCAGCTGCAGTGAAAGAGTGTTTCAGCTCACTCAACCAGGCAGATGGTGGTATATGGGGCTTCCATTTTTATCAGTGGGTCTATATTTTAAAATTGAATGATGTTTTGCAATTAGATGCTTTGTTTGGGTAGTTGGAGCAGTATAAATGAAAGTGGTAAAGCTCTCAAGTGAAAAGGGCTACAAATGTTTACCAAATTGATTTTGTCTTTAAATTACAATCAGTTTGCTCTAAAGTGTTGGCATGTTGGCATCGTTGTTCTAAAGTAACTAAATCTAACTTAAGATGAACATAAATCTGTACTGTGTAACTTTCCGGCTCGTCGCTATGGAGATGGAAGTGTTTTCTTTCTTACTGGGAAGTCTTTCTCAGTGGACACAGTGCATATTTTTCAGCAATAAAGATAAATACTAACTAATTCTAACTTAAGTTTAATGTAAAGCTGCACTATGTAGCTTTCCTGCATGTCACTATGGAGATTAAAGTGCTTTCTTTCTTATTCTGAACTGCTTCTCAGTGGAGACGAGCAGATCACAATAAGAATGCATGCGTCTTAATGAATAATTTTCAGCAATAAAGAAAAAAAATACAAATTAAATCTAAGTTTAACATAAACTTTCTTGCTTGTCGCTATGGAGATGGCAGTGTTTTCTTTCTTACTGTGAAATCTTTCCCAGTGGACACAGTAAGAATGCATGTGTCTCAATAAATATTTTTTCAGCAATAAAGATAAATACAAACTAAATCCAACTTAAGTTTAACATAAAGCTGCACTATGTAACTTTCCTGCTCGTCGCTATGGAGATAGAAATGCTTTCTTTCTTATTGTGCCCGGCTTCTCATTGGAGACGAGCAGGTTACACAAAGAATGCTAAAAATTCTACTCAATAAATAATTTTCAGCAATAAAGAAAAATGCTAATTCAATCTAACTTAAGTTTAACATAAAGCTGCACTATGCAACTTTCCTGCACATTGCTATGGAGATGGAAGTGCTTGCTTTCTTACTGTAAAATCGTTCTAAGTGGAGACGAGCAGGTCACAGTAAGAATGCACGTTTCTCAATGAATATTTTTCAGCAATAAAGGTAAACAGTAACTAAATCTAACTAAAGTATAACATAAAGCTGCACTATGTATCTTTCCTGCTCGTTGCTATGGAGATGCAAGTGCTTTCTTTCTTATAAGGACCTGCTTCTCAGTGGAGACGAGCAGTTCACAATAAGAATTCATGGGTCTCAATGAATATTTTTCAGTGTTCCGCCTGAACACTGATGCAGGCAAAGTCTCAGTTTTGATCCTGTTAGATCTGAGTGCTGCCATTGACATCGTGGATCATGGGATCCTCTTACAGAGACTGGAGAACAGGGTGGGCATCTCTGGTATGGCACTAAACTGGTTCAAGCCCTATCTAGAAAACAGGGAGTTCTTTGTTGAAATTGGAAAATGTGTCTCAGATAAAATGTCACTGAGCTGCGGGGTGCCCCAGGGGTCAATTTTGGGACCTCTGTTGTTCAATCTGTACATGCTGTCATTAGCCCGTTAATACGCAGCAACGATGTGTCCTACCACAACTATGCAAATGACACTCAGATCTATGTGTCACTGGCAGCGGGTGAATATGGACCAGTGGATTCACTCTGCCACTGCATCCAACAGATCAGTGTGTGGATGCAACTTTCTTCAACTAAACTCAGACAAGACTGAAGTCATAGTCTTCGGCCCACAGAAACATAGAGAAAGTGTCAGCAGTCACCTCCAGTCTCTCTCTAAAACCTTCAAATCAGGCTAGAAATTTAGGGGTAATAATAGACTCAGACTTGAACTTTAACACCCACATCAAATCAGTAACATCTGCAGCTTTTTACCATCTAAAAAAACATTGCAGAAAATCAAAGGTATACTGTCAAAGCCAGACTTAGAGAGACTTATTCATGCATTTGTCTCCAGTAGGTTAGACTGTAACGACCTGCTCACTGGCCTCTCCAAACGAGCCTTAAGACGGCTGCAGTACATCCAGAACGCTGCTGCTCGGGTCCTGACCAGAACCAGGAGGTACGAGCACATAAGTCCTGTGCTCAGGTCTCTGCATTGGTTCCTGTGGCTCAGAGAATAGACTTTAAATCAGCTCTGCTTGTGAACAAGTCTCTCCATGGACCAGCACCAAAGCACATCTCTGACATGTTAGTGCCATATGAACCATCTCACACTCTGAGGACTTCAGGGATCAGCCTCCTGCTGGTGCCCAGAGTCAGGACTAAACATGGAGAATCAGCATTTCAATTTCATGCAGCTAAAACCTGGAACAATCTTCCTGAAGATGTGAGACAGCCCTCTACTTTGACAATGTTTAAATCCAGGATCAGAACAGTTCTGTTTATCTGTGCATACGGCTGTAAGGTTTTTAATCTGCGCTCTTTGTTTTAATGTTTTAATGTTAACTTTATGATGATTATTTGTGATTATTTATGTTTTGATTTGTGTGATTTTAATGTCTTTCTTATTCTGTAAAGCACTTTGAATTACCTTGTGTACGAATTGTGCTATACAAATAAACTTGCCTTGCCTTCAGACAATAGAATCATGAGGGACAGATAACTTTAATACTAACAAACAACGCCATCACATCTCCTCACCAGACAGGTTATATTGTGCGCCTTTAACTTGCACAATATTTTATTCACACATTATATATATAATGTTAAACATCATTTCCTCCCTCGCCATGACCATGCCAAGATCCTAATGATAAATCAAATAATCCATTCAATCTGGTTCCAGTGACTTTGCTGTATTTCTGAGATTTTCTTCCTCCTTGCTCTCTCTCTTCTGTTCTGCTCCCTCTCTCCTTTCCTCCCCTTTCCTCCTCCCCTCCTCCTCTTCCTCCTCCCCTCCTGCTCGTCTCTGGGGCACATGAGCAATGACACTGGACCAGTTCTGGCTGCTTTAATAATCCTTTAAGCTTGTGTAGGGAGCCACAGATGTAACTAGCCCCATTCAAATCAATGATGGAAAATCCCTGCTGCCTTATCCGTGCACTGTCTAAATGAATTTGGTTTTACACACTGCAGTTTCAAAGATAGACGCACACACGCACACACCAAGGGCATGCGCTTGTTTCATATAAGACGGCAAGTAACTGTCTACACTTACTGAAGTCATTATTATTGTGCATAACGCTTGAAAGCAGGTGCCACAGTCGTACAGCAGCGTCTTTAGTGGAAACTGTTGTTGTGTCATTAGGCAAGACAATTCACCCACATCGCCTGGTATGTGGTCAGAGCAGGTTAGCAGCCTCGCTTCTGTCAGTCTACGCCTACAATAGTAGCTTACCACCATTGAGTGTGGAGTGACTGGATAATGAAATGTAAAGCACTATGGGTGTCTTGAAAGGTGCTATTTAAATCAGTGCAATAATATTACTAAGGCTTGCAAAGGTATTTCTTTGAACTGGAATAGGTCGGACTTAAGACAATGTAAAGATGGAGTAGTGGTAAAAGTAGTATTTGAAGTAGTGCTTTGAGTGCCTTGAAGGTGGAACAGCATTATATGAAAGTATGACCATTTACCAGAAGCGGCTATTACGCAATACGGTAACAACTGCAGCCATTAAAATCTTGCTGCAACAGAGGTACAAGGAGAAGTAAAGATTAAGTCCAACCTTGATACGTCCCTCAAACTTTTATAAAAATAAAAAATAAAACATTTGCTTAATATTTCTTGTCTATGTTTTTGTTCTGGCTTTTCTGCCTCTGGTTTTTAATCCCAGTAGCCCCATTTATATCAATGACACAAACTCCCAATCGTCATATCTGTGCTCTGCCTAAATTCTATTCATTTTACACACTAAACACACACACAACACCCCATAGACGTGAATGAATAATTTTGAAATGAGTGAATGGCCTTGGTTCCCTTGTGCTAACCAGCTTTGGGTTCAATTCTTCAATTCACGAGCTGTTCAGTCAAACGTAGCCCTCACCCATGGGTCTTTGGGACAGCCCCAGTCATAAACTATCTCACCACCGCGCCACCTCTCTCACCCGGCCGCTCCGTCTTCACCCAGACCGTAAAATCATCCCGACAGATGAAGGCAGGCGGCGGTGTTTTGGTGCTGTTTTGCCCGTCACACATTTCCATTACAAAGTCCAGCAGAGGCTCATGGGAGAGAGAGGACCTATTGAAAAATGGACAAGCTACAAAATGGTGGTAGTCAGAGCGCGTCCGTGGTGTGTTTTGGTGGTGAATGGGGCGGGTGTGAGGGGAGGAGAGGGGCTTTGTGAGAGAGGCAGGACCAGGCTAGCTATGGCCCGGACAAAGGGGGCGGAGATGCGGTGTCAACGCTACGCAGTGCATTCAAAGTTCATCATCTGCCACACCATAAAGATTTAAAACATTTTCTTTTCACCTTTTCAAGAATTTGCATTTCCCCCAGGAATTCTCTGCCCATTGCCTTTTCTCCCTTTGCTAATCCCTGTCTGCTCATGTTTGTGTGCTTTCAAAAATCCATAGTGACTTTTGACATGATCCTGGGTTATATGAATACATAGCATTTAAGCTATTTTGAGCTAACGGAAGGAGTACTTCTACTGCTACTACTGCTGCTACTTTTACTACTACTTTTTTTTTTTTTTTTTAGATCCTAGCCCAGAGTGAGTAAAAAGCTATGCCTCATGCCTCAATTATGGCTACTATAACTGCTACTGCTACTGCTACTGCTACTTCTACTACTACTGCTGCTACTACAGCTACTACTACTACTACTACAACAACATTTTTTTTTTTTTTTTTTTTTTTTTTGAGATCCTAGTCCAGAGTGACCCAGTGACTAAAAAGCTACGCCTCATGCCTCAACTATGGCTACTATAACTGCAACTGCTACTACTACAACTACTGGTACTACTTCTGCTACCTACTACTATTGCAACTACTACTGCCAATTATACGGGTTCCTTTTCAGTGAGGATGTGCGCTGATGCATATGCAGAATTTCCGGATGAAATTTCTTCTGACCCGTAGAATACTAAAAAAAATTGCTCTGGAATAACAAATGTTGCACCCAGTAAGTCTTAGGTTCTTTGACATGCACTGAATTTGCTCTGGTAGCATAAATCTAGGAAATATTAATATTAAAACAAGATAAAGTTCTTGAATGGTGGCAGAGCAGGTTTGCATTCAGGAAGGTCCCTTGAAGGACACATGCACATAAACCACAAACCTAAACCTATTCAAGTTAGTATAACCTAAAAAACAGGACTATAAGCTACAAACCAGAACTAAACCAGGACTAAACCAGGATATAACCTACAAACCAGGATTAAACCAGGACTATAACCTACAAACCAGGACAAAACCAGGACTATAACCTACAAACAAAGACTAAACCAGGACTATAACCTACAAACCTACAAACCAGGACTAAACCTACAAACAAAGACTAAACCACAACTAGGACTACAAACCAGGACTATAACCTACAAGCCAGGACCAAACCAGGACTAAACCATGACTATAACCTACAAAACCAGGACTGAACCAGGACTAAACCAGGAGTAAACCAGGACTATAACCTACAAACCAGGACTAAACCAGGACTAAACCAGGACTATAACCTACAAATCAGGATTACAACCTACAAATCAGGATTAAACCAGGACTATAACCTACAAACCAGGACTAAATCAGGACTATAACCTACAAACCAGGACTAAATCAGGACTATAACCTACAAACCAGGACTAAATCAGGACTATAACCTACAAACCAGGACTAAACCAGAACTATAACCTACAAACCAGGACTAAACCAGGACTAAACCAGGACTATAACCTACAAACCAGGATTAAACCAGGACTATAACCTACAAACCAGGATTAAACCAGGGCTATAACCTACAAACAAGGACAACACTAGGACTAGACTAGGACCAAACAAGGTCTGACCCTGAGTAGACAAGATAAAATTTCGAAGCACAATAAATTGCTACAGAGAAATATTTCAATAAATGATAATTATGAAACTACTTTCAAATCCGAGTAAACCCATTTTTAAGTATACTATATCATTAAAAAACCTGAGCGTCAACAAATAAATAGCAGAAAGAAGTAATAATTAGCCACAGAAGTCAGGGTCACATTTTTTTTTTCTTTTTTTACATAGCACTTTTCCACCTTCAAGGCACTCAAAGCACTTTAATTCAAGGAACCACTCACCCATTCACCAGTGTATGCAGAAACAACCCAAGGACACAAAACAGCATTCATCTGTGGAAGCTGGAATTGCACAACCAACCTGTGGGTCAGTTATGTCGAGAGCAGGATTCGAACCGCCAACCTTCGGATCAGTAGACAAACTCTACCAACCGAGCTATTGTCGTCCAAGAACAGAAGTCATTTATTCTTTTCTCTACAGCTCAAATCTGGCATTATTACATGAAAAATCTCTCCACTATTGCAAAAAAAAAAAAAAAAAAAAATGTACGCACAATTTACACACCGGACTAACCCTGACAGCACCACACATAAAACGACACAGGACACATGTAGCAAACAGCTGTGAGGCATGTATCGTCTACAGCTACATCCATTACTCAAACTTCTGCAGGAAAAGAGAGACAACCGCGACACACAAACTGTTCTCGTCAGCTTGGTTTAAGAGCAGCAGAAATGGCGGGGTGTCTGCCTGCGGTGGGCCTTGAACAGGGAGCAGAAGAGCTACATGAGCCTGTCAGGGTGTGCTGCTTTCATTTATGGGACACTGTGGCATAGTGAGGCTGAGATGTCTTCTGTGTTTGACCCATTTCTGCTCTGGTCCGACAGCTCAAGACTGGACAGCTCCAATTGGACTCTGTAGGAAATATAAAGCCAGTGTGGTGTCACAGTTACAGCGCTGTCAAAACCAGGCATTATATCTGAGGAGTCGTAAAGTGTATTTTCTGGAGACTGCTGAGATGTGAGAAAACATCGTGTACCTGTTTGTTCTCCAAGTGATTCCACGTGTCAACAAATGTATGAACAATTGCTGGGTTTCAGATAACAGCGTTCTGTCGGCCGATATGTGTGATACAGAGCGGGAAGTTGAAAATAACACTGTTTAAATGTAGACTTTTGGATAACTGCGAGTTGGGTTTAGTCACAAAGGATCAGGTTCAACATTTGTGTATTAACCTTCCGGGTGTTTCATTCACCGCTCTCTAGAACCTGAAAACACCAATGGAAAAAAAAAATGTTAATGAAAAAAAATGAAAGATTTATATTTGGAGAGGAAAGCTCTAAATGTAAAACTTTAAAATAAAAGTACACTCAATGTATTTCTTAAAGAAGTTGCATTTGATTTTTTTAGTGAGTAAAAGAAATAGAACTAGAACAGAACTAGTAGTGGTGGTAGTAGTGGTGGTAGTAGTGGTACTCGTAGTGGTAGTATTAGTAAGGATAATGGTACTTGTAGTGGTAGTAGTGGTGGTAGTGGTAGTAGTAGTAGTGGTAGTGGTAGTAGTAGTAGTAGTAGTAGTAGTAGTGGTAGTGGTAGTGGTAGTAGTAGTAGTAGTAGTAGTAGTAGTAGTAGTGGTAGTGGGAGTCTTAGTGGTAGTACTAGTAATGGCAGTAGTAGTGGTGGTAGTAATAGTGGTCGTAGTAGTGGTACTTGTAGTGGCAGTACTAGTAGTGGTAGTAGTAGTAATGATAGTGGTACTCGTAGTGGTAGTAGTAGTGGTAGTAATAGTGGTAGTGGGAGTCGTAGTGGTAGTACTAGTAATGGCAGTAGTGGTGGTGGTAATAGTGGTAGTGGTACTTGTACTGGTAGTACTACTAGTGGCAGTAGTGGTAGTGGTACTCGTAGTGGTAGTGGTACTTGTACTGGTAGTACTACTAGTGGCAGTAGTGGTAGTGGTACTCGTAGTGGTAGTACTAGTAGTGGTAGTAGTAGTAGCAGTGGTAGTAATAGTGGTAGTGGTAGTAGTAGTGGTAGTACTAGGGGTGGTAGTTGTTAGTACTAGTGGTAGGACTAGTAGTGGTAGTAGTAGTGGTAGGACTAGTAGTGGTAGTGGTAGTAGTAGTAGTAGTGGTAGTACTAGGGGTGGTAGTGGTAGTAGTAGTGGAAGCACTAGTAGTGGTAGTAATAGTAGTAGTAGTGGTAGCACTAGTAGTGGTAGTGATAGTACTGGTAGTGGTAGTACTGGTAGTGGTAGTAGTAGTGTATTGCATTATGCACAATATGTATAATAACCTGAGCTCTTGGGGACTATGTGATACCCTTCAGATTACAATGTGCATATTTCTACCAGTTTAAAACGTTGAAATAACTTACAGCGTGGGCACTTTGCGTCTTCAGAGCCCAAATCCACTTGAACTTCATAGTTTGGGGTCAACCACTCTTTACCTTATAATAGCATTAGCATCTGACTAATCCATGTGGCATTTGCGAAAGTGTAGACAGGCAGCCGTCATCTTTTGACACCATTGACTTAATCCTCGCTGCTCCCTCACTGTGCTATTTTAACCCCAAAGCTGAACTCATCAACAGAGAACTGGCAACCCAAGAAGGCATGACATCTCTTACTCTTTTTGACCTCGATGTTTAAAGTGTTCAAATGCTTAAAAAAGACCACGAAACTAGACATCAAGGTCACTACATCCCCCAAAAATGTAGCTTTTGTGGTGTCAGCCCTGTCTGTAGTGGTCAGTTTGTATCAGAAGTGGTCCAAGGAACGAACTGGAGTTGAACACAGATGTTAGAAGTTAATGCTTGGTCTAAACATGTTGAAGTACGAGATATTTATAAAGAAAACTTAAAAAACAAACAATAATACTGCAGCTAAATTACGCCACTGACACAATAACCGTGACGCTAGATTATCCCCCCCAAAAAGTAGAAGATTGATTTTCTCCATTTTCATCTGTCGTTTTTGTCGTTAAAGATCAGGTGCAACATTTGTGTATTAACCTTCTGGATATTTCATTCAACACTCTCTAGAACCTGAAAACACCAATGGAAAAATGTTATATAAAAAAATTAAAGATTTATATTTGGAGAGGAAAGCTCTAAATGTAAAACTTTAAAAGTACACTCAATGTATTTCTTAAAGTCGACTATTTCTTAAAGAAGTCACATTTGATTTTAGAAAGTAAATGAAGTAGTAATATCTGTAGAGTAGCAACAGTATTGGCTACATAACTAGTAGTACTATTAGTAGTGGTAGTAGTGGTAGTAGTGGTAGTAGTGGCGGTGGTAGTAGTAGTGGTAGTCGTACTGGTAGTAGTAGTAGTGGTGGTAGTAATAGTGGTAGTTTTAGTGGTAGTAGTAGTAGTAGTGGTGGTAGTAATAGTGGTAGTTTTAGTGGTAGTTGTAGTAGTAGTGCTGGTACTAGTAGTGGTGCTGGTAGTGTTAGTGGTAGTAGTGGTAGTAATAGTGGTAACAGTAGTGGTAGTTGTAGTGGTAGTTGTAGTGGTAGTTGTAGTACTGGTAGCAATAGTGGTAGCAGTAGTGGTAGTAGTAGTAGTGGTAGTAATAGCAGTGGTAGCAATAGTGGTAGCAATAGTGGTAGTAGTAGCAGTGGTAGCAATACCGGTAGTAGTAGTAGTAGTTGTAGTAGTGGTAGTACCAGAAGTGGTAATGGTGGCAGTGGTAGTAATAGTGGTGGTAGTAGTGGTAGTAATAGTAGTGGTAGTACTCGTAGTGGTATTAGTAGTGGTAGTGGAAGTAGTAATAGTGGTAGTCCTAATAGTGGTGATAGTAGTGGTAGTGGTAATAATAGTAGTGGTAGTAGTGGTAGTGGTAGTAAAAGTGGTGATAGTAGTGGTAGTGGTAGTAGTAGTAGTGGTAGTAATAGTGGTGATAGTAGTGGTAGTGGTAGTAATAGTAGTGGTAGTAGTAGTGGTAGTAGTACTACTAGTAGTAGTGGTAGTAATAGTGGTGATAGTAGTGGTAGTAATAGTAGTAGTAGTTGTAGTGGTAGGAAAAGTGGTAGTAAAACTTGAGCTGCAATAATGAAATCCCACAATGAAACACTTGAGTTCATTTGTTTATGTGTCAGTAAAGCCTCCAGCCGGGCTCTGCCACTTAGGAGCTCCATTTTCATTGGTCGTTTATGTCAGTCGATATAAGCGCTTCACTCACACCGATCGCTCTCTGACCTCACGCGCTTCCGGCCCGCTTTCGTCGTTGTCTCTCGTTGCCCTCGTCTCCAAGTAATAGAGAAAATCTCGTCTTGACTGTACGTTGCACTTTTGTTGTGGCACTATTTGTAATTTCTGAAGGGTGTCGCGGTGCTGCTGTGCTCCTGTGTGTGTGTGTTGTAAGCGGCGGGATGTTTGTACTGTAGCTGTGCTGGGTGGATGGTGGTGCACAGGTTACGATGGAGGTGCGTCGGTCGAGCGTTTTGTGTCGGAGTCGCGTGATGCCGTGGTAGAGGTTCATAGCTAAAGGGTGGCCTCCTGTAGAATCAGCTTTTGCCTAATGTAACGTAAAAACCCGTCTTTACATATCTGATGTCACGCAGATCCCACCTGTGGTCTTGCCTTTTGGTGCGGTCTTGCCCTTTTCTTTGTGATCGTGAACTGTCCTCGATGTGTAACGAATTTCAAGAAAGACGGATGATAAAGGGGTGGAGTGATGTACTACAACGGCACTGTCAAAAGCCGTTTCACGCTGCAATAACAAATCGTTACCTACTAGTACAAAGCAAAAGTTCCCATTCGTAAAATATTCCAACAGTAACTCAGTTCGTAGAGTGTTTGTCCACTGATCAGAAGGTTGCCGGTTCGAATCCCGCTCTCGACATAAACATCACTGGTTGACTTGTCGGATCCAGTGTAATTCCAGCTCCCACAAATGAATACTGTTGTTGTGTCCTTGGGCAAGACACTTAACCCACCTCACCCTCAGTGTCTGCATACACTGGTGTAAGAATATGTGCGTGAATGGGTGAGTGTTTCCTTGATTTAAAGCGGTTTGAGTGTCTTAAAGGTGTAAAAATGTGACTAATTACCATCTATCATGTATTGAATGATAAGTCAATATATTCATAAAAAAGGTCATGAAAGGTCATAAAAAGGCATTACTATAATTACATTTATATTAAAAACACAACTAAAGGGAGTGGTCGTTACATTATACCATTACTGTATATCCGATTGAATAAAATGTGCTTATCTGAACACTATTAAGCAGGATTATGAGATTACAATTTAATTACACTTTACAGCTGTTTCCTTAAAGCATATACACATGCAGGAGTAGTTTTAATTGGGGTTGCTTGGGTAAAAATCTGCAAGCTTCCTATGGTTCATACATTTGTAACAGCTATAGTGGAAAGAACAGTACATGACCTTTCAGTAGCGCAGGGTAATTACCAACTCCTAATATTAGGACCGAGGTGTTGCATTTTCTAGCTACAGACTGCAGCGTTTGGTTACATTCGCTATAAAACTCCCTGCAGCACGATGCTAAATGTTTGTATTCTGACCTTGCTTTGAAATATACTAGTGAACAGCTTGTATAATTAAAAACATAATTTAACTAAACCTGATGGGTACGAGCGTTGAGAAAAGACTTTGAAAAACACACCTCTCATTGCGTCGTATATTTGATTAGGAATGAATAATAAAACTCTATAGAAATCAATTAACATCTTAAACGCTGACATTTATTTGGCTGCACGCACGCTCCGAATCCTGCACATGAACGATTAACACTCTCTCAGCTTGACATATATTTGGCGTCTCGAGCTCACAACTCACCCGTCTCTACATCGGAGAATTATATGTTTCGATCAATGGGACATTCATACAAGAGCGCTACAATCCCCGGTTTAAAAATGACACAGCAGTCTTAGCGGCGCCGTAAATTTACCTTGTTTAAACACATTCCCTAATTCTTGTGGGAAGCAGCAGCACTCACAGCAGTTATAGGAGAGAAAAAACATAGAGGTCGATGTAAAGAGGAAACTGTTGTGTTTGGAGTCGAGTGGACCTTGAGGGCCCCTCCCCTGTGCACGAGTGTTGTGTGGCTGTGTGTGTGGCAGCAGCACATATGGAGAGCATTAAAATGGCCGGATACTGCCCATTTCTTTTCAATAAGACAACTGTGTAGTGACTGACAGATAAAATCAAAGCATTTTCCCACAGGCAAAAACCGCAGGGCACAAGTAAATGGGCATAATAAAATGGAAATAAATGGTGGAAAAGAGCAAGTATCTTAGAATAATAAATGTACTAAATACATTTTAGGGAACTGGTTTCTTGCTAAACTTTTAAACCCACATTTCACATTTTTGAAAAGCCTCAGTACTAACAATAAGTAACTGTGGTCATTTTAGTTTTAGCCACAGTAGTTTACAATCCAAAATGCCTTAATGTTCCAAAGTTAAATTTGACTTAGGCAAAGTGCTGCAGATTGCAGTCAGTACAGAAAATACACTGAACATAACAAAAGGACATACTGTAGGATAAGTCAAAGTCTCTGTGGTATGTTCTACAGTTGTGTTTTGAGGGTTAGTTGTTATAGTGCCAGTTAGTTTGTGGAATATCATAGGATACATGGATTTTCAGCCTTCTTTATCATTACATACCAAACAAATAGTCAGCGCATTTTCAGTTTATTTACACGTCATATCAGGTGCAATTCAAAATGTTATTGACTGTGTTTAACTGTCTGCACTCTATGGGTCCTCTTTACTACAGGGTGTTACTGCAGCCCTGTACTCCACCCACAGCTCCTGCTGGCTGTGCTCAAAGCCAGACCAGAGGTGACAGAGCCTTTTCTGTGGCAGCGCCCAGACTATGGAACAGCGCCCTCTGCTGGTCAGATCCTCTCAGATTAGACTGAAAACCCACCTCTTCTCCCTGGCATTTAATACTAGCTAGACCTGACATCTTGGTGTTTTATCGTACTTTTTTTCTATATTCATATGATCTATATATTGGTGTGTATGTGTGTTTTGTGTGTAGCTGAAGTTGTTAAATGCGCTACATCAGGCATGCCCAAACTGTGGCCCGGAGGCCAAATGCAACCCTCAGACCAATTTTTCTTGGCCCTCAAGCTCCAGGTGAATTGGCCCATATTACCTTAAACAGTACTTTTTACTGTACATTTCTGAAAATCTACTTTAACAAGCCTATATCAAGCAGATTTGAAGTATTCACTGTATTGGTGACCAGTCTATGGCCCTCAGCTTTGTCTGTGTTTTTATACGTGGCCCTTAATGAGAAAAGCTTATTCATGTGCTACATGAATAAGCATGAATTGAATTAATACTCATTTAGGGTTAGGATTATTCATATTAAACAAAGTAGCTTTACATTATATCCTGTTGCCATCAGTAATTACTAGAGTTTCTTTAATTACATGCTTTTTGGTGCACTACAACACATTTTTTACATTTATATATTATATAATGTGTTACGGTTTAAACATCCAACTCTCTATATAAACCCGGTACATAGCCTTCCCAGTGTGGTCAGTGGGTTGGTAAAGCATTGGCCTCTAGACAAATATATTTCAGGACTCTGTGGTTTGGGTGGCCAGTTTTTTGGGTCTGCAGTTTGTGGGAATGTGTGGGAGGAATAATGTTGTAGTCAGAGGAAGAGAGAGAGGAAGAGGGAGTGTGATGTGATGAAATTAGTGAAACAGAAAGAGGGTGAGAAATACTGACCCATTTGAATCCATTATGTCTCCTTTTCATGTTGATCCAAAGCAAACAATTCAAATGTTATGATCATGTGCATTTTTTTACACAAAAAAAGTCAATGGGCAAAATGACATAATAGGTTTAAAAAGGTCAACTTTCCATTTTTTGTGAGCTTCTGTCTATGTTAGATCATGCAACTTGAAATTATACAGTCCAAATATACAGTGATTTGTAACTGTGGTAATCCCAAATTAAATGACTAAATCATAAATCCCCAATTCTTTTTTTTTTTTCAATCTAGTACAGTGATCAGTGGTTTCTTGTGTGTTTGGGGGTCCATGTGAAAGGTCGGTGTGTGTGTGTGTGTGTGTCAAAAAGTAGACTGAATGAGTACGAAGTCACCCATGGCGTTACGAGGCGAATTTGGAGCAGAGTTCCACATTCAGAATTCTGATCGTGAGTATCATAGCAACCCAAAAAGCCAATCTGGAGCGAGGCTGTTGAAGGCAACTCCCCGTCTCGCCCGCACCACTGGTTTAGTAGGGAGCGGGCACCTAGCAACGCCGTCAATCAAACCTGTTGCTAACGCTTAAGGGAGCGACCTCGGGGAGAGAAGGCGCCTGATTTGTCTGTTATTAATGTTCATATCTTGATTCAGGGACAAAATTGTGAAATAAAAGCAACAGGACTATGTAGAGCGGGTCAATACGGACATTATAAGGCCAAAATGACGAGGCTTACTGCAGCAATTACAGAGAGAGGGGTAACAGTTTTTCAATGGAAAGTGAATTGAAGCCAGAACCGATGGAGCCAGAAGCACGTTCATTGTCCATTGATATATACAGTCTATGATGTGGAACCAAGCCTTTTAGCTTTCAGAAACTCGGTGCCACACATGAAGAAAGGCAGGAATAGAACAGAAATATGCTTAAGACAAGAGTATGAGTATATCTCTTACCTCTATCAGCCTATCAAATCGAATTGCAAATAGAAAGAGGACTGAATTAGTAAGCTGGTGTAGACTTAACTATAAAGACAAAGCAAACATTTATAAAGACCACATGTGCCGTTCAAGGAGACGTTTGAAGATTAAAATGTGTCTGGTATGTGGGTGGGAATACAAGACTCCGAACAAGATGGTTCAGATTGGCAGACAACAAAGACGACGGCTTTACCCAGGAAATAAGGAAACTAGATACTTTTATTGACATTTTATATTATTTTAGTTTTTCAAAGTCTAAACCACAAAAAGAAATGTGGAGCTTAGCGGATAATTTGATAACAGCACCAATAGTAAGGAAATAGTCTGTCATTTTAGTATAAAAGCTCATAACTGTATTAAGTTATGAGCTTGAGCTGTATATTAAGTGATTAACATAATGACTTAAAGGGCCCATATTACTCTATTTTCTGATCTATGTTATAATCTTGTTTCCTCGTGACTAAAATACATGGAGTTACGTTTGGTTTCAATCACATATGTTTAACACAGTTCTTCTCTCAAACAGAAAACACTCTGTTCCACCTTGTGATGTCATGTGGTAATACAGGAAACACTCAACTCAACATTCATCGCCTTTACTGGAATCATTTGCATAATTTCACACCTGGAATTGCCAATCTCAAGTTAAAAGGTAGCTGCTAACTTGAAAACTACCACTACATGACATCACAAGGTGGAACAGAGCATTTTGAGCTAGAGATAGACAGTAATAAACCAGTATTACTCAAACATGTGTGAATGAAGCAAAACACAACTACAAATATGTTTTTGAGGGGGTAATAACATTTTAGCATGCTTTAAATCTCACAAGAATCCATTTTGTGTAATATAGTACCTTTAGTGTGACGTTTTTATGATACTGCTCAGTGCCCCTTGTCTAAGTTAATAGTCAATGCTGTATTGCGCTTGCTTGCTCCAGGACAAATTTGTCCTTTGGGGTACAAACCCATTTTACTACCTGTGCAAAACTGGTAGAATCTATGGCAATCGTGTCTGTTCTGAGTATATATTATCTTTATCATATCATTTCCAGTGCACTAGCAGGTTTCTTACTATAGCGCCTTTCCTCAGACCTTTGCTCCAGCTCCTCCTGAGGGCACTACAGGAAGAGTCCCCCAGAGTATGAGGATTGTCTCTGGGCTTGCTCGTGGACATGCCTGGTTACTATCTCTGGGGAGGCGCTCACAAGCATTCAACACCCCAGCCACCTCCACCTCTGCCTCTGTCTGGTAGAGCACTACTGTCTGGGCTTCTTCTGTAATGGAGTGTGCCCATTGCCCTGCAGAGAAAACTCATTACCCACATTCAGAGCCTATGTGACCCACAGACTAAGACCACTGTAGAAATCCCATCACACATAACCTTAGCTCATCCACCTTTTATGTAACCAGATAATGACACTCTTTTACCAGCTGCCTAGTGGTTTGGGTGCCTTTGTCTCACTTGATTTCAATGCTGTTTTGGACCAAGTTGTATAGGTATATATGTAAATCGCAATGATAAAAAACAAACGTAACTAACTATCATCCACCACTACAGTTTATTTTCAGAATCAGAATCAGTTACTGCTGCTATGGTTCAATGTCATTACTATATAACGACAGCGCTTGATCAAAAAAAAAAAAAAGTCGCCACTAAAGAAAAAGTTCGCACACTCATGCATTCGCTGTGGCATTGTTTCGATAAGCTTCTGTAATGTCACAAGATTTATTTCCATCCAGTGTTAAATTAATTTTTCACCAAGATCTTGCACTGATGATGGTCGAGTCTGACCGCTGCACAAAGCTTCTCCAGCACATCCCAAAGATTCTCAATGGGGTTAAGGTCTGGACTCTGCGGTGGCCGATCCATGTGTGAAAATGATGTCTCTGATGCTCCTGAGCCTCTCTTCACAGTTTGAGCCCAATGAATCCTGGCATTGTCATCTTGGAATATTCCCTGGCACAGGCCATCAGGGAAGAAAAAATCTACCGATGGAAAAACCTGGTCATTCAGTATAGTCAGGTAGTCAGCTGACCTGATCTTTGAGCACAGACTGTTGCTGAACCTAGAACTGGAGGAGGCTCGTACTATTTGGAAGGTGGCAACTACTGTATTAACTACTACTGAAACAACTACTACTACAGAAATAAGTGGCCATAATAAAGCATGTACAAAGACTTTATTCATGATGAACAAGAATGACCCAGACTTATTAAATCAATTAAATCAATACCTTTGCTCCTCGCCATAGACTGTATAAAGAAGTGGACTAAGGGAGTATTATGTTACCCATAGTGTAGGACTCCAGTCAAATGAAGCTCATCAAGGCTAACGGTTATAGGAGGAGCTTGATCTGTCTGTTATTAATGTTCATATCTTGATTTACAGACAAGAGAGTCAAATAAAAAGACCAGGATCATGTAGCGTGGATTAATATGAACATTTTAAGAGCAGAATGACGAGTCTGTCAGCAGCAGTTAGAGACAGGGCCCACGGTGTTTCAATAGAAAGGGAATTGGAGCCAGAGTCGATGCAGCTGGAAGTGCGCCCATGATCACAACTATTTGGAACATGGTGGCTAGCAGGTTAGCTACGCAGCTAATCGTATTCACTGTAATAAGTAAGCCTGAATAAGTCTTTGTTCGTGCTTTATTACGGCTAATTACCGGGTAGTTATTATAAAAAAAAACCAAAAAAAACTAACAGTATATAACTTTATGCTTTATGTTTTGTGATGTGTCCAAACGCATACCAGATAAACGTGAACATAATCATCTCTGCACAGTAAGCTTACACATCCAAGTTAATTCCTACATGATAAATTTGGGTCCCAGATATGGCCCAGTTGAAACAGAAGTTGGGGTTTGAAGACAAATAGGTTCAATTTACAGTAGCAAATTAAAAGTCTTATCGGGGGCAGTCAGAGCGCATTTCCATTTCCCTTTACATTAAAGAAATCCCACTGAAAGTCCTCCCTGGAAAATGGATGTGCAGTGAAAGAAACTCAGAGAAAAACGCATGAATATCTAATGGAGGTTTGAATGAGAGCTGAAAACTGGCTGCCATTTTGGTCATATAGCGTTTGTTCAGCCAGGTTAAAGGTGCGTACGTATAAAATGGTCGTACCTCTCTCCTAATGATTTAAAGTTCCTACCCTTGAATCCCATTACACAACCACACTCAAGGCTCTTAACGTGGATAAATAATTGATGTCTGAGTTAAAGTGTCAAGTAGCTGCTATAGCCAGCACTTCTTTATGGACGCTGCATCATTCATAACCTCTTTCTCTCTTTTGTCTACCGTTCCTTTGTCCCAAGCAGGCAAGCTTTAAGATTTGCATTCACAATTTAAACGGAAAGGTGGTTAAAGGGGCTCTGCGGAACTTTTTTGGCAAGGGGTCCACCATCTGCTTGTCTCTGTGATGATGTCTTTGCTTTGCCTGAAATGTTCTACAGTATAGTATTACATTTTGAACTAATCATGCATTTATTCAACTTGTGTTTTTGGTGCTAGAAAAAACCTTGAAAAACACGTATTCTAACTGTGAGCGGAGTCACCTCTCCACAGATCTGACTTGATACTTGTGGTGTCACCAGGTTGTCTCCATGGAGCTTCATACCTACCACAAAGCTGCATAATATAATACTTTATCTTGATTCCACTTGAAATGGCAAATAGTCAACATAAATGCATGGTAAATGGGCACATTTTTATGTAGCGCTTTTCTATTTTCTAGGTGATCAAAGCGCTTTACATCAAGGAAACACTCACCCACTCACACACATATTCATACACCTGTGTACGCAGACACTGGGGGCAAGGTGGGTTAAGTGTCTTGCCCAAGATGTCTGCGTAAACACTCAGTCGTCCAGGTCTGATCCATATCAAAAGACAAAGTTTAAATCTGTCAACTGGAGAAATCGTTGTAAGAGTGAAGACGTTTTGTTGCTCATCTAAGCCACTTCTTCAGTTCTGGTCAGATTGCTGGTGGCCACTGTCTTATATGTATCTGATCTATCTAAGTGGAAACAATAGAGGTTTACAGTTTCAGTGTGGTTAGCCCCTCCCTTCAGATAGATATAAGGCAGTGGCCACCAGCAATCAGATCAGAACTGAAGAAACGGCTTGGATGCGCAGCCGAAACGTCTTCACTCTTACAACGATTTGTCCAGATGACAGATTTAAACTTCGTCTTTTGCCGTCTTGCCCAAGGACAAGACCGCTCTACCAATGGTGTTAATGTCGAGAGCGAAATTTGAACCACCAACCTTCAGTGACCTAACGCTCGACCAACTGAGGCGCTGAGGCACTGTCGCCCTCAGATGTATCGATAATTTTGTTTGGGGAAATCATTTTAGTACATGACGGTAACAGAGCAAGCATAGTGGCGAATGCATTAACGTGGAGTGTTGCTATTAGACAAGGCCATATTGCCACACATGCCGCGTAAAATCATGATGTATGCCTATTTTTCCACGAAACAGCTGTTATTTCGAGCTTAATGTGGCAAACTGTTGACTTGCTGCAAAATATAATTCAATCAGTCCCGGCTCCTTAAGGGTATAAAACATTATTGATTAGATGTTGGTGGGCTTACAGTGTCAGCAAAAATCATAATCGTTGCTCCTCTCTCTCTCCCTCCCCACCCATTGTGAGTGGTTGGGTGGTGTGCGCAATGGGCCGAGGGTTTGGTGAGGCTTTGGCGTCAGCGAGGGGAGCTGGAAGGAGAGGACCACAGGTGCAGCTAATTGGATACAGGGAAGAGTTGGTGATTAGCGATTGGCCAGAGTGCATAACAAAGAAGTGTGAAAGCCTGGTGCTGCTCCGCCAAAGATAGTAACAATAGTCATTTGGATTTGAGTTTACAGCTTTTAAAAATCCGTGTGTCAAATGCGAAGGTACATTTTTCATTTATTCCATCAGTAATATGAGCTTTAGGGTTGTCAAAATGCATGCACAGATACTGGAATGGGGCGGTCTTGGTCGTTTTCCGAAGAACTATAGCCACATGGGAAAATAAACTCATATTTGTACTAGTGTAAGTTGAAAATTACATTAAATAGTGTCAAAATTAAGACCAGAAAGTAGAGATGGTAGAGACGAAATGTTCATTATACAGGATTTGTACATGAATGAACCTTTGCAATGACAATAAAGTCGCTCTGATTCTGTTCATTAAAGCAGTTCTGTTTGTTTGTTCTCTTTGTGGGATCAACATTGATATAAAGAATCAATCTTCATCCTTTATGTCAAATATGATATTGAAAATTGGCACTAGTAGGTAAATCAAAACTGACAATGTTTTTGGGGAGTAGAAGAGAAAGCATTACAACATATTGTCAATTTAGACTGTGTATTTGTGTCTACAGCTCAGTAATTACAGTTACTTATATCAGGAAATACTGGATAAACTGATAATGTGACATTTTCATGAACTGCATCCTGTGGGAAAGTTGTCTATTCTACTTTTCTGTTTTTGAACATTGATAAATGTTCTCATATGTGTTCCTTCAAAAGCACTCTCTATCTGATGCACTCATGACAAAAGCTAAATTCATTGTAACAGCTGTCAGCATCTGTCTCCAGCCAGATCTTTTCCCATGTGAGATGAAACAAAGGGAGGAGAAAATGGGACAGTACAATATTTATAATGCGCAATTTGGACACAGTGAACGAACGAGTGAAAGAGGGGCTGGGGATCTAACACACATTCACACTGTACAAATCAAAGTTGACAACAAGAAAAAAAATATAAATAAAGCTCCAAGCAGCAATTATGGCCCTCCCAACTGTGTGCACGTTCCTCCCCATTATGGACTCACAACGCCTCTGAAATACTTAGCTCTCATGTAGAATCAAGAGACCCTTTGGACCAGGGTCTCTTCCTCATGCTGTCCCACACCCTGGTCCAAAATGTCTTCTGTTCATGCTGTGCTAAACTGCAGTCCAACAAACAAGAACCATTTACAAGTTGACGTACATAAAAACTGTTTAGAGGAGCAAAATATGTGTTTTAATAATAATAATAAAAATCAAAATTATTATTATTATTATTATGCAGAAGTCATAGATTTCCGATCTTCTTCACACTAGTAAGGACACAAATGTAGCCACAGCTGCCCTGGGGTAGGCTAATGGACACAAGGCTGCCAATCTGTGCCATTGGCTCCTCGGACCACCAACACTCACACACACACACACACACACACACACACAACACACACACACACACACACACACACACACACACACACATACAAAGGAAAGGTGGGTAAAGTGTTTTGCAGAGGACACAATGGCATTCTGACCCTGTTACCCATCGAAATATATCAGAAATATCCAAAATATTTCATTAATGGCATTTCAAAAATCACAGCACCGCAGGGACCTTTCGTGGAAATTAACTTTACATGTTTGCTTCATGATTAAAAATGTATTTGTTTCTTCAAGGTTAGGTTTAAAAATGTCTTCAGATTCTTATGAAGACAGATTTATTTTTTTTTTTTTCCTTATGAAAAAGCTTATAAACTTTTTAGAGCCTTTTGAAATTGCGAATAAATGAAAAATGATCAATTATTAGTGAAAATATGATCATATTGACTTCATATCTGGCATATATCATATCATATCATATATATATCTTATATGTATCTAATGTACATTTTGTGTTACTGTTTTTTTGTTTTGTTTTGGGGTTTTGTTTTGTTTTTTTGCTGACCTACACTTCAAATACATTTAATTATGATTATTATAATGATTATTATGATTATTGTTGCCACTATTATGATTATGAGTATTATTATTATTATTTTATTGTTGTTGTGATTATTATCATTATCATTATTATTATTAACATCGTTATCCCCATTGAAACATAACATTAATAAATCAAACAGCCCACACTGACTGTTGACTTATGGAAGTGGATATTCCTCTGAGGAGATATGGACAGAACAACTGGTGTAATTTTTAGAAAATAGAAGATGTTTTATAAATCATAAATACATTTGATTAGATTTAAATTATGATTGACTTGAATGTAGTTGTTCTTTCTTCAAAAAAACATTGGACAGTTAGATACTGAGTTGATCCCCAAGGAAATTCAAATAATGAAATCTAAGCTTGCAGCAGTGTTTTAAACTGTCTATTTGTCATGTCTTTGATATTACACATACACTAATGCAGTTATATTTATCTTTTTATGCTCCTGTCACGTTCACATTTTGTATTAATTATTGTATTTGAGTAAATGTACACCTACATTCATCAGTCAGAATGTTCTGGCGAGTACCATAATCATATGTCAGGGCAAATCTGTATATAATGTAACTCTTGTACTTAGGACAGGTCATTTCTGGCTGAACACTGCAGGGGACAGACACACTTTACATCTGAGAGACTGAACGCAATAAAAAAAAAAAAAAAAAAAAGGCTCCAAATCAGCTCTTTTTCCTTTACAGTGAAACAGGTAAGATACTACCTACATTTCTCTGCATTTTGACTAAGAAAATGACATCTGTAGAAGTTTAACTGTGACAGAGGTAGGATTTTGATGTGGTGGAAAGATATTTGATAAGTTTCAAATATCAGCTTACTACAGACCATTTCCATACCCACACTTTGACCTCTCTGTGGAGGCATTTTTAAGGGGAAAAACATTTGCCTAAGTGAATTATTTCTGTCATTGGCAAATAAGATTAGCTCAAAATCTGGAGATGGGTCCTTGGGCTCCTGACAGGTTACCGCAGTAGGCATTTGTTGAAAGATGGGTCAAATGCAGAATTAGTTTCTCTCACGAGGGATCAGTATAGTAATACCCATAAGCCTCATTTCCACTCGCACGGTTCGTTTGGGGCCACCTTTGTGCGGAACAGTTTGGGGCACCCTCAGCCGAGGAGCGTTTCCATTACAAAGGACGGCTTTCGGGCATGACACAGCTCTACCAAGGTGTGACGTCAGTGCTGCAGGAGCATCAAAACAGATCAACAGTAACACAACAATGAGCTCATGGGGGCTGGGACTAGATGCGCATCCACGGAGTCACTGGAGGACCAGCAGTTATTAAATATCACATTATTAAAATAGTGATATTTAATATTACTACTTACTACTTTACTATTTTTAATCTGTTCTTTGAGAACAATATTACTACTTTCACATGCCTATGATATCCCTACTGTCAGAGCTATTTAGGTTTCATCTATAGACCTTATGGGCACAGTCACTGTGAAACAGTAACTATTCCACCTCCATGACTCTCCAGATCAATCAAATATTAAACAAGTCAAGTAGCCAAAACAAACTTTAGATTTTAACAGCACTGAAGTGTCACTGATGAATGGTCCACACAGATGAACTGTTTCTTTAAATGCAGGGCTTTTTCCTTATCGCTGTTGTCTCAGTTTTATGTGAATTCAATAAGTTCTGCAAAAGCAGAATTATTTTAGCACAGTGGTTCTTAAGAAAAGACTTTGCTTTCTGAGTACCATCAGATGTAAACCAGGTCTAATGGTTTACATGGCCACAGATCACACTCGGAACAAGCCCAAAACCAATGATCTGATAACTCCAGATATCAGATAATGATCAGATTTTCGGTGTACAGCTACTGACAGCATAATGGGTTTACTCAAATATGTCTTTGTTTTATGTGCCACTGTTTCACCAAAGAAAAAGATGTGTTTCCAAAGGATGTTCTCCTGGTGAAAATGGTTCAACTGTTTCTGCTGTGACACTAGGGAATAAGATAAGTATTTCTTTATTCAGCTTTTTCTCAGGAGCGTGCAAAAATAATTCATATAATTGGCTCTAAAATTCTTTGGGAATAAACAACAAATGAAACATTAACGCCACAAGCAGCAATGACGGCCTTTGCCACCATGTACACATGTCTCCCATGCACCTGTCATGGATTCGCAACCGCCTCTTAATTGGAAACTGCTTCTAACTTACATTGAAGCAGTCTATAGGGCTTTTTTGACTTAAATAATGTCTGTGTCAATTTCTAGTCACTTGCCACTAGTCCATAAGTCATAGAACCACAGCTACAGATGTAACCCTCATTATACTGGTGGGGCCCATGGTTTTGAACCAGCAATCTTGTGCATAATAAAGCTATGGTATAATTGACTATTTCAGTCAGAGTGACGTAAATAATGTCTTTCAATGTATTTTGCATACAGTAGTTTCTGTCTCTGCATATAGATTTGAAAAGTCAAATATGAAATAGTGGACGTTTATGTTCCCACAGTCCAAACGATAAACGATATGATGTTAATCCATTTTACTTTTTTGAATGTTATGGTGAATATAATTAATCCCCCAGCTTTCATGATAATTTGATAATTTTGGACTTTTGATGTATATAAAGGAGCTAAATGGCTGACTATGGCTGAGTATTGCTTCAAATATGTTTTAAGGTTGTCTTCATGTGACTCTTCTAAATTTCATTGGCCTATGACAAAGTATATCCCATAGAGTAGAGGCGCATATAATTATTAGTGTGACAATAGATCAAATTTGAGCTCTTTAGTCCAAAGCTTGTGGCGGTGCAAAGTCATCAAAGAAACAGGAAATGAAGGTGTATTTCACCAGCATGCGACCTGGAAACTGTAAGGAGTATTCCCCCCAAAAAATGATAAGTTTTGAAAATCTATGTCTCTAAATGTGGCATGTCAAATCTGAGGTCATTTGGACTAAAAACCTAGAACCAGATATGTTCTATATAAACCCAATCAAAACTGTGACAAATTATTTGTATCCAATATGGCCGACTTCTTGTTTGTCAGAGAGCAGTGCTTCAGTTGACTTAGCGGTAGGGGTTCACTTCTAGGTGGCACAGTTGAGTCAGAAATTCTTGCAATGCCCATTTTGTATTAAAAAAATCAATAAAAAATACATATACATATATTGCAAAATGAACACCACATTTGCCACAGTAATGTTTGAATGTAGCACTTCTATTGTGTAGTTCACAGCAACACAAACTCTCTGCATCTACATAAGTTTACAATTTAATCTCCTGCCACTATGCTGTAAAAGTAAAGACCACTCAACACAAGGTTAAGATGAGAAAAAGCAAGTAAGCAATGTAAAGGAAATGTGCTGAATGCAAACTCGCCAATAAATCGTGTTAAGCATTGCCCCAGTAGTTTTAAATGTCTTAAGGGTGACCAGTGTAGCGCCCCAGGACCGATATCCAAATCTCGACTGGACAATTGGTCACAAACACCAAGCTGAAGGATTAGCTTAGTTAACATGTTTCAAGTTAATGAGGTGAATCAAAGTACACCGAGGACACCGCTTGAACACGATCATAGTCTTACATAGCAGTTTTTCAGTTACTTAAAGCCACTTTGAAGTCTTTTTTCTCACTTTAAAATTGAGAGTAAAACAATTATCTACAAATTTAGGCACAGAACTTAAAATATAGTTAATTAACAAACCTTCTAATAACTTTTCTTTCCACAGCTGTGTTAAACTTTCAAAATCATTGAAAAAAACGTGATAGACACACACCCACACTGCGTTTCTTTTGCTTTTTGGAGAAATTAAATTGACTACATTTTTGAAGTAAGATGCCCAACACTGGGTTATAAATGTAATTTATTATAGTTACAGTTGTTGTTACCATCTCAGTTACTTTTTGGAAGAAGTAACTAGTTATTTGGCAAAGTAACATGCCGTTACTTACTTTGTTAAAACAAAAAAACACAACAGATGTGAACCTTTAACATTTATTTTTTAACAGATTGTAAATATATAGCATTTGTTTAGGCAGTGATAACATCTGACACCAACCTGGACACTTTAGTTAAACATATGTCCATGTCAAATATGTCGCAGTAGTTTGTGAACCTTTGGATTTATTTCCGTGCGTCAGGCTGGACATCATTTCCCATCATGCATTAAGCGTTTCCACATCCATGCAGGCGGCCGCAGTCGGTGGAGCTGCTGCGCTCGCCTCGCTCAAAAATTGCGGCCGTGTCCCAATTCGCCAAATGCACTGTTCCATGTACTGTTCGAAGTGCGGGTCGAAGTACTGCCCGACTTAAATGCCCCGTTCGAGCGACGCATTTAAGGCACTTTGGTTAATTGAGACATGGCCTGCGTCGGCCTCGCTCTCACGAGATTATCTGCGCCCGCCACGCTCATCTCAAAAAAGCCTCTCACCCCGAGCCTCTTTCACCAAAGAAACACAACAGCGCTGCAGCTCCTTTAGATGAGAGACTTCTCTGATGAAGAGCAGAGTGAACTGAAGTAATAGTAACGCGCCACATTTTACTGTCAGTAACGGTAACAGCGTTGGGACGCTGGGAAAAATAATTAGTTAGATTACTCCGTTAGTGAAAAAACTACGCCGTTAGTAACGGCGTTACAGTTTAACTCCGTTATTCCCAACACTGTTTATAACCTTAACCATAATTACCTCTTGCTTAACATTAAACTTAACCCAAACTCTTAACCTAACCCATATTTTAACCTATATCTTAACTTCAACTCATGCTACGGGTTTAATAATACAATATTTCTACCAAAAGGAATTGTTTTAGTCCCCATAAGGAAAGCAAGTCCCCATAAACAGCTTTTAACGCATCCCTTCAGCCATTCGGAACCTTACATGTCATGATTAACGAAAATATATCTTATGAGGCCAGTGTGTTCCTTGTGGGGGGAGGACTAACCCAAAGCAAAACAGCTCCGATCAGCACTTGCACTGATCCTTAAAGCTACGCACCTCGCTCCTCACCTCCCTGCGGATTACATGCTAACTCCAGCTGAATACCAGAAATGTGTGCTGCTCCGATGGCCAAGCACTACACGGGAATGTTTATACAACGCTGTCACAGATTCCACATGTAACCTCAATTTTGTTTCTACTCCTCAGGTAAATGGTTATCCCCGAGCGGTCAAACTCTCACTCTCACCAGGAAGTCCTTGAAAAAACACAGGCTTTGTTGAACACTGGTGCAATGCCGTGAGGTCGTGTTACTGTGGAATGTTTCTAGCTAATTTTACAATGAGTACTTTTGTAGCAACTTGTGTTTTAATCAACAAGTTTCAAATAGCTTGTGTCCCATCATGGCTTAACGTTATTTGTTTATACTGTGCCCACATTTTAAATAGACAGAGTGAAGCAAAACTCACTTAAAAATAATGACAGATGGAGTGCCGACCGCTTCAGTTGGTTCTATTGCAATTCTTCAGTTTGCTTTATATAATCATCACCATTCCAATTTGGAAGTTAGTTTTTCCTCTTCACCACAGGAAACTGCCTGTCTCCCACCATGATATGTGCTTTAAACACTTTGCACAGAAGTACCCATTATGTAAACATTACATTTATCAAAGCTTTGGACTGATACAGAATACGATGACATTTCATGTGATATATTAAGCAGTTTTGTCAATTGTTTTGAGTTTGTTTAAAGGTGCACTATGTAACTTATCTGGTGGGAGGACTGCTACACATGCTTTGCCTGAATGTTCCACAGTATGTCAGTTAATGTATCTATATTGTATTGGGCACTCCCTTAGAGATAGGGTGAGGAGCTCAGTCAGACAGAAGGAGCTCAGAGTAGAGCCGCTGCTCCTCCACATTGAGAGGAACCAGCTGAGGTGGCTCGGGCATCTGCTCAGGATGCCTCCTGGACGCCTCTCTAGGGAGGTGTTCCGAGCATATACCACCGGGAGGAGGCTCCGGGGAAGACCCAGGATACGCTGGAGGGACTACATCTCTCGGCTGGCCTGGGAATGCCTTGGGGTCCCACCGGAGGAGCTGGAGGACATGTCTGGGGTGAGGGAAGTCTGGGAGTCCCTGAAAATGGATGGATATTGTATTTGTTCATTTACAAGTGTTTATGCTGTAAAATATTCCTTAAAAAAACATTCTTACAGTGAGTGGGGTCGCCTCTCCACAGACCTGACCTCACTTGTTAACATCTTAATGAAGACAAGCAGATGGCGAACCCTCAACCACAAAAGTTAGAGTTCAATTTTAAAATATAAGTCTGTTATTATTAGTGGTGTGTGACACTGTGTTTGCAAGTACTACATTGTGTATCATTGTGTACACTATAAGCATATATCCACAGAGGTAGTCTACTCAGGCTGTCTTGTAAAACATGTGGTGGTGAGCAGTAGGGTGTAGTGGGACAGTGTGGGAGAGGAGGGGGCTGGCTGCAAAGAGCAGAGAGCAGCGTTTCTTTGAGCTTATTGAATAAGTCGTTGATTATGGCTGGAGCCAGTGGCTGGACAGAGAGTGTGTGTTTTTTGTGGCCGCAGTAGTTAATGTAATTGAGTGCAGCTGTCTGGCCTTTCTGAGCACGGCTTTGTGTCTGAGGTCCAGTCTTGCAGCATGTTTAGCCTGGCTCTGCTTACACAGTGAAACAGGAGTCCGAACAAGGCTACAGTGTTTTATGTGGGGCACAAGCATGAGTGAGTCAAAGTTCATGGAAAACAGAGGTGAATGGGCACACTGAGTTTGAACAGCCCCGGAAAACAGGTATTTAAGCACTCACAGGATTTCCCCATATAATGGCGTGTTTCATTCTTCTCTGCAGGAGGGTCAAAGGCTTCACGCTGGCTTATTAACTGCTCCATAGTAGGCCATGGCAATGTCACGTCCTAGATATGTTGATATTTTTGTATGGTTAGCTATAATTGTAACTTAATGATACATAACTTAATTCTACAATATGAAATGGGACACTATATCAATCAACTTAAACATAAATTCTCTTGAGTAATAAAAAGGAGAGCGCCAGTATTATGTAAAACACACATACACTGATAAAGAATAGAGAGGGGGTTGGTGATAATTTGCACAAGGATTGGAACAAAGATATTATAATAACATAATTTATTTCAATTCCAGGTGTCACATGAATATATATGGAGCCCCTTCTTGACAGCACATGTATTATTTAACCACAGTTGTGACCAGAACAATGTGTAGATTGACTTGCGACACCCTCTGGCTCTATTAAGGTCAGGTTATTCTCAAGTATTACCATATTACCAAACCAGAACAGATCATTTGTCTGGCAGATCTGAGCGCAACACGTGAGATGGCCTTGCTCTAGCGTACTATACACTATCCGTTTTTTTTCCTGCCCTCCTGGATGAGAAACGGCGTGCATCAGTTCCTCATCATTTCACACATTTTCTGCTTTCTCTCAAACATGCGCGACGCATGCCAGAACAAATCTCTGGATTGGCTTTACGCGGTCTTATAAAGTGGAATATAAACACACTTGTAGGAGTGTACAAAACAGAGATATACACGACTACTTTCTCACAGGGTCTTACTGCTGTGTCTTCTACATGAATGAGGCAGCGCTTGCCAACAGCCGTAAACAACTGGGAAGCAGCTGTGCCGGTGGAGAGCTTCATGGAAACGCAAAGACAATACAAAAAAATAGTACTCAGAATCGTTTAGAGGTTGTTATATCAATTACAATGGTGAAAAGATTGAGCAGTAACCCAACATCCGAATGGTTCAGTTCGGATTTTAGAGAAAACATTGTCTTAACGTATTTATTTAGTATTAAAGGTGGCTAGATTTTGTTCATTGTTAACTGCAAAATTGATCTAAAACAACTTCATATAACTCAAAACTGAAACTTCACCGGATTTCACAGTAGTAAGCAACAGATTAGTTGTGTTTTTGCTGTTTAAAAAGTAAAATATTTCAGCAGATACTATGAACACGAGGCTACATTTTTCGAATAAATGGAAATAAAATGCAATGGACGGAGATAAGGTGTAGGTCAGGGGTGTCCAAACTTTTCTCATTAAGGGCCACATATAAAAACACAGACAAAGGTGAGGGCCGATTGAGGGCCATACACTAGTCACCAATACAGTGAATACTTCAAATCTGCGTTATTATTACATGATAGACTGAACCACTAGACCTTTATTCATGCTTACATCCTCAATGGGGCACATTAAATATTTGATACAGGCTTGTTAAAGTAGATTTTCAGAAATGTACAATAAAAAGTACTGTTTACGGTAATATTTGGCCAATTCACCTGGAAGCTTGAGGACCAAGAAATTTTGGTCTGAGGGCCGCATTTGGTCCCTGGACCACAGTTTGGGCAACGCCTGGTGTAGGTGAAAACAGTGAGACTCAAACCAGGAAGCTTTTTGTTAAGCTGCTATCCTCTTGACCACTGTCCCTGCGTGTCTTTTTTAAGCTTTGTTTTTGCCCTATTTAATTCTGACAGATCCTTTAGGGAGCAATGCAAAAAACCAAAAAACAAACATCAAAATGTCTTCCCAGTATCCTGCATCATTTGCGGCTCATTATATTAATTAGCATGTAAAAGAAATGATTCATCACAATGCAAGTTTGAGTAAGTAAACTTGCTTAAGGTCAAGTATAATGTAATGCATAGCTAATGTGAGACGTACACACACACTTTATCGGCTCTTATCGACTTGTGTTGGCGTACCGGCCTACAAAACAAGAGCAGATCCACTCCCTTCTATTAGGTCAGCAATTTGTGAAACCGCAGACACTTTTCCGATATCCTTCACTCCACTCAGCCATCTTGATTGTCCTAGTTATTTCATTTGACTCAAGAACAAAAGATCAGAAGCAGACGTTCTTCATTATGGGGTAATTTTGGCTCCTGTTAGCTCTCCAATCAGTGTGTATTTTAATGGAGCCCAGTTGAGCAGGAAGACAGGGTCAGAGGTCATACGGTTGCTCAGAAGGGTCACACATGTGTCGTATTTTAGTGTGTGCTACAGAGTGTGTGCGGGGGGTAATTATCATATTGTGGGGACAAAAATCACGTCCTCATTATGCAAATCCTTTATTTTTTAGATCAACAACGTGATTTAAAGTTCATATATGTGGTAAATAGGTTAAGGTTAGGGTTTAGGATAAGAAGTGACTAATGCTGGATGGCTCATTTTCCAAGAAATTAATGTAAATCAATGCAGTGTCCCCAAGAAGTACTGGAACCCAACATATGTGTCTTTTTGTTTTGTGATTCGTTTGTGTTTCGTTTTCGATCTTGTCGTTACTATTATGTGCATATCGCCCTGGTTTAGTCCTCGGTTAGTTCTTGTTTATCCTCAGGCCATAAATCTGGTTTATTCCTAGTTTAGTGTTGGTTTAGTCTTGATGTAGTACTGCCTTAGCCCCTATTTTCTGTTTATTTTCTTATTTTTCTCTTCATAATAGCCTCCATTTCATCCCTCACAGACCCTACCTCATTGTAGTCCATTAGACACAACTAGCAATATTTTTCCAGGCAGGTAATGTACTTTTTGGGGTGAAAAGTTTGAGAATCCGTGGTTATAGCTGATTCAGACATGGGGAGGTGAATGGTAGCCGCCAAATGCTATAGAGAAACGTGATGAAGAGTGAAGATAAAGCTATGGTGCTCAGATGGAAACTGGAATAGCAATTAAGCTGATTCAGGAAGGAGCAGGCAAGAGGAATGAAACGGGGTGGGGGGCTCCAAAGGGCTGCCGAAAGGTCGTTAAAGTCGGTGAGTGCTGTAGCTGACATGTTCAGAGAAGGGAAGAGAGCAAGGTGCCAGTGCAAGGTTGAGCAGGGGGAAAAAAAATGTGTTAGAAGTGGTGAAATTGGGGAAAATATGTGGGTCGGGACATGATTAGCGAGAAGGGAGCGTGCTGTGGATAGAAGGATGAGCGAGAAAAGGTCTAAAAATGGAAGTCCTTCTAGTTCTCACGAATTGTGTCTCATGGGGCCACGTGTCTAATGTGGTGGACTCTGGTGAGTAATATTTCCTTTTAAAGTCTGTGCAGCTTCCCAAGCCAATAAACAAATACAACAATAGCAATCCACAAAAACACAAATATAAAAACATAATAATAAAAATATTAAAACTATCTTGACCAAAGTGCATTAATACAACTTTTACAACTGCTTATATTGATAACATGTTTTTTCCCTATTGTTTGGTTCAAGGTTAAGTTCATCCTAATAAAATGGGAGACAAAGTGGAACAGGGGGAACTGGAGAGGCAATTCAAGGCCGGGTGAGGGATTAGGTAAAATACATATCTGTGAGTGCTGGTGAATGTGAAGATGAGCAGAGAGAAAAATGGGAAAGTCCTTGTGGTTCTCACGAACTGTGTCCCATGGGGTCTAGTAGGGTGAACTCTGGGGTGTGCTACTTCCTGTAGAGCTTTAAATAGACACTGATGGAAAAATCCCATGTCGATGAAAGGGAAGAGCATTAAGAGACAGTAGAGGAATAAATTGGCCGAGGCCCAGTGGTCAACTTGAATCTCTTCTCCAGCTCTTCTCCTGAGCAGCACACGGAGCTGCATTTAGCCGCTTGACTTCACATTGGGAAATGAAGATTCTCCCTTTTATCATACGGCTAATGGAGCTAATTTGTTCCACTGAGGGAAGTGTTCCTTATCCACAAACACTGCGCTGCAGGAGTGGTTCGATTAATGCAATGAAGCACTCAGCAAAAAACAGAAGAAAGGGTACCAAAGAGGTTGCTGAACCAGTACAGATAGCTGTTTGGGTATAGCGTTAGCGCTAATTAGCACTACCTTCAGCGGGAGCCTTTTATGCTCAGTATGAATGAATGGCCTACATGACACACTTAAAAATCTACATTATTTATACAGCTAAATATATTCACGCCTCCTGTGACCAAAAGCCCAAAAGCTCCTTTAGCTAAGAGAAAACATTACTTTCTGAAACAAGAATGGGTTTTCTTAAAGAGGTCAATAACACTTTGTTTCACTTAGTTTCTTAAGCAGTGCTTTGGAGTTCAAGTACCAATCTGGTTTAATTAAGATTCTGTTAGTCCTGGGTTAGTCACATAATGATAATAATTTGATTCATTCTCTGCTCTGTAAGCCTAAGCTTCTTATAGCGTTAACACTTAAATGTATTATTTCCCTTCCTGACACTCATTGTTAACCTCACACAGCAAGATGGATTCTCACGATATTTGTGACTTTTGAAAAATGTGCAGAAGGTAAACGCTTTGTGCATTTGTGGGCAGGGAAGATGCCTGTGCTTTTCTCTTAGCTGGATGTAACAAAAGTTAGATTTTTTTTGGCTTGTTTCGCTGTTGTAACACTTCAACCTATCAGATTCAAATAATTGTCATGACGTTCCACATTTTTTCAGAACGAGAGCCATTCCAAATTGATAATGTGCAGAACTCCATTCAGAGTGCTACACATATCAATCCAGCATGAGGCAGGTTAACTCATGATAGGTACCTCCACATGTGCAACAGTCTGGGCCTGACGTGACGTGAGGTTTCTCTTACAGGGCAGTGTGCTCTTTCATTTTGTTCTTGCTTAATAATATTGTTGTATTGATTCTGACATACCTACCACAGAAGACATGACTTTGTCCTGCTTTAGCATGATGTGTGGTTGATGGATTGGTCCTCTATTGATCTATTATAAGTCCTGGTTTAAGCTATTATCCAGGTTTAGTTCCATTATTTCTTGTTTGGCATTAGTCTTCATTAACTCTCATATTTGCTGTCTTAATTTATTCACACCACTGAGTCTAATACCTTCTTTTGCCAGGAGAAATCTGTGTGTGCTATATTAATATTTGGTAATGCAAAATGCCTCTATAACGCTGCATTTAGTTCTTTTCTCTCTTTTTTTTCTGCTTCTCGAGGGCAAGAAATTATTCAATAACGCAAGAAAAACGAGTCAAGATTCTCTTTCTTCTTGCGGGTTAAGGAAGCAATTTTTTCCTCCTTCTTTTTCTTTTTAGTCGGATGCTTTGAGAAAATGGCCACTTGCTAAATATAGCAGCTATGCATCTTTTAGTCAGAAGAGGCAAAAAAGCTCATAACTCTGAGCTATGTGTTTGTTTCTCCCCCGGACATGTTGTGAAAAAAGTTGATGGTAAATGGGTTGGGTTTTTTTGTGAGTTCTTTGCCTTGTGTGTGGGTGTGCGGTTTGGTGGGTGGTGGTGAAAAAGTGGGGAAGGAATGTGTGCAGCAGTGAACAGGGTCATGGGACTTCCTGGATGGAGTGGATCACATGCCGAACATGCTGCAGCACTGTCATTGTTTAGTCCAATAACAACACACTCTCACGAGGACAGCTGCCGACTGGAACCAGAGTCATGGCATTAGTGACGGCACTTTTGGCTCCTTTATGGGATCCGAATCTTTTGGATCCATTCCTTTCAAAAAAGCTCTTTTAGTATTTATTTATATGACAGAAGGCAATGTGATAAGTCATTTTTACAACAAACACAAACCTCTCAAACTGAGCAGCCTGCTGTGCTTCTGTGTTGCATCTTGTGTTGGTTCAGTGTTAATCGGTATAAAAATGCATACAAATTTGAAAGAAAAAGATTCCGTTCTTTAAAAATTTAGATCACATTCCATCCATTCACACTAAGGAACCGTTTAAAAGAAGGAAACTGTTCACAAATGTCACATCACTACCTGGCGTGCAAGAAACGTAAAGGTTCACTCTGTAACTTTAATAATGGGGACTCGGCCTGCTTGTCTCCATGAAGGTGCTTTGCCTGAAATGTCCCACAGTATGGCTTTAAGACGCGCTATCTTCAACACCTGTGCAACGTCTCGAATGCAGGACAACACGGGATGACTCAAACATGTGATGCCCACGCAAAATGCAACACTGAGTAAGCTAATGACACATAACAGGTCCTCTTGAAGGTTCTCTTTTGACTGTTCAATGTGTGTGGAATCTTGCACAGACAAAGCAGGAACTTTTTCAAGTGGAGGATACTCAAACTAAAAAGTTGCATGAGGTATCTTCATGTGTTCAAGCAAAAATCTGATATGAGTTTAGGGTTTTCGAATATACTGCTACTCTATAGGAACAAATTAAATATATTAGTTTCACCTATTACCCTCAAAAAAGAGAAAGAAATACAAGTCAACCTGAAACAAGTGTCATTGTTAGTCTGTGGATCTCTGTATCTCCACTTGCAACTGCAAAACTGAACTCTTACACAGCACTCGTGTTCACTTCAATGACTGACAAGCACGAACAAGCTGTCTCAAATTATTAGTTTTGACGTACAAATAAATTGGACTGTGCTGTTCCCAAAATGGAGTCTGGAGAAATGCATCCTCCTTTTTTTTTCCCCCATTTGCCAGATAATTGTCAGATTCTCAAAAGCTATAATAAAGGATGGAATGATTGCAACAACTAAATGTGTGGAACGTCCTCTCTATTGGAGCCACACAAATCACACAGAGTTTCAGTTAGGAGGAAGGGTTTTGAAAAGCAATCAACCAAATGAAAATGTGTTGAACTGAGCAAGACAATAGTGAATGTAGCAATACTAAAGCAGTAAATCAGTGCCACAGGTTCCGCCCTAATCTCAATGAATCTCAGCCAATAATGGTAAACAATGCAATAAAATTCAAAACCCTCCATTGAAGCATGCCGGTTCATACACCTCCGAATATATTCCCTCTCATTTAACCCGAAATGCATCAGAATGAGATCCTCCTCCTGTTATTTCCGTCAATAAAACGCCTGAGTACACTTGAATGTCCTCCCAGCTTTACCCCATAAGGCGAGCAGACCGGTGCCTTAAGGGCCTCCACAGACAAAGAGCGGCTGAATTCATTTGCATGCTATTGCTTTTAGGGACATCCATCGCGGCTCTTTTTTTTTTTTTCCTCAGAAGGCCGCAGTGTCATTGCGCTTTTATTGTACGGGCGTTTTATCAACTTCACCGCTGCGAAAGTTTACAAAGTGAAGAATGAGGCATCAAGTGGCTCATCTGGTGATAAGTGCCTAACCTCCAACTTTTAAACCCTTGCTATCATCAAGTCTTCTGTTTGCAGTGCTTAAAGTGAATGAGTAGATCAGCAGTTAATCCTATGGGCTTGTGCTGCTAAGTAGCTCATCCCTGTCTGGGTACTAAAGAGGCCTTGAATGCTGATGTTGTCAGATGCGGACAAGTGGAGGGGGGGGAGCAGATAAGCTATTGTTTTCCCAGGAAAAGCAGAGGGCTTGATGCAGCGGCGCAACACTGACGCAACCTATCGAAAGCACGGTCGCCTTTGGAGTTGTTTGAGAATGGGGATTTCACCAGGCACGCACTCGCATACAGTATGAGCCCACTGTAAAGCCATGCACAAATCAAGCAGCATGTTGTAACACTCATGATGGTGGGGGCAAAAAAACACATCAACATTCTGTAGAAGCACGTCGGCTCCGCACAGAACTGAGGCAATTCATGTCACAACTGTGTATCATTACCGCACTACATCAATGCGCCTAGTACTGCACCTCTGTCCTCTCAGCGCTTTTGATTTACTTCACTTTTCAGACCCATTCCCTAGTCTATTTGATATCAGCCAGTGGCAAATGTGCACTGTTTTGGCTTTTATCAAGGGAGCTCCTTTAGCAGCTACTTTTACTCCCGTCTGTATTTTTAAAGATGAAGTATAGCTCTTTTTGTTAAGGCCCTGATAATAAATGTTTCTTTATGTGCTGGTCTCTGCATCCACCATTTATTTCACTTCGTAGTCCTGAAGAGATTAAAAAACAGGACTTGTTTGGGATCTGCGTGAAGCGTTTTCCTGTATGCTACGATTATATCTTTCACTTGAGTGACACATACACAGCTTATCATATTGATTGCTCACAAACATGGTCAGAATAGTTCAACGGTGAAATAAGGACTAAAGTGATGCAAGGTTTGGCCCACACATTCCCATTTGAATAAAACATGTGCTAATAAATAAAGATAGGACAAAGTGGGCAACCATATGCAACTTGCTGTGTTGTTTTGTATTAACATAATGCCTAAGGAGGATCTTTGAATTTCAGAATACGTTCGTTCTGATTCAGTGTCATTGATTCTGGGACCGTGAAAAAGCTCGTAAGACATTTGTATCAGATCAATTAAGAGCTTATCTGTTATTTTATTCCAACTTTTTTATAAAATTCTAGCATTTAGGGTTTGGTATGTTGTTTGATCAACCAGGTCTCAAATTTGTGCGATGTATTTTGCATGACCCTTTGACAGTAAAATAACTGTCTGAGGTGAATTAATATGTAATTACGAAGTACAGTATTTTTGCCGTCTACCAAGAATGGATCAATCAACTTCCATGCCACCTTTTGGTAAAATAGGAATGATCGAACAAGCTAAATTAATGCATATTCACCTTCTTTGAGTTTACATCGATGACCTACTGCCTTTGGTCTAAAAACGACGCACAATATGGACAGCATGACTAACTTCTCAGATGCTTTTCTCAGCTGTCTGTCGCTTCCTCAACACAACCACGTTTATAAAGGTTTCAATAAAGAGGCCATAGAGTAATTCGCATTCTCCAAACTCATGGCACCAGAAAATGGCTAGTTCAGCAAACCCAACAAAAAAAGGTAGCATACTTTGTGAGAAGAGGTCTTGGTCTCTCATAAGTAAGGCTCTTGAAAAGCACAAGCAAGGACATCTTTTACAAGCAAACACATTTTTATGATTTCTGTGGGCCAATCAGTTAGTTGGCTCAAAAAATGTCAATTTTCCCAAATAGCTGACATATTTTTCTTGGGCGAAAAACGTCTTTCGTACAAAGAATGTTTTATCCTGAAAGATGACCACCAGAAAAGCTTTGATGGTCAGAGTACAAGCAACATTTCTGAGTTTGAGTTCTGTGGTCTTGGTGGTATTTTTTTTTTATATCTTTTCACAACAGTGTCAGTACATTTTATTCATTCAGTTTGCTTTGTATGAATTATTAAACCTGTGCTATGTAACTTTTCTGGTCTCTCTATATGGAGATGTTATTGCTTTGCCTGGAATGTTGCGCAGTAGAAGAGAATAGCACTGTATTAAGTGTATCTATAAGGGCAGAATACCTCACCTGCTTTTTAATCATTGAATACCAGATCACATGACTGTAGAAGGTGAAGAACTAGCCGCAACCAAACTGAGATGGGGCTTTTAACTGGTTTGCTTCACAAAAATGGAACACATCCCAAGGAAACGCAAAAATGGAAACTTTGGTTACACAATTGCAACTTAATAATCTGGTGACAAACGTTTATACACATACATGAACCTGTTTTAATGCTTTATATGGACTTGTATATCGTATGGCCAGGGGTGCGACTTATACTCAGATGCGATTTCTATGTCAAATAGATGTTTTTTTTCTTCATTATTATGCATTTTTTGGCTGGTGCGACTTCTACTCCAGAAAATACAGTACTTGTGTGTTTTGTTTTTCTGCTTCTTTTGTATTTTAAACAGTGCGCCCATGAAAAAGAGTTCCCAAGTGCTCTCATTGGGTTAAATAAAGATAAAGAAAGAAAGTACTTTATCTATCTTTGTGGAGACAAGCAGGCGACGGCACTATCCGAGTTACAGGTCAGATCTGCTGGAAACGCGAGCCCACTCACAGTAAGAATGCATGTTTTCAACGTATTTATTTTTAGCAATACAAACATGTAGGATTGCATTCCAGGCAAAGCAAAACTGATGCACTTGTCTGCACTTGAAATACTTGACAAGCTTTCGCCTTGTTTTCCATTCAGATTGGTCTTTTAAATGGTAGAATTAAAATCTATCAAAAACAAAAAATCTAAACGCCACAGTCCTCATTAAAGATGGACTTTCCCCCTGCGCAGTATAGACAGATGTGATTACCTCTCCCGCACCTGCCCTGTGCTGGCCCCTCTCTCCGTTCTGCCTGACTGCTGCGCTGGAGCCTGTTTGAGCCGAGCAGTGATTCAGTTGAGGAGCACTGCCAGGGAGCGTTTGGCTGGGGGTGAACCAGATCACTCTATGCATGCATGAATATATTACTTCTGCCTCTGTTATTATCGCTTGCTAGGCTATGACTTTTGGGACCTGAGCCCTGTTGGCTTTTTACCCCTATTGCTCTTATTATTGCTACTGCTTCTCAATAAAGTAGGTGTGAAAGTGAGTTATTCTTTTCCTCCTCATATAAAGTGTCCAATGCATGGTCCTGCTACTGGTTTTGTTGTAATTTAAATGTCTCTTCTTTGTTTATTTATAAGTGTGGGTTGTGTGTCCTGTTTCACGCATAGCAGTCAGTTCTAGTTCTAGTTGTAATCTTGAATCTACAGGTGAAATATTAAACTAAACACCAGGCAAAACTTTTTTTGTATGGTGCTAATTGTTGTGCTCCATTTGTAGTTTCTGCCAATGGATTTTATATATTTTTAAAAATAAATTAAAGTGACTAGAGGTGAGTGCTCATGTGTACTCGTTGTTTTGATGTTATGGCACCGTAAAGCTTCTGTGGATTTATCAGTAAAGTTACTGTCATTGTTTTGGACATAGATGTGTAATGTTAGTTGTTAGTGTACTAAGCGCTTGTGCCCAGACACCAGCTGTGTGCCATTACACACAGACGTCCCCTGTCTGCTCATTTATTTCAGCTTTCTCTTGTTGTTGTCCTTTTTGTTTAGTCCATGTAGCCACGTGACACAGGGTCTCAGTTCTGCGGTTAGTTATAAACGATAAAAACAGCACTGCCCCTTGGAACTGGTAATAGGCAAGATCATGACTTCAGAAACTCATTTTCGTTTAGTAGGCTCTCGGCGGAAATTGTTTAACTTTTTATGCCATGTATGCAGCTTACATGAGTCCTTTGCTGGAATTTCTGCTCTTTATGAATGCATTCAGAACTGATTCAATTGGTTAAAGTAAGGAATGAATAAATACCAGTGACTAGGAGAAAAATAGACCACTTGCGCAATCATTGAAAAAAAAAAAAAAAAAATACAAAAATGTTGCATCGAGACAGACATGTTTTTTTTTTTTAATCAAGGGAGGGATTATCTGTTTATTACAACATCTTACAGCGTCTTACCATTCCTTTGAGTGGAGGCACATGGAGCAGCTTCTCCTCATGTGCAGTTAAAGATGAATGTCTTTCGCATACTCGCTAACCTGGCACCTTCATCGCGCTCTCATCCCAACCCCGTGAGCACACATGGGGAGGTCAGGTGGTGGAGCATCCAGAGCTTCACACACAGCCCGCTCCATTGGCACAAGAGGCAGCCGCACACAGAGCCGCTCCTCCACTGGACAAACAGCTGACCAACGCACACTAAGCACCGGAGCTACAGACCTATAACGTATTAGTGTCTTCTTCAAACCCATTTGAGAAGTAACTTTACTTCCCTCCGGTTTTTGAAATCGTTAACCACAATGGCATCTGAACTGCCCAAACCTCAAAGTTCACCTAGTCTTCGATCTGGAGTCTACTGAACCATGCAAACTTTTGTGTCATCCATAATCGTCACCGTCAGTCCCATCAAGCCGTAAAAGCCTTTTCAGTTAGTCTAAAAATGATGATGTTTATGGCGCTCGTGTGCTAGCATCAATCAGTTGTTTTGTCTTTTTCTCGGCGCTTTTTAACGACAGATGGAAACCTCAGGCAGACCGCCGGGGGTGTCTTTTTTGAATCCCAACCCTTCCCCCTTTTTTTGCCCATTTTTCTTCCCGTCGTGCCTCCCTCTTGCCTCGCCTCCCAGTGCACTTACCAAGCAGAAAGAAATCTCCACTCTCGCGCTCTCAAAGCCCCCCCGAACCAGACTGGAGGCAGTGGAAGCCCTCCTCTGTTACTATGAGGAGACAATTGGCACGTTTTGCGCTTGACAGTGCAACACGGAGAGGTGACGGGAGTAGAAGCATTTGCCGTGCTCGCATGTATGTCATTTCTAGCTATGTGGGTGTTTGTAAGATAGAAACTGATATTCTTGAAAATGGAAGACTCATTAGCACAAGGTCTTAAACTGTGGTGCAGGTATAAATGGTAGATCATAACCTTATGATTGTACAGCCTGTATAAACATCACCTTTAGTTCTGGTTTCATTGATGATTAGGCCTTGCGTTTATATATGCTATCCAGATGTGGAGATACTCGTACGATTGTCTTTTTAAAGCATAAATGTGCATTATTTGTATTGTCACTGTCCATGTTTGCTTTAAAGGGCCTATATTATGCTATTTTCTGATCTATGCTCTCATATAAAGCATAACCGAAGTTGTGTTTTGTTTAATTCACACAAGTTTAACAGACAAATCCTGCATATTTAGACTGAGTTCTTCTCTCAAACGGAAAACACTGTTCCACCTTGTGATGTCATATGGTAATACAGGAAGAACTTCACTGTGTTTTAAATCTTCACACACTTTCACTAGAATCATTTGGATGATTTCAGTCCTGGAATAGCCCATCTTTACAGAACTAAAAGTAAAAGGTAGCTGTTAACTTGAAAACTAGCACTAGATGACATCACAAGGTGGAACAGAGCATTTTGAGCTTTACAGATCTATACTAATAATAAAAGATTACTCAAAAATGCATGAATAAAACAAAACATAACTCAACATAACGGTTTTAATGAGGTAACAACATTATAACATGGGTTTAAGTTCACAAGAATCCATTTTGAATATAGTGCCTTCTCAATTCACAATGCATCCTCTTTGTCTGTAGCCACAACTGCCTTGATGTAGATTGATGGATACCAGATCGCTAATCTGCATAATCTACAACTCCGACCACTCACGATCACATACATAGAACAATTTTATGTCTGAAAGTTTTCCTTGTACGAGGACCCAAGCCAGTGTGCACTTGGTCAGAGCTGGGATCAGACTGCGCACCTTAGGGATGATGGACAAAGCTCCACCGGCTCGTTACGTCAGATCTGTGGATGCGCTACCCTTCTCGGCAAGAAATAAAACCCCTGCAATTGAATAAACGCAGGTTAACTCTAAAGCATACTGTGAAACATTTCAAGCAAACAGCATGGCGAAACGCAGGTGGCAGGCCCAACACTATAAAAGTCACAGTGCGCATTAAAGAGAATTTTGTAACCTACATAGTTTAATATGATTCTTCAAAAGACTGCAGAGGTGCTAGGAAAGTAAAGTTTGAAAATCATCCAAATGTAAGTATTAGAACTTACATTTGGACATTGGATTGAATGTAGAAAAAGTGCACAGAGTGGTTCCATTAGACATAGTGCTAGTTGAGGATGGGGAATGACTGCGCATGTTAGTGACTGATGTGCTGCTCACAATACGCCTGATTGGACAGACAGCTGTGTGGGGCATCTCATCCGGATACATTTAAGCAGGTGTGCAGAGCTGGGCTTATGCTGCCTCTTTAGATGTGTTGACTACAAGACGTGATACTAATTGAGATTTATTGCTCTAGTTTCACCTGGAATGTTGCGCTATAATGATGGTGCGTGTATAGTGTTCCAAGCAGAGGCTATAAGTTGCTTACGCTCTGGATGCACTGGAGTAGGCTACTTTTCAAGAACCACTTGCAAACTTGGCCAGCCCTGTTTACAATAGTTATTCTCTGTTTGATAATGCCAACTTTAGAGTCATGAAGCTAAAGTTTGTCGACACAAATAATCAAATTTGCAAATAAGAACCACAGCCAAAACACTCTGTTCCACCTTGTGATGTCATATGGTAATACAGGAAGAGCTTCACTGTGTTTTTAAACCCCATCCACCTTCACTAGAATCATTTGGATTATTTAGAGATTTAGACAGGCAAATATTAAAGATTGCTCAAACAAAACCATATGATTGCCCCTTGAGACAGTAACCAATTTTTTTCTCGCCCCAGTAGAGATATATATTGTAAAAGCAGCTCTTAGGGTCAAGGTAGTGTGGACAATATATAAATGTAATATTGCTTACTTTCTTAAAATAGTGTAAAATGTTTTCCATGCAGCAGTGGCCATATATCACCCCACTCTGGGTATTATAGATCACTGATTCAATCGCATTGTTCGATTGTGCTTTAAATTCCTTATCTATATAATGTTAACTTCCACTGCTCGAGTAATATAAAACATTGGTGCAAGCTCACCTTCTTTAGACTCTATGAGATTGTGAGACTCTGAGAGACTTGATTTTGTTAGACTCCGTTAGACCCTGGTACAATCTCACTGTGTACTGCCTTTAACCCAACTGTATTGCTGTAATCGACAATAAAGATCTACAGAACGATCCCTGTGCCTCTGCGCCTGAAACCGACAGTCGGACTGCTGTCTGCAATGTGCATCTACTAATAAAGCTCTTTTATCGACTGTGAACCAGGAAGTAATGTTGGTGCGCTGGTAGCATGCTAGTTGTTAACAGTGGCATTATGGAAAAATCTGGTACAGCTTTTTAAAGTGTAACATTGAAATCCACTGTTGCATATTTGATGTAAATGCAATGTAAAGTTTTTAATGGAGTCCATGAACTACAGGCTATAGAAAACAGTTCAATTTTAGCCAACCAACTAGTCTTTTGTGCAAGTTTCCACCTTGATGTAACACAAATATAATTCAGAAATATCCTTATCTGTTCCAACCCATAATTTAAGAATGTCATGGTGTTCTATCTCTTGAATCGCCTATATTTCAAACCTCACAAAAGCTACCCGACCATAACCAAGAATTACTTCTCAAGTGTCTGAAATGAAGATTATTAAATGAAGGACTGGATAATCACAAGGCATCGGCTTTCAAAAAATATGTATATTATGAGTGACAAAAAGTAGTCAAGGTCGGAATGCGGCAGTACTGTAACCCTGATATTTTGATCTCACCAGTCTCTTGAGGCTGAGGGTATCGCGGGTTACAGTTAGATATAATATCTTGTATCTTCTTCTTGCTGTTTTCCTTGCTAACAAAAACCAACACGGCAGGACAGTGCACAGCTCATGTCTTTATTTTAGCAACTCTAGTTCTCAACCACTTAACAACATGTTCACCCGGTGCGCTCCCAAAATGTGCTGTCCTGCAACAAGAACAATAGGAACCAAAATTATTATTAAAGTAAATGTAGCTAGCCCAACATATTATAATAAATAAATATGAATTGTTAATAAAATAAATACAAAGTAATAAACAAAATACTAATGTCCCAAATTAATGTTAATACATAAAATAACATACATCAAATAAATCAAAGGTTACAGTACTAACACCTGCTTATGTGGTGAACTTACCGTTGGACTGTCGGAACGGTCTTGCTTGGACAGGGTTAAGTCCAAACGGTCGATATACACTGCAGGTTGCGCACATTGATCTTTACTTATTACGTTGTACAATGGTTGTCCTCACGTTGCCATTTGGTCAGCCTGCCGTCAAATCTGCTGCAGCGTGCAACCTGTCAGATAACACAGCCGAGCGCCTTTCAAAGAGCCGCATTGCTCAAATCAATGGAAAAGACTTTTTTTTTGTGTTTTTTTTTTAACAAAGTTTCTGTCAAACATTTGTGCTCAAGTAAGTGGGTCATTCAACTTATAAAGATGAAGTACAGGAAGTCCGTGTTGTTTTTGTTATTTTGTTTTACCGCCTGGAATAGTGCTTGTGTAGGTAATTCTGTCAACTGGACAAAAAGTTGTAGGAGTGAAGATGTTTCGCTGCTCATCCAGTTCTGGTCAGATTGCTGGTGGACGCTGCCTTGTGCCTATCTGACCAGAACTGAAGAACTGAAGCGGCGAAATGTCTTCACTCCTACAACGTTTTGTCAATTTTTTTTTCTTTCACTATGGATCATACCTGGACGAATGAGGGATTACACAGAGAATTTAAATCATAAAACATATTAATAAAGTCACAAGAAATCTCTGTTTGACAAGTTTAGGTTCAGATAAGAGATCCAAGAAGTGTGGTAAAGTTGCAACCTTCAATTTTCTGCCAAAAGTTGTGCTCAAGAAAGTGGGTCAGCCAACTTTAGTAACAAAGAAGAGGTCAAATTTTGGTGATTTTTGTTTTGCCACCTGGAATAGTGCTTGTGTAGGTAATTCAATTCTGTCAACTGCCTACCTTTCCTCCAGGCCCTCGTCATCATTCCCACCATCCTCCCTTATCCTCTGCCTGCAGGAAATCAACACATGGTTCTCCACTAACTTTCTCATGCTAAACAAGTCCTCCTAGTAGGCTTCCCATCCACACTCTCCAAATCTAACAGCTTTTCAATCAACATCAACAACTCAACTGTCCATCCTTCCCCTCAGGTCAAGAGTCTGGGTGTCATCCTCGACAGTACGCTTTCCTTTCACTCACACATCACTAACGTCACCCGGTCTGCATATTTCCACTTACGCAATATCTCTCGTCTTCGCCCCTCCCTCACTCCTTACACCACTGCCATTCTAGTCCACAGCCTTGTAACTTCCCGCATTGATTACTGTAACTCTCTTCTCTTTGGTCTCCCCAATAAATCCCTCCAGAAACTGCAGCTCCTTCAGAACTCTGCAGCCCGGGTCATAACACGGACCCCCACTGTCCACCACATCACCCCCGTCCTACAGCAACTCCACTGGCTCCCCATAAAACAGAGAATTCACTTCAAAATACTAATTACCACCTTCAAAGCTATACACAAACTAGCTCCTTCTTACATATCTGACCTCCTCCACACTGCTGTTCCTGCCCGCACTCTCCGCTCCTCCTCCTCTCTCCAGCTCACTGTCCCCTCTGCCCGACTTGTGACCATGGGGAACAGGGCTTTCAGCTGCTCTGCCCCCCAGCTTTGGAATTCCCACCATCCTGATCTCCACAGCTTGGACTCTCTTCCACTCTTCAAATCCAGACTCAAGACTCACCTGTTCAGACTGTCCAACCTTTCATAACCAATCACACATCTTTTATCAATCAGCTATTGTATTTATATGTATATGTAATTTTATCTTGTTCAGTGTCCTTGGGTGTTATGAAAGGCGCTTATAAATAAAATGCATTATTATTATTATTATTAACTGGACAAAAAGTTGTAGGAGTGAAGATGTTTCGCTGCTTCATTCTGGTCAGATTGCTGGTGGACGCTGCCTTGGGTCTATCTGACTGAAGAACTGAAGAGGCGAAATATCTTTACTCCTACAACGTTTTGTCTTTTTTTTCTTTTTTCGTTGATTATGGCTTATACCTGAAGGACTGAGGGATTACACAGACAATTTCATTCTTAAAATATAAAAAAAATAAGACATCAATAAGGTCATAAAGTCACAAGAAATCTGTGTTTCTCGGTTGCAACTTTCTGCCAAACGTTGTGCTCAAGTAAGTGGGTCAGACAATTTTAGTGACAAAGAAGACAGGTCACATTTTGGTGGTGATTTTTGTTTTGCCGCCTTGAATAGTACTGGTTTAGGTTTGGTTTTACTCGTGTTTAAGGTCGTTTTCACGTGTTAGCTCTGTTTACTTCACTTTTGGGCCGATGGTACAGACTGGCAGCCTCCCTACTGTTAAGCTATCTTCAACTGTGGTAATAGTAGTTCAGTAGAGTGAATAATGCATGAAATTATAGAGCGACTTTGAGCGTCTGCAAAAGCGCGATATAAGACAAATGTAGAAGAGAAATTCAAATCTGTCAACTGGACAAAAAGTTGTAGGAGTGAAGACGTTTCGCTGCTCATCCACGTTGCTTCTTCAGTTCTTTTTACTATGGATCATACCTGGACGGCTGAGGAATTATACAGATAAAAGACTAATGCGTGATTATTATTATTATCATTACCCGATGCTGTTTAGCCGTGGTCAACCAAAGAACAAGACAAGAGGACAAGAAATCTGTTCAAATTGACACTTTTTTTTTTTTTTTTTTTATGAAAGTTTCTGCCAAAGAATAGGTCTAAAGTGGGCCAGTCAACTTTTTAATACAAGGAGGCAGAGATAAAAGTAGATCAGCTTAAAAAGACTTCTGGGTTGACCTACACGTTTATGACAAAGAACATATTTTTTGTGGGAATACGTACAAATCTTAATCCTGGTCGTCTCAGCTCTAAAGCACCTTTACTTTACATGCTGACCTGTACAGTTCTGATCATTCGCTCGGAGAAGATTAAATTGCCTTGACTTTTAAAGATGAAAAAGGGACAGGAGGTAATTATGGTAGGCACCCCAGACAGCATGATTTAATATAGCGAATTATCAGTTCCAAGCTGGTTTTTGTACAGATGGATGGGTGAAATTAAAGAACGGTTCAAGTGAAGTGTGTGGGCTTCCGATGATTCAAATTTTCAAGCAGATTTTGTGCATTTGAGTTTTTTATTCATTTATCTGTGGAGGGTTAATTTATCTGTGGAGGGTTCATCAAAAAAAAAAAAAATAAAATTAAATTTTTAAAAAAGGCCAAATAAGTAACCTTTTTATGTAATCTGGGATTTTTTTTTTTTTTAATAACGATTTTTTTTTAAAGATCAACAGAATTTATTCAAACAACTTTTTCAGGGTTGAATGGAAGCGAGTGATGGTACTGCAATGGTACAGACATTTTGAAAAATAAAAATAAATTCATTAATAAAAAAAAAAAAACTAATAAAAATGGTCTCTTCTCTGAGGTGGATAGAAGTAGGCCTGTCACAATAAAAACTATATCGACTTATGGAACAATACTGATAAATTTTACAATACAATACTTTTTTGGGGGTCAGTATTTGTTGTGGGTACATTGTTCTTGTACCAGTGGGAAAATTGTAGTTATTTTTTTATACTATGATGAGATTTGAGCTGTAGAGAGTACATTATAGAGACTTCAAATAGTGTTATCACAACGGGCCTAGGGAGAAGTTATAAACTTAGAAGTAAAAAGTAAAATTAATTGGCAACTAAGTCTTTCTTCTTTCATTTGATATAGCAAGTCATTGGCCTTTTAATGCGAGGTTACTTCAGATCAGCCTCTGTATCTTGGTATCAGTAGATATTTCCCATATCTTTGAGACACTATAGCTGGATTTAGTATTTCGTAATTGGTCGTTACAGCAATAACCTTTTTAGTTCTCTTTTTTTTTCACATAATGTTTCATTTTATGTGCATTCTCATTGCCTAGCTCAAAACATTACCTTGCTTGACCAGTAATAACAGACTAAACCATGCTATTTAATTTTTTCCTTTGTTCTATTGATTCTTTTACCGTGCCAAATTGCTATATTCTTTTGTGCAATATTAAATTCTTTTCAGACTCAGATTATCATTATACACCATTAGTGCCAACTCACTGACAGCTCATATACAGTATTTTTCTCTACTTTGTGGTGTTAGAACTTTCCCTGCTGTGTCGAGTGATTACGTTCATCCAGGTAGGAAACAATGTGAGATGTATTTAAGGTTATCACACAAATGAACAAGTGATAAAAAGCTTGTCAAGTGGATCTGAACAGTTCACAATGGGTTACAGCAGCAGGTCATACCACTTAAATAGACATTCCCGAAGCAGCATAAACCAGGATCAGTCCCCGTGGATAACAGAGAGGCCATCTGTGCTCACCTCCCATCTTTGCCTTCCCGTTTTGCGCCTTTAAGAAAGTGGGTCCCCGATTTGGATGCCCGGAGCGGAGAGGTACAACATTCATCATAGACATGGTGGTGGTGGTCAGCCGAGGTGCATGTGTGAATTTATGTGTGTTTTTTGTCTTCACGCATTAGGACAACTTTGTAAAGGGGTAATCTAGCTTCTCCAGCCCTCCCTCTCCCTATGCAGACACACACACACACACACACACACACACAGACCAGAGGGTAAGGCTTCATTACGATCACCAGCTGGAAAGACACCTCACTCCATCCATCACACCACTGCAGCTTGGGAGAGCAGATAGGACACACACAGGCACTGGTTTAGCACAGCAGCCGACACATGCTTCCACTATTTTATTTGGATTTTTACTCTAATAGTGGCTATAAATATATTGGTGGTATTTTGTATCTTAATGTAACGTTAACTGTTTGCCTAGCGAGCGCAAAATGATCTATCCATTAGCAGTCAGGACTCCCAGATTTCCCTCACCGCAGACACTTCCTTCAGCTCTTCCTGTAGGACCCCAAGGCGTTCCCAGGCCAGCCGAGAGACGTAGTTCCTCCAGAGTGATATCTTAATCTTAATCTTTTTTTTTTTTTTTTTTTTTTATATTCCAGCGGGATCAGTCTATTTCACTGATTCCAACTAAAGAAGCTTCGAGCCATCACGGCAAACGCTTCCATCCAATCAGATTTGTTTATTTCAGTGATGCATGCAAACTAAAGAAGCTTAATGGTCATCATCATTTAGAACAAAATCTAACTTCTCTCACCGCAGATTAGCAGTTTAGTTTAGATGAGTTTCCTACTTCGGTCATTGATTTTACAGAAATACACAATGAGTTCCCTGTGATACGTTTTTTCCCTGTTTGCAGCCACATTTGTTTTGTTATGGACGGGGCGTGCGTGTCCCTGATTGGCTAATCCATCTATCAGTAATACCCTTCTGAACTTGGAAAGAGAGAGATAGAACCAGTGGCCGGATTCATGTTTTCAATTCTGGGCCACAGACACAGTAAATGGCAATGAGTTAACTGAATGTGGTGCGCAACAGTAGCCCTAGAGTATTTAGAAGGAACGTGAATAGCATTGGAGCTTATAGAATGGTTTAAAAATACAGTGTAACCATAGACTGTATAGCGCAAAGGACTGAGTGAGCGTCCCATAATGTTCGGCTCCAGTCAAATGAACCTCGTTTAGGGGCTAGGGGTTACAAGACCAATTTCGAGTCGAGTTCCGCATTTGGAATTCCGATCGCGAGTATCACAGTAACCAAAGAGTCAATCCAGAGCGAGGCTGATGAAGGTAACACCCCTTCTCCTCCGCATTGCTGGTTTACCAGGGAGCAGGCGCTTACCAACACTGTCAATCAAACCTGTTAACGCTAGTGGGAGCAATCACAGGGAAAGAAGGCGCCTGATTTGTCTGTTATTAATGTTGATATCTCGATTTAGGGACAAAATTGTGAAATAAAAACACCAGGATCACGTGGAGCGGGTTAATATGAACATTTTAAGACCAAAATGACAAGGCTCACTGTAGCAATTACAGAAAGAGGGGTGAAAATGTTTCAATATAAAGTGAATCAGAGCCAAGTCGATGGAGCTGGAAGCGCGCCCGTGAGCTCTTCCTATTTGGAACGCAGCAGCTAGCGCATTCATTATGTCAATTTATATATATGGTCTATGAGTGCGAGTCCATCACTGATCAAATGTATGAGTAAATGTTTAAATCTGCTGGGCAACAAGCCGAAAATAGATTCATCTTTCAGTCATTCAGGGGATTTACATTAGTTGACTCAGTTATGTTATCAGTGGGAATTAATTAACAAATAAACGTAATGTCCTTTAATTACTGCAGACATGTTGTGTAATACTTTTCCGTGTTGCCATGGCACTGCTGTCAAGCTTGAGCTCAGTTTGTTCATCAACAACAGCGTACATACATTACATTATATGGTCAAATGAAATGGCCCAAAAAATATTCTGCAAATAGATATGTTCATAATTATTGCATGTCATATTGTATTGAGTGTATTTTATTTTAAGTACATTTATTTTGTACTATGGCATTGAACTAATTGCATTTTGTGTTTCGAGATTGCTTTCATACTAATTATGAATTTCCATAAGTTAATATCTGGAGATGAACTAAACTAAATGAAAAAAATAATAATACTAATAATAAAATCACCTTGTCCTTAACTGACTTTGTTCAGATAAAGTGTGAAAGTTTCTCTGTCAAAATGCAATAGATTTATGCAAAACAGCTGACCTATTCTGGGAGAAGTATCGCTCTCATTCAGACTCCATCTTACATGAAGGTCACAATGTTAGACTGTCCTACTTTCTGAAAGAAGCCCACCGCGTGCCCAGTGAGTTTAGTGAAGTTGAAGAAGTAAAGCGCAGGAAGCCATGTGGGCTGTACCTCTGCTCAAACCTCAGGGCCGTATCTTGCCTTGCTGTAGCATTAGAGAGATAATCTGCTGGGAGATAGTGTCAGCGCCACTGCAGAGAGCGTGAGGCGTGGAGCTGTAAACAACAGGTGTGCTGTGTCCAACTATCAGGTGGAGTGAAGCACACTGAGGGCGTGGTGTGGAGCATTCACTGAATTGCCAGAATCGTTAAATATCAAACTATTCCACTGAGAAAAACATAACATGTACCATCCTCGAGGGCAGATATAGTGCTAAATGTTTGGAGAGACCACGCACACATGTAGAACCGTGAATTGTTGGCTACTTTGAGTTGTGATACATAGGCAGTGATGGATGACGTATTCAATTTTGTTACTTAAGTAGAAGTACAGATACAGAGATAAAAAGTTACTCAAGTAAAATTATCACGTGAAAAAAATCGGCTTAAGTGAAAGTATTAAAATAAATGTTTAAAAATGTACTTTAAGAGTAAAAAGTAAAAGTATTTCACATAAGTGTTGTTAATTCAAGTGTTAAATGAAGTGATATAGATTAAAAATTATACATATTTTGGTCAACAGTAACAATGCTAACCAATGTCTTAACTTTTCTCATGAATTTTGTCTTTTATTTTTGTTTGCTCAAAGCCGAAGCTTGAACTTGAAGGCGGTAAGTCAGGATGTTACCACGTATATGGTAAAAATAACCCCGAAATCATATGAAAAGTGCTTTTTTATAGTGGAGTATAAAGTACTGATAGCTGCTCTTAAATGTAGTGAAGTAAAAAGTTTCCTCTGCAAAATGCATTTAAGTAAAATACAGATACCTAAAAATTCTACTTAAGTACAGTACTATACTACTTGTGCTTTGTTACCATCCACCGCTGTACATAGGCCTGACATTGGTGTCTACAGCTGGAGAAAACAAAGTGCAACACGGGTTGGTTTGTACTGGCTGGTTAGTACTTTGGAAATATCAGGTGCAGTAGAGGTGCAGCAGTGGCTCTAGTGAATTTTGTCGTTGTGTACTTAGGCAAGACTCTTCACCCACCTTGCTTAGTACGAGTGCGATGTGTGTGTGAGTGATCGGTGGAGATTGGAGGGGGCGACGGCACAGATTGGCAGATTGTCTCGCTTCAGTCAGTCTACACCAGCGGCTACAGCTACAGCTTACCTCTGCCAGATGTGCTGTGAACTGCATATTTCACTGTGACATTCTCTGTCTAATTGAACACACACTGAGGGACCTGACTGCAAACCTTGCCCGAGCTCAATACTGCCATTGTGCATTTGTATTTGTGTTAGATACCAGGTTTAAAAATCGAATTTGCCAAAAAAGAGCGAAAATGCAACTTCATTCTAGTGCTAATAAGGTAGGTTCGTTCTGCTCCTCCAACCAAAAAAAAACAAAAAACAATAATTTGTTCCTTTGTCTATTATTGACTTAAAAAAATGAAAACAAAGCTAATTTTTATAATGACTTTCTTTTTTCAAGCACTTTTCACAACCTTAATTACAGGGTTTGCAGACCTGTAATGAACCGGGTGGAAGCTTAAGCCATGTGCCAATAATATCATCCACATACAAGACAGAGGAGCTCAAGCCCAGACTTAAGCCATGTAATCAGCCCGATATTCTTGACAGATGAATGCATTCAGTACCAACTCATTTACGGGTGGGTTTTGTTTGTTGTTTTTCTGTAAAATTTTTCTATTGTGCTGTGCTTCTTCAACACATCACTCACATAAGCCCTCAAATAGATTTTTCAATTGCAAACTGACCCAATTCTGACAGACGAAAACACGAGATGCACTACAAGCCAATTTTGGCACGCTCACAGTTTCTCAAATTGACTGGATCAGAGCAACAGGAAAAGTAGAGCATGAACATCTGGCTTCTTTTCAGTGACAGAATAGCTCTCCATGCATCTTGTGTGTATGTTTTGCTGCGTTTTATATAAATGTTCCCCTTGTTCAATCCACCTTGGCTACACAATTGGGTGTAATGTTTTGAATAATGGAATCATCATTGGTGGGGATGACATCTTACACCAGCAGACAAGAAAGCAATACACAGGTGGTTGGAAAAATGGGCTCGGGTCTGGCACATATATCATCCTGATGAGATTTCTGGATGAAAGAGGGAGAAGGAGAGGAGAAGGAGGGCCTGCTATTGTTGAATGATAGTGAGACTAAATGTCTAAAGGTTCTCAAACTATTCACTCTGAGTAGCACCAGGAAATGGGTATATCCCATAGTACCATGTTTAAGAAGACAAAATGGGACTTAAAGATCATATATTACGCAAAACTGACCCTTGGGAGATTTCAGCCATGTTAGAATGTTGTTACGTCATCAAAAACATCCACGGAGTTGCGTTTTGTTTCATTGACACCCTTTTTTATTAGTCTGTCTACATCTCCAAAGGTCAAAATGCTCTGTTCCACCTTGTGATGTCATGAAGGGGTAGTTTGCAAGTTAAAACATCTACTTTTTTACCTTTAGTTCAGTAGAGAATGGCAATTTCGAGACTGAAATTATCCATACGATTCTAGTGAAGGTGTATGGAGTTTAAAAACAGCACTTCCTGTTTTACCGGATGACATCACAAAGTGGAACAGACTGTTTTCTGTTTGAGGGAAGAACTCAGCTTAAATATGCAGGATTTGTGTATTCAACATGTGTGACTGAAACAAAACTCAACTCCAGGTATGTTTTTTGATGAGGAAGCAACATTATAACATAGGCCCATTAATGTAGCAGTAAGACTCAAGACTCAATCTAACCAAGACTTAACAACAGCTAAATCATGTCCAACCTAGCAAATAAACTGATGGTGGTGTGGGAATAAAACACCATAACCCATCGATAGCGAATTTACTATGGAAAGTCTGAAAACTGATCCAGGAAGCTTAAGAATGTTTAAAAAATGAGACAAACGTATCCACTTAAGCCAGGCTTATGGAGTTAGCCAGTTGGGTGGATTTGCCCTCCGGTTACTACATGGTTAGACTTGATACTAATGCCGGTGTAACAAAAACTAAATGAAACTGAAAAGAGGCAAGCAGGATTAATTGGAAGTAAATAAGGCAAAATCGTATCTAAATCAGTTCTAAAGTTGGATTGAAACTGCCAAGAGAAGCCTCTGAATCACAAGTGCCCATACAACAGCGAGAATCACAGGTCTGCAGCAGAATTCTTCCATTGTTTCAAACTGAAGCCTTCCTCTGTTCACCCATTCTCTCGTACAATCCCAAGATGACCCAAAGCTGAACTCGTAAATTACCAGCACGCTCTTCGACACAACGGCATCTAATTAAAAGGGAAAAGAGAGGCAGGAGTGAGAAGAGCAGGCAGGGAGGTGAGTGTGGATAGGCTGAAATACCAAAGGGAGAGGCACGTACCAGGGCTTTCTCACTGTTCACAAATAATGTACGCTTCCAGAAATAGGCCAGTGTTTGAAACTGTGACTCAGCAGATTGTCTGACATTCAGAAAACTAACAGTGATAACCTTCACAAAACTATTGTAGTCTAATAGTAAAGTTTTCACTCGGATTTAGGTTTTCAAGAATATTTGATAGAAATGGGTATATAGAGCATAAACGTGGAACAAGTTGGAACAAATATTTATGTATTTTTATTACACACACTCATTCTCAATTAGGACCATTTTAAACAGATCTGAGCCTTGGTCATTTCTCTGTGATTAGTTTGTAGATAAAATGACTTCTCACATTGGCTTCTGTCAGGTAAATAAACAGTAAAAGAGCCAGTCTTTAGAAACTGCTCTTTGAAATTCAAAAGATTCAGATCCCGTAAAGCGGGGGTGCCAAACTCAAATTCAGTGAAAGCTGGGACTAAGTTGCAGGCCAAACTAAATATGTATTGAAAATTTCAACAACATCTGCATGTTTTTCAGAAGGGGTGGATTAAATTTGAGTGAGGCGACAGGTAGCAGATGCTAATGAGTGTCAACAGAAGTGGTAGGGGCAAAGCTTTCTGGGATTCGTAGTATTAGTGGTGCATGCACTATACAGGTGTACATACATATTTAAGTAGCATCATTAAAAATCACCACATTTTCTGATTTATGGCACTTAAACTTAAACGTTACATTTCTTCTTTTATCATTACTATCATTAATTACAAACAAGCTTACAAACACTCGTAGGGTACAGGTGTGTGATCTTTGTGTGTGTGTGTGTGTGTGTGTGTGTGTGTGTGTGTGTGTGTGTGTGTGTGCAACAACAAAATCAAAATTTCAAAAAGAAAAAAAAGAAAAAAAGAAAAATCCCAATCCAATCCCGAGCTCATACATTACATTTCTGAAAACAGCTTGCAGTGTATTTACACTTGAGGACACAAACAGTTCACTGGCACTGATCCATCTGCGGCTTTTTTAAACACAAGTCTTACATTCATTCAAGATTTATTGAAGTTTCTTTATGTTCAGAACCTCCCCAAAGTCTGAGCGGGAGAAAGAGCATCTTGGTTTGTGAAATCAGCCCAGACTCGATCACCTTTTTTCTGTTTATTCATTAAAGGTGTGAATCTTTTGCAAGTTTCTGCTTTCCTGTCCTTTACAGTTACACGATGATCTCTTGTTTAGTGTTAATTTGACAACAAGGGAAAGTGTTCTTGTGATTTTGTAGAGGAACAAAAGGTCTAAATTAACAATAGGAGCCAAACAAGGAGCAAGTGATGAATCCAAACCAGTGAATTTAAACTACACCGACATAGCTGGCTACACTGAAATAGTCCTAATCTGAGTCTGCACTTGTTCTTGTAGATGTTTTTTTCTCCTCTTTTTAATTGCGTCGCCTTGACAACCCGAACAATGCTCAAAAGCTCTTTCGGCTGCAACGTTGGCTGAAAATGATTTTCTCCATCATGCATTTATAAGCAATTAGTGAGACAGACAAGGAATTTAGCTTAAAAACCCTGAGTATCGCTCCTGCTTTCGGAAAATTGAGTTTTGAGTGAGAGGTGGGGTGAGCGAATGGTGAGGAATTTTAATGTCGGGTTGAAAAAGGGAAAAGGAAAATGCCTGAAAAGAGGTTGAAGGACAGATAGGGAAGAGGAACATAGGAGTGACAATTGCTTGCTGAAATGTGACAGTAGGCTTGCAGATGTTTATACTAAGTGATGATGTTTGTTAAGGGTATTTCTGTACCTTAGGACTTGCAATCTATACTTCTCTACATCGAGCTCTCTGTAATAATACTCTGATTCTCTGGATATCTATAGCTGTCTCTCATTCTTTTCATAAGTCTGAGTAGTGGGGTCTCATTGCACAGTTGTTTGAAATAAGCCCACCCACTTTGAACGTAAAGCTGAACATCGGCTATAGTGTAAGGCTTAGAGGAAATACAGGGAAAATCTGACATTTACTTCCAGAGACATTGACAGACTTTGGTTGTAACACAAGCAGGTCCTTGAACTGTGGAAGGCTGCCAGAAAACACAGGCACTGTAACATGAGGAGGACACGCAGACTCAGGGAGAATCGCTCACTCGGAGTCACTGAGACGAAGGAATTGAACCTACGATCGTCGCTGAAAGGCAAGAGCTTAGAGCAGACCTGATTTTGACCATGTAGCAAACACATCTAAACCAAAGCAGATGCGAGGCTAACTAATTATAGACCAAATGTGGACATAACTAATTGAACTCAATATTTCTCCTTCTAAATCTGTCAACATAACTCATCTCCACAAAACTTTGATAAAAAAAACTGTAATCTGACAAACTGAGTAGTGAGAGCAAAGAGAGTAGACACAGTCAGAGACGAGATAGTGCCAGTAGGAGCCAGGTGCATGCTGGGACGTCTGCCTGTTTGGAATAATGTGCACAGCCTGGCAAATGCCTCCATCATGAAAACATGACAATGTCAAATTGCCTCCCCTGGCACACAAATGACACTAGATCATCGGTGTTCTGCACGAGATGTTCCTGAAAGGACAGAGAAAAGTAATTTGAAGTTCTGAAGTACTTAGGAGTGTGCACGTACTACAGCAACAACTTCATTTTCGCTAATATAATTGTTTGAAACTGCGGTGGTTCATCTGGCAGAGTGGCTGTTGAGAATCTTTGCTCTGGCAGTGCAAAGTCTGGAAGAGTGATAACAATCTTTCATTATGGAGGTATTATGTTTATTTGGAGGTGACAGTCAAACACACCCAAGCTCATTTACACTCTACGCTGGAGGCAGTTCAGAAATAGACTGAACTTATCAATCCTATCAGCGTGATGTGGAGAAGTGTCTGTCAGCGCTACCTATCTTTTAACCTGAGAATAATGTAAGTGTTTAGCGCAGTCAGATTCATTTATGTTTCAGTTGTAATGCTCGCAGCTGTCAGGTACAGTTCAAACTCACAGGAACAGGCAAAGGAACTTGAATTAATGAGGGACTTACTATCTCCACAGTGTAAACAGTCACAGTGCAAACAACACTCAGTTATGTTACTTAAGTAAAAGTACAGGGGCAAAAGAGTACTCAAGTAAATGTAAAAAAATCACATGGAAAAATCTGCTCAAGTAAAACCACTGAAGTAACTGTTTAAAAATGTATTTTAAGATGGAACGTGAGATTGACAGGCAGATCGGTGCAGCGTCTCCAGTGATACGGTCGCTGTATCGGTCCGTTGTGGTGAAGAAGGAGCTGAGTCGAAAGGCAAAGCTCTTGATTTACCGGTCAATCTACGTTCCTACCCTCACCTATGGTCATGAGCTCTGGGTAACAACCGAAAGGACAAGATCGCGGATACAAGTGGCCAAAATGGGTTTCCTCTGCAGGGTGGCTGGGCGCTCCTTTAGAGATAGGATGAGGAGCTCAGTCACATGGGAGGAGCTCAGAGTAGAGCTGCTGCTCCTACACGTCGAGAGGAACCAGCTGAGGTGGCTCGGGCATCTGCTCAGGATGCCTCCTGGATGCCTCCCTCGGGAGGTGTTCCGGGCATGTCCCACTGAAAGAAGACCCCGGGGACGACCCAGGACACGCTGGAGGGATTATGTCTCTCGGCTGGCCTGGGAACGCCTTGGGGTCCCACCGGAGGAGCTGGAGGACGTGTCTGGGGTGAGGGAAATCTGGGAGTCCCTGCTTAGACTGCTGCCCCCGCAACCTAGCCACGGATAAGCGGAAGAAAATGGATGGATGGATGTATTTTAAGAGTAAAAAGTTAAAAGTATTTTGCAGAGTTTTGTAGAATAATTAAAGCTGTTTTTGTGTATTTGTGCATTTCATAGTTGGGGTTATTAATATAAACAAAATGTGCTAAAAAATAAGTTTCACCCATTTCAGCAGGTCTCAAACCATAAAGAAAAGTACTTTTTTACCTTTCAGTCCAGATTTAAAGTGTAGTGAAGTAAAAGAACAACATGTACAGTACTATAAAAGGTACTTAATTAAAGTACAGATACGTAAAAATAAACACTATCATGAACATATTAGCTGGAGCAAGAAAAAGAAAGAAAGAAAAAAAACCCCAAATCTCTCAGACAATTGGATTATTATAGATTTATGAGCACCGGTTGCCACATCTGGTGAAGGAACGATGAAAATTAAATCAAATCAGCCAACTCTGCCACATTAACACTGTATAATGCTGATGAATGTGATAGTTGAAACATGTACTAATTTTCTGTGTCTAATTATCCAATTTTTAGCAACACTTTCTTTTACAACAGTTATTGTCAACACTGAATATATTTTTAACTTATTTTTTTCACAGCCCAAACTAAGGGTGACTTATATGAAAATTGAACTCTTGATTTTTTTAATTATTTTTTTTATTAGCAATATTAATTTCCTGGCTATAAACAACACCATTTAAGACAAAGAAACAGTCAAATGTATTCCCCTAAAGTCCAAACCAGCTCTAACCACTTGTTTTACTGATGGAGGATTAACTGTGAACCTCTTGATTAAAAGAATCCAAGCTGATCATTGACTAAATATCATTATAATTGCACATTCCTCCTCCAAACTCAAAGGACACAGCGCAACCAGATTCATAATGGAACTCCAGCTAATTGATGGGTCCACTAACCATTTTTGTTTTTGAATAAATTCACCAAATGACCACTTGCCAAGGATTAACCAGAACAATCCCAACCCAATACTGTAATTATTCCACTTCCAGACAACCAGGAAATGTACATGCGTTTTTAATCTCCCAGAGTGGAGCTCACCTGCCCATTAGGTTGCCCCCTCATGTGTTTGTCTCCGCTCTCTTTACTCTTTTTGCTAATCACATCCCCTCTCCTTTCCCAGCTGTGGCTCCTGATGCAAACTGTGGCCTGTTTACTTTTTAAGATCCATCAAAAACACATCACACAAACTTTCACCCTTTCGCGCCGGAGTTTTTCCATGTTGTTGTGCTCATTCGCAGCAGCATCCCCTTGTTTAATTACAACAGCAGCAGGTTGTTTGCTTTCCCAGCTAATTCGAAAATGGGGCTGTGCACAATACCCATATGAGAACCAGCAAGTAGGAACTAGTGTACATTTAACTTAAAGGGCAGTATGTAGCCTGCACCATGTTATAATGTTGTTTCCTCATCACAAACATACCTGGAGTTTTTGTTTCATTCACATTTTTAACACACAAATCCTGCATATTTACCCTAAGTTCTTCTCTGAAACTAAAAACACTCCTCGTCCCACCTCGTGATGTCATGTGGTAATACAGGAAGTGCTCCACTATGTGTTTAAACTCACAGTCACTAGAATCATTTCAGCCATGAAATTGCCATTCTCTGCTGAAGTAAAGGTAAAAGCAGCTGTTAACTTCAAAACTACCACTAGGACCTTAAAAAAAGAAAAAGTATTACAATTACAACTGAACCTGGGTTGCCACAGCCTGAACCTGCAAATAGTGGACACATACAAGATTTTTTCATTCTCATTATATGGACAGGCCAGCTCAGAACAACCAAAATTCACTCAAAGATCTGCAGAAGTTGCTCTAGCACTGATTATTGATTGGTTATAGATTCTTTGTAGTTATGATTCAGATCAGAGAAAGCCCTTTTAGGTTGAAACTAACAACCCCAACACTGGGAACCCAAATAAGAGACTCATTTGAGGCTAATTCAGCTCGTTGCATAATCGCCAAAACATCATAAACGACTTGGACATGATGTAACATTTTCTTGATATTAAAGGCAATGTTCCTTAAATTGTATAATTAATTCTTGTATAGACATAATCGAATGCATCTGCTGTCAGTTAATTAGAAACTGTATTACTAACCGCTGTATGATGCAGTTTTAATCAGTACAAATTGGTAACTCAGGTAAGCCGTACACGCACTGATATCACAACCTTGAGACGCAAGAACGCAAACCTCAGAGCCATTCTATAAATTACTTCCCCCATTTGACTAACTCTATCAAGGATTTCACATCGGACAACTCTCCATCAAAGCCATTATTGCCGACATTCAATATGCTGATGTAAATTATATCTTGCCCACTTTTTATTATATAGCATTATTCACCATTATCTTCTCTCAATTCATAAAGCGTAACAAGGCCCCAGAGCCGTGCGGCCGCTCGGTTTTAATAACACGTTTGTGCTGTATACTGTACCTCTGATAATGTGCAGCTGGTTAACTTGATAATTATGGCCCTTATGATATGCACTTCGCCTATTTCTGGACTTCAGGCTCCTATATACCATCCTCCAGTTTTGCTACTCCGTGCAGAAAACACTGGAAATCCCAACGTGTCTCCTTATATTCGCATTGCGCCTGTCATATTCCACACTCATCTTTGGTAGCAGCAGATGTCAAGTGACAGCCTGTACCAATGCATGTCTACGACGCCTTTGTTTGAAATGTGGTGTTTTTTTTTTTTTTTTCTTAAATGCAAGTGGGAAATTTCATACACACACTACACAGGGACAAAGTTATAATGGTGTGAGCGAAAAAGCAGAAGAAGAAGTTTGAAGGCCAGTTTTGGGGTGAAATTGTTGTTTTGTTAGGCTTAAAAAAAAAACATGAAAAAATAATGTTCTTTGATGTGTCAGGGTGAAGGGATTTCATCAGTTCAGAGTTGACAAAGTGTTGTGAGAGAAGTAAAACACCTTAGAACATAGTTTTGTTTGTGGCGTCTTGCTCTGAGGCTCTTCTGTCTTGCCGAAATGAAGAAATTATGTCATATTGTTTTTTTTAGAGATAGACTGATATGATTTTTTTTTTAGTTTTTAGTTTTTTTTTCATGACCGATGCCAATACCGATTGTTTCAAATCCAAAGTTACTGATGGCCGATTCGCTCTGCCAATATTTTCCGGGCCAATGTGTAGGGTTGATTTCAATTATTTTCCCCAAATTTAGTCATTTAAGTTTACTACAAACTCCCCCAGCTCCCTTTTTAAAAACACATCATGAAAAAGCAGTTTAGCCATTTTGTCCAGTTATCTATTCGCACCAAAGTGTTCAAATAAAGCTTTGCGTGGGAATCTGAACCTAGAAGGAAAGATATAACTATTCCTCACACAGGGGGTGAGTCTGAAAAACTTCAGAGAATTCCCAGACAGTATGAGATTCCTGTCTTTTTCAAACGCACAAACACTGGTTCACCCAAAGGACAAAAACCCCGAGCCACAAACAAAGTAATGTGGTCTACTCCATTCAGTGTAATGAAGAGTGCAGTGAGCGGTACATTGGATAAACTAAGCAACCACTGCATAAGAGAATGTACATCGGTGCGAGAGCTCCTCTGGACCCCAGTCTGCTGTACACCTCCATCTCAAAGCCACTAGCCACTCCTTTGAAGATAATGAGGTTCAGATCTTACCCAGAGAAAAGAAATGGTTTGAGAGGGGAGTTAAAGAAGCTATTTTTGTTAGGAAAGACAATCCTTCCTTAAACAGGAACGGGGGCCTTAAACATCATCTATATGATCATCATCTTTCCCCGTCTATAACTCCATCCTCAGACCCAAACAAAGAGAACAACAGCACGGTCGTTAGAGGTTGAATAGGGTAGTTACAGCTGAAACTGGAGACAAAATCTGTTTTCAGTTTCAGTGTAGTTACCCTCATCCTTCAGATAAATATAAGGCAGTGTCCACCAGCAATCTGACCAGGCTTGGGTGAGCAGCGAAACGTCTTTACTCCTACAACGATTTCTCCAGTTGACAGATTAAAGCTTTGTGTGTATTCTTTAGGCAGCAGGTTGACTAAAAAAAAAAAATCTCTATTGTTTTCCATAAACCTAAAACAAGGATTATGTTGTTTCATCCAGCTGACTCTCTTACCATCTTGATCCATGACCAGAACCCCAGGAAGAAAATGGTCATAAACCTTAAACATGCAATGAGATGTTGGTTTCCCTACCTGTAATCTTGACCTGTGGTGTGATCCTCAAGATGAAGTATGGCAAATGAAAGAAGTAAGTCAAGGCACTGTCATCGTGGAAGCAGAAAAATACCAAAATGTGAAGGCAACCTTGAACCAAACATCCAATTTCCCCCCAAAATCCACTTATTGTACTAATTCCCTCGGCACAAGTTCTCTCCACAACTGATTTCGCCTTAAATCGCTCCGACATCTAACCTCAGAGATTCAGAGTGCTGCTGCAAATGTGTGGCAAGACTTGTCACCTTTTTTCACACCATCAATTTTAATGTGAAAGGTGAGGAAGAAAATTTGGGGTATTTTCGAAAAGATCAGTAGGAGGGATGACAGTGAAATCTGATTTGAGTTCTTGATTTGATGCGTCTTTGTGTAGTAATAATTCCCTCCTAGGGTTGTGAAAATTAGCGATAGAACGACTATTTTGAAAGTCATATTCATTCATTTTGGATGTCCTTAAGCTTGTCATCCCTGTATGAAATCATTATTGACGTCTCTAACAAAACAAAAGCGATTTTATTAGCAGTAGGGTGCTTTGTTCTTTTTCAATTTGAGATAACTACTTCAATTTTATGGACAGTTTACAGAGACAATGACTTGCTTGAGTGATATAAATTTGAGCTAACAATATTCTTACTTCAGCGCAATCTTGGCCTATTCCACTCTCTGTTATTTAAACGGGCTATTTTATGAATGACTACTTTGCAATCTCACATATTTGTCCAATACTTTAAAACGTACTGCATATTAAATACTGCAATTTTGATCCTAACTGCTGTTATTCCCATTAAAATTGAACACTGGACCAATGTCGGACCGGTCGTGTATTTATTGAAAACTGCATTACCATTCCCGATTTTACTTGAGGGTCGGTATTATTCGCCGAACAATGGATCACGACTTCGCCTCTTAATTGGACTATGTGCTCGGTAATGGTGGCCAATTAACTATAGTCTCCTTAATATTCATGCAAATCAGTTAATGTGGACTCATTGAGAGACACTATTTTGCTTTCACGCATAGTAAGGTGCTTTACGAATTGCATTACTTTTCCTAACTATGTTCAGTTTGGATTTGCACATCTGATTCGAGGCACACAGAGGGACATAGAAATATTGAACACGGCACAGTGGAACATATTACTTTGGGTGAATGGACACAATGTAATGATCCTTCTGACATGAAATTCATTACCGAGTCTATGTGCATAAGGCCCGAGGACATGCAGAGGTTTAAATGTGCTGGGCTTTATACCTTTTTCACACCACTCACTTATAATAAGACATGCTATTACTGCGCTTTTCCACTGCATAGCTGCGGTGGAAGGTGACGAAGTAAAAGCAGTAAAGTACCGATACCTAAAATGTATACTTGAGTACATTTTACAGTGGATACTTTTACTTCACCACATTTGAGAGCAGGTATCTGTTCTTTCTACTCCACTGCATATATGTATAAAAAAGTACTTTTCATATGATTTGAAGGGTTAGTTTTACCATGTCCAGACTAGAGTTTTTCAGTTCAAACTTCGGCTTTGAGCAAACAAAAATAAATACACAAAATTCATGAGAAAAATTAAGGAATTGATTCGTATTGCTACTGTTGACCAAAATATGTGTCATTTTTAATCAATCACTACATTTAACACTTTAACAAATTAACACTCGTGCGAAATACTTGTCATTTTTAGTAACAGGTAAGTAGATTTTTTCATGTGATACTTTTACTTGGCTAACTTTTTCCCTCTGTTACTAACTGTTATGTGCCACTTTGTTCAGGGATGGTGGCACGTAAAGAAATGATATAAAAACTGGGGGTAGAACAAAAATGGGAGCATGGAGACATGATCAAAACATAAATTAGATGTATTGTTATAAAAAAATATGAAAAATGTGTACGCAGTAAATAACGGGACCTTAGAACAATAAAGTACAAATAACTCAAAGTTGCTGCAGTCGAGGACCCACTGGTCGCAACTGGGGCTTTTATCCCCCAGTTGATTGCTGGCAGACCCGGTGTGGCTCATCAACTGGTGGGTGGATCTGGGTGGATAGATCTGGGTGACTCAGGCAAGGCCGAATACAGAAAAAGAAAGGAAAGGTCCGTATTTCATCCACCACTGCTACATTGTGAGTAGAATATATTTTAGTTTAATTTAAGTTTTGGTCAAAAGTTAAGTAAATTTTGTGTGATTTTGAAACTTGACTTTTTTGTTGGATTTTAATTTGGTGCATTAAGGCAGTTAATGTCTCAGATCGCTTCATGTTCAAAACATTGGTGATGGCTGGTACACTATAATTAACAAAGTACTGCTTCTGCAACATTTATTCCTGGCATCGTTATAAATTGGTTTCAGTAAATTTAACAAATAAATTGGTTGGAAACAGAGCCAAAATGTTAGGTCACCAAAAAATTACAGTGCCGCTTTCCCTCAGAGATGTGACTCTATTAATGGAAAACACCTATAATCAGAGCAAGGGCGGCAGAGGTGAAGGAGGTAGAAAAGATTGTCCATTAACCAGAGGATTTCCAGTTAATTTCTCAATTCCCTCAGCTCATAATGTCTTTTTTTCATATCAACATGACATGGTTTCCCCGAGCGGATAAGTCCATGTGTTTAGGGGCAATAGCTCATTGATGTAAGTTGCTCTGGGTGACCATTAAGCTACATAAGATAAGGTGTCGACACTACAAATAATTCTGACAAAAAGGTTGTTGGTTTGATGCCCACTTCATCATCATTATTTATTTATTGTCCTTAATAGTTAGAGAGTGTAATATTTCTGCATTTTCCCTGTCAGTATGCCTTAGGGCAGCTATAATCAATAACGGGCTAGCTCATGGGAGTGTGTGTAAGAGTTGATAGTCTATATCTGCAGCTTTTTATCACCTAAAACAAAAATGCAAAAATCAAAGGTATACTGTCAAAACCAGACTTGGAGAGACTTATTCATGCATTTGTCTTAACTAGGTTAGACTACTGTAACGGCCTGCTCACTGGCCTATCCAAACGGGTCTTAAGACAGCTACAGTACATCCAGAACACTGCTGCTCAGTTCCTGACTAGAACCAGGAAGTACGAGCACATATGTCCTGTGCTCAGGTCTCTGCACTGGCTCCTGTGGCTCAGAGAATAGACTTTAAAGCAGCTCTGCTTCTGTACAAGTCTCTCCATGGACCAGCACCAAAGTACATCTCCCACATGTTAGAGCCATATGAACCATCTCACACTCTGAGGACTTCAGGGACCGGCCTCCTGCTGGTGCCAGGACTAAATATGGGGAATCAGCATTTCAGTTTTATGCAGTTAAAACCTGGAACAGTCTTTCTGAAGATGTGAGACAGACCTCTACTTTGACAATGTTTAAATCCAGGTTCAAAACAATTCTGTTTAGCTGTGCATATGACTGTAAGGTTTTTATTCTGCACTCTGATGATTATTTACGTTTTGATTAGTTTGTATTGAGATTTTAATGTCTTTCTTATTCTGTAAAGCACTTTCAATTACTTCGTGTACAGACAAATAAACTTGCCTTGCCTTGCCTACTCAAATGTCTACATATTTCTTGTGCTATGTCATTAGAGGCCTACTTTTCAACACATTTCCCATATACCTCATATTCTTTGCCTAACGCTGGCTTTGGGAATGTTTGCCAGACTAAGGAAAAATGGTCCCCGTTTAATAAAGTATACTTTAAGGTGTGTGTAATTTGGCAGGATCCAGGCAATCAGCCCATTTCCTTCAATTTACAGAGATCAAACACATCCTGACCTCATTTTTTCCCCATTCTAAGCATTTCTTATCCACCAGGGATCAAAATGAACTGACTCTGATCACTTTTTTCATCCCAAGCAAATGGAGCTTGATCTTTTTTTTTTGCGCTGTTTATGAAAGTAAAAGAAAAAAAACCCTACAACTGTTCTTTGGCTGAGCAGAAGGCCTGAGTTCTCATTGCAGCTTGTACAAACAAATGACCATTGCTTCACACACCCACACCACACTGCATACCCAACTCCACACATATGTTCATGTGGAAAAAGTCACAAACACGCCGGCCAATAACACAAACACATGCTGAGACAGACAATAAAGAGACCAACTGTCCCGCTGTCTATTTAGCCATGTCGGGTTTTGTCCACTGTAAAAAGAACCCATTGGAGCCAATGGTTCAAGCTGGTCCACAGGACAAAAGGCGACAGAAGTCAGGGGGGTGGGTCGGCGCAGTTGTTGTGTTGGGATAATAATGGGGAGGAGGTTTGTTGGCATTCAAACCAGTGCAACCAGGCCATGGAAACAGATGTGAAGGAGGGCTGCCAGTGACACGCAGACCGGGGCACACAACAATATGCAAAAGATACAAATTTGACAACCAAAAAATAAGCAAAAGTTTATAGATAAAGAGCAGTGTTGTGATCCACTTGGTTCTTATTGGTAATTTTCAGATTATAAAACTGGATGATGCCATACTTGTAGATTGGGGGCAAGGACCAGTGTTTCCTATTGTGATTATATTGTACTTTACCATGAAATATCCAAAACGTAAATGCACAAACCTGATCATTTCTGTCAGTGGCTTGACCCAATATCTCACTGCATTACAAGAAAAGTCTGCATTTTAACTATACATTTTATCTGCTCTGAATCTGTATTACATATCACTGGCCTATAGATTATTGTGATATCATCTCAAATCTAACAATGGGATGATTAGGCCCATTTCCCACACCATATTTGGATTTGGCAGATTGCGAGGTAGGTGGGGTTGCACTTGAGAAAAATAGGCAATAGTTATGTTGAATTTTGCATTGCAACAAGTACTAAATGCTTTGATATCCTTTTTAAATAACAGGAATCAGCATTTTCCAGCTCACAGAATGTTCACTGATTTTAAATAACCATAATTTTGTCATATTGTGTCAAAAATAATCTGTGGCTTTGGTAGGACAAACAATGCAAAGCAAAAGATAGAGTTGGGCAAAGTGAAAATTATATAGAGAATAAAATAAGTAAAGGCAAAAAAATAGAGCTGTGAACATGAGCAATAAGAAACTGACCAGGTATTTAGATATTAGCTGGACCTGTCGAACGGCGGCGGAAATTTGATGCTACCAGCTCTGTGAAGTAGGAAGAAAAAAAAAACAAAAAAACGGCAAGCCATGATTTATGAGTTTAGTTTGAAACACAACACACTTTTGTATTTGGACCAGAAATAAAAGAGCTGACCATTGTGTTTGTTATGTGGGTCCCCAACAGTTTTCCAGGCTTATTTTCACATTGCAGTCTCTGAAAATAATGGTTTTCGGTCACTTGGGGTTTGTTGGTGTAGATTTATGTAAAACTGGCAAGAGGTACCGGGATTTGGGGCTGATTGTGGAACTTTTGTACTGTGTGGCTAAAATGCTGATACACATATTGTTACTGTGCAAAGTCAGTCCTTTTATATCTGAGTGCATAACTGTATGGTAAGTGTCTATGCTAATTGGTATAGTTTATTCTTAGTAGTATCATTATATAGTTGATTTATGAGACAGGTGCCATGCCACTGAGAAACTCCAAATGAAAAAATCAATATTAAAGTTCACCTCATATCATTCCAAATTTATAAAACAGTGACTTGGCACACCTAATATAACGGTGTATCCTACCTTATTGTACCTTAATTTTTTAAATATTTTTGCTCGTAGATCAAATGAAGTGTAACTAAAGGTGTTTAAGATCTTTTTGATTGATTGATTGTCTCTATTATCTTCACTCAATGTAATCCTTTTGGCACTGGAGGTCACTTTTTTTTATATATATAAACCATTTTTTATGTAGCACTTTCCCATGTTCAAGGCTCTCAAAGCGCTTTACATCAAGGAACCGCTCACCCCACACAGAGATTCATACACCAGTGTAGGGGCGATGTGGGTCATGTGTCTTGCCCAAGGACACAACAAGAGCATTCATCTTTGAGAGCTAGAATCGCATCGCCAACCTGTGGGTCACTGGACCAAACCTTCAACCAATGATATTTATGTCGAGAGCGAGATTCGAACCACTGTCGCCCTGTGCTAGACTAGAATGGCATCTGATATAAAAAGGTATTTTTGTATGACTGGTGTAGCACATTGGATATAAATAAACCACTCAAAACAGTCGCTGATCTTGCCTATAACCCAGAATTATCACTCTTGGTCCACCATTTTCCAATTTCCATGGACAAAACATTTATAAACGTGTAAATGTATCAAATATAGTGTTAAATATACAGCACATATTGCCAAAGAAGAGGCCAATTTTAGCATAAAATGAAATCTGTATTTTTAAAGACCCAGCAAATGAGATACTTATTAGCCTTGTGGAAAAAAATAACTGGCTTTAGCTGTGAGGAAATTGGAGAGAGCTCAGAGTGTAGAGGGAGAAAAGGGAAGCTGCTGCGGTTGTGAAAGTGAAAGGACTCTTTGTATGCCCGCTTTCCCATAGAGCGCCGTGTTATGACTGAACCAGCTCCTGGCCAACCTCCACATGCATGCCATAGACACCCACTCACACGCACGCGCACACACACAAACACACACACACACACAAAGTAGAACGTAGATGACAGAGCACAATCTCGCTCCCATTCTCCCTGCTCTCATCGGCCGGCTCATCTTGTACCACTTTCATTCACACTCCCCCAGCTCCTGCCATTTCACACACAGCCACACAGATGCGCACATGCACACGCACCAGTCACGCACATTTTGAAGTCGTTGTCCTGTATCCCAGTTGTGCAGAATACGCCTCTTATCTATCTTATGCAATGCCATGTAATAGTGTGAGCATTATGGAAAAGCAGAGGTTACGGTTGCACTGGGTTAGTGGGAGCAAATCTTGGCATAGATTTTTTTTTTTTTTTTTTTGCACGGTGGAACAGTGCTGTCAATGCTTTTTTGTAGTTTCACTTGCGTTCTACAGTAGAGATTTAAATTTACAACAATCTGTAGCAATATCTGCTTTTCCGTGGATCATTTACCGCCACAGATTGTTGTCTTGCTAATTGCGTTAACGGTATGGCATTCATCTTCCCTTGCATTGAATCAGTTAGGTGTTCAAGTTGCAAAAATATGAATTCTTATTGTGAATGGGCTCATCTCTTCAGATATGACCTGTAACTTCACCTGCTTGGCTCCATGTTTATACATATGTACTGTATGTATTGCATTATATGTATTCACACTCTGTTACACTGTGCACCTTTGAAAGCCCGCACAGTATTTATCCTCCAAGTTAAATATGCTTATGCAATTACTGCATGAAACAGATGAGTCCAGTGTAACATCATTTTTTTAGGTTGGCAAAAACTACCTGTTTCTATGGTTTTGTCTCTTTTTTTTTCCCATTTTAGGCTTTAAAGCTCTTACCAGCACAGTCTCCTGTCATTACAGTTGCAGCCACTTATGTGTGTACATGCTATTATTAAAGTCAGGGGCACTTATGGAGAAAATAGTTTTAGTTCTTTGCTCCCACTTTAGAAGCTTTCTGCAGAGGCTTGCTTATCGGCACTTATCTGCAGAGAACTAGAATGATGAAAATTGCTGGATCTAGACCATGTGAAATGCTGGTGTTATTAATGCTTTTATGCAACTGGATGTATAATGCCTTTTCTTTCTGGTTTAACAACTTCCCACACGCGCAAATAGCACAAAATGTCAGACATGCAAACTGTAGAAGTCCATAACACTTGGTGACTGACCCCTTAGCTCACCCCGCGCACTCCCCTGCTCTGCCTGTCAGACATGGTTAATGAGAATCTCCCCTTCTCATGGACTGGGGTTCCTATAGAGAGGTGGCATGCTGGGATACATGCACTCATATATTAAGGTGCACATGCAGAGGTTTTGCACACCGCCCTGAGCGTCTTGTCATCACACTGAGAAGGACCTGCTGGCCTATTGTAGCCTCTGTGTCACTGGGATCACCTCTTATCCTCAACAAACACACAGCACACAGCAGGCCGCTTCACAACACAAACCCACATGCACTAGCCCTTCTAAGCTTCAGAAGCTTTCTGGTGATTTCTCTCTTCAGTGACCATTTTAATCACTGATCCCTCCTCCTTCTTCCCCATCTACCCCCTGTCTATTTCATTTTCTCTCACTCTCGCTTAATCCCAGCTAACATTCATCTTGTTAATACCCCCCCAACAGTGACCCGCCCCCCTCTCCCACAGCCTCCTGCCTTCGGAGACGACTTCTCCACAGCTCCTGCGCTCCCCATTCATACGCCGTGTCCCCATGTATTCATTGACATCACTGATGGAGTGGGGAGCCTTTGTCGCCGGGTCAACCTCTTATAACCCCCTACTGACCTCAAAGTCTACGTACACATACATTCACCAGCTAGACCCCTCTCACTTGCCATATGGCGCGCCCAATGAAAGACCAACAAAAGAGGGCTAAAGAGGTGTCAGCAAGGAGCCCCGTCAAAAGGCCAGCCTAAGCAGCCAGCCAAAAGAGGCAGGGCCCATAGATGAAATTGATTCCTGTCCCGGACGAGTCGAAAATGAAGGGGGTAAGGGTGAGGAGGAGGAGGGGGGGGACCTTCCGCCTTTTCTTCCAGCGTCAAACTCATTGGCTGAAATGAAGAGTAATGAGAAGAGGCTGTGATTGGAGCACAATGGGGGCACACTTGATGGAGTGTTGAGCAATGCAGATCTATCTTCATCAACACTGTGGATTTGTCTGTATGACAACCCCTGCACCATAGTCATCATCGCGGTGTGCACAGTGGTATCTGCGGTGTTATGAATTTGGGCATCATGTTGTCATCTTCATCGCAAACTTCAGGATGTGGCATTTGATTCATGGCTGCACCTGTGGCTTTAGTTTTGGTTATAATACTCAAGAGATTGAGGATTCTGTGTATTTAAACACTGAAAAGAAATATGAAGCAAAAAGTTCCCAAGTAAATCTGTTGTTGCACCAATTAAAGTGTCATCCCCTCAAGATAATGTATGTTAGGATGCGGTATCTTAATGGTTAATTCTTTGAACTGGGCGCCGACTAACACAGAAAAAATGCAACTGAAGCAATAACTCTATATCCAACTCTATATAGCGTCTATTGATCTTATTCCGCCCCGCCCACTTTTGCCTTTAAATGTTTAAGTGCGCTTCCAGTTAAGCAGGAATCCCATCTATCATTTCAATGGAGAATTTGGGAAAAAAATATGTTAAGGGGCAGGACGTTAGGTTATGTTTCACTTTATTGTCCCTGTAGATTTGTCTTTTGCATTTGACCCATCCTTTAAAACCGCAGGGGCAACTTGTCAAGAGCAGTGAGCGCGTAATCCCACTGGGACCCATCTCTGAGATCTTGTTGCTAGGCTCCTTAGCTGGAGGATTTGACCTACGATGCATGCTTTGGCTTTGGGTTGGTAGGTAACTTTTCTAGTGAAGGGTCCACCCTTTGAGACAAATAAGAGATACCAACAGTCGATTTTCATGTCAGAACTATGGCAACCACAGTAAGCACAGAAAGTTTTTTATTTTAATAATGTATTTTATTGCAATGAAACACCTGTAACTGAATGAAGGCAAGATAGACAGGTTTAGTTTCATAATGTAAAAAAAAACAATTAACATTTCACATGGTGCAGCTTTTAGTCATGTAATTGTTTGTTATAAGCTGCCAAAACCATCTTGTTGAGTAGCAAAAGACAAAGTTTAAATCTGTCAACTGAACAAATCGTTGTAAAAGTGAAGTTCTGGTCAGATTGCTGGTGGCCACTGCCTTATATCTATCTGAAGGGATACATTTATTGTCTCCTGTTTCAGCTGAAACTACCATATGAAACTGGAGACAATAGATGTTTACAGTTCCAGTGTGGTTAGCCCCGCACTTCAGGTAGATATAAGGCAGCGTCCACCAGTAATCTGACCAGAACTGAAGAAGCGGCTTGGATGAGCAGTGAAATGTCTTTACTCTTGGAACAGTTTGTCCAGTTGACAGATTTAAACTTTGTCTTTTGCTATGGATCAGACCTGGACGACTAAGGGTTTACACACACATCTTATTGAGTCACAATTAGCATTTTCTGTTGCAAATGCTAATTCCGCACATAGAGAATGCATAGCAGATGACTTTATGACACCATTCAAAACAGACTATATTGTTCCTCCAAACACTAAAGCAGTCCATTGGTGTCAGCCGGGTTGCCAGTCATAAATCACAAAGCAGTCTGTCCATCCAAAGATTACGCCCCTCGTACATAGAAAAGACATCATTTTTGAGGACACCACAGCAGGTGCCATCCACTCTGCTGCACTGGTCTATATATTCTGGATAAAAACAGCTGAAAAACACTGTTGATCAAAAATGCTCAGTCTGACACTGACCATTGAGAACATAAATGACTGGAGATTATCGGCTTCATTTGGAGCAGAAAAGGCAGATTAATGTTGCTAATAAAACAATACAACTTTGGCCACTTCACCCGAGACCACAAATAACAGAGAGCTGACGTAAAGACCTTACTGGAATCTATTCACTATCTGGGCAAAATGAGTTTCTCCCAAATGACTGCACTTTGGACTTTAAAGCAAACTGTGTCATAAAACAACACTATTCTTACTGATTTACACAGTTAGATTTTTGTAAGAGTTTAACAAGTAACCACGGCAGTCGGAACAAATGCTCATTCTGAAGCAACACAAAAATAAACCCCCATGCTGTAAATGCCTAAAATTAGAATGATGCTGACATTTATCTGCTGTATTAACAGAACCACACAAACACAATAATGAGATATTCCATCATTCCAAGTTATTAAAGTGGCCTGTTGTCTATGTGTTTTAATACTTTGTTTTCCCACTGCAGCCCTTTATTGCTCCCTCTACTTCAATGCGTTATCTGCAGTTGTTTCTGCTTTGGTGTGTGCATAACCAAACTAGAGGTACTATTTTCAAGCGTTTAAACAGCTATCCTCAATCTTGCCATAAGTCCCTAGAGGGTGCATGCATCAGAGTACTGTCCTGCATATTTTCAGTGGATGTTATTCAGCCTCAGTAGCATTCAGTAGCTCAGTTGGTAGTGTTTGTCCACTGTTCCAAAGGTTGGAGGTGCAAATCCTGCTCTCAACTTAAAAAAAAAAAAACATGTGTAGAGCGGTCAAAGGTTGGCAGTGTGAGTCCAGCTCCCACACATGAGTACTGTTGTTGTGTCCTTGGGCAAAACACTTAACTTAAGTGTCTGTGTACACGGGTGTATAAATGTGTGTGTGAATGTGTGGTGGGTGGGTCCTTAAAGTAAAGAACTTAAAAAGGTTTTAGAGCAGAGGTGTCCAAACTTTTCTCACAGCCATAGACTGGTCACTAATAGAGTGAATACTTCAAATCTGCATTATTATTATTACAAGTTAGACTGAACCACAAGGCCTTTATTCATGCTTACATCCTCAATGGGATACTTAAAATATTTGAGATGGGGTTGTTAAAGTAGATTTTCAGAAATGTACAGTAAAAAGTACTGTTTAAGCTAATATGGGCCAAATCACCTGGAAGCTTGAGGGACAAGAAAAATTAGTCTGAGGGCAGTATTTGGCCCTCGAGCCACAGTTTGGGCATGCCTGTTTTAGAGCTTTTGAAGGTGGAAAAATGCTGTATGAAAATGTGTAGCTAATGCATTGCTTTTTAGTTGCAAACCTCCTTTACACACTTGAATGTCTAATAGGACTCATTTTAATTGAAATGATCAGATTGTCAGATTTGTTGTCCTGATTAATCACTGGGCCTATCCACAAGAAGCAAAAACTGTCACAATGTTCAACCTCTTCTCTGTCAGTATGAACTAGGGTGATTTTTTTTTTTTTTCCACAATAGCTTGAGAAAGTGGTGCCATTATTCATTGTTGTCAGTTGAAATTACTTTTAAGTCACATCATTAACATGGCAAGTGTATGGAGCCCGAAAAAACTATGGATTCAACATTTGTGGATCATACGTTTGAAATTTTCTTTCAAAAACTGTGAGTTATATACAGTGGTGGAAGGTGGCAAAGTACAAATAGTAAAGTACTGTCCTTAAGTAGAATTTTTAGGTACCTGTAGTTTACTTAAGCACATTTTTCAGTGAATACTTTTACTTCACTACATTTGAAAGCTTGTATCTGGACTTTCTACCCTGCTACATTTTTGAACTGGACTGAAAAGTAAAAAGTACTTATCATATGATTTGAGGGGTTATTTTTTCCATGTTTGTGGTAACATCCTGGCTAAAGTTTTCAAGTTCAAATTTCGGCTTTGAGCAAACAAAAATAAATACACAAAATGCATAAGAAAAATTAAGAAATTGATTTGTATTGTTGGCGTTGACTAATAAAATCTGTATCATTTTTAATCAGTATCACCACATTTAAGACTTGTCTGCAACACTTTACTACTACTATACCTTTTTCTCTTTACTTAAGTAGAATTTTTAATGTTATACTTTTACTTGAGTAACTTTTTACCTCTGTATCTGTACTTTTGCTTAAGTAACAAAATTGAGTACTTTATCAACCACCAGTTATATAGATCCCTGCCCCCGTCTGAAATTAGGGCATCATCAAAGTCTAAACCGTGAATACAACATATTCTCTTAAAAATTGCAGTACTTACCCTACGGCACAATTCCTTTACAGCCATTATGTTCGCAAACACCGCTTTTCCTCCATTCTTCCATATTTTCTTTATTTTCACAACCCCAGCAGACTCCGCTCAATAAGCCCACTAGGAACCACTGTCTTACATAAAATATAAAGGCACATGCTTTTCTTCTGCTCTCAGTTACTGCTGTGAAAATCCAGACCTATCAAGCCCACCTACAGCCCTGGTACAAAGCGTGTTAGGCGTGTGTCCTTACATATCAGTGTCCACGGTCAGAGGCACCCGCACCCCGCTTGAGTCACGGCCGATACAATCAAACGTCAGATCGTCAGCGCCTTGTGTCTCTTTGGCCTCCGGCGTTTCAGCTTTGGAGGTGAGGAAAGGTCTAAACGCCAACATACTGGTAGTCTGACTTTGATACCGCCGGGGCACCAAAGATACCCATCTGCTCAAACGCACCTATTTTTTTTGGTGGTATCAACAGTGAAGGAGAAACGATTTATACAAATGTGAGTGACGAAGGTTAAGAACACGTTAATGTATCTGTGCTTATGTAAAAGCTTTCAAAGAAGGCATAAAACATGAAAAGCAATGTTTTTCAGAGATGGGATCGGAGGAGGAATACATGCTTTTTCACAAGGTTAACAGCGTCCAGCTTTTCAAAACATTCATTCAGTTATTATTTCATATAATTGCATTTTAACTTCAACTCATAATAGATTAAAGAAACATCTACTTATAAACAAATCTTTGAAGTCATCTTGAAGTATAGTGGTGCAGACAGTAGATTTATGTGTACACCAGTAATGAGGTATTTGAATAGTTGGGGAAAGGCAGACAGTTATGATCATTGCAACGTGGCAATTTTTGTGACAAGGCTGCAGAGTCCAACAAGAATTCTGCATAATTCTAGTCCCTCAGGGGAGAAAGTGATGGGTGCAGACTGTAACAGGAGTTTTGCTAATATGAAACATAAACATATTACACAGACACATCATTTGAGAAGCTTTTGCATAACTTAAAGGGCCCGTATTACGCTATTTTCTGATCTATGTTATAATGTTGTTTCCTCGTCAAAATCATACCTGAAGTTGTTTTTTGTTTCATTCACACATGTTTAACCTGCAAACCCTGCATATTTAGGCTGAGTTTTTCTTGCAAATAAAAGACACTCTGTTCCACCTTGTGATGTCATGTGTTAATAGCAATAATAATAATAATGCCTTACACTTGTAATGCGCTTTAGAGGCTTGTCAAAGTCTCTCAAAGTGCTACACTAATCATCATTCATTTACTTCCACACTTGGTGATGGTAAGCTACTATTGTAGTCACAGCTGCCCTGCGGAAGACTGACGGAAGCGAGGCTGCCAATCTGCGCCGTCGGCCCCTCCGAACACCACCGATCATTCACGCACACACCACTTTCATACTAGGCAATGTGGTTGAAGTGTCTTGCCCAAGGACAACCGAGTCCGAGTGGGGCTTAATCCACTGAGCCACTGTTGTCTCACTGTCCTAGCAATACAGGAAGTGCTCGATTCCACACACCTTCATTAGAATCATTTGGATGATTTCAGCCCTGGGATTGCCAATCTCTACTGAACAAAAGGTAAAAGGCAGCTGTTAACATGGAAACTACTTCTTCATGACATCACAAGGTGGAACAGAGCATTTTGAGCTTTGGAGATCTAGACAGACTATTAACAAAGGGTTACTCAAACATATGTGAATGAAACAAAACGCGCAACTCCAGGTATGTTTTTGAGGAAGTAACAGCATTACAACATGGCTTAAAGCTCACTAGAGTCCATTTTGTGTAATATACAAGCTTTAAACTGGAGGTACAGATTATTGTACTGACATTTTGTGCACACTTTACAAATGCAGGAAAGAATAGGTCAGAGCCTTTTGACAGTATGATGTAAGTAAAACAAACAGAAGAAGGCAAATGTGTTCCCTATACATTTCTTCTTTATTCCCTGTAATCTAAAGTGGTATGATGATTTCAGAGCAGCGCTTTGTACAAAGTAGTCTTATTGATTATGTAATTTTCCGATAGTTTGCAGAAAACTTTTATTGAGTACGTTTAAGGTTAGCTTGGAAGGTTGGTGTTCTTGGTTAAGGCAAAAACAACATTTTGTCAGTTTGCTTTGGGGTTAGGAAATAAACATTTTGACTGAAAAGGGTGGAATTGATTTTTTTTTCAGAGCAGCAGTAGCTTTGCGGGGGTTGTCTAATGAGATAGATGTTTTGGAAAATGGGAAAGTCTAAAGATTTGGGTGAGAAGCAAAAGTATTGAAAGCTGCGCTGAGCTGTAGAAAACTGTGCCAAACCTGGACTCACCCCATGTGGATGTGAGTCTTCTACTTCAAGCGATTTTGAGGTCTAGTTTTGAGCTCTGACCGAGTACCTTTATTATTATTTTTGTTTTTTTGTTTGGAGTAATCTTGTCTTGAGCCCTCAACTGTTTGACCAATTACAGTAACAGTGTCTAAGAATGGACGTGAACAAAGTAACAAAACCAAAAGTCAAAACTAATCAAGATTAAAGATTGGAAGTGTGCTTCTTTTTTCAGGCTAGATTTTGAAAAAAAAAAATTGTCTAGATGACTACATCTGAAACTTTTTCTAGCATGGACCGCTCCTGGACATATGAGTGATCATAATCTATCTGTCTATCTGTCTGTCTATCTATCTATTAATTACCACATATACAGCAATGCAACGGCAGATTGTTCATGCCTTGCCAGTTGCCATTCTAATTTCTGACCACCTTCCTCCACACTCTGTTGCATGGCATTGCACCAAGCACTTTCCCAAAGATTGTTGGTCCAGTCTTCTATGGCATCACTCCATCACCTCATTTGTCTCCCTCATGGTCTCTTGCCATCATTAACCCCATACACCAGAGGTGCCCAAACTTTTCTTATCAAGGGCCACATCTCAAAACATATTCAGAGCAGAGGACCACAGACCGGTGATCAATGCAGCGCAGTGCTTTAAACACAGCTTTGACAGAGCTGCTGTGGATTAATAAGGCTTGAAACACATTCATTTTAGGTCTGTATCACACTGCAATGTGATGTTTGAGGTTACAGTGGTAGAAATTGTTTAATTTGTTAAAAGTACTGCTTATGATCAATTGGGCCGGTTTAGCAGGAGGCCTGAGGGCCAATAAAAACTGGTCCGAGGGCCACATTTGGCCCCTGGGCCATAGTTTGGACACCTCTGCCATACACAATGTGAGTGCAGAGATTTGGGCCCCTGGTGTTATGGCTGTCATTACTGTAGTACTATAGTTTCCTTTTGCTTGCAGTTGATAGTAGCTCTTTTCAACATCTCCTTCAAGTATCTCGTAGTGGAAAGTGACAAAGTGCACATTTTAGGGTTTTTTTTTTTTTGTCAGTACTTTACTTGTGGATACGCTTTAGTTTGATTTGTACTTTAACACTATTACTAAAGTAGTTCTTATCAAGCGATACTTTTACTTGAGTATTTTTTGCCCATGTATCTATACTGTTACTTTACTTTTTCCACCACTGCAAGCATATGATACCTATAATCCGCCAATGCGATAAGTTTAATTACAGCATGAGATAAATGCATTTCTATAAAAAGAAGGCTTGAAAACCCTGAGAGATATTTGCACAGAAAATGTCAGTAAACGGTTTATATAGAGACCAGTGGTGGCTGAAAAACCTGATAGTGAAGTAAACAGGATCTGAAAGAGGAGTGTGGAGAAGTTAAGTTGTATAACAGGGGTGGCATACAGAGCATCCCTTCAGATGTCTATTTCTTGTGTGAGTTTCCTGCACAAAGTTTGGTACATTTTTACTCAGAATGGAAGTACAATATTCATTCCAATTAATTTCACACTGCACAGTTACTACATTTGAACACTCACACACATTATTTAATGCATTCAGGTATAGGGAAACGTTTTGAATTAGAAAACATCTAGAGTTGTTAGTCAAATTCAGTCAATTGCTGTCTGTGCTTGCTCTGCCACTTAGCTCTCTCTCTCTTGTTTTTAATATAAACAATAATCTGCCTCAAAGAAATCCATTTTCTTTCCACGGCATGGTACGCGCATGACATCTTTCAGGACCTTTTCAATAATTGTTAGCGCTGTACATCGAAACTGAAAAGCCTCGACCGCTTACTGTTGCGCACACACCGCTACCACCACTGCACCACAAATCACAAGTCTCATTTAGTTTCCTTTCTGTGTTTTAATTAGAGCCGAAGCTAGGCTAATCACCTCCTTAGTAGACAGCATCGGTAATGAGACGGCGAGGGAGGAGCTGAGAGGGATGGACGGATAATTGAGAGGCAGAGAAAAAAAAAAAAGATGGAGGGATAGCCAAGGAGAAGCTATAGACGAGTGAGGTTGTTAGTAGCAGATTAAATGGAATCAGAAATCTTGAAGAGGGTGAGTGAGGTGGGTGGATGAAATAAATTGTGAAAGAATAGAAGCTTGTAGCAAATGGATCAACGGGTCCGAGATCTGGACTTGAATGAGAAACCGGCGAAACTAAAGAAGAACTTGAAGTGAGAGAGAAAGAGAGAGGCTCTGAGAAATAATGAGTGTCCCATACCTCCCACCAAGCAAGAGCCATGTCTGCTTACCCCCCCCCCCCCCCCCCGTCCAACCAACCCCCCCCCCCCACCCCCTTATAGACTGCTCCTTTCATTCTGTCAGCGCAGTGAGTGCCTGAATAGCCTTTTATTATTCAACAGTCTGGGGCGGGTCACGGGGGGTCAGATCGCGCTCCCACCACGCTGCCACCAGCAAACATCCAAACATACACTGACGCCTTCTCTAACCGTAACCCCGGGCGTCTACGTGCATGCATGAGAATAAGGTCTTTTCAAAATAAGGGAGGAAGTGGCAGAGGTAAACAGTTCCACGTGTGACAGTGGGGCTCTTTCAATGGGACCCAGCTATTTCTATGGTGACGTTGTCGTAGCCCGGGTTTGTCACAGACCCCACATAGAGCACAGATAAGGTTTGGACAGGGTTGTGCTGATAAGAATGCTCACTTGTATCAAACACACTGCCTTTGTGTACAATGGATTCTAATTATATGAATTGGCAGGAAGTAAAGTCGCTGGACAGGATATGCAACCTAACTGGGCACCATCCTCTGAAAACACACTTTGTTACCAATAATGTTTAATATAATTACTTAGAACGAGGTTACAAATGAGGATTGCAGTAAGACAGGGGTGTCCAAACTATGGCCCGGGGACCAAATGCTGTCCTCAGACCAGTTTTTATTGGCCCACAGGCTTTCTGCTGAATCGGCCCAATTGATCATAAGCAGTACTTTTCATAGCAAATTAAACTATTTCTACCACTATAACTTCAAACATGACATTGCAGTGTGATACAGACCTAAAATTGATGTGTTTCAAGCCTTATTAATCCACAGCGGCTCTGTCAAAGCTGTGTTTAAAGCACCGCACTGCATTGATCACCGGTCTGTGGCCCTCTGCTTCGAATATGTTTTGAGATGTGGCCCTCGATATATATATAAAAAAAACAAAAAATGTTTGGACATCCCTGCAGTAAGAGAATGCAGTGTTTAATGCAAGGTGGCCATTAGTATTATAATTTATTCTCTGTATTCGACCTTTTAACCCGCCATTTTAAAGCCACTGTGTCACCTGTCAAGAGCAATGGGCAAGCTTCTACAGGCTATAATCTTCATTTATAACATATTGGAATTAATTGGAAATTAAGTAGGCTCATTTGGTGTACTTTGTGCTAATTTCTCCCTCATCAGGCAGATGGAATAGCAGAAACAAACAAATGGTTTCTTGGGCGAACAAAATGAAGACCAAATGGAAACGCGAGATTATTTATGAAGTACGATTAATAATGTTGTCTCTTTTTTTTATTGCTAACAACAACTTGTTAGCAATAAAAAATATAACAGTGAGACAAAATAGACTCATCATTCTGCTGGACTGGACCGATGACCATCTTCCAGTCCCAGTTGCATATCACACTTGGGGAATAAGCTCAGAATCAACAGTCCCTCATGAATTAATTACAACACTTGTCCACCTCTTGTTAGCCTCTACAGTGGAGCTCTCTCTTCAATAGAGCGCTGGGAGCTTGTAACCTGGCATTTTCCAAACCATGTGTGTGTGTACAGGTGTACGGCCCCGTTTGTGTGTGACAGAAGGAAAAACAGAGATAACAGTAGCCCGCCGGTATCTGCTCCATCTTATCTCGTACACAGCCAGAAGCAGGTATACAAGCTAATTGGAAAGTGCCAGACACGCAGACACAAAATGGTTGAAATGCATCCACACACACACACACCTTTTTTTCCCGGGCAGACAAGAGAATTGGCAGAAGAATGGAGAAAGATTGGGAGAGAAGGAAATGATTTGGCCAGAATGAGACACAAAGACAGCAAGACATGGAGGGCAAATTGCATGGAACCACAATGGATACAAAATCAACAAGACAAACAGTAACTAAGCCGATTTTTTTGAAATACCACCCGCATTGTGAGAGCCTGTATCTGTCTCCAGCAGTATTGTCATATACAAGCATTGGGGGAAATGGCCAAACAAATGGCACCATCGCATCGCAATCTCCCCACTCGGCCTGTAATGAGTCACTCTATCATATCCGCTCCCAAATGTCAAGGCCCGACGTGTTTACAATATGACAGCCCATCTTTGCAGTCAACAACAATTACAAAGCTAATTTAGTTTCAGAAATTTAAATGATAAACAATGCAATATTACCATCCTCTTGGCCAAAGGTTCATATGAGCAGGACCTATTCATAGTGTTCAGCTCCTGTAATATGGTGCCATTTTGAGGACTGCTGACCATTCAAAACATACAATATTTAGTTTTGAAATGTTAATTGCTATGAAAACAGTCCAAACTTTTCATAAATGTTCGTGAAACCCATGGATAAAGTGACAAAGCCATTAATTTTGCTATTTGACAGATTTTTTTTTGGAAATGAGATGGACTGGATTGGATCTAGTTCATGGAACACTACCAAGAAATGCTGCCAAGTAACCTATATTCATTCTACTTAAATATTGATTAGCAATTACCGCTTTTATACTGAATGGAGGTCGTATACTGTATAACACATTTTCTCAAATAACATTAACTTCTTCCCCCCGTTAATAGCTCATCAGTTGGAATAGACTACAGAATCGTGTCTAGTTCTTTTGGAGATGCTCTGTCTGGTCCAGGCATCTTGCGAAATTGTTCAGACTTTTCTATCATCAACACATTAAAAATCATTATGGACTCTTGTGCTTCCAAATACTATATCCAAACAGCCAAGTACCTTGATGTCAACGCAATTTACATACTTCACACATGCCTTTCATCTGTTTGGCTTAAATTGTACTATTACTCGTTGTGTTCCCAACTAACTGTCGTGGAGACGTGTCGCTGCAATCAAATGAATTAGTTGTCATGCAGTGGTCAAATATCTAATTTCCAATGGCTGATATGTTGTTTGGGTCTCTTCATGAATCAAACGCACTTTGGGAGGAGGCAGGAGCCAGGTGAGAAGTTGCGATAATGGATATTGATTAGGCACAGCAGCAGAGCGCCGTGTCTTGTCCTGTTCCTCTGCCTGTTTTTATCACACATGAAAGACTGCCATCATTTTCCACTGCACTGCTTCACGTTTGCTTCTTGTGTGAAAGGAAGATGTAATATGTGCACTGGCTACAGCTATATTTAAAATGTAATCAAGCATGAACAAAGCGCCGGTGTCACTGACGATGCTGCGGTGCATGTGGGAATTCATTTAGCTAATTATGACAGATCCTTGTTTGGTTTAAGAAACAAATGTGCTGTGGCATGCACAGACACAACATAGTCCGGTCTTTATTTATTTATCTAAAGTTCACCTTCCATTCTTAATTATAGTGGTATATGTGTGGAGATCTATTATCTCTCTTCATCTATGCTTGGGAAAAGACTCATGGGAACTACTTCTGCTGCATTTTTCCTTTTTTTGACCAACGCCATGAAAGCGCTTTTGCCTTTTGCTGTTTATTTGGCACAGGAAAAAGCTCTGATGTGAATTAATTGCTTGTTAGCGGCGAGGAGCCAATAATAACAGCCTAGGGCTGATGCAGGCTTGACAAGACTTGTCTCGTGATTAGCCACAGTGATGAACATTTCATTTACTACTACTATTCGTGTGTGCTGCAAGGAATTTTAAGACATAATACAAATGAATTTTAATGACTAAATTGTGTTCTTTTCACTGAGCAAATGTACTTTTCAGTCGACTGCGTTTCTTGCTACATACCCAATTACTTTGCATACAAATTATCTGTTTCTGACATAAATTTGTGAAACCTATCAAGGCATCAAGTGTGAATCGAAAGTAACTGCTGTCCAGGTTAATCAAATGGACCGATTGCAAAAGTGTTGTAAGCTGACACAGTGATTGACAGTAATCAGGGAGTAATGAGCATGTACGCCATTGAACCAACAAACCCAAATTAAACACGGGAGCGCTAATTGTCAGTGGAATGAGGAGTGTAATTGTGTCAGATTGGAGACATTTCTCGACATGTCACCGACCCGCTCTTCCTGCTTCCAATCTACGCCATCCATCACCCTTCAGTCAACCCACATATTCGGAACAAGTTCTGGTTGTCTTCTGGGGGGAGTTCCCTACCTCCTTGTTCAATCCATCCTCCTCTCCTCCTTTCCTCCTCTTCCTCGCTGTGAAACTTGCTTCCCGCTGAGCTGATTGAACATTTGCTGTTTACTGTTTGGATTCTGCCTCCAGATGAAAAATGATCACTTCAGCTACTAAGTAAACCAATATGGCATAACACTAGTACCACCTTTCTTATATCGCGGATACAAACATACTTTACTTCAAAACCAGCTTTGGTTTTGAATGCATTTTAAGATATAGTAACCTATTTGTATGCCTACTGACACCTTAACTACAAGTATTGCTAAATATCACTACTAATGAATGATATAGCATTTCTTTCCCTCACCACTATGCAGGAAATCATAGTGGTACTGATGCTACGACTACTAAAGGTTTTTCCCTACTGCAGTTTGGGGCATGTTCTGAGCCAGTCGTCACGTTATTCTGCCTCTATTTTCCGTTTTTATCTAATCAGCTTCTTCGTCTTTGGTTGTTGTCATTTGCAAATAGTGCTCCTTACATCCTTGTCCCCGCTTTCTCCCTCCTCCCTCTCCTCCTTCCTCGCTGTGCAACTAGCTGCCTGCTGTGCTGATTGAACATTGGCTGCTCACTGTTTGGATTCTGTCCCAAATCCCCTACATAAACTAGAAACACCACGTTAAGCATTGCTCAATAGAATCCAACAGCTTGTGAAATATGTGGTCAATTTGTCTGTGTTTACAACAACGCTGCAACCCGGAGCCATTCGACAAAGAAATGATTGTCTAAATCCACTTTATCTCCCTAACCTTTCCCAAGGTCTTCTTCATTTTTTCTACACTTTTCTCAAATCAAATCAGCACGCATGCTCAGGTGCATTTCGACTTCTGTATAACTAATGGGTAAGTGCGTACATATGGACGCTCAAGCAACTCGCGCTATTCAAGGTTGTCACAGATCAATCTCAAGTGGTGATTTCATTAAGGAAAGGTGCGGAATGGAGAATGAGATTTGACATGGAAAAAAAGGTTTAAATAATCAGACCAGAGGCAGCAGAGTATAACTCTCCATCCGACCACTCCTACGCCTCCTCCGCACAGCCTTCCTCTCTCCTCTTCAAGGCTTTTTTGGCTGTTTACATTTCCCTATATCTTAAATTCTTGAATCACAACCTCCCCCTCATTTGATTTGTGAAAACTAAAGTTCTCTTATTCATTGACAACACAATATTGGTTAACTCTTTATAATAACCTATTCAGCCTTAAGAGACCATGAAGAAATGCATAATTCACTACAATCTTTCAAAAAAATACAAATGCCTTTGTAAACGGTCTTCTTATTCGACCTCTCCGTTGTCTTCTTCGTCGTCTTCGTCGTCTTCATCGTCGTCTTCGTCGTCGTCTTCGTCGTCTTCATCGTCGTCTTCATCGTCGTCTTCGTCGCCTTCGTCGCCTTCGTCGTCTTCGTCTTCTTCTTCTTCGTCTTCTTCTTCTTCGTCTCCTTCTTCTTCGTCTCCGTCGTCTTCGTCTTCTTCTTCTTAGTAGTACCAGCAGTAGTAGTAGCAGCAGCAGCAGTATTAAACTCATAATGTACAAATAGTTAGAATAGAATGATTCAGGATTAGTAACCACTTACATAGCACCATATACATAAACGGACTAACCCGTTAGCCACCATGTTCCAAACAGGAAGTGAGCATGGGCACACTTCCAGCTACATCAACTCTGGATCCAATTCACTTTCAATGATCCTGGTGTTTTTATTTTGCTATGTTTGTCTGTCTGGATTTCCAAATACGGCTACAAATTCACCCCTATAACTGTGAGCCTTGACGAGCTTCATTTGGCTGAAGCCGAACGCTATGGGTGACATCACACTCCCTTAGTCCGTTTCTTTATACAGTCTATGGTTAACGCCCGAACTCATAACCTATTTTCGTAATCATTGATATAAGTAGGATTCAGATGTGTTGCGTAGTCATTTTAGCACGAATAAAAATAAATCCGCTGCTCGCTCGTGTGCTCTGGAGCTATCCCATGAGGTGCACGCTGCTTTGCTGACTCTGCGTTATGATGACGTTTACGGCTACGTCAACTCTCATTGGGTACAGCGCATTTTCAACGCAGAAGTCAATGAACTTATTTATTTTATTAAGGAATTTTAAATAAACATTGCAATTTAAAATGTCCAGAGTATAACATAATGACCCACGGGTGTCAGAGATTGTAACTATATAGCAAACAAAAGCACAATATGTCTTCTTTAAGGCTAATTAAGGTGTAGTTATTATAAAATGTTCCCAAATCGAGTTCTTTTTTTACCTGAGAATATCACTATCCTCTACACTTTCACTAAACTTTATATCTTACACGCCTCCCCATATTTTTATAAAGCACAATTTATTTTCTCTGCCAGATAAACTGTTAAATTTATCGATTTTCTTCTTTTAATTAATAGTCCAAAGTTTTTTGTTTTTTTTTGTTTCTTATAAACTTTAGAGTAAAGAGGTGTAAGTGCATAATATGTGTAACTTCTAGTCTAATGGTACACCCACACTCCAGGCAATCAGTACAATCTCCGAGCCCAGCTGACATCTGATGACACTGCAGCCTTTTACTGGTGCCTGGGAATGGCTTGGTTGCATTAAACCATAGACACACATGTGATATATATATAGGCCACATCATATAATTGAACACTTGTGTCACACTTTGACCCTAACAATAAACTATATGCCGCGCTATGGGAAGTGCTTATCGCTAAAACTTTATTCAGTCTTTATAGTTTACGTTAACATTGAAGAAACAATGTCATGATAAAATGAAATAAAATGTACCTTATAATTAATTTGTGAAAAACTGATTTGAAAAAAACAAAAAAAAACATTGATATTTTCATCTGTGACAGCTAACTTTACCAGTTTATCTACAAGAAAGGACCTCTCGCTAATTGGGTCACATTTGTTTATTACTCACATTGGTCACATGGTCACATTTTTCCATAGCGTGTCTCCACCTTCAAATCGCTTTACATGAAGGAACCACTCACATTCATACGGCAGTGTACGCAGACACTGGGGCCGAGGTGGGTTAACTCTATAGCGTCGGATGCTACCGCCGCCGATAGACTTGTGGTGGTGATGCCATGTAAATTCAAAAAAGCATCTTAAAGCAAAAGCATGGAGCTCTTTAAGGACTGAGCACATTATAGATCATTATAGCTCTTATCAAGTTAAAGGATGTATCAGCATGTACTTTTGACTTTTCACACAACTACCTCTATTTTACATATCCATCCTTATTTTTCCTTTGATGCATCAAATAACTGACTGGGAGAATCCCGGTGGCACCTGCGCTCTCATTGGTCATCTTCGAGGGACAACATAAGCACATTACCGTGATGACAGTAACATATTTAAAGAGCCCCATGCCTCTGCTTTGAGATACCGTTTGAATTTACATAATAGCACAATTGGTTGCGGAGTTACGGTTAAAGAAAGTCCGCAACAGCGAGCCTATCGGAGGGAATAGCATCCGACACTATAGGGTTAAGTGTCTTGCTCCATTTATCTGCGGGAGCTGAAATCACCCCGCCAACCTGTGGGTCAGTTACCACCAAACAACCTAAATGGACCAGCTGAACATCTGAACTCGTTTCATTTGTTCATGCTTTAAGGCTAATTAATTAATGGTTTGTGTAGATTTTGTTTGTTTCTGTTTGAATATTAATCCTTCATATTGTCCTTCATGCCCTCATTACCTCAACGCTCCACTATTTGCCTATAACTTTTGCCAGGTGTTATTGCAGCATAAGCAAAACAAAAGTCCTCTTGATTTGGGGCCCGGGGTCACCCTCCATGCACCATTACTTGGCTTTCCTCTGTTTTTCTGACGCCATATTTCAAGGTCCATCGCCAACCGGCCAACCTTTCCACGCTCCCTTCAACCTCCCTCTTCGGCAACCCCATCTACTTCTCGTTATCACAACAACACATCTATTCCACAGCTGCCGCCTCTCTGTGGTCACCAGGATCATAAATCTCTGGTTTGGAGCTCAGGAAGTAGGTCATCGTCCAGGGTACACTTAAACATGTAACACCCCAACCAGGAGCAAGGACCCCCGCTGCAACCGAAGACTACCCGCCGCGCCACCCTGTCAGACACACATGTTTTATGAACACCACGATGAGAACAGAGCGCTCTAAGTATAAGGTCTGTGTTATTGTAGCTCGTGTTCTTAATCAGTCCAAGTTGTGTTGAGGAAACAACAGGGGCTTTGTATGAGGCACCAGGCAGCACTCTCAGCCACTCTTTCCCCTATCCCACCAACACACCCTTCAAAAGTGATGTGTGCCAGCTCCTTCCCCCGAGCGAGTTCTGTTTAAACACGTGTGTGCAATACAGAGATCTGGTTCAGTTTAACCTGCTGTGTGGAAGCGCACGCTGTTGCTAATAGTGTGCTTTTTTATGAAGGCTCTGCTAAAGGGCCCGTGTTATGCTACTTTCTGATTTATGTTATAACGTTCTCTCCTATTCACAAACACACCTGGAGTCGTGTTTTGTTTCATTCGCACACGTTTAACACGCAAACCCTGCATATTTAGGCGGATTTAAACTAAAAACACTTAGTTCCACCTTGTGATGTCATGTGGTTACACAGGAAGTGCTCCGCTGTGCTTTTAAACTCAATACACCTTCACTAGAATCATTTGGATGATTTCAGCCATGGAATTGTCAGTCTCTACTAAACACAAAGTAAAAGGTAGCTGTCAGCTTGAAAACTACCACTTCATGACATCACAAGGTGGAACAGAGCATTTGGAGCTTTGGAGATGTAGACAAACTAAAAATAAAGAGTTACTTAAACATGTGTGAATGAAACAAAAAAACAACTCCAAGTGTGTTTTTGATGGAGTAACAACATTATAACATGGCCTAAAGCTCACAAGAATCCATGTTGTGTAATATAGGACTTTTAAAGAAACCCCGTTATATTACTTGACATAAGGTAACGTGCTGAGTGTTTTAAAGAATCTATTTGTGTTTGACTACAGAATGAACATTGATATTTCTTATTGGAAAATAGTACAGCTAATACTAACTGTACTGTTAGTCATATAGGTCATATAGTCTTGACAAACAGAACTAGTTCATTTTAAATACTTTGCAGAGGTCCAGCTTTTGCAATATATCTATACAGGTGTAAGACAAGTTATACTTATGTTGCATGGAACAAATTGGGTGCAGCCCCTTTAATAGAGCTCCTAATTTAAATTTAATCAGCCTGCTTTTGCTGCTGTTAACAATGGTGTGAATGTAGTATAGCTTTGAGAAATTTAGTGTTACATCTGATATGCAGGTGTTTCCTACTACCTTTTCCCACATGTTTTCACTAGTAGAACAGAACCAAAGTAATTTCTCATTCAGTCATTCTATTTGTTTTTCTCTGTTTTTCAAAGATTTGTAGAAAACAGCGCAAATAGTTACAAAGAATATACTTGGGTAGATGTGGTGAGTTACTACCTCTGCTGTTTCAGACCAACATTTCCCAAATCAAAAAAGATGAAAAAGCCCACATAACCCTTTGAATTTCTCCCTCCTCAGCAACACTCTGGTGACCTTGACCTCATTACAACTTCCTCCATCAAATCCACACCATTTGTTAGAGAAAGTTTGTCCGAGTAGCCAAAAAGTGATCGCCTTGCAGTCTTAAGTACCACAATTCTGTTCAAAATGTTACGTGACAAGTTATTCATTAATTTAACTACAGACCGTCTACTCCAGTAATGGTCATTTTGAAGTGAAAAGACAAGACTGTCCTGTATCCTGCTTTATTACAACAACATTTCCCTGAAGCAAGAAGAGGTCCATCCAGGTCAGATAAGAGTAAGGTTTGTGGTGATGCAAGCCTGCACACAGATAGGGCCATAGACCGTATAAAAAAGTCGACTAAATGAGTGACTTCACCCATAGCATCTGGCTCCAGTCAAATGAAGCTCATCGAGGCTGCAGTTATACGGACAAATTTGGAGCCAACTTCCATATTTGGAATTCCGACCGCGAGTATCTTAGCAACAAAAGAGCCAATCCAGAGTGAGGCAAAGTGATGACAAAACAAAACAATTTCTTCATTAATTACAGCCAAAAAAGGATAGACTGAAGCCACATGCTTATGTAAAACTATCCTGACCAACACATAACACCACAATAGTACAGTACAGTACAGTACAGTAACATAACAAAATGTATTTACTCAAATCAATATCTTAAACACAGATGTCTTGGATCATATAGATGAATTCATGTTTTAAAGTTTTTTTGAATTCAGACAGGGTTTTAATTAACTTAAATTCATCAGTGAGATAATTCGAAAGTCTTATTCCTAATAGACACACATCTTTGCCTCACGTTAGTACTTTTTATTAGATTCAAGCTGAAGCAAACCTCGTTAGTTAGCTAGTTAACGACTACTTCTTAATTTAAAGAAGGAATGAATTCCTACGGGAATATCCTTATTCAGAACACAAAACAGAATTGTCAAAATGTTTAACTTAACTACATCAGTAAATTGTAATATATTCGATTTTATAAATAGTCCATTAGTAGGATCACAGAATCCTGCTTTATTTATTATTCTTATTGCCCTTTTCTGTAGTTTAATCATAGGATCTACATATGTTGACCCAGGACACGCTGGAGGGACTATGTCTCTCGGCTGGCCCGGATAGGCAGAAGAAAATGGATGGATGTAGAGTGAGTTAATATAAACATTTTAAGACCAAAATGACAAGGCTCACTGCAGCAGTTGCAGAGAGAGGGGCGACAATCGATGGAGCCGGAAGTGCGCTTGTGCTCACTTCACTTTGGAACGCGGCAACTAGCAGGTTAGCTACGCTCTTTTATATATACATTCTGTGGTAAGGGCACTGAAAAAGACAGAAACACTGTTGAGTTTTTTGGGCTAAAACGTCACATTATAAGATTTTTATTAGTAGCAGTAGAGCAGAATACTAAGTGTGGTTATAAAGTCAAAAACCTGTTTTACTTTTGACTCCTGGGTAAAGTGGTAGCATCAAGAGAGTCCGACTTAAAATTATCAGCTAAGTCAAGCATTTCAGTATTTTTTGCAAGTGATCCTCTTGCGATTGAGTTCAATAATGTTTAGTGAGGCTTAAAAAAATCTGTCACTACATGTTAGAAAATAAATGAATATCTGGGAAGATGATGGCCATTTTGATGTGAATGGTGCGGGCTGTCCTCATTACCAGCCTGACACACACGTCCTGTCAAAGGAAGAAACCAGCTCCAAATGGGACCAATTCTGTTTGGATGTGCCACATCTCGGGGAAAGAGCGAGACTTCCCCTTTCTAAAGCACTAATCTCTGGACCGCAAATTAGCTGTCACTCATCAGCTGGGAGACGGACGTGGTATCAGGGAGAAAGGCAGTCCCCAACAAATCAACAACACGTCAATCACACACACACACAGGCAAGGACACACAGACAAGCACACACAGGCACACAATTGTACTCAATGTGAACCGAATGTACCATATCCCGCCCTATACCACACTTCACGTCCCACACTATGATAAATTAGATGCAAAAATATTTCCGGATTTTAGTTTTGATATTACAATTTGCCATCACTTATTCAAAAATACAAAGTTAAAAATGCAAATAAATGAAAAAGGACAAAAAGAGTGGAGCAGGTCACCCCTCTAGAGTGGATGACCTGCTGAACTACCTGTCCTGCTTCACCCGCCTATGAATATTTTCACAGAGTTTTAAAACTGGGGTGTCTGATATTCAAAGTAGCTCGCGGGTGTGTATTGTTTCTGCTCTCACTGACCCTTTGGTATATCACTAATCAGTCATTTTACAGCTTCAGAACAGCTTCAGTCACCAAAACGAAGCCTTGTAGCACAGTTTACTTTGTGATTTATAAGGAAAAAAGTCAGGTACCTCAACTTTAAAGAGTAAATGTTTGTAATGTCCATGGGTTTAATAAAATAAAAAAAAATGGTTAAGCATAAAACTGGAAAGTGTCATATATACAGTACAGTACAACAGTGGCACTTAAGAAATAGATAGTGACAAAAATGTAATTAGAATTTTCCACAAGAAAAAAAAAAGTTGGTAATATGTAATGAAGAACACCTACAATAAATGCTCAGTTTAGACTAAGTAGTGTGCAGCCTCAAAGTTGAAATAAGTGCTTTGTACTTGCCATCTGTTTTTTTTCCATTAATTTAAAGTGCCTGATGTAAAATACTGGTGCTAGAATGAGATGTGGGTTTCCTTTAGTATATCTTATAATTTCATACAGTTTTTCAGTAGAAAGTGACAAAATGAACTGATGGACTGGCAGATTAAATTCATAACTTTGCTGTTAGTAAAATTATTTTCATTAAGAAGCAGTTTAGTAGTTTATATTCAAGCTGCTGGGTGTAAATATATTCAGTATCAAACAACATCTTCTAAATGCAAGAGTGGTATTTGAGGTGGGGTATAACTACTACTTGATGTGGCCACAATAGATCAATAGCAAGTTGCTTTTTATACTATTTCCAAGCCGAGATAAACACAAAGGGTTATGTCTACTGTGAAAGCTTATGCCAGATCTATTTGCAAATCTGCGCTCACCTAACTCTTTAGCGTCGGATGCTATCGCCGCCAATAGAGTCACAGTTGTGGACTTTCCATTACAGTAACTCCGCAACCAACTGTGCTATCATGTAAATTCAAACGGCATCTCAAAGCAGAGGCATGGGGATCTTTAAGGACTGAGCACATTATAGACCATTACAGCTCGCCTAGACTTTTTTTTTTCTTTTTTTAGCCATAAAAATCACGTTAAAGGAAGTATCAGCATGTACTTTTGCCTTTTTTCACACAGCTACCTCTACTTTACATATCCATACTTATTTTTCGTTTGATGCACCAAATAACTGACTGGTTGAATCCTGGCGGCACCTGCGCTCTGATTGGTCATCTTCGAGGGACGACGTAAGCACATTACCGTGATAACAGTAACGTATTTAAAGAGCCCCGTGCCTCTGCTTTGAGACGCCGTTTGAATTTACATGAAGCACAATTGGTTGCGGAGTTACGGTAATGGAAAGTCCGCAACCACGAGACTAGCGGCGGCGATAGCATCCGATGCTAAAGGGTTAAAGGGATGATTGAGTGCATCCTTAAAAAAAAAACTGAAAGCAAATTAGGAACTGCATAGATTATAGTGATACTAAATGTGGATGTGATAATGTTCATGTTTACAGTACATGCTGTTCTTAAGTAAGGTTGCTTTATTACCAAAAAAATAAAAAAGTAGTATTTTCTTCCAAGGAAACCTTTCACCAACATTCTGCACTTCATCTAAGTAATATTTTTCTTCTGTATCCTGGTTTCAGTGGCTATAATTACGCCTCTTGTAAGTTTTAATGGGATTCTTAAATTCACAAGAACATGTTAACAAGCTTCTCTGGCAAACCTACACTTTAATAAATGGGTCTAAAGGAACATAACGGATAGGTTGGAGACTAATCGCATGTGTATCAACACTAAAATAACTGCAGGTTTCTATATACTTCCCATACCATAGTGCTCGAAGAGGTAAGACCTTGATCGGACGTTGCGATGTAGTTAAATAAAGCCACAGTGAGAGTGGTTGAGTGGTGAGTGGTGTGCCGTTGATTGCTTGTGAAGTCTTTGTGTATCGTGGTGCTGTGTCGTGTTGTGGGCCAATGCTCCCGCTGTCGCTGCTGTTCAGTCAGTAAAGGAAATGAATATGTGTGTTACATATGAAGTCAGCAAGGTATGACTCAGTGAAGAAGTACAAATATAAACTCTAGGATTAGATAACGAGCTACCCAGAAGGCTAGCTTTGAGTTTTTTAACATTTGAGATAAGGTCAGAAATGGGTGAAATGGGTCGGATACTGATAATTTAGCAAATGGTCAACTATTCTATTTATGTGCAGTCAGGGCCCAGGTCAGATCTCCAGAGAGGTTTGAGTTTATTCTAAGCGATCGATGACCAATACGCTCCTTGTTATTTGCATGCGTCACTGCACAATGCAAAAAAAAAGCCACTTTTATCTGTTCATGTAAAACTATCTCAGACTTTGGGCACATTTGCATATCTACATTAAGCATTAGATTTAATGACAGGAGTTATCTAGTCTAGAATAAATATATTTCGTTAATAGCAGTTTGACCTTTTGACTCGTATGAGAAAAATCTACTGGAAATAATGGGTTTTTTTGGCTTGTCAAAAGTAATGGCCCACAAATCCCAAACTTGGTCGCACTGGGGAGAGCACAATAGAAGAGAATGGCTAATGCATTGGTCAACCGAGCAGTGTGTCCATGGCAGAGTTAAAATGACACTTTGTACTGGTGTTGCAAAGGGAAAGGTATGAATATTTTATACACCTCTCCCAGCTCATCACTCAGTTAAAAGCCATAACAGCCTGTTCTTTTCATTGGGCACAAGGCTCTGGGACCAGCACAGCACTATGATAATGCCACCATGCAGCAGCAGTTGTAGAAGTTGTTATACTGGAAAACTTAGAAGAACTTGTACTAGAAGTAGAAGTAGTTGTAGTATTACTCATTGCAATAGTCGTAGTTATTGTAGTTGTTGTTGAGGTCACTATTAGACTAAATTACATTGATTTACCATTACAGCAGTGGTAACTAGTCAGAGTGTTGTAATCCTTATAGTTTCATTCAGTTCAATACAATTTTATTTATATAGCGCATTAATAATACAACTTAATGTACCCAAAGTGCTTCACACAAAAGTCAACAAAACATATATATAGTACAGAAAAAAAACACACATAGGCAATATACACAAGATATCCTGTCTAGCTAGAATTTAATGCCAGGGAGAAGAGGTGGGTTTTTAGTGGAGTCTTGAACTGTGTATGTTGTAGTGTATCCGTAAATATCGTTGGTGTTGGTATAAATTATATAGTAGTAATACTAGCTGTCGTAGTTGTAGTCTTTGTAGTAGTAGTGGTAGTAGTTAGTGAGGTACAATAAAGTACTATAAAATAAATAAATAATGTTGGGAGAAATCATACAGTGCACCTATCTCATTGTCTCATACATATGGTAGTATTACTAGTATTTGAAGCAGAGGTGGTGTCAGCATCTGTCAGAATTACTCTTTAGTGGCCGTTAGGAGACCTACACTTTTAACGCTCTCTCGCTTCACCTAAGCTATGATTTTTAATGATAATGTGCACTTGAAAAACATAAATATGGATTAATAGTTGCACTATCTGCTCCATCAGTCTGCCCTAACACTCTGGTCTTGCCATTGAGGGGACAGAGCATCTTGGTAATGCGGCCCCTCTCGGAAGCTGCTCGGGCTCATCCTCCACGCCTCGCTGTTCTGCTCGGGCCGTAAATTTGTCCACCAACTGTTGACATCGGCTGCAATATGCTGCAGTGGGTCTGTGATCATCACATGCAGAGTGCACAAGAACAAGGGTGCGCTCCCTTTCTCCTTCTACACACACAATGGTAACCACCCAGTCATAAAGTCATAAAGTGCTATGGACCCCCGAAATGAAAGCAAGGGAGAGTAGAAGAGAGCGGGATGAATAACAATGATAGCAGTGATGGGGGTGCTGTGTTTGTGTCTATGCAAAGGGGGGATGGAGGGGTATTAGCTTCTTCCTCCAGCAGCAGTGAAAGCAATCACTATGTGGTCCTGCTCCTCCCCACTGGAATGGAATCCACCAAATCGCTGCTAATTGAATGAGCGACAATGAGCACACAGACGAGGCGACAGATGCTCGCGTGCCTTTACAAGCGCAGCGCTACTATGAGCGTGAGGCGGGCTCTGGTTAGACACACTCGGCTCGTCGCTGGCCCCCTGTCCACCTGCTGCTTCCATTCACTGTAGGAGGAGCAAAGGAATGGTCATCAATGCAAAGGACAGACGCTTAATTCACAAACTATTACTTTATGACCCGAGGCCCAGCAAATAGTGACACAGCTGAGAGCAAACACAAAACAGAGTAAGCATCCAGGAGTTGTGTGAGTGCTGCAGGTCAGTCAAAGTGCAGACTCAGAGAAAGCATTCAAAATCTTTAATGAACCCAATACTGTGCATTCAAATGGTTTCAAGAAGGACTAATAAAACAATGAGTAAGTGTGAATTACAGCTCCTAATTCTCTACTGTTATCGAGTACTTAGGATAGATTCACAGCCAACTCTATAACTTTCCAACACATGATTAGGCGACAGTAGCTCAGTTAGTAGAGTGTTTGTCCAAAACTTGGCAGTTTGAATTCTGACCTCGACATAAATATCGATGGTAGCTCGATTAAATCCACTGACCCACAGTTTGGCGGTGCAATTCCAGCTCCCACGGATGAATGCTGTTGTCGTGGCCTTAGGCAAGACACTTAACCCACCTTGCCGCCAGTGTCTGTGTACACTGGTGTATGAATGTGTGTGGGTGAGGGTGATGTAAAGCGCTTTGAGTGACTAGAAGGTGGCAAAGCACTATTTACCATTTATAATTATCGGTAGTAGTAAAGTTAGTGTTTTTACTATAGTATTTTACACTATTATTCCTACTTGTTCACTTGTTTAGGTCAAACTCTAATGGCTATTAAAATATAGCATATATAAAAGTATTCAATCAAAAGCAGTCTGACAAAAGCCCTAAAATCCCCAAAACCTTTCAAGGGAAATTAACATGTTTTTGGTTGATGATTTTAAGGTACTAAGTAAAATAATATTCACATTCGTTATTCATTAGTCAAAATATTTGACCAATGCTAAAACACTTACTTTCTCAGAATAGAATGATGGAATGCGACAAATTTGTGAATTAAAAATCTTTCTTTCGCACATTTTTGAAGAACTTTCACAACATTTAGCCACTTCGGCGAGGCAGCTTTAGAGCTGGTCAAACTGGCAAAAAAAAACAGAAAACTGGTGAAAGTTAACACCAAACTTGATGAGATTAGCTTAGGCTCTCTGCACCAGGCACCTGCTACCCAGAATGAATATTTCAACTGATTTATTGGCATCAAAAGCAGCACGTTTGTTCAGCTCCTCTGGTTATGTAGCGTGCCTAAATCTATTAAGCCTCCATCTGCTTTTTACTTAGATTATGCCCCTTTCTATACATTAATTGTTTTATTCGGTTCACTGTTTAAGACCTGCCCCCACCAAATCTGTCATTCTCCTGCTCCCTTCTTCCATAAACTCTGGGGCAGACTTTGTTCTCCAAATGTGATTAGCTTCCCTGGGACGCTGGGAGTAAATTGCATTACTGCATTGTGAGCATTTGAGCTATGGAAATGCTTCGGAGCCCGTATCAAACCTGTTTAAATACCAACATGTGCAAAATGGGAGTGAATGCAAACATTTTGTTGACATGAATGGCAGAGCGGGAAAGGTTTTCAGGCTGATTTAAAATGGCGGGTTCAAAAGGATAGCTTCTGGTCTGTGTCCTTGCACGTTTTAGAATATGTAATAAGTTATTGTTTTGTGTTGAAGGGGACTGAATGAGCATCAAACAGATAGCATGTCTTGCACTGGTGTCTCTATTGCATTTCACACGTAGACACTGGGAAGCAGCTGGTAGTAAATAATTCATTTGTTTTTGCATATTTTCAATCCATTTTTTTCCTTATAGTTATAAATATGGCCATGCTAGGAGATTCTGAAAAAAGGACCATATTAGAACTTGAGATAAATGGACTAAGACATAAGTTTTTGTCAAAATATGTTCTCATTTTTTGAGGCTTTTGTTTGTCCAAAAAACATTTGTTCATGATGGATTGCATGACAAATTATACTTAGCTTTCAATTTTTATTCAAAACAAATGATCCGGGGCAATTTACACTGTGGTGCCAACTACTCCTGATAGGTTGCCCCGATGTGAAAGATGGGTCAAATGCAGAGGTCTGATTTCCCTTCCGTCTATGGTTTGTAACCTTTGGCAGAGGAGTAGCAGTTCAGTTTTCCATCTCTTCACTACAAACCATTTTCTCAGTTTCACAGGGTTGTGCTCGGTTGGAGGGGAGTGCAGTACTTTAGGCTTAATCGTTCAGTCCCAGTGCCAAATACATGTGGCCAGATGGTACTCCAGAATGCAGCGCTCCCAGCTGTGCACATTTGTCAAAGTTTACATCTCTGTCTTCTCTCTCTTATGTCAAAGTACAGCTTTAAAATCTCATTTGTGACTTTTGATTGTGAATGTAAATCCAATAACCACAACTCATCAAAAAAGTTTTACAAAAGTTGCATATATGCACATCTCAATTGACTTTTTCCTGTAAATGTTATAACCTGACGAGAAAAGACTGAAATCAAAGACTGTTTGCTGGGATACATACATGCAAATGAAAAGAGGTATTAAAAAATAACCTACTACGGAGCGCACCCCCCACAGTATACATAATAATAAGCATATGCTACTGGCTGTTGTCAAAATCCCCTCATTCAGCTGCAGTGAGTCTGAAGTGATGTTAAACAGATTTATTCACGGGACAGAGCTGTTCCTCGGCGTGACCAGCTCTTTAAAGGCATTCATTAGAGTCCTGCGTTCTTTCTGCCCGATTCGCTCCAGAGCTTAGTGCGCTTACTCTCACCGACAGACAGCCACAGATGAAGCATATGAGAAATATGCACTGTGTACACCGTCTACAAAGTAGGGGAGGCGGAGGGTCAGCTGCCACTTGAAAGCTCACATATAATATGAATATAAGCATGTTGTGAGCGTAGTGCCCAGGCATCCAGGAGTGATGACAGCTGCCTCTGGCTCACTGCGCTGCATTTCAGAAGTGAGCCTTGTGCGCTTTAACGCGCGGTGGAGCTTCAGCTGACCGTATTTTCTGACTTGTCTAATGACTATGTGGACTTGAGTGCGCCTCCGTGCTGTCAGGGAACAGACTTTAAGCGAGAAACTTAACCTTCCTGCGGTTTTATTGCAATGAAAAACGACTTTAGTAATGGACGTTTTCTAGTACACTTTATTTCCCTCACTGTTCATTGTGCTGAATTAGAAAGTGAGGAAAGTGAACCCCCCCATAGGGCGGGGTTTCTGCCCCCTCCATGTCTCCTCCTCCCGTGGACTACGGAGTGGCCACCAGCCAGGGTTTGATTTAAGAAGCGTTTGTCTTTCCCGGCATGAAAAGGAAGGAAGAAAGAGAGGGGGGCTGTCGGTGATGTACAGCGAGTTTGGTCTGAGGCGGGTTATTTTTGGGAGAGTGCGCGCACAGGAGCCTCAAACGCAGAGAGGGAGCGAGACAGAGCGCACAGCTCACAGCAGACGCGCAGAGGAGCGACTGCGAGACAGACGCACGGATCCCACTGTCATTCAGCGGCATCTCTGCACACTGGACCCGTGCAACAGATTGGTAACAAGGACGAAATGAGTTCTATACCTTTTTAGTGGAATCCTGTGTATTTTAAATCTTTTTAACGAGTGCGTTTTTCTTCATCTCATTCTTGGAAAAGCAATGCAAATGACTGAGAAAGAAGTGCGCTATATTTGTTAAACTGGGACTGACTCCTGCTACTTTTTGTAGTATTGGAATTTATCAAAAATGTATCCAGTGAAGGAGAAGAGACTCTTTTTGGTGAAAATGTGGAAACTTGTGGCGCTGTTATTTTTAGCAAATCATGTCTCCGGGAAGACGTTAAAATACCAGATTTACGAGGAGCAGAAAGTAGGCACCGTCATTGCTAGACTCAGAGACGATGTAGCGGATATTTTGGCCAAACTTCCCAGTTCGGTGTCTCTGCGCTTCCGAGCCATGCAGAGGGGCACATCTTCCCTGCTGACAGTGCGTGAGCAGGACGGAGAGATCAGCGTCAGGACCAAGATCGACCGCGAGAAACTCTGTGAAAAGAACCTAAACTGCTCCATCCAGTTCGACGTGTTAACGCTGCCAACGGAGCACTTGCAGCTTTTCCATGTTGAGGTGGAAGTACTGGACATAAACGACAACGCGCCCCAGTTCGCTCGCCCTGTCATTCCCATTGAAATCTCTGAGAGCGCGGCGGTGGGAGCGCGCATTCCGTTGGACAGCGCCACAGACCCAGACGTGGGGGAGAACTCGCTCTACACGTACGCGTTAGAGCCAAACAATTTCTTCAAGATAGACATTCAGTCCAGGAGCGACGGGGTTAAGTACGCTGAGCTTGTGGTGCTTAGGGAGCTTGACCGAGAGGTGCGCTCCGGTTATGAACTTCAGTACACGGCGTCTGACAGGGGCGTACCCCAGAGGACTGGCTCCACTCTCCTCAAAATCAGCGTCACCGACTCAAACGACAACAGCCCGGTGTTTGAAAAGTCCTCTTATGTCATCAACCTGCCTGAAAACTCCCCGGTTGGCACTTTGCTCATTGACCTGAACGCCACAGACGCAGACGAGGGCACAAACGCTAAGATAGTGTACTCTTTCAGCAGTCATGTGGCCCCCAAAATCATGGAGACCTTCAAAATCAACCCTGACACTGGCCACCTGACCCTGCTCAGGCGGGTGGACTATGAAGCCGTTAACTCCTATGACATAGACGTCCAAGCGCAGGACATGGGACCTAACTCCATGCCTGCTCACTGCAAAATCCTGGTCAAAGTTGTAGACGTGAACGACAATAAACCAGACATAAGCATTAACCTCATGTCCTCCCAGGGAAATGGAGACGCGGCTTACATCTCCGAGGCTTCCCCTTTGGACACTTTTGTGGCTTTGGTGCGAGTGGAGGACTTGGACTCTGGCTTGAACGGTGAAGTGGAGTGCAAATTACACGGCCAGGGTTATTTTAAGCTGCAGAAGACGTATGAGAATAATTACATGATATTAACTAACGTTTCACTAGACAGAGAGAAGAGATCAGAGTTCAGCCTGACTGTGGTGGCAGAAGACAAAGGCACTCCGAGCCTCTCCACAATCAAGCACTTCACTGTTCACGTGACTGATGAGAACGACAATCCCCCACGTTTTGAGAAAGGTAGATACGAGATCTTTAAGTCAGAAAACAACGCACCAGGGGCATATCTTACCTCTATTATGGCTACTGACCCTGATCTGGATACCAATGGACAAGTGAGTTATTCGATCCTCGAAAACTCAGTTCATGGGAGTTCTATTTCCACTTATGTCACCATTGACCCATCTAACGGTGCCATCTATGCCCTGCGCACGTTCGACCGAGAGGACGTTAGCCGTATATCTTTTGTGGTTCAAGCCAAAGATTCAGGAAAGCCACCACTGTCAAGCAATGCTACAGTGATTTTGAACATCCTGGACGAGAACGACAATCCGCCAATCATTGTTGTGCCCCAGCTTTGGAACTTCAGTGCTGACATTCCCGCATCAAAGTTTACAGAGGCAGGGCAGTTAGTGACAGTAGTCAGAGCAACAGATAGGGACACAGGAGTCAATGCTGAGCTCATCTGCTCCATTGTAAGTGGGAATGAGGAGGGGTTCTTTCTTATCGATCCAAGAACATGCGAGATCCATGCCAACGCCAGCTTGGAGAACTTCCCTCATGAGCATGCCGAGCTGACAGTTGTGGTCCGAGATCAAGGGAGTGAGAGTCTAAGTGCCAAAGCAGCTTTAAAAATCACCCTTTATGAAAACATGGAGAACCACGTGCAGGTGATGGACCAGGGTGAATCGTCTCTGGATGTATCCCTCATCATCATTATTTCCCTGGGGGCCATCTGTGCCGTCCTCCTGGTCATCATGGTTGTCTTCGCCGCTCGCTGCAACCGGGAGAAGAAGGACACCAGAAACTCTTACAACTGCAGAGTGGCCGAATCAACTCATCAGCACCATCCAAAGAAGCCCTCTCGCCAAATCCACAAAAACGACATCACTTTGGTACCTACGGTGAACGGGACACTGCCAATCCGATCTCACCATCGCTCGCCCTCCACAACGCCCCCTATGGACCGCGCGCAGATGGGCAGCCGGCAGAACCACCACAGCCGTCAGTCCCTCAACAGCTTGGTGACCATCTCGTCCAATCACATTCCAGAGAGCTTCGCTTTGGAGCTCGCACACGCCACTCCACCGGTAGAGGTGAGCACACGGCAAATCAAATTAATCTGACATTTCAACTGTGGTCCCTTAGCCCCTTTCCAAATTTTCTCGCTCCCTACTCCCTACAGTTCACCCCTCCCTCACTCACTCGTCCCCAACCCTACACCCCCCCAACCACCTCCCACACTCTTCCTCCTCCTCCTCCTCCCTCCTCCTCATCATCATCTTCACGCAGCTGTTTGAACAAATTAACTTGTCTCCGTGTGTGACAGTGACTTAATCAACACTGGCCTGTAGTTTGAACTGACTCTCATTAAGACTGTTGATGATTACACGTGTCTATGTCTTTACCTTGTTTACACCGTCACCTCCGTAACCCCTCCCACCCTCCTTACTCACACCCAATCTCTCTGTACTCGTCTAGACACCCCCCCTTCACTCCTCTCCCTTTTTGTTTTCAAATGTCATCCATTTTGTCTCATGACTCTTTATCATCAACCATTTTGTGTTTACTCATCCATTGTTTTGTCTCTCTTTTTTGTCTTTCTTTTTTACCCTCATCTGTTATCCATCCCCCTTTTATTTTTATTTTTGTTTTATTTTTTTATTTTCTGTTATTTTTGGATGTAGCAAGTCTCACAGCTTCTGTCCATGCTCCATCAGGGCCAGTACCAGCCCAGACCCAGTTTCCGCGGCAACAAATACTCCCGCAGCTACAGGTAAATTACCCCACTCCTCCTGCCCCCTCCCCTAAAGAGATTATCTTTTATTTACTTTTCAATCCACTTGTTCTTCATTGTGTTACTACATGTTCCAACTACCTGTTGTGCAGTTGCCTGCTCAGTTCAATGTAGACCATAGTTTAAATGGCGTGTTATTGTACTTCCCACATCATGCCCGTGCCATCAGCTCAGAGATATGCAAGCCATCTGTCTATAGATGTCACAGCAGTGGTCTTCTCTCCAACATATTAAAGTATGAATCCATCACTTCTTCGTCATAACATTCCCTGTTGATTTGTAGATGACAGATTTATGAGAGCCCCCAGTGGCTGCAGAGAAAGATTTACAGATAGGATATACCTGCACTGAGGATTTATGGCCCGTGCCTCGTCTGGAGACTTGATAGATTCTACAAACAGCCTAAAGTTTCATTTGATGGATTCATACTTTTTTTTTTAGTCCCCAGAAAGACAGATTCAGATCACAAATCAATGACACCTGCCTGCAAACAAAATGCATCTATCTTCTTGTTAGTTCAGTGAGACTCTAACTTGTATCCTAATGCTGCTGTAGGTATGCGTTACAAGACATGGACAAGTTCAGCCTGAAGGACAGTGGCCGTGGGGACAGCGAGGCGGGGGACAGTGACTGTGAAATGGGCCGAGAATCCCCCGTGGACAGGCTGCTTCTGGGGGAGGGCTTTTCTGACCTCATCCATCTCGAGATGCACCATCGACTCCACCCAGGTGAGATACAGTGTGACGTAGCCCCGCCCACTCCTGTCAGAGCCTCTCAAGTCATTGGTTGCTCCGGTAAACACAGCACAGCAGCCTCTGTGTGTGTGTTTTTTTTTTTTTTTTTATCTCCTGTGCGCCCTTTTACCGTGACTCCTCAAATTGGCTCCACTGCACCGAGCGATGCCTTTGTTAGCGGCATGTCACACTTAGTTTCGGCTCCGCACCGTTGTTACATATAACTTAAAGCTGCACTATGGAAGTTTTCAGGTGGAGGATCAGCCCAATGCTTGTCTCATCAAAATGTTTACGGTTTGCCTGTAATGATTTGATTCAATTAGAGGCGCTTTTATGGACAGAAAATAATTAGTTTGGTGGTGTCATCTGCTTGTCTCCATGGAGATGTTGAGTTGTTGGCCATTTTGTGGAACATCTGAGGCAAAACAACACCTCTATGGAGACAAGGTGTTAAGCACACACACGCAAAATCTACCTAGGGCATCTTTAATTTTGCAAATCTGAAAGGTATGAATAAGAAATTGCCTAATGGGGCAGAACAAAATGCATTTAGAATACATCTGCCTGCACAATCTTACATAAAGCTAGTGTTTAAAGCAACCTTACAGAGTTATACAGTTGTCAAAAATAATGAAATGGAAGTAGTATTAGTTAGTTAGGCTCTTGTTTACCTGTTTCATTTCATAGCCAAGCAATAGCAAACACTATTTTCACTCTTACTTTATCTTAGATGTGCCTTTTGTGAGCCTGTGGCCCTTAAAGTAGAGTCGACAACACTTCATTTTGCTACACATACAACCTTAGACCACACTGGTACATCCTCTCTACCTGCAGCCTAACTAATTTCAGCACCACGGACAGCACCGGTCCTTTTATAAGCCTGTTATTAGTCCACTGCTCTGTCCCTGTCTCTTACACAGGCTTCTCCATTCACCCTCTACACAGACACAATCCCCCATTGTACACGGGCCCCATTCTTCTCCGCAGCCCCTCATTTCCACGCTCGTTATCACATTCACGGAGGTTACGGTGTGTCTCACTGGCTTTTCGTGCTTCTATGTGTGTTTGCGTGCGTGCATTATCTGGCCTTAAGATAGTCGTGTCTGTAAAAATCCTCCCCAGAGCGGAGATGAGTCGCCTGTCACTCATCGGTATGCGTCTTAGGGTGCTGTCTTTTTTTTCTTTCTCTCTTTCTCCCTCTCTCTCTCTCTTTCTCCTCGCAGTGAGTGACAGTACTGCACTTTCATGTCTGAACTGAGGAGAATTCATCATAATTGCTTTTAGAACGATGTTATTCTCCCTATATGCTGCTGCTGACTCTGTCCCTTCTCTGCGTCTCTGCCTGCCTCACTTCTGTACTTGTATTCTCTATCATTATTGAGATAAAGCGATGGCGAGGTGCGCCCGGCTTGGACCGCTGTCTTTTGTGTGCTCTGAGAAAAACTCTGAGGTTTCGTTCGTTTCTCATTTGAAAAAAGGAAGGAAGCTAATGACCCATGAGCTAGGATTATGCTTATTTCTCTTCAATGGGTTTAATTTGTGCAGATTTTTCTAGATATGATAGAAACGCTCACTAAAAAATAGCGTATTTGGAGTTGCGGGCATGTATTGCACAGTCTGTATTGCACAGTCCGCCTCTAATTTCATTTGGGACAGATTTAGCATATAGTCATTTTTATCCTTCATTATGTGCTTTCCTTGTTACCTGCAGCTACCCACAATGCATTGTCTGAAGATAGAAAAGACATCACAATAGACCCCTGAGAACAGTATAAAGGCGTCCTAAAACCGCAAACAAAACAATGAGCTATAAAATATTCAAAACACCCTGCGTACAACTCCCCATGCTAAGTTTTTCCCAACATTTCTCTGTAGTTTTAAATGCAAAAACCTCAGCTCACTGTACCTCTTGTATATTTCAAACATTTGTCTGTCCTGTTACTGTTAACATGTCAAATGTTGTTTCATCCACTAAAACTTGCTTTCCCTTATTTGCAGCTATGAGACTGTGCACAGATGAATGCCGCGTCCTGGGACACTCGGACCAGTGCTGGATGCCCCCTCTGTCTTTACCCCAATCCTCATCTGACTACCGCAACAACATGTACATACCCGGAGAGGAATCTACCCAGCAACCCCAGCAGCAGACGGATGACGACCAGTCCTCTGTCGATTCGGAGCGTCGTAAAAGTTTCTCTACTTTTGGGAAGGAGCCGGGCAGCGAGGAGGCAGTGGGCGGAGCTGTGGTGGGAGGAAATGATGTCGCAGGGGGCGGGGCTGGATCCCTTCTCAATGAGATGAACAGCGTTTTCCAAAGGCTCCTTCCCCCAAATGTAGATAGTTACGCAGAATGTAATGAAACTAGCCAGCCTGTGCCTCCTCCAGCTAGCGATAGGGCCGTGGGGCGAGCTAATGCTAATGCTAACAATGCTGTACCCCAGGACAGTAGAAGGGGGTTGTTACCGGGTGGGAAAGGTGCGGCTTATCCCCCCGGTGTTGCAGCGTGGGCGGCTAATACCCACTATTTAAATCCAGCGTCAAACAACCACATTTCAAACACTTCAACAGCTACATCCACGTCCACTTCGACCTCCACAAACGGGCAGCCCCCTCATCTCAAGTGGCTCCCGGCCATGGAGGAAATCCCTGAAAACTACGAGGAAGACGAGTTTGATGGAGTTTTTCATCAGGGCGGCAAGAGGAACGAGGGTCGCCATGACACCAATGTGGACGCTAGCGAGTTGGTGCATGAGATCAACAAACTGCTGCAGGACGTGCGGCAGAACTAGACACTTCTGTGGGTTCACTGTGTCATAGGGGTCATTTCACTACACTAAACTGCTTCTTTGTGCCAACAAATATAGACTTTACAAAGACTGTGGCCAGTTCATGTTACAGCTTGTCCCATTTGTTTTACCAAATATCTCCTTATGCTAAGTGCTTGTTGAGATACTATTAGATAAAACAAAGCACTGAAGTGTCTTGAAGGCATCAAAGAGCGCATTCAAAGAACAGATTGTTCTATTCCTATCGGCCGCTCTTGAACTTTAGCTTGAATGAGGGATTTCAAGTAGAGATCCACCAAACTGTACCCTCTCTCCATTCATGTTTACAGCTGACTCCATGGGGAACAGTGGTCTAGTTTTTGCTTTTACAGTGTACAATATTGTACAGTGTTTGTGAAAACAGCAAAAATCACTTGAATATTGTGCTCTGTTTCTGTTTTTGTTATGATGGAATGTAACTGTACAATTTGAACTTTGTATTTTAAAAATACACTCTTTTTTACTTCTATATATTTATATGTGTCCATGTATGTTTGTACAGAAAGGAAGAAAACAAATGTCTATTTTTTATATTGTCACTGCATGTCTTAATCACTAAATGTGTCTGTCGTCCATTTTTCTGTTATTTTATAAAACTGTATTTAATTTTGTTCCTGAAAGTGTGCGTGTGTACCAAAATATCATATTCCAATGCAGTTTCATGTTGGAATTTGACTTTTGTATGGTATTATTGTGACCAGTGGCTGAACAATAAAGTGACGCGATTCATAAACATGCCTGGAACATTTTTACCTTGTGCAGCGTATTGTCTCATTTAGATCCTATTTTCCACAGCACTGCTTCCACTGCCCCCCTTTGTGTCTCAGCACCTCCTAATGGACTTTTTATGTACTGCAGCTGTTTCTGTATGCCCAGCCAGAACCTGCTGTGTGCTTTCAGCCTTTTTCACTATTCACATGCATTACTAATAACTATGCTATTAGCCATAAATGCATTCCCAAATGATGCACACAGATTAAAATTCATTTAGGCGTTAATTTACTTTCTGAACAGAGCTTCTCTGGAGCCGCCTCTCTCATCCGTGAGCGCATCAGCTTATGGTAAATATGCATGTGCAAATGAAAAGCATCATTGATAATAGCTGCACATGATGAGAAATCAGGAGCATGATATTGTACAACGCCGCCATATGGACTTGTAATACAATTAAAATGAACAAGGGACATGAGTTGTGCTCCTCCCCGTAGCTGTACATAAGATATTTTATAGTGATAGACAAACTAAGACAGCTCATGAACTGAAGGGGAGAAACTCAATGAGGGTGAATGAAGCAATTAACCTCACGAGACAAGGCTTTTAAAAGGTAAAGGTCACAATTAGCATAGACATATGAGGCACAAACATTGACAATAACAAAACAGTCTCGGGGGAACATCAAGGAGCAGACAACATGGATGACTTTATCTATAATTTACCATTAGATTTTGGTAATTGTGTGTTAATTGTGTTTGATTCGCAAATATTTTCATCACCTTAACGTGTGCAATAATGATAATAACCTCAAACTAGTGTTATAACAAAATGGCTGAACACTTTAAAGGGTCTATATGACAAAAAATTACTCTTGTGAGCCTCAGTCCATGCTAGAATGTTGTTTCTTCATCAATAAACATACTCAGAGTTCTGTTTTGTTTCATTCACACATGTTTGAGTATTATTATTAGTCTGTCTACATCTCCAAACCTCGAAATGTTCCACCTTGTGTCATGTAGTGGTAGTTTTCAAATTAACAGCTACCTTTACCTTTATTTCAGTACAGGCGGGCAATTCTACAGCGGAAATTATGGGAATTATGGGTTTAAAAATCGATACATGTGTAGTTTAAGACTAAGATATGCATCCAAGTGTATACAGTGTGATCAATAGTTGGCTGCTACAAGTTTATACCTACAAGCTTCCAAGACATTACATTGCCCTCAATTAAAGTATCAAAGACAAGGCAAGGGAAGTCTATTTGTACATTAAAATCACAGTACAAACAAATGAAAAATGAACAAAAACTAATCATCACAAAATTAACATTAAGTGAGAAAAGTGCGAAATAAAAACCTTTCAGTCATATGCACAGCTAAAGAGAACAGTTTTGAGCCTGGATTTAGACATTGTCAAAGTAAAGGCCTGTCTCACATCTTCAGGAAGACCAGATTTTAGCTGCATGAAAATGAAACGCTGATTCCCCATGTTTATTTCTGACTCTGGGCACCAGCAGGAGGTCAGTCCCTGAAGTCCTCAGAGTGTGAGATGGTTCATATGGCACTAACATGTCGGAGATGTACTTTGGTGCTGGTCCATGGAGAGACTTGTTCACAAGCAGAGCTGCTATGAAGTCTATTCTCTGAGCCACAGGAGCCAGTGCAGAGACCTGAGCACAGGACGTATATGCTCGTACTTCCTGGTTCTGGTCAGGACCCGAGCAGCAGTGTTCTGGATGTACTGCAGCTATTTTAAGGCTTGTTTGGAGAGGCCAGTGAGCAGGTCGTTACAATAGCCTAACGTACCGGAGACAAATGCATGAATAAGTCTCTCCAAGTCTGGTTTAAACGGGATACAAAAACACTGCACTTTTTCTGGTGGGAGGTTTGCCACCTGCTTGTCTCCATAGTGATTATATCGCGTTGACCAAACAAATCACATAGCATTCATTCAATTACAGGTGTTTTCATTACTAGTTGAAAAACATGCATTTTTTCTGAGAAGAAGGGTCACATCTCCACAGATCTGACCTGTAACCACGTCCTACTCGTCTCTGTGGAGATAGATACATTGCATAACAGACCCTTAATTAAGTACCTGCATATAGGCAGCCGTGTACTGATAGTTGAACATGTAACAAACACATAACGCTTGCTGTTTATGATCAGGGGCAAACACTAGTACAGGACTTGAGTGTAGTCGTGTGAACATAGCCACGTACTTACAACCCCCAGAGCAGGAGTCTCACATATGCAAACACTTAATAATAATGAGCTAATTTGTCTTCATAATTAAAAAGGCAGGCCTCAATAAACAACCAACACACAACCTACACATGCTTAATGCAGAGGGAATTTAGTCGTACACTGTTCTGTTCTAAAAGTCCAGGCTAATCTCCATCAATGTAGCTGGCATAATGAACTCAAAATATAGACTTTATATAGATCTGGTTTTAAATAATAATATGTGTAAATGGTAGCGGGAAATATGTGATGGATGGCACTACTAAAAGCGTCGTTGGCACAGTGTAATGGAGTGTGTAATGAAACAAATATTTATAAACTGTGAAATGTCTGCTCATGCTAGTTTAGTACAACTCCTTGGATTAGGTTAAAAGGTTATGGAAGGTCAGTCTTTATCAGGACAAGTTTAAGAGCTTAGGTAAAAAAAAAACTAAAAAAAATGTTCACAGTATATGCCTGATTTAGATACATTTGCTTCAAAAAAATATCCAGCATTTGAGTCGTCCTGGTCAGTGAAAAAGTACTTAGTTTTGTTGTGAAATTAGAGATACCGGAGCAAAATATACTCACTATAAAAACATGATAAAAGTAGTATTTAAGTACCTGTTTAAAAATGTACTTAAAGAGTCAAAAGTAAAAGTATTTCATGCAGATTTTCCGATCTCATAAAGCTTCAAATGAACTGTTTTGTGATACAGATTTGTGCAGAATTTGATCATTAGAAACAACTGAATCGATTTGTTTATTCAAATTACAAAGACTTCAGACTTTTCAGCAAGTCTCAAACAATAATACTAAAAAAAAACGTTTATTTTTCAGTCCAGTTCTAAATATAGTGAAGTAGAAAGTGCAGATCCCAGCTCTCAAATGTAGTAAAAGTATCAATTTTAAAAGTCATGCACATACTTACTGCTTTTATTTTTGCTCCATTCCACCATTGGTCCTGGTCTATTTTAAAAAAGAGATCAGACAAGCAACTGAAAATCATGTTGTTCAAGTTAGTGTTAGTCTTGATAAAAAATGACAGTGCATCACACACTGTTACGCACACGGCTGCTTCTGTAGGTATCGGGTCGTGATGCTGTTATGGTACCACTTTATAATAACTACATCTTATTAAACATGAATACAGCCTAAACAAAGACTTAATTCATATAAGCAAACCCTTTATCATGGCTGAAAACTGAATCATTATAAAGTTTCTCTATGTCTTCTCTCAGTGTAATCATTACATTCCGAGTGGCTCTCCTTCAGCCATGTCTTAAGCTCATTATTATTCTGAAACCTGTTCTTGTCTCCTCTTGCAGCATATACCTCCATATCTTCTTCTCATCTCAGTTATTTCGGTGTGTCCATCTGGAAGAGACGCACATGCCACACACCCGCTCGCATAAATATTTTTGACTCACAGCCTTCTCAGTTCATATCACACCGTCGTGTTCCAGCACAAATTAAAAATGCTTCATGCTTATCCTCATCTTCATCGTCATATCACTTACTGCGTTCTTATTTTCCACTCGTATCTTAAATTATACCCCTGGTACTCTTGATTTGTGACTAGACTCTGGAATATATTTACACACTATATCATCAGGCTGGAGGCTCTTGCATGAGAGAGGCAATCTAAAAATCTGTGCTGATAAGGGTACATTTTTATTTTATTTTTTTTTTCATATAACTCTTGTATAACTTATTTTTATATAACATATTGTTTATGCTTCTCAAGATGTGGTGGTCGAGATTTGCATATATGGAATGTTAAAGGACCTATATTATGCGATTTTATGATTTATGTTATAATGTTTTTTCCATCCATTCATCCGTCCTATTTTCTTCCGCTTATCCCGGGCTGGGTCGCGGGGGCGGCAGTTTCTGCATGGACTCCCAGGCTTCCCTCACCCCAGACACGTCCTTCCAGCTCCTCCGGTGGGACCCCAAGGGCGTTCCCAGGCCAGCCGAGAGACATAGTCCCTCCAGCGTGTCCTGGGTCTTCCCCGGGGTCTCCTCCCGATGGGACATGCCCGGAACACCTCCTTTTTTTCCTCATCAAGTATCGAGTATCAAGTATTTTGCTCAAAAGAAAAAAAAGAAAAAAAAAAAAAAAAAAAAACAAAAAACACTCTGTTCCACTTTGTGATGTCATGTGGTAATACAGGAAGTGCTCTACTGTGTTTGTAAATTTGATACATCTTCACTATAATGTTTTGGATGATTTCTGTCCTGGTTTGCCAATCTCTACTGAACTAAAGGTAAAAGGTAGCTGTTAATTTGAAAACTACTACTTCATGACATCACAAGGTAGAACAGAGCATCTTAAGCTTTGAAGATGTACACAAACTAATTACGAAACATGTGTGAATGAAACAAAACAGAAGTCCAGGTAAGTTTTTGATGACATAACAACATCATAACATGGCTTAAAGCTCACGAGACTCAAGTTTGTGTAATATAGGACCTTTACATGTAGAATACAGACATTTGATCACTATGGGTTACCTTGAATCATTCTGGATACACTGCATTAAAAAAAAAAAAAATGTAGGGCAGATGGTATTATAATATCATATTGCCTGTGATTCTCTTCCCAGAATATCAAAGCATTACGGGTATGGAGTGAGCTCTCATTCTGCACGACTGTACATCAATATAACTTGACATTGCAAAGTTTTACTATTCATAAAGTCAGAAAATGCATGCCTTGCTTAATAAGACCGATAGATAAGACAGCATGCTTTAACAGATATATTGTTAAAAGATTTCCTGGCAATAACTTAATGCTAAATAAATATTAACACAGCGCCTACATTTAATTCCCCTTTCAAACTATGGTCAAACGCTCTGCAATTCTTCAAATAACTGCTTCAGTGATATGGCCCAACTTCAGTTTACATGCCCACACACCGCGACCACTTTAAACCTTCTTTGTATAGTGGGTGGAAAATGTGAGCAGCGGCATGTTAGCCTTTCTCTAATGCGCCTGGCATTTTGTATTAGCACATCTGACTAAAAGGCATAATTTCTCTCACTCCATCTCTCAAAAAAAAAAGTGTTATTCCGAAGCTATGCCGCAGGTGGAACCAATGGCATTAATAAAGATTTGGTTACAGCAATCACTATGCTGCAATTAACAAGGCCATCCGCTACACAGAACGCTGATTACGAATGCTAGCTCCGACTTCCAATAGGATCAGTCCATTGTGAGTTTTCGCTATAGAAACACTTGAAATACTGGTGCGTTAGTGTGTGTCTGTATTGACAGTGCTTGGTAGCTTACAGAGAAATTGTGAAACAGGAGTAATTGGCCTGCCAGTTATTGGTAGAGAGCCATCCCATCTGTGGTGCTGTGTGCTTCTTTTAATGCAGCAATCTGGCATCATGGACAAAGAGCTGAGGGACCCTGGCACACTCTGGGCATGTTGTGTCTATACTGTGTGCAGTTATGCCACACGCACTCAAGTATATGAAGTAATAGCGGTGCATGAGTCACGAGGCCAGGTGAAACTGCAATTTTGATCAGCCTACAGGTGCGTAATCTGTAATGTTATGTTAAGTAATCGTTCTAATGATCGTGGGCGTGGTTTTCAGATCAGATGCCAGGCATGATTGGAAATGATTTTAGTTCAGTGTCTGTGTACCTCCATACCTCCATAATTTGTACATAGTATAAAGCAAATATTCAAATTATGCATCACTCAAATCTTAAATGCAGAAGGTATGTGTTTTTCTAACCCACAAAGTCCCATTGAAATGACTTATCTCTTTGTCAAGGGAGTTCTGGCTTATCATTTATTACTGAAATGCAAGTATGTGTTTATATAGATACTACCCTATAAGATTAGATTAGATTTTAATGTCAGTGTACAAAAAAACAACAAAAACACAAAAAAAAAAAAAATAAAAATCACTAAATTTCACCATATATAGTTTTTTTTTGCAATATTCTTTCTTTCTCTTTAACAATCCAGGCCACAAAGTATTTATTATTATTATTATTATTATTATTATTATTAGTAGTAGTATCATCATCATCATCATTATTATTATTATAATCATTATTATTAAAATTATTATTATTATTATTATTATTATTATCATTATCATATATTATTATTATCATCATCATCATCGTCATCATCATTAACATTATCATTATCATTATTATTATTATTGTTATTATCATTATCATTATCATCATTATTATTATTATTATTATTATTATTATTATTATTATTATTATTATTATTATGTTATTTTATTTTTTCAATATACATTTATTTTATTTTTGGGGGTGTTTTTATTGATCTTTGCCCATGTATCATATTAACCGCATATATTTTTTTGTTGTTGAGTTTTTATGTGAAACACTAGAGCTGTACTTAAACATACTATATAAACCAAATTCCATTGAACTGAGTTGCACAAAAATGTAACAATATCCCTCTATTTCTAAGTATGAAATAGATTATGACTCCCATCATGCACTTTGGTTACCATTATTCATGTGGCATTGATGTAACACTGATCCAGGGCTTTGAACTGGAAAAAAAAAAAAAATAAAAAAATACACTGGCTTATGACAACTTCAAACCTGCTTCTGAATCCTGGACTATCTTTGTTTCATTGGTTTAATGTGTGGTCAAAATGCCACACTTCAGTAAAGTTGCATGAAAACACATTTAATACTTGCATAAACTGAGAAATGAATACATCTGCAATACAATTTCCTTCTTGCAGCGATTCAGTGCAGTAAAAATACATAATGTACAAGTGCATAAGTTGTAGAAATATTTATTATGCCCTCTAAAGAAATCTGGTGATGGCTGTTTTTAGATCAGCTATGAAATATATGCACCAATTTGTTATTCAGCCAATGTCACGGCACTTCCGTACAGCCATGATTTGTACATATTATAAAGCAAATCTTCAAATTATGCATGACTCAAATTGCAAATGCAGAAGACTTGCTGTAATCTGTGTGTGCAGCAGATGGCACTGTGGGACCTATCTTGCTCCATCGCCATACTCCACAGCACACAGAGCTGCAGATCCTGGCACCGTCTGCAAGCCTCGCTCAAGAGCCATACAGCGGGAGAAGAGGGCTATGGCTGACTCATTTTGTCTGTCTAATTGCCTTGCGCTTTATGCATCTCCAGTCTGTTTTGTCCTCTTTGATTCGGAGCAGCGTGAGATGTTCATTTTTTGGTAGGAGTGTGCTCTCTTGCATTCTTTGTTGTGCCTGTGTGGATGATGACAGACGACTTGTTTACTATGGAACCAGGAGGGTGTTTGGCTATAATGAGTAAGTGTGTGTCACCAGTGGAATGTGACTAGATACTCCACCGAAGCACTTTTTGGTCCATCTCAATATTTGAGCAAGTATAAGTATAGCCATGAGCTTGTATCATCATAATAATAGTTGTTGTCAATAAGTTACAGATAGAGCAGTAGTATTTTTACCATCAGTTTGAAGATTCAGTTTTCACAGTAAATTGGTAGGAGGTACTTGCCTGGCAAATCCAGAATGATATCTCTGTATTTTTTATACAGATTGATATCAGTCTGGTCCCCATGTCCTCTGTTGCGTCTCAAGATCGGTCAAACGTGATCCAATCAGATTTGGGTTTTTTTTCAGTGACACATGCAAAAGGAAGGAGCGCATTGGTCACCTATGATTTACAAATAAAATCAAATTTCTCCCACCTCAGATTAACAGAGTTCTCATTAATTCTTTATAAATCTGCCATCTTTTTCAGGTCCCTGTAATTTTTTTTTTTTCCCGATAAGGATGGATCCCATGTCTCTGCCTGATTGGCTAATCCAGCCATTTGAAAATGGGGTGTCCAGGCTCACATCTTTGTAGAGTATTGAACAAATATGTATCCTAAGGGGGTACAGGTATATGAGAAGTGAATGAACTATGGTCTGCTAGTGCTTTGAGAAGCTTGTCAAAATTGTAAATCTCAGAATGAATCCAACTTAATATTATTCATACACTTTACATAGCAAAATATGTAACAAAAATGCTTTACACTGCACTAATAAATTATAGTGGTTAATTATAGTGAAGAAAGGACTGTCACTATGTTTTAATATAGATGTAGGACAGCTAAAATTAAAATCGCTAAAAGCTACTTTTTTGTTGTAAGACAGTGAGTTCCTGGGTCTAGTCAATAACAGAAATGATCAGGTTCAATATTTGTGAATTTACATTTTGGATATTTCATAGCCAAGTACATGTAATCTATAAATATAAAAATCGGTCTAGAATCTGAAAACTACCAATTGTGGGGTGTCTATAGTTGATTTTGTCTCTGATCGACTGAATCTGGTTTGATACCAGCTCTCTTGGAAGAATACGGTTGTTGACGCTTTAGTTGCTTCGTTACTGATGTCTGCGTACACTGGTGTATGATGGTAAATGGTAATTGGCCGAAATGGGCTTCCTCCACAGGGTGGCTGGGCACTCCCTCAGAGATAAGGTGAGGAGCTTGGTCACACAGGAGGAGCTCGGAGTAGAGCCGCTGCTCCTCCATGTTGGGAGGAGCCAGCTGATGTGGCTCGGGCATCTGTTTCGGATGCTCCCTGGATGCCTCCCTGGAAAGGTGATCTGGGCATGTCTGGAAGGACTATGTCTCTCGGCTGGCTTGGGAACACCTTGGGTTCCCACCGGAGAAGCTGGGGGAGGTGTCTGGGGTGAGGGAAGTCTGGGAGTCCCTGTTTAGACTGCTGCCCCCGCGACCCGGCCCCAGATAAGCGGAAGAACATGGATGGATGGATAAATTGTAACATTTTTATATAGCGCTTTTCCACCTTCAAGCCACTCAAAGCGCTTTACATCAAGGAACCACTCACCCATTCACACACACATTCAAGCACTCGTGTACACAGACGCTGGTGTACTGCGAGTGAGGAGGGTTAAGTGTCTTGCCCATGGCCACAACGACAGCATTGATCTGTGGGAACTAGAACCGCACCACAACCTGTGGCTGAGTGGATCTGACCGCTCAACCAATGATGTTTATGTCGAGAGAGGGATTCGAACCACCAACCATGATGTGTGAAGGGGTGAGTGGTTCCTTTATGTAAGGTGCCATAAAGGTGAAAAAAGCAGCATATAAATTTGGTTTTACAATTGATCCGTTTTACAATTTACTGTAGTTTCAGAAAGTACTTTAACTGATCTGTAGTACTTTTATGTGAGCATATGTTTTGAGCACTCCACTTAAGGTTACTCTCTCACGTTTCCTAATAAAAATCTCTATCCAGATTTCCATTTAAAATTGGACAACAGCCAATCCTGGCCTCCCCCACACTGCATTCACCTGAGTTTTCCCTCCCTCCCTCCTGCAGTACAGCTCCCTGTCTGGACAATTGGATTAGTGCAGAGTGATAGAAACTAAATACAGCGTTTCACTGCTACTGCCGAAGCTTGGCCCGATGCCACTTCATACAGACACATGCGCCTGCCACTCCACCCCAAGGCTAACTGTGCTAGCTTGATATCCAGATGGTTTAATTAGTGCATATAGACAGCCATATAAGTGTACTGTGTGCTTGTCATATTGGCTAGCCGGAGAGCGACTCCCTCCAGTTGGCTGTTTAGAGCAGCGTTGGATGTAAATTACAAATTCTAATGGGTTATGCTGACATGGTGATGAGCATAGACACCGATCGCAGGTAGAGGGGGTGAGAACTTAGATGAAATACAAAGTAAACAGGGAAGTATAGAGGCCAAGGGTTTGTTAGATCCATGAGAAGAAAGTGAAACGTGGTAAATATTTTATAAAACTGTAAAATAAAAGAAAAACAGATAGGACTTGAACTGGAATCAGAAGGTCACAGTGATTCACTTCAAACCAAACATTTTAAAGGTCCTATATTACGCAAAATTGACTCGTGTATGCTTTTAGTCACATTAGAATGTTACCTCATCAAAAACACACCCAGAGTTGTGTTTTGTTTCATTCACACACGTTAGTCTACATATCCACAGCTGAAAATGCTCAGTTCCACCTTGTGATGTCATGAAGTGGTAGTTTTAAAGTTAGCAGCTATTTTTTGACCTCAGTCAAATTGTGTTACGCTACAACACACTACAATAACCTTAAGTTGTTGCCTTTATAAAACAAATATGCTTTGTTTTGTTGAGGATGGAAAGTCTCCATTGTCTTCTGATGTACCAAGAAGAAGTTTCAACAAGGCTAAAACAACTGATGTATGTTCAAAGTTTGATAATAGCAGGACTGCAAATAATTCAAATGATTCTAGTGAAGGTGTATGGAGTTTAAAAACAGTGGTGAACTTCCTGTATTACTATATATTGTCAGTTTGAGAGAAAAAATGAACCTAAATATGTAAGATTTTTGATTATAATAGCATAATATAGAACCTTTAACTTCTCTGAACTTTTAAATAGACACCTCAATTTGCCATTTTTAGTGATCTAGCTAAATCATTTTTGTTGGTTCTAAACATATAACAAGAGAGAGCTACAGTATTACAGAAAACGTGAGTCATTATCACATAAGAAGAAGTAGTGCAGCCGTTTTCATATATAAATAATGTGGCATATTATATGGTGTGTTGGGTTAGGAGTAGGGTTATGTTTAGGGTTAGACAGCTGGACCCAAATAATCTCACCGTTTTTTTTTCTTCACAGCGTGCACGTGGAGCGTACAACTCCATAAGACTATCAATCAACTTGCTTCAGTAATCAGCGAAAACAAGTAATGTACAGTAAGTCTTTATATTTTTCACAGGATGCCGTATCGCTCATGTGCTGGAGCGCAGATCTTAGACAGTTTCAAAAAAAGTTGATAAATGGTTGCCACTTTCTATAAAATTTGTCTACAATACCCTTCTTGGATTATCTAATCTAATCTCCACTTTCAAAAAGGACATAACCTCATTAATCCATTGAGTACTGGATGGGTTGTTTCACATGTTTAACACATAAATCCTATTTAGGCTGAGTTTTTCAGCTTTCAACAGCTTTCTGTTCCAACTTGTGATGTCACGAAGTGGTAGTTTTTCCAATAGAAAGTCTCCAATATCTTCAAACAAAATAGGACAAATGTCATTGGATGTTCTGAATAGACTGCAGTACTCCTTAAAGTAACAGAAATAGTTCAGATAACGTCGATCAGACCGATTCCGTGATAGTCAGGTGCCCCAAAAATCCTCCCATTACTAATTTATTCACATATTATCTCCACGAAACAATACGTCAACTCTGTATTTTTTCACCATAAACTAGTCTGCATCATCGCGTCTCTTACATCTCCAAATCCGTGCGCATCTCTAGATGTTTAGTCACCCCGCGGATAACATAATTTGAAGTGACTGGTGATGCGTGGGGCAGAGATAAAGAAGAAAACGATGAATGGAAAGGGTGCGGGATTAAAAAAAAAAAGAAAGAAAAAAAAAAAAAATGTCAGCAGAGGTAGAGGAAAGTAGTGCGTATTTCCCTGTTGACCTGTCTACACCCTGTGACCTACTTTCACTACAGGTTACGTCAGATCCCATCCACTTTGTAATTCATCTGCCTTTGGTCCGTGTGTGTCTGTGTGTGTCTGTGTGTGTGTGCGTGTGTGTGTCATTTTGAGAGTGAGGGTTTGGGAAGTAAAAATAGGAATGCATTTACTCACTGAAGGAAAGGTATTTTGTCTCGTCTTGTCCTCTGATTGCTCTCAAAGACTCTCCTCATATTGTTTTGTTGTCTCTGGATGGTCAACAGTCTGAAGATTACTTGCGAAGTCCCAAATAAGTGTGGACAATCCAGCCTCCCTTGTACTTGTACATATCAAACTGCAAAAACCCATAATGTGAACGTTTTCAGTGTGCCGTAACGCTGTACTGTTTGCTTGGATTTCTTCATTTTAACGTATATATTGGAAACAGCGGGGATGGATGAAGTCAATGAAAAAAGGGTCACAAACACTCACAATTTGTTAAATCCAGTTGAGAGAAAATAACAGAACTTCCCCATCCGTAAATGTTACAATAGGTCAAAGTTTGTCAGCGCCGCCATGTTTGATTTGTTTCATTTGAGCATTTCATTTGCCTTCCACAGTGCTCTCCTGTGTCAGCGATTGAAGTAAAATATGAGAAGAATTCATCTTGTATGTGGTAAACATCATTGTCCCTGTTGTTCACATGCTCCTCTGCAGTGTACCCATCCGTCAGTGATGTTGGGACAACCAGTTTTGGGCGAGCACTGGCAGTTGGGACCCTTCTACTGTTCTTTACAAAGGTTCCTGACCTAGAGTAAGTCTAGAGTCGAAAGTATTGATCAGATACAATGCTTCATCAGATCTAGTATAATCTCGCATCAAAACTAGATACTCATTTGCAAGTAAGTAAGTATCAATAGTAAAAAAAAAAGTCACATTCGCAGGACAGAAATTAATAGTTTTCGAATGATCTTGAGCTGTATCAGAACAAGTATAAGACACAAAAACTAGTATACACCCATGGACTACTATGGAACCTACCTGGACAACTAAGGGATTACATAGATTTAAGACCACATGGTGATGTAAAAGAAAGGACTTTTTTTTTTTTTTTTTTTTTTTTTTTTAAATCTTTGTGGTATTTGTTTCAAGTCTATTCCTTAGTATTGAAAATCGTGTTTGAAATTTTAGTCTCATGACAGCACCAACCTGGAGTATATGCAGGATTAACCAGATTGTGCATGTTTTAGATTGACCCCAAATTAAATCCAAACTCCTCACAGCAAGCCCTATCATGCCATGATGTGAGCTGTGAAATAATCTCAATAGTACAACGGTAGAACAGATATGTCAGTATAAATGTACAGCATTACTCAATGAAACACGACCCATCTATATGTATTTATGAACTAAGAACAAATATATGTACACTATGGTTCAAATTTTAAAACACAGTTTAGCCAAAACCTTTAACTTGGAACATCTCGACAGTAGCTCAGTGTGTCCTTGGGCAAGACACGTAACCCACCTTGGCCCTAGTGTCTGCGTACACTGGTGTATTAATCCGTGTATGAATAACTGAGTGATTCCTTGAAGGTGGAAAAGGGCTATATAAAAAAAATCTGACCATTTACCGACAACTCAATTATATTTATCCTCACAAACGTATTGATAAATTATTGTCCATGTCAGTAAGACCAGTGGACATCCATGAGATCAGAGCTTGTACTTATTCTTCAGCTCTCTGTTCCCATAACAATAGCTGACTACACTGTTCCTGTCGTCTGCTTCAAGTTCTTCTCACATTTCGAACACAGTGTCATGTATTTCTCTGGTAAACAAGTGAAATCTATTTTGGACATATGTGGCTCTTTGTATCGTGAGTCAGTCAAGCTTCCGTGGGTGCTGTTGGGTAAAGCACATGCCAAACATACTAGAGGCATTCTTGTGACTGCTGAATTATTCAGTCCTGGAAAAAAAAAAAAGTTTTATTTTAAACGTGAAAAGAAAAAAGTGTGCTGTGATAATGGTCAATACAACAAGAATTCAGGTTTAAATGGAAAAGAAATTGCGAAATCTGTTGAACAATCACAGGCATGTCTCAAATTTGTTTGTTCTATTTTTGCTGATCAAAATCACTGTCTACAAAATGTTGGTATCTTTTTTTTTCTTTTGTTTTTTGTCTTGTTTGGGGCTGAATTGTTAATTTCTGAGATCTGCAAGAAATAGCAATTACCAGAGCCGGCCTGTGGCATAAACCGACTAAGCAGTTGTTTAGGGCCCCAACCACTAGGGGGCCCATATTCTCAGAGAGAGGTGCTGTGGACTGACTGAATTTATTTCAATTAATTTGAGGTGCCCCCTCTGACTTGAAAAAAAGCGGAAAAAGCTTTGTTCTTTAACATTGTATCTGTGTAGGGTGACCGGATTTTCAAAATTCAAAACTGGGACACACCTGGCTTGGGATGGTTTGCATAAATAAAATTGTGAAAAGTGCGTGTTATATAGTCCATTCTCAACGCTTTTGTGGGTCAGTATATCATCTGAGGGACTTCTGTCAGTGATTTTAGCTAAACAAATGACAATATACTGCTCCCTTTACTGTTGGTGGTATCAGAATGGGCAAAAACAGAGACATCTGGGAGATTTTCTGAAGAAAACTGGGACAACTTAACAATTTTGGATAAATCTGCTGGGACAGGAAACACAGAGCTCAAAACTGGGACTGTCCCAGGTAATAATGCTAGTGATTTTTTAAAACCGTATATCCATTAGGAGACCTCAATCACAATCTCGTTTAGTGGCACCAAATATCAATTATGCTTCATGGGAGAAATAGTTTGGGCAGAACATAGACTGTACAAAAAAGTGGACTAAGGGAGTGTGACATCACCCACAGCGTTCTGCTCCAGTTAAATGAAGCTCATCGAGGCGAGCAGTTACAGGGGTGAATTTTGGAGCTGAGTTCCATATTTAGAACTCCGGTCGCGAGTATCATAGCAACCAAAGGGCCAATCTGGAGCGAGCCCGTGGAAGGTAACGTCCCACCTGCATCGTTGGTTTAGCAGGGACTGGGCACTTAGCAATGCTGTCAATAACGCAATAGGAGTGACCTCGGGGAAAGTAGGCACCTGATTTGTCTGATATTAATTTTCATGCCTTGTTTTATGGACACAATAACAAAATAAAAATACAAGGATCATGTAGAGCGGGTTAATACGAACATTTTAAGACCAAAAGATCAAAATGATGAGGCTCACTGCAGCAGTTACAGAGAGAGGACGACGAATTTTCAATGTAAAGTGAATAGGAGCCAGAAGCCGCACCCAGAAGCACTTCCAATATGGATCGCGGCGTTAGCTATGTCCATTTATATGGGGCAGAATCAAAGTGTCCAGAATATTTGTTTAGGTACAAGAGCCTAGATTGAAATAACGACTTCCTTCTTTCGTGGATGGAAAGTTTTAATAAACAAATGTGTGCATATGCTTTTGTAATTCTGCTAGGGAAATGCCAAACAATGTACACATGTTCAACATCATTTATTAGAAAACTGTGCTGCTTCCCTTTCTACCTTAATCATCTTAATCACATGGCATTTACAGCAAGACATTGGTACAAAGCATTATTAATATTGTTAACATTTACTGCCTGTCCAAGCAAAAGCCTGAAAAACTATACTTCGTTATATCTTTGAATTTACTCTCACAATTCAAGCAGTACTCGCACTTGAACACATGGACAGTGTCATGTGAAAGTGCCGTTTGAAGCACAACATCAATCTCTCCACTGGGTTTATAGTAATGTGGTGCTCCACCCGAGTGGCAGATTGGCAATAAAACATGAAATAACAAGAGCTTGTTGAGAGCTGCATTAACATATTGAGTCAAGTGTTCTGCCAGATGCTTTAAATGTTTACCTTTTTGTGGTCGCTCTACATCAGTCTTCAGCAGGTAAATTATAAAACCATGTAATGGAGTATAAACAAGTAAAAGTACCGTTATTCAAATTGCACAAGTGTATTCCTTGGGCAAATATCATGTCACACCATCACAAACGGTTGGTCTAGTTAAACATAAACATTTTGTATCATTGTAAGCATTACCAAAAACTAAAAACAAAGAGTGACATATACTGGCATCAAAAGCATATCTGAATAGGTCTCAAGTCATGGAGTAAAGCACATGTGTCAAACTCAAGGCCCGCGGGCCAAATGTGGCCCTCCACATCATTTTATGTGGCCCTCGACAGGGTAAATTTTAAAGGTATGATGGTCTTAAAATGTCATTTTATCAGGAAATACTCAGTTACACAGCCATATTTTTACATCTTTGCAAACACATATGCTATATTTGTAACTTGAATAAGTAATAAATACAGAAAGTTTTAAAGTAATTTAAAAAAGTAATTACATTTATTTTACATTTGGCCCTTTGACGGCAGCCATTTTGCTGATGTGGCCCTTGGTGAAAATGTGTTTGACAGCCATGGAGTAAAGTGTTCATCTTCTGTGTTGCTTCTTTTAGTTTGAAACTATTCCTTAACCCTATAGCATCAGATGCTATCGCAGACTGGCGGTTGTGGACTTTCCATTACCGTAACTCGTCCTTAAGGGTTAAAATCTTAACATTCCTGTTCAGTTGGTATTCACTCACTGACCTCAAGGTAATGGGATTAATCCACCTCCCTAATGCACACATTTTTGTGTGTGTTGCTAATGCACTGTTGGTCCCGTTGCAAGTTTTATAACATCTCTTCATTCTATTAGGTTGCGTGGCTGCTCGGAGTCCAAGGTCCGCCTGCCCCTGGTCTCATGGCTCGCTCTGCTCACCTGCAGCAGTTACATGAGCAGAAGAGAGGCTGCAGACCGTACGTCACTGGCAACTTAGTCATTTTGAAAACACTGAAGATAAAAGACACAATGACAAAACTAATGTGTCCGATAGTTATAATACGACTGATGACTTATTCTCTCTAGTCCCATTTACGTCACCCCCACATGACTCCTGCCCCCTCTGCTCTGTCACACCGCTTTTTCTCAAAAGTCAGAAATGGAGGCAAGAGATGAAGAGGTGCTAGAAGTGGCAGCTGTAATGTCTCCGGTTCTGCGAGTGTGTGTTCAAATGTATGTGTGAGGGAGAGAGAGAAAGAGACACGGAGAGAAAGAAAGGGAGAGAGAGAAAGACGGAGAGAGAGGTGTAGGTGCTCCACCAGTGCCACAGAACGGCAGGCTCAATCTCGTCTCTGATTGGCCAATTAGGGAGTGTTTCCTTGTGACACGCAGCAGTCAATTTGGCCTCCCCTTCTTCACTGTCCTTCCTTCATTCTCACCTTTAAGTGCCCAGGTTTTTTACCACTATGCTACCTGTCTCTTCCACTTTCTCCTCCTCTATCTCTTTCTCCCATCCAATTTGTTCCATCCTCCTCACTTTCTTCTGGTTGACTTCACTTATCTGCTCTGTTTTCCATCCATTTGTCACCGGAAATTGGTGGGAATCATGTAATATTTTCTTAATAGTGTTTTTTCTCTTTTTTTTTTTTTTTAATGTCATATTTCTTTTACGCATGCAGTCCTTCATTCAGAGTAACTAGTACATACCCTAGCTGTGAGGTTTATTTTGCTTTGCTAATTATTCTCATTTTTATTTTTGATACTATAGTAGCTGTTAGCCTATAGTGCGGAGTTAATTACAGTTTATAGACAGATATGATAGATAGAGTGTGAGCTGCTAAATGAGTTTCAGAGCAGATATCACACGAGAAGAATGAGTGAGACACATACTTTTGGAAACATAACTTATAGAATTGAAACCACAGAAGGAAAGAAGAATCCACATGCGGGCTGAGCGCTGTGGAAGAGCTGAGCTGGGCTAATAAAAATTTTAAAATGAATTAATTAAAATAATAATAATAAAAATTAATACTGCTACTACTACTATGATTGCTACTACTACGACTACCACTATGACTACTACAACTACTACAAATACTACTACTACTACTATTACTACTACTATGACTACGACAACTACTACTACGAGTACTACTATTACTACAACTACTACTACTACTATTACAACAACTACTACTACTACGACTACCACTATGACTACTACGACGACTACTACTACTACTACGACTACCACTACTACTACTACTACTATGACTACTACTACAAATACTACTACTACTATTACAACAACTACTACTACAACGACTACCACTATGACTACTACTACTACTATGATTACTACTACTACTATGACTACTACTACAAATACTACTACTACGACTACTACGACTAAAACTACTACTAACAGCTTACACACTGGTCCCTGGTTTATCGTGGGGTTACATTCTAAAAATAACCCACAAGGCTCGATAGATTTCAAAAGATAGGTGCCTTTGTCGGTGCAGAATCATCAACATTATGGGTTTTGTCTGGGAGAAAACTTGCAAACATACAGCACTTCAGAGTCACACTGCGATCGAACATTTATGTAAATTTGGCTGAACACATTCTGTACTGTACAGGAGACACGGCACGGAGGAGACTGATGGACAATGGTTTACAGTCCCTCAGCCAATCAGGACGCAGAACACAATGCATGTTCATACGCTGTAAAAAAGGCACACTCACTCGCACAACACTTTCATACTAAGCAATGTGGGTGAAGTGCCTCGCCTAAGGACACAACAACAGGCACCCCAGTGTGAGACCTGGAATAGACTTATTCGGTTCATAAAATATGTGTGTAACAACTGTTGTTTTTATATTCAACTTTGCTCTTAAGCAGTTGAGAATAAAAGTATGTGGCAATTTTGGTTTCTTCAAGGCTTTAAAAGAGTTTTGTGTGCTTGTTAAATGATTACAGAATATTCTTGGAGTTCAATAGTGCAAATTAAATGCAGAACAAAATACAAGAGAAGAAAAGGTTAATGAATTATTCTTCTAATAGTGTTCCAAAACAAGTGTCTTTAATATTCAACTAGCATCCACCGAACCTTCAGAAATACTTAGAAAACTGAAGATGGTCTTAAAATAGGTTCACATGGCCTGTCACTGTCCTTAATCCACTCATCTAAATCAGTACAACAGAGACAAACCATGGTGTTCAGTACAATTCAAGTACAATATGTATGTATCCAAACTGACAGTAAGTAGCCGGACACGTGGCATTGTGTCTGAGTACCTAGCACCCTCATCTCACAGCATAAAGGTTCAGGGTTCGATCTCTGGGTCGTGTGGGCCTTTCCGTGTGGGCATGGCGTTTGCATGTTATTTTGGGAGGGGGGTTCAATGGAAAAAAAGTGCAAAAAAAATTTATCTATGCAGTATTTTACTACATCCCATACCTTTGCTATGAATGTTTCACAGTATGTAAATGCTAGGTGTTTTAGTGCTCGTCTCTCCACAGATCTGATCTGTAACTAGGCCTGGTTGCGTCACCTGCTAGTCTCCATGGAGATAGGTAAGCTTATTGTCATACTGTGGAACATTCGATAACATCTACATGGAAACGAGCATGCGGCGAACCATCCACCAGAAAAGTGACGCAGGGAATCTTTAGCCACAATTAAGTACAAATTACTCGTATTGTTCTAGTATTTACTCATATCTATGTGTAGTCAAAAGAAATGAAATTTAAATGTTTACAATGCTTAGTATTGTTGTCTTGTACATAATGGATTCAGTTCACTTTGGACTGAAGGGCAGAGATCCAAAATTTCAACCTTATTTTCTGAGGTCTTCATATGCAAGTAACCATATTGACATGGGGACCTCTCAGTTTGCTCTTTGGCATGTTGGCAGCGGGCCACAGACGCATGCTGCAACAAACCATTTTGTTTTCCCAGCAACTCTCTCTCCTTTCTCTCCTCTCCCTCATCTTTCTCTCTCTTCTCTCCACTCTCTCATTTCTCTCCTCTTCCTCTCCTCTCTTTCTCTCCACTATCTAATTTCTCTTTCTCTCCTCTCTCTCTCCTTTCTCTCCTCTCCCTGTAATCCCTCTCCTCTCTTTCTCTCCTCTCTCTTTTTCTTTTTCCCTCCTCTCCCTCTCCTCTCTCTTCTCCCCTCTCTCTCTCTCTCCACACTATCTCCTCTCCACACTATCTCTTTCTCTCCTCTCTCTCTCTCCTTCTCCTCCCTCTCCTCTCTTTCTCTCTCTCTCTCTCTCTCTCTCTCTCCTCTCTCTCTCTCTCCTCTCTCCTCTCTCTCCTCTCCTCTCCCTCTCCCTCTCATTTCTCTCTCCTCACTCTCCTCTCCTCCTCCACTCTCTCTTCTCTTTTCTCTCCTCCTCACTCTCTCTCTCTCTTTCTCCTCTCTCTCTCCTTTCTCTCTTCTCCCTCTCCTCTCTCTCCTCTCTTTTTCTCTCTCTCTTTCTCTCCTCTCCCTCTCCTCTCTCTTCTCCCCTCATCTCTCTTTCTCTCTCTCTCCTCTCTCCCTCTCCCCTCCTCTTTTCTCTTACTCTCTCTCTCTCCTCTCCCTCTCTTCTCTCTTTTTCTCCTCCCTCTCTCTCCTCTCTCTCCTCTCCCCTCTCTCTTCCCTCTCTCACTCCTCTCTGACCATCTGTGTCGGGAGCTGCTTTTGTTGATGTTCGGACCGTTCGCTGTGCCAAGGCCTCTCCGCCGTCTGTGCTCTGAAAGCAAAGACACAGACACTCACATATTTGCATTGTCAGCACTCCAGAATTCACAAACCTGCACCAAAATACCTCATATACAGTTGTGTGAATACAGCACACGCACGCGCACACACACACACACACATGGACGGACGTCTTTTTGCCACTCCAGCTCTTGTCTTCTCTTCGAAAGCTTTGATATTGTTTCCAGGCTTGGTTTCCTCTGACCCGCTTTGATGCTGGTGTGTCTAGTTGTCTTGTCATCTCTGGGCTCCCTCTCTCTCTCTCTGTCTCTCTCTTCCTGTTCCTCCCCCGTTCGGGATATGGGGATGAGGAGGGGGGTGCTCGGAGCCACTCGACGTTCAGCGTTCCTAATCTCTTTCTTCCTCTCTCCAGCATCTCATTCTCCTTCTGTCTGCCCGCCGACTTCCGGCGCGCTCCTTTATCCCAACTCTGATGTATATTTCCCTCTCAAGTTGCGTTTAATTTTACTCACTGGCTTTCATTCACGCTCTGGTCCTTTTCTTTTTTTTTTCTTCAAAGCAAAATATTTATGAAAATTTTAGTTGTTCCTGCTTGACTGCTTGTGGGGATTCAAGGACTATGTAGAAAACAAGACTGAGTAAATATGAATGAAGAAACACTTTAGTACAATAGCATAGTATCACGGTATCTGAAAGTGTACTGTGCCACTTTTCTGGTCAGGGTTCGCCATTTGCTTGTCTCCATGGAAATGTTCTTGATTGGTATGCAAGTTATCTGGCATTTTTTGTTGCTCAACAATACAAAATGCAAATCAGTGTATTCTTACTGTTAGTGGGCCCGCCACTCCCCAGACCTGACCTGTAATGTGGCCTGGAAGCATCAACTTCTTACCAGCATATTGTGGAAATTTTTAAGCAAAGCATTAACATCTCCAAAGAGACAAGCAAATGGCAGACTCTCCTCCAGTAAAGTTCCATAGTATGCTCCATCATACATCCATCCATCATGCATTGCCTCGTAATAAGTATGACCAGTCTTAACTCTAGCCTTTACTCTGTAGATAAAATATAATTACCAAGAATCATTTGAGTGTTTTCTTGGTAATAACATAGAAACAAGTCTAGAAAATTTAATATCCTAGTTACTATTTGTGTTCCATTAGCATGACATTACTGCACTGCAAAGAAAAGTGTGACAGGTAACATTGATAGACTTGAGGATATGAAGCATGTCTGTCTGGTTCCGCTTTAAATTGCATGTGCATGTGTATCTATAGCCTTACTGGAGTGAGGAACATGGCTCGAGATTCTGGGAAGCCAGTCAATACATCAGTACGTGGAAATGGATTACATTTGATCAATCACACTTAACATGCATTTTGACTCACTTTGTTTTGACTTGCTGCTTCGTGTGGTCACATGCATAACCTCTGTAGACCATTCATTGACATATTGCATATAAAATAAGATTAACATTACATATTTGTGCCTTGGTTTGGTTCTGTTCTAGTGCCGGTTCAGTCCTGGGCTAGTCCAGGTTTAGTTCTGGGTTTATTCCAAGCCTAGTCCAAATTTAGATGTGCCTTAAATTGTGGTCCCTGCAAACACGTTTTTATTCCTCCATGTATCAATCATAACCTACTACTGTAGCCACAGCCGCCCTGGGATCGACTGACAGAAGCGAGGCTGCCAATCTGTAGCATCAGCCCTTCCAACCTCCACCAACCTCCACTATGTTCTAGACAATGTGGCTGAGGTCTTGCATAAGGGCACAACCACAGTTTTCCCTCTGTCGTCCCACTCTGGCTCCCGATATTCCCAGAGTTCTCTCATCGGAGTTAATCAGGTCCAACCATAGACTGTATAAAGCAGTGACGTGCAGTCAGGTGAGGCAGGTGAGGCAGTGCCTGACCCGTCATCACAGAGAAAAAATGAATGAAATGGTTATATTTATCCAGTGATTTGTACTATAAAGTTATTTCCTATCTAATTTTGCAATTTTATTCTTTTTTCTACTCAAAATCGCAGATTTTTTACGTTTACCGTTGAAATCCTGAGAAAAGACGGGCGGTGAGGCACAGGCTGTTCGTGCCTCACACAGACTGACTGTGCTGTGTGCTAAGCTGCTGTTTTAGTGAGGCATGCAGTTACTCTGCCTCATGGTAGGGGGCACTCGTGAGCCCAGGGATTCTCATAACTCTACAGTTTAGAGTTAGCAAGTCAACTTTAGCAATCCGTTCATTTTTTTCCTCTATGTCTGGCCCTACTTTTTAAATGAAGGAAGATTATATATTAAAGCTCAAGCAGTTTTCTAAACTGGACTTTCGGTCGAAGCAGGAGGTTATAATTAAAGGAAGACCGACGTTAAAGGAGCTAAATTGTTTGCTCCAGACGACGGGACGAAAGACTCGCTCTTTTCAAACAGAGTGATATGAAATGGTAAGGAATTTAATAACTTCAATCCACTGAAAATTGGGGAACCAGAATAAGGATAAAAAAAACAATACAAAACCAGCTTGCTTTTTTTTCATATTATTAGAGCTATTTCAGACGAACTTCGCAACTTTTATTTTAAAATTCTTTTTTTATTCTGGCCCCAAGTCACTGGGACAGAAACTGACCCGGGGCCAAATGTAGTGACACCTGGATTATATATTTGTAAATCTGATTGTGACGACATCAGTGCCTCACCAGCCATGAACCCCACCACACGTCACTGGTATAAAGAAGTGGACTAAGTGAGTGTGATGTCACCCATAGCGTTCAGCTCTAGTCAAATGAAGGCTAGAGCAGTTATAGCGGCAAATTTGGAACCAAGCTACATATTTGGAATTCTGATGCGAGTATCATAGCAACCAAAGAGCCAATCCAGAGTGAGGCTGTTGAAGGTAACGCCCCTTCCCGCCTGCACCGCTGGTTTAGCTGTGGGCGGGTGCTTGGTGATGCTGTCAAACGAACCTGTTGCTAACGCTAGTGGGAGCAACCCTGGGGAAAGAAGGAGCCTAATTTGTCACTGACTAATGTTCATATCTTGATTTACAAACACAATAGTGACATAAAAACACCAGGATCATGTAGAGAGGGTTAATACGAACATTTTAAGACCAAAATGATGAGCCTGACAGCAGCAGTTACGGACAGAGGAGCAACAGTTTTTCAATGTAAAGTGAATTGGAGCCAGAGTCGATGTAGCCGGAAGAGTGCCCATGCTCACTTCCTGTTTGGAACGCGGTGGCTAGAGGGTTAGCCATGTCCATTTATATATACAGTCTACGGGCCCGACACGGCTTAGATTCTGTGAACGGATGAAAGGTTTGACGAGGAGGTTTGGCCAGAATCACTTCAGTTGCTGGTGTATCTTGGCTATCAGTGACTGCAGTTTTTTCAAATAGCTCTAAATATCTCTTTGTATTCTTGACCCTTCATCTGAACCATAGCGTAACATATAAACAAACATTTATCTAGCCATATCAAATATTCATTTAACGCAAGTACACATTTATATGTCTGACACAGTGATTTAACACATTACTTTTGAAGCAAGAGGAAGATCAAAGCAGCCAACAAATGTGAGTGAGACAGAGAAATCAAAGCTAGAAGATGACCCTCTAACCCCCCGGGGATATAGCTTTCTTTTCTTTTTTTTAATCCAAACAAATGCACCAGGCCATGCTTCATGCTGATGTACGGCTCGGGCTAATGTTACAGACATGATGGAGTCCGGTGTGGTCAGATATTGTATAGGCACCATCAGGGCAGGATCATGGTTCTCCTGCCTCATCCCCTGGAGGCTGATCAAGTTTCTCTTTGGTCTTATTTTCTTAAATAACAGATTAGTCTTGTTCACACTGAGACGGCAGTGTCAGGAAATAGACAGTATCATTTGCGTTAAAAGAATGCAGATTTAACAGTTGGACTATTCATCTGAATCAGCTATTACACAGTACACACGTGGTATATTAAGGACTAGTTATGTATTATGACATTTACTAAATAATGGAAAATATTATTTTATCGGTACCATTTTATGATAACTATGTTACTTAGTATTACTAAAGCATGAACAAAACAAATCGTTTACTAATGATTCCAATTTAGTAGCTGTTATGGTTAGAGTATTAACTAAGTAATTTGTGGAATGACTGTGGATCTGTGACACTGAGGAACACAGCACTCTACCAGGTCTGCCATTTTTTTTTTTTAATCACTATTATTTAAAATTGTATCTTCATGTTTCATTTTTTCACTTGAGCTCACCCTCTCACTTGCTCTCTCTCCCATTCAACTTCAACGTCCTTTAGATACACACACACATGCACGCTCGCACACACACTACACATAAACACTATTTTTATTTATTTTGAATGAATTTATTTTATTTTGGTTGTCAACATTTTTTTGAAAAAGACAAAACAAAACTCTTCATTAATTACAACCGAAAAAAAAAGGATGGGCTGAAGCCGCGTGCTTATGTAAGCCCGTCCTGACCAACACTTAACTCCACAATACAACACAATAAAATTCATTTACTTTAATCAATATCTAAACAAAGGTGTATTGACTCATATAACCTAGAACAATGTATGTGTATGAATGAATTTTGTCCTGTTATGTCCCATTTGTCTTGTTATTAAATCCAGAACAAAACTGTTCTGTTTAGCTGTGCATATGACTGAAACATTTTTATTCTGCAAATAGTAATTTTATGATGATTATTTGTGATTATTTATGTCTTGACTTGTGTGTGATTTTAATCACTTTGAAATACTTTATGTAAAAATTGTGCTAAAAAATAAGCTTGCCTTGCCTTATTTGAATCAGAATGTCTTGTTATTAGCATATGTATTTTAAAATGCTAAATTTTTACCTCTGTCTGGCTTAAAAAAAAAAAAAGTTATTGCAGTTATTATAAACTCTTACCATTTATTCTTTTATTATTTAGCTCAGAAAAAACAAAACAAAAAAACACTCTATTGCATTGCAAACCAAGCCAAGATAGATGGACCTCATTGTTTTTGTCTCGGGTTGCCATAACTAACCTGCTGCTTGAGGATTTCTGCATTTTTGCACTTTAACTGATTCGGTAAAACAAACGTACACGGCAATGCTACTACAACAAAGCCTATAGTTAATACAGGAACACACATTTATGAATTACAAAATAAACCCCTTCGTTTAACACCACACGTCTGTACTGTTAGTGTCTTGTTGGTTTTTTCTTTGTGTTTTTTTTAATATTTGTGGACATAATGTACTCTGCTTCATCTGACCCGGTTGATTTGGGTGCAGTCTTTGCCCATTACCCCGCACAAGTGACGAGCTGAGAGCCGGCCGCTCAGGCAGAGGCCACCGTGTAATTCAACCACATAATGACATTATTACCCCAGAGCAGACAGGTAATGTGGCTAAAACTAGCAGACAGTACTTTTATTGGTGGAGCGGGTGTAGCAGTGACGGAGATGGTGGTGTAACATGAAGATCTTTGAAAATCTGGGTAATTTTATCTAATAGCGTGAGCCTATTAGGAAATGACACTGCTGCTTTGAGGTGCTTGTCAACTGCAGGGGATGGAGGCTTTTGTGCACGACTGGCTTTGAACGAGCTTCTGTTTTTCACCAGTTTTTGCGGAGAATTTCAGAGAGACCAAACAACTTAATTTTGTAGATATTTATTTCAACAACCAGAATATTTTATAATATTTGATTAATTGAATACACCCACGAAAAACACATTTTTTTATATAACAAAATCTTTCTTCTTGAGTAAACATGTTGAAGTTGAAATACATTTACCAGCCAATTTAGACCACTTACTTCACATCTAATAACCGGCTTGCTTTTTTCACAAAGGATGGCCAAACTAAACATCTTCTGTTTTGTGTTTTTGTGACCAGAGAATTTGTACCATTTTCAATTTCAAACATAAAGTTGAATTAATTGTAATGTTTTTCATAATGTGGGGTTCATCTGGGTCGAGCATTAGCAGCCGACGTTGGGCCTTTAGTCAGATTCATCCAGGAAAAAACAAACATTATGTGACTTATGAAGGTGATAATGCATAAGCTTAGATCAAAATGTGGAGTTGAGCATAAAAAAAATCGTTGAAATCGTTCTGGAGTATAAGTCGCACCAGCTAAAAAATGCATAATAATGAAGAAAAAAACATATATAAGTCGCATTTTTTGGGGAAATTTATTTTTTACAAAATCCGAGACCAAGAGCAGACATTTTATCTTTAAAAGCAAGTTATAATAATGACAATAAAATAGAGAACAACAGGCTGAATAGCAGTAGAGCATGTTAACGTAGCACATTTATATTTATTCAGCAACATGAAGCACAGACAAACTGAATATGTGTCTGGTTTGTTAACGTAACATATTAATAGTTTATCAGATAAGTAAAGCATAAAAAACAAGCTAACAAGTTTGACCTCACTCCAAATCACTAAATCCACTGAATTCCTCATCCATTCCTTTCTCAGATGTCTTTTAAATTGATTAACGAAATGAATTAAATTATATATTTTAATAATAACTCGCATTTGAGTAAAAGTCGCACACCCCGGCCAAACTATGAAAAAAGTGCAACTTATAGTCTGGAAAATACAGAAAATGGTCACATTTTTATATAGCAAGAAACCACTCACGCACATACATTCATATTCCAGTGTATGCAGGCACTGGGGGAAAAGTGGGTTAAGTGTCTTGCCCAAGGACACAACAACAGCATTCATCAGTGGGAGCTGGAATTGCACTGCCAACAATGTATACATCGAGAGTGAGTTTTGAACCGCAAACCTTCGTATCAATGGACAAATGCTCTACCAACTGAGCCTCTGGTGCCCACCGTCGACCAACTTATTCAACAGGACGTAATAATTCATAATGTGTCTGTCTTGAAAACCACATAATAAGGAGCAATACTCGGGAGAAACACAAAGTCATGGCGTTCCTGTTTTGTCCTCTGCTTTGATTGAAGCCGGTGTTGTTAGCTCAGAAATAATTTGTTCTGGAAGGATGCGCTACCTCAGGTTATTATGAAACACACCATTTTCCCTACTGTCCCTCTGATGCCCCCCACCCATCCACACTCACACACACATACACAAATATATAGAGAAAACGTCAGGGCTTTCAGCAATAATAAATGAGTGAAGGTCCTGGCCCTCCTTATGAGAAGAATCTGGCCTCGGGATTGGATATGTCTGCTCCAATCGGATGGAAAAAGGGTGACAATGATTTGCAAACCCACAATAGTCTTAATCGTAACTGGAGGCAATGGCATTTCCAATGACGTTAGTATGTACAAATGTTGTGTGTTTGTGTTTAGACATTTCATATTTGCTTGTGAGGACAATACATTATAATGAGACTGTGGTGCAGCGGCGCTAGTAGAAATTTGCATATGATTCCGTTAACTAAGTTTGGGGCCCAACCTTTTATAAATATGACGTCAATGTTGGCCCTCTACTGTGTTGTTTTACTAGTTGTATTGAATTAGAAACAGAGATGCTATTTATTTACTATGATTAATGGAAAAATAACCAATTTTCAAAGTAGAGCGATAACTTTTTTCCAGCTATATGTGTAACTCTTAAGACCCAAGCACTGAGCAGAAAAGATTGCAATTCACTAGTATTATTTCGCTTGTCTCTGACGTCTGTGTTTGCATTTAATTCAAAATCAGCGGGAGTCATCAGGACATAATGAATGTTTTGATTTCTTTGTTTTCAGAGAAGATTACGAGATATTGTTTTGGGTCTCTCACCACAATCAGACAAGTGAGGATTGTATAGATGTACCATACAGGCTTTGTTTTGCAACATGACGATGCAAACAGCATTTTATTCAGTTAAAATGAAGGGGAAATGAGAACATTGAGTGCAAAATGTGTTCTGTTTATTACACTGCCCCGAATACTACTTTAAATAGTGCAACGGTTCAGGTAACAGAGAGACCCATAGCGTCGGGCTCCAGTCAAATGAAGTTCATCGAGGCTAACAGTTTTAAGGGCGAATTTGACACCAAGTTCCATATTTGAAACTCCGAGTGTGAGTATCATAGCAACCAAAGAGCCAATCTGCAGAGTAGGTGTTGAAGGTAACGCCCCTTCCCGCCTGTACCACTAGTTTCTTAGCAACGCTGTCAATCAAACCTGTTGTTAAAAGTAGCGGGAGTGACCTCTAGGAAAGAAGGCGCCTGATTTGTCTGTTATTAATGTTCTTATCTTGAGTTAAGGACACAATAGCAAAATAAAACTGGTATGGTATAGTACGCTTTTATTTAGACAGGGACACTGCACGACATTACACTGACCTTAAAAAACAGGAAAGATGTATGGTGCCAGGTTATAGGAAAGATACTAATTTCCACCTGTAAAGACCTGTAAATATATGGTACATCCATCAAATATAGCAAAACCCGCCCCTCAAATATGCCATTTTCTAAAAGCACACACACACACACACACACACACACACACATGCAATCAGTCAGTTTCAGATATACACATACTCTTTCTTTCATACACATTCACTGATGGGTGCAAACTTGCTTTGATATTAGCCATTTCTTAGTCACATGTGCAAACTTTTGAAAACTTGTGCATGTTATAATAATTGGTAAACTATTCCACTGACTCATGGCAACAATAAAAAAAAGCAGATTTAGCAAAACAGATCCTACATTTTGGAAATACCAGCACCATGTAGAGCGGGTCAATACGAACATTTTAAGAGAGGGGCGACAGTTTTCAGTCAACAGAGCTGGATGTGCACCCATAATTACTCCCTATTTGGAAGGTGGTGGCTAGCAGGTTAGCTATGTCTATTTATGTATACAGTCTATGTAACAGATCGGTAATTCCCAGCCCCAAAAAGTGCATATTGCTGTCGTGTCCTTGGGCAAGACATTTCACTATGAATATGGTGTGTTAGAGCGTGGTGGTTTGGATGGTGTGAATGAATGAATAAATAATGTGACTCTCAGTGACTTTGTATTCATGGGTTTCAGACAAACAGTTCCTTCCTGATTAGAAGGACTTTGTGAGGACCCACAGAGGACCTTTCTCCATTCAAAAGATGTAACATTTTGAATTGAATATTGAATTGCTTAATTGCTATGACCACGTAGGTAGCTGCTATAGCTTCAAACACATGAATAGAGGTTATACAGACGACATTACAACATTCCGAATTTTTTAGACTGAGTGGCAACATTATTTGAGTGTCAATGGCAAGTGGTGACATTTTCTTCTGTAAAACCTCAAAAGATATCTAAAAAGTGAAAGAACTGCAACGGCTTAATAAGAAATATAAAAGTCTACAACTCTGATAAATATTTAGTTAGTGTCTGGCATCTAAAATATGAAAATCAAGCAAAAAGCAATAATCATAATTTATATAGCGCTTTTCCACCTTCAAGGCACTCAAAGCGCTTTACATCAACCACCAGTGTACACAGCTGGAGTCAAACCGCCAACCTGTGGGCCAATGGATCTGACTGCTCAAACAACGATGTTTAAGCTGAGACTGAGATTCGAACCGCAAACCTTTGGGTCAGTGGACAAACACGGTACGAACTGAGATACTGTTGCTCACTGTCAAAAAGAGGTAATACTTCATAATTTGTCTGTCTGTCTTCAAAACCACATAATAAGGAGCTTTTTTTTCAGTGCATAAGAGAAGTTTATTATTACACTGCTTTAACACCTACTCACTGTTAAGTTAAAGGAAACTTAGGGAAATGTGTCCTCTACATTTGACCCATTCTTCATACTGAGGCACCCTATCAGCAGCAGTGGACCCCGCAGTACAATGCCCAGGAACCCATCTCCAGATCTTGGTTTGGGTGGGTTTGGTCAGGACTGAAGCTGGAAGATTTAACCTTGTGCATGTTTTGGGTTGACGTGGAAAACTGGAGAACCCAAAGTGTCCAGAGGAAACCCACAGACCCGGGAGGAAACATATGCTAGTCAAAATCCAAAGTGTGCACAATGTGAAGTCATGAGTGCTGCGTAATAAGAAGCAAGGAAAGAGGTCGTGAACGCCAGAGCGCCTCTCATCATCATCATCAGTCATTCTGATATTTGTAAATGATTCAGTGTTTATATCTGTATTTTTAAGCATGTTTGATTATGAAATAACTGCCTCATCGCTCTATCAGCACAGATAAAAAGACAGAATCTGTTGAAATTACACATCTTCGATATATTTGAGATATTTAAGACTATGTATTTGCATGCATTAGCAAAGCCTCATAACAAGTAATAGTAGTGATACTCGTGGTTACAGTGCAAGTTAAAGGAACTATACATGGCCTGCTCTCTTACCGTTTCAAAAAAGGTAATACAGTCACTATTGATTCTGAGTTTCCGACGCCTTAACCCAGGGATTCACAAACTTCTCACACCGTGACCCCCAATGTTAGGCTGGCGGCGACCCAAGACCCCCACTGAAATCCCCCTCCTCTCCTCGGTCCCGGTGAAAGTGTAACTCACCAATAAATAAGAAATATCCATAATCCTCAGCCCAGGTAACCATATAGTAAAAGCATAAATTTACCAAAACAAAAAGCATGCGTATATGAGGAAAACAAAGTGAAACTGAAGTGTGTGTAAATCGACGTGAAAGGATCCGCTGTGATGCTCCGGTTCATTTGTTTGCGTATTTGTTTTGAGCTACAACTGAACAGGCAGGCTGGTACAAAACATGTTTTAAAATAGGAATTAGCCGAGTTAGAGCGTATGTGATAGCAGCTCTGCACTGGACCCGAACCCGGCTCGATCTGACAACACAGCAGGGGAAGTCTGGGCTTGGACCCAGACAGGTTATTTCCAGTTTATTTCAAAAATTATCCCACATTTACTCATATTGCAATTATATTTTTTAATGTGCGAACAAAAGTATACATAAATAACTGAATTTCTCATGACCCGTATTCCTTTTCTTATTCCTTTCCCAACACTTTCCTATTCCTGAACTTTTTGTAAAGGTCTTCCCTAGGTCTACTATTAATAATGTTGCAACCTACATAAGCTGCAGCGTTGCTTTTTAAGTTTGTATGATTTGTTTTTTCTGTTCTTCCGTTCACCCACTTCTATTCATCGCTAACAGATACACAAAATCCCACATGAAAGCAGAGGCTGAAACATCTCGCCCAAAGACACATCCACAAGTCAGTCAGTCTCCAAACCCCCGTCACCCCCCCTCCAAATCCGCATGGTACACACTGAGCGAGCGCACTGACAGGCTACAAGGGCCCCATATTTAAACCTCGAATGATTATCTGCACCTTATACCCACATGTCACCCTGATGCCTCCCCCTGTCACATTTTACTGTACACTATGTGCCTACTGTACCCAGTTTCTTCTTCTTCTGCGGGTGTGCTTAAATTTGACACGCTGACTCGGCTAAAACTGCTGCCATAAGGGTTGTCATGTCATTGCAATAGAATAAAAGATGGAGAGAAATACTCTTTTTATATACTTGGGTGCAGGCGCCTTGTCGAAGGAGAATGTGCAGGGTTCGACATTCTGTTATTTTACAAATCGCTTTGCAAAATTTTAGTGAGAGGTTTTTTTTTTTTTTTTACTATTGTGTTATGCGTGTTTTGTCCCCTATAGCTTGCTGGGTAAAAAAAAAAAAAAATAGTGTTTATACAGTATTATGCTAAAATGTAGAAATACTGTGTACAAGACCCAACAATAAAGTGTAAAATACAGAGGGCTGCGCATGGATGGGCATCTGTGTTAGATCAATTGTCTAAATAACATGCTAGGAGAAGAAAGAATGGACTGAAATTTGGACAATAAAGACGACATACTGTGCTTGTGTCTGCTACATAGTTATAATCTATGACACTCCTGGATCATTGTGTTATAATTTGGATATTTGAAATCACAATATTCATCTAAAATGACTTAATAAAAGAAAAAAGTCAGCTCGTGTTAGAAAACTGCGATGTCCGATGGGGAGCTGGTGTCTGTGTAAAGCTGTGTGTGGAGCTATGGGCTTTCTATGGATAGCTGCAGATTACACTTACGAGTAATGGATTTTTTTTTTTTTCATTTGTACTAACATGACTACATGACGCAGCTGAATCCCACGCATATCATCGATTAAGAAAATAAACCTGAAGAATAAAGTAAGTGAGCAGTGGGCGTCTGCCGGGATGGTGAAAACGGATTGATCGGCAATATTGCGTCTTGACAATAAGCGATTAAAGACTGCTCCAGCGTGTACGAATCACTCCAAATACAACTTCAGGTGAGTAAATTGTGAAGGGAAACAAGAATTATATAGTTAAAAGCTCTGAAAAGTCGATTTTGCATATGTTTGCTATATTAAATTTAGGAGTTTGCTAACAATCTTGCCTAGTTTTCCAATTTTGTTGCAGTTTATAAATGTATTTCCTGGCTGAAGATGGGCAGTAGGTGTGACGTAAGTAGAGGTAATTTCATCCAGCCACCATAAGGCCAAAACATAAATGTAACTTAAACTAATTTACACAAGTTAGGATTTTACAAATAGAAATAAACTAAAACACCTTTAGTCATGTTAAAACTGGCAGTAAATTGTTACATTTTGGGGCGAAGATAGCTTACCAGAATTAGTCCACTGATTCAGAGGTTGGCAGTTCGAATCCCGCTCTCAACATAAATACATCATTGGTAGAGAGGTTAGTTCTACTGACCTACAGGTTGGAGGTGCGATTCCAGCTCCCACAGATGAATGTTGTATTTGTGTCCTTGGGAGACGACACAACCCACCTTGCACCCAGTGTCTGCGTACAATGATGTATGAATGTGTGTGTGAACAGCTTTGAGTGCCTTGAAGGTGGAAAAAGCGTTATATAAAACTGACTATTTACCATTTACATTTGCATGGAAGTTGGTGTATTAATGACATGGGATCTTTTTAAGAACTCAGCGCTGCGTCCTGTTATTTTCAGCTTTTATTTTCAACTTCACTTCAAAAACTGCCTCTTGACCAATGTAAAACTTTAATAAAAATCAAGTACAATCCCATCAAATTACTATTGACTATTGAAAGAAAACCTTTTTTTATTTGAACTAGATTTATATTTGGATAGACATGTTCATGGTGATTATAAGCTACTTCAGAGACCTTGTGATAGTCAGTGGTACGTTTCATCTTGTCTTCCTGAGCGATGTAATCCTCTGTCTGTTCTCTCAGTCTGTTTTTTGGCTGGCCTGTGGCTGTTTCATGTCCAGAGGGAGCAGGTTCAACTGGCTCGTCTTGACACCGAGGAGAAGCTCAGACTCCAGTCTTTTTTGGATTTATAAGGATCTGGCTTCAGGTCTGGCTTTGAAGGTAATGATTCTAGTAAAAGCATATTGCACCTTGTAAAATATAGATAGAATATAGATTGATGTACAGACCGCAAGCTATATCCGCACCTCTGCCAGAAGATATAAAACTGTGGAGATATAATGCTTCTCCAAAAGTAGTTATGGCATATTCAAAACCTAGAGCTTGTACAGTGGGCACAAAAGTGTAGACTTTGAGCATATATCTGACAAATGTAACCTTTCGGTGTTTATGTGAACAATTATTTAATAGGACACGATGTTGGTCTTCTATGATCGTTAATAGTCCAACTTTTGTGGTTTGAGATAAGTTACGTGCTCATCTTGATGGATATATTGTTGTATAGACTATAATGTTTCACCATATGGCATTAAACCCCCCTTGGAAAACATGCATTATTACTTTAAAACCCTGACAGTGATGTGAACTTGGGGCATCACCTGCTCGTCTCCATGGAGATAAGTTTAATGCAATACTGTGGAAGGTTCCAAACAAAACGAACGCATGCTGCTCGGGTCCTGACCAGAACCAGGAAGTACGAGCACATGCGTCCTGTGCTCAGGTCTCTGGCTCCTGTGGCTCAGAGAATAGACTTGAGAGCAGCTCTGCTTGTGTACAAGTCTCTCCATGGCACTAACATGTCAGTACATCTCCGACATGTTAGTACCATATGTGCCATCTCACACTCTGAGGACATCAGGGATCTGCCTCCTGTTGGTGCCCAGAGTCAGGACTAAACATGGGGAATCAGTGTTTCAATTTTATGCAGCAAAAACTTGGAACAGTCTTCCTGAAGACTTTGACAATGTTTAAATCCGGGCTCAAAATGGTTCTGTTTAGCTGTGCATATGACTGAAATGTTTTTATTCTGCACTCTTCTCTTTTAATGTTAACTTTATAATTATGTTTTGATTCGTTTGTATTGTGTTTTTAATATCTTTCTTATTCTGTAAAGCACTCTGAATTACTTTGTGTACGAATTGTGCTGTACAAATAAACTTACCTTGCCATAGCTCTGATTTGGTGTGTAGTAACCTTCTGATTTTAAATTAAAATTTAAGTTCTAAACACCCGCGGCTCATCTCTGTTCCAAGGCCAGATTGACCTCTGACGTTCCCTCGATTTCATATCACCGCTGCATGGCTCTGGTGTTTGCTTCAGAGCACCTTGATGCCAAAAGATTTTTTACATATTACGCCTAACATTATGCTGTACTTCGAAATATAATTGTTTTGTAATTGGCAAATAGGCGAGTATAACATGTTGTTTGCCCACTACCGTAATCACTATTGTTAATGGCAATAATATGCAGTATTTGTACTATAATACAATACAACAACTTTATTTTCAAACAACTGTAACATAGTTGTATCGAATCCATGAATCTCAGGAGAACATAAACACATCTTGGCCTTCTTTCTTTCTTGCACCAAAAGTCAAATCCAATCCAAGTTTATTTTTACACTTCAGTCCAGCCACTTGTGGAGCAGTTTGGTGTATTTTGTGTTTGTCTCTGTACTCTGTCATTGATCGAGTGCTTCACACTCCACAACACCTCTCTCATGGAAACACACAAGACAAATGGGAGAAATACATGCGCGGGCCAGAAAGTTTTTAGCTGCTCAGATCCATTCAGTTTCTCTGCAAAGTGAGAGTCAAAGTTATTTTTTCAAAAACAAAAACATGTGTATATTGAATGTTCCATATACGTTTCTCATCGGGGTGCATATATTCATCACGAAATCAGTAGTGAATAAAAGTTAGACTACGTACTATATTTTATTGAATGCGAGGAATGGGATGAGATCTCATGGAAGATCTCGCAAGATAAAATTGACACAATATTTTGCACACTTGCAGATAATTATCTTGTGATTTTTTTTTTTTTTTAACATTAAGAAAAACAAAAAAAGAAAAATCAAGCCATGGTAAGATAAAACAAATCTTGTGAGACCAATTTGGGAACTGTTTTGCACAATTAATGTATTAAAGCAAGGCTGTCCAAACTACGGCCCAGGGGCCAAATGTGGCCTTCGGACCAATTTTTGTTGGCCCTCATGCCTTCTCTTAAACTGGCCCAATTGATCAGAAAGTATTTTATTGCAAACTGAAGAGATTCTACCTCTATAAATTGAGTAACATCACATTGCATTGTGACACAGACCTTATTTTTAGGTCTGTGTCACAAGTCTTATTAACTGAACAGTGTCTCTGTCAAACCTGCATCGACTCTGGTCTGTGGCCCTCCGCTTCAAATATGTTGCAGTATGCAGTCCTCCGGGAAAAAAGTTTGGACACCCATGTATTAAAGGTTAACTATGTAACTTTCTGGTGGAGTCCACCTCATGCTTGTCCCTATGGAGATGTTGATGCTTTGCCTGTAATGTTCCACAGTATGACATTATATTTATCAATTTTTTGTTTATTTATTTCAATTACATACATTTTTAATGCAAAACGACATTGAAAAAACATGCATCCTTTCTCTGAGTGGGTTTGCCTCTCCAGATCTGTCCAGCAACTTGGCCTATAGTGGCATCACCTGATTGTCCCCATGGAGATAGATACATTTAATGCCATACTGTGGAATTCCCAGGCAAAGCGATAATGGACTTATAGGTGACAGACCTACCAGAAAAGTTACACAGGCACCAAAACAGCTTCTTGTCTCATTCTCGTGGGCCCATCTTGTGCTTTGACTCAATTTTTGGGAAACTATACATTGTTCCATTACTATTATATACTAAAAAAGTATTTAAGAGTTAATGTAATGATAAAAATTGCCTATATGTAGAAAGTGAAAACAAATAGAAAGAGAGGTTCCACATCTGATGCATAAACTGCTGTAGTTTCTTGAGCAGCCACTAGGGTCTACAAAAAAGCAGTATATCTCGAACAAGCACTATCTCAGTATACTGAATATATGTGAATGCAATTTAAACTGGTGTAATTGTGTCCTTGAATATGGTCGCCATGGTCGCCCCCTGTGAGTTTTTGCATAAAGACGGATCAGGGGGCACGGAAGCAGAAAAGGGGTTTGGGATGAAAATTATGCAGGCTCTTTGTTCTTGAACCAAACTTATAATTACTTCATAAAGTTCCCCTCCTGTTCCTGTAATAACCTTCTGCACAACACAAAGTAAATGAGCACAGTGAAAGGCCTTCGCTCACATTATCTCTCGTGGTCGTGATTTAAGTAACACCTTCCTATTCGAACTCTGTTACCTCTGCGGAGTATTTGAAGCGGCCGTTACTTGATCGAGTGGCTCAGGTGTGGTTACTAATAGAAACAATCAGGTTCAGTATTTGGAAATTGATCTTTTGGATATTTCAACCAAAAAAATGTGCAGGGTAATTAATAGCAACTAGCTCTTGTCCCGCAGTCAGACAGTCAGACATAATCACACTGTATAATCTCAAAACTATCAATATGCCTATGGACTCATTTAAAAAGGCACACAGTATGGCTTATCTCACAGACACAAACAGGTGATGCTACTAGGTCGATTTACAGGTCAGATCTGTGGGGAGGTGACCCTGCTCACAGCTAAGCATACATACATATATATATATTTTTTTTTTAAGTAGATCTATTATGCAAAATGGACTTTTCAGAGCGTTAAACCATGCTATAGTTGTTTCCCCTTCTCATTCCCCTCTCAAAGTTGTATTTGGAGTGATTCGTGCATGTTTGAGGAATCTTTAATTGCTTCTTTTTAAGACGCCATATTGCCGATGAACCCCATTTTCACCGCCACTGCTTAGTACATATTTCGTTCTCCAATTTTATTTTCTTAATCGATGACCGGCATAGGATTTGGCAGCAGTGCGTAGATATTTTGGTTCAAATTTTTTTTTTTTTTAATCTGCTACTCGCCCATGTAATCCGCAAGCTATCCATAGGAGGGGCCGAGAGCTGCACAGCTCTGTGTTGTGATGGCGTTTGCAGCGACGTCAGCTCTCATTGGGCACCGCGGTTCCAAATGTGCACGTTTCAGATTATGACACAATGATGCACAGTTGTCAAAGATTATAACTATAGAGGAGACACGAGCACCATAGGTCTTCTTTAAAGTATGTTCTAGCACAAGGGTGGGCAAACTTTTTGACACACGGGCCACAATGGATTCTAAAATTTGACAGAGGGGCCAGGATATCTACATGTATATATCACATTAGAGATTTGGCCTCTAAAATGTAGCAAAGCATAAATATGCAAGGCTCATTGTACAAATTGTTTTCCAAATGCATTAATTAAATTAATAATTAAAGTATTAATGTTCAGTTAAACAAACACAGCAGAAAAACTTTGAACAAGGTTTACCCTTACCTGTTTTAATATATTTGGTCATGTTCGGCGGACTGGATTAATAAGCCCAAAGGTAAGTAAGTTCGATAAGTTTGCAGTGTAACATTCCAGACAAAGCAATAACATCACTATGGAGACGAGCAGGTGGCACTCCTTCTCTAGAAAAGTTATTTAGTGCATATTTAATTTGTTTTTGTTACACGGTACTGTAATAATAATAGCTGAATAATATTACACACTGTCCCTTCTTTTTTTTTTTTTTTTTTTGTGATAATTATATTCTGCAACAGGTTAGCTTGCAAATCCAAAGCATTTCCGCACAGCACTCGTCCACGCTTGTTGCTTCCTGGCTGGGATTAGAGGGCAAATTGCAGGGTTAAGAAGAGCTCTATTAATGGCTGCACTTTTGGTTTTCAGAGCAGAGAAACAGAATAAGGCGAGACCCATTTGCAAGTCTAATGGCATTCTGCCTGTAATGAATGTTGTTTCTGGTCATCCTTGGAGCACGGCAGGAAATAATAGCCCACAACAGATTCCGATGGCCGGTGGAGTGAGAGTGAGGTGGTCAGGTCACTAAAGGGGCGTGATAATGAATAGCTAATAGGCCCGAATCAATAGACAGCTGTGTGGCGGCCATGTTGGTTTCCCTCCCTTACATCTGCTCACATACGATGCACTTTTGAGAGAAGGAATTATTTCACATTGCTCACAGGGTTTCATTTTTCACCAACAAAATTAAAAATTGATTTTTTTTTACATGCTGACAGTATGCAATAATGAAAGCCCTTGTGTGCACGGGGGCAACGCAAGGCTAGTCGTTAATGTATATTTTGAGGACAGATAATTATTAGTGATAGTAATGGATCGTGCTCATTACACATTTTTCATATGGTGGAATTAAACTGAAATATAAAGTGATTTTATTTCAATACGTTCAAACAGGGGCACAAAAGCTGTCACATGTATGGATATGTCAGCCTTTTAGTGGCTACATATGTGCGACCATTTCCTGCAATACGTCAATACATCTCCCATTTGTATTTGATTAGCTCTGTCTTGTGTGTGGAATTCATAATTACTTTTACCCGTGTTCAGCAGCAGATGGCAGTAAAGCCTTTCACCACAGCGCCTCTCCTTTCACTGGAAAAAAAAAAAGTACTCAGAATAGAAGACCGCTTTTCAGGCGCCCTCAAAACATATTTCACAAGATGTTGTCCCCACGATAATTATTCATTTCAGACCATTTTTTTCCAATTTTTTTTCAATTTTCTTCATTTCCAAATAGCGTTAAGTTGAATTTTGTCATTTGGCCTTTACAATAACAATGCTATACATCTCCAAAACTGCAGTAGTAGTTCACCACAAGCTCTAAAACATCACAGAATACATTTTTAGGGTACATTTAATTGTTTTTGAGCTCCTCCAGTCTCCTTTTTTTTTTCCTTTCTCTTATATGGGCGGGTGGCAAGCTGCAAAACAAGACATTAGGTTGTGCAAAATGTAATTGTGGAGGTAGACAAACAGCACGTGTTTAATGCTGTCACCATGGCAACAGCTCACAGCAGGGAAGAGCAATCACACGCCACAAACACTCCCACATTCACACACACTGGGATGTACAACCAAAATATACCAATGCAATGTGTTAAGTATGAGCAGGGGTGCAAAGTAATGTGGAAACTGTAAACAAAATGCGGTCGTTTTTGATTTAGAGCCCCACTGTCTAACTTTCTAGCCCAAATAAATACATAAACCAAAATATATTTTCCTCAAACTTTCCGGTTTTCCTCATTTATTTAGGTAAGCTCGCCCCTGATGCCATTCTTTACACAATCCCATCCAATTATTCAGTGTTGGTGACAACTTGTACCTGCATTATTATAATTGTATATGATGGCTCGATGACAGCGGTGTTGTAAGGTGTTCCTAGAGTGCAATAATCACTACTGTGGACTAAGTGAAGGAAAGAGAAAATGTACCGAACAGGTATTTATCATTTATGCATTCTGGGACTAAAATCTGCATCATATCTCATTAGTATTAGATCAACATGGTTTAAAGTTATGATATGGGTTGAAATAGGTGATGGCGTAAGTTGTGGTTAGGCAAATAACATTAGTCTTATACTGTATAGTGCTTTACCAGACACTCCCTTTACAATTTTGTGTATCATTCAGTCACTCAATAGCAAGTGGTGGTAAGCAACTACTGTAGCCACACGTGCCCTGAGTAGATTGACGGAAGTGAGGCTGCCATTCTGCACCATCAGCCTCCATCAACACTCTCAAACGCAGCACATTCACACGAGACAATATGGGTAGTGCCTTGCCTAAGGATACAATGGTAAATGGTAAAATGGTAAATGGTCACATTTTATCACATTTTCATTCCTTTTCCACTTTTAGTTCACTCAAAGCACTTTACATCAAGGCACCACTCACCCATTGACTCAGACAATCATGCACCAGTGTACATAAACATAGGGGGTGAGGCGAGTTAAGGACGTAGGACACGATGACAGCAGTCATCTGTGAGAACTGTAATCGCACCACCAACCTGTGGGTCAATGGATCTGACCCTCAACCGATGATGTTTAGGTCGAGAAAAGGATTCAAACCACCAGCCTTCGGATCAATGGACAAACACTGAGCTACTGTCGTCCAGTGACAGTTTTTCCCGCTGGTGTCCCACTGTGGAACATGGCATTCTAAAATGACCACACAATTTTGCAGACATCACCACAAACATCCATATGAACAGAGGCCCTGTATCTTCTATAGTGTGGCTCGCTCCTGTGTTGCTGGATTCCTGGATGCATGTATGTGTATGTGATTTATGATTCATTACGGCTAACTGCAGCTGCTGTGACTCTGTCGACATGAGGAGACCTTCTCTTAGCCTTTGTTTGAAAGTGGGCTGCAGCGCTCATGTGCACTAATAAGATCAGTGTGGGTGGGGGTGAAGGTGTTTGGCAGTCTGCTATATTTGTAGATAATACACAGCCTCCACTTGTTTCCCTTTTGTGCATTATCACAACATTAGACTTTTAGTATAAACTGTGGAAATGCCTCTAAAAATCTGTGAAACTGAATAAAAACAGCTCCTTGTATTTGGTGAATGTTCCAAGCATAACTACACAGATACATTATTTTTATGCATTTATTTTTTTCTAGGCTGTACTATGCCAAATCAGCAGGTATTGGACTAGTCACTATAGACATTTGAAATAATTGAATCATATGAAATGGTGGGATGTGTTGTGTGCTATATGGTTTCTTGGTCTGCATCTACTTTAAAAATAGAACCTGTGTTGAGCTGTAAAAAGCCAAATAAGTGTTATTGAACAGTTAATCCCATAAACCAGCAGCAGATTACGGAGTATTCTTTGCCAGTCAAGGCACTAGGCCATTAGCCCAAAGAGCCTCCATATACACCCCACTCTTTTCAATATTACTCTCCCCTTTAATCCACTTTTTCAGAGCTTTCCTCAGCTCTCACTTTGCTTTATACTGCCTTATTTTTTTGTAACGCATTACCCGAGGCACATTCATGGAAGAACAACAACTTCCACTATTATCTCCTTTTTCCAGTTAGATTTTAGAATACAACTGTCCATTTAAAAGTCGATTTATAAACGGTGATTCCAAACAAGAAATGGATTAGTGACAAATATATTTTTTCTGTTGCTGTGTTGTATTTAGTTCACTTATTGCCTTTAACAAATATAAACTGGACGCCCATAAATATTGTGTATCCACCCAAGTATAATATATATATATTTTTTCATAATAATGCACATCTATGCGCTCATAGACTGCATATATAGAAATGGATATAGCTAACCTGCTAGCCATCACTTTCCACATAAGAAGTGAGCATGGGCGCACTTCCGGCTCCATCGACTTTGGCTTCAAATTTACATTGAAAAACTGATGCCCCTCTCTCTGTAAATGCTGCTTTACATCATCCTTTTATTTTTATTTTACTACTATGTACATAAATCAAGATATGAACATTAATAACAGATAAATCAGTTGCCTTTTTTTCGTGGTCATTCCTGTTAGCGTTAGCAGCAGGTTTGATTGACAGCGTTGTTAAGCACCTGCTCCATACTAAACCAGCGGTGTGGGCGGCAGGGGCGTTACCTAACAGCATTGCTCCGGATTGGCTCTTTGGTTGCTATGATACTCGCAGTCGGAATTCCAAATTTGGAACTCGGCTCCAAATGCGCTCCTATAACCACTGGCCTCGACGAGCTTCATTTGACTGGAGTTGAACACTATGGGTGACGTCACACTCACTCATCGTGGGGACTTTGCCGCTGCAATAATGAGATTTCTGTTATTTTTGTTGTAATACAGTAAGATCTGAGACGATCTAACGTGACAGGTCTAGTAAGGAGTTTATTCGTCATATACTATTGGTAAATGGTCACACGTTTATATAGCGCTTTTCCACCTTCAAGGCATTCAAAGCTCTTTACATCAAGGAACCACTCGCCCATTCCTACACCAGAGTATGCAGATACCTGGAGCGAGGTGGGTTAAGCGGTTTGTCCAAGGACACGACTGTAGCATTCAACTGTGAGAGCTGGAATCACACCGCCAACCTCTGGATCAATGGATCTGACCACTCTATCAATGATGTTTATGCCGAGGACAAGATTCGAACTGCCAACCTTCCGATCATTGATACAAATAAGTTCCTCATCCCCTTCAGTTGCAACATTTTCGGTGCAAAAAGTGCTGTTATTCATGAATTATAAATATCTCAGCACAAAACCTAAATTTTCCATGGCTTTTATCTGCAGATTATTACATTTACTGTTCCTACTTTTTAAAAACTATTTTGGAACCCATTACTCACCGTACTTTTATAACTTCCGCAAAACCAAACCAAAAACCTCATACCATCTCTATTGTCCCGCTATTTGAATTTGTGTTTCAATCTACTGCAAAGACATCCTCCCTTATCTCCTATAAACTGTCATCCGCCATTAAGCAGCACTTCACAAAATAGTAAATTTCAGCCATCGCCACTGGAACAAAGTGAGAGCAGAAACATGGCTCCCGGTAGACAACATCCTCATTAGCCCGAGAAGAAGAATGGGCAGACAGGAAGACGATGAGGTGTGCAGGGAGAACAAAATCTTATAAGAAGTGATGGACAGATGGACCATCATTGCCACTGAGTAAATGGCATTCGGGAAACAAGATAATTAGTGGAGCCAAATAAACATTCCACACGCTTAGGACGGATCTACTAAGAATTCCCAAGTGGCAGGTCCTTGGCTTTGTTTGTGGTTTGGAATTGCTTTTCTTGACCACAGTTTGCCTTGTGACTAGATGGTGGGGAATATATAAAATGCTTTCACTCATTGCTGTAAGTATCCCTTCAAATTCTGGGAATACCAAAGCAGTCTAAATTATACACAGCACCATTTCAGGAACAGCAGGTGTTTGCATATGTCTGAATAAATTGACCAAATTGTATAATGTGTACTGCACATGTACAATATTAGTGTTTGCTGCCGAGCAAGAATTATGTGCAAATCCTGTGTCTGGTCCCTCGAGAACTTGTTTGACACTTGAAAAGCCAAACTAGTTCATAGTTCAACAGTTAAAGTGGTCCAAAGTTATTCCTTATTTACCGTAAGCATTTCAAACATCCTAATTATTCACCGCAATGAGTTTATAAGCGCTTTTAACAACTTTCAGAAACCAGAGTGGAGTTTTGTGGTCATGGTAAAGCTGCTACCATGATGATGAACGTGCTAATGCACACTTCCTGACTATTCCTGATGAAGATAAAGGTCAAGTTCTAGTTTGGACCTGGATTTGCTTCCTAATGTTCTTCTCTTATTATATGCAGACAGCACACAGTGGGCAAATTTTGATTTCAAGAGCTGCTTATACAGTATATATCTGTACTGGAGCAAAACAAATCTTGCTCAAATACGTGGTACAAAAATGAGGTACAGGGCCTTAAAAGGTCTTTGCATGAAGCTCATTGGCCGAGAAAGAGCTCAGGGTAAAGCCACTGCTCCTCAACATCAAGGACACTCAGAGAGATAATTCTCGGTGCCACCTGGATGCCTGCCTGGAAAACCGTTCTGGACATATCCTGAGAAAAGCACAGGAGTTTGCTTAGAATTATTCTGCCCCAGCATCCCAGCTCCAGACAGAAAAGGTGGATAGATATGCCGTTTTTGATGATATTTTGTTTGTTGCTTACCATTTTCTAACTATCATTCATTGTTGTTTTTAAATTGTAATATTAATTTACATTTCGGGACAGTAACAGCATTTACTGTGAAGTTTTACCAGGAAATACTTACTGTTTACTTTATAAACAATGCATTATCTACAAGTGCATCAAAATGACTTTGAGCACGGCAATGTAATAGCTTCCCAATGTCAAGCATGGAACCAACGCAGATGCACTGTATTACTATCCATGATTTCTGAGCCCTAAACCCACAGAAACTCCAATATGACTGCACAGACAACCCTCTTGGTATTGTCCTGCTGGCTAGTGCTTGGATAACAGATTCTAGCGGTTCATCGCACACACGCTGATAGTACTGCTGGTGTCAATACGGCCATCGTCTGGAGGCATGTGCACGGGCCAGCATGCCTTCCTCTCAGTGGAAGCCCCAGATAAACACAGGCCGCTGTTTCATTATCAGACATGTCTTCTGCCTGCAGTGTATTTCCATTACATCGGCTTGGAATTTCCCATTGTGTACTTCATACTTTATCTGAGGTGGCTGATGTCTAGTTTAAAATGGAATACGATTTTACAAATACTATGATGGCTAGATAGATAAATTAATAAATGAAATCAATCCTATTCAAATCTCACAAGTGTTTTTTTTTTTAGTGTGTCTATTTTGATGTAGTATAGTAATGCTCATCATGATGGAAGCCGGATACAATTTCAATGTCTTCATTCTTTTTTTTTTTCCCAATATGAAAAGACCTGTGTTATTGTTGGCTTAAATCCAATCTGCCTCGATAATCAAGTGCACCATCAGCCCTTCTTTGCCTGTATTATAAATGATAATCTTACTAAATTGTATACATTTTGGTCAGGCCTATCATATCAGGGCTATTGTCCCATCTCTTTCAGTTTATGACTAAAGAGAAGGCAGATGCTGGAACTGACATGGGGAAGGCATGCACCTGTATTAAACACAGTCCTGCTGATGCTGGAAAGAGATATGCCTTTGGTTATCTGTTTTTTGAGCTTGTGGTGGCCGACTGAAGTACACACCCAACCTAAAATACACAAAAGTACACAAGCGCACACAGGCATGCGGTGGACAGGAGCAGGCAGAAGTCACCGGTGCCTGGCTCTATCGATTAGAAGAGTAACACAGTTATTCCTGCATGTCTGTCTCCAACACTTGTCCCACTATGGAGCTGCGGGAGGACGAGAAGGCAGTGGAGGTGGGGGAGTAGGATGAAATGGGGCGGGGGTGCGAGGGATAACGTAACAACACCAAGGGGACATTTCTGGGAATGGATGGGGAGATTGGACAGAGCGGAATGTGGTACAGGAACGGCTATGGCAGCAAAGGAACGAGATGGGATTCATGGAAGAAAACATCGGTGCGAAGGAGAGATGGATGAGATTGGGAAGCAAAACAGATTGGGATTGTAAAGACAGGTATGGGGTTGTGAGTAATGTGAGGTATGAGGAAATGCAAGAGCGGGATTTGAGACATTGGCACTAAAATACCTGAACAAAAATGACAAGCTGCACGTAAAGTCTGCTAGGGAATATTGTTCTTTTGGTTTTATTCCAGAAGTTGCCACAGGTGCCACCATTATCGTTGTGGTTGTATCATTTTGCATAGGGCTGTCAATCTCTAAATAAAGATTATAAAGCCATTTTAAAGCCCCCAAGAAAAAGGGTGCATTGTTGACTTGTTGGTGCACATGAATGTTGGACATTTTACATAAATCCACCAACTTTATATCATATTGTAGCAGCAAGACATTTTGCAGCAGTCAAAAAAGTAAACATAAAAGTGGGCAACATGGAATAAGGCAGATAGAGTTTTAAAAATTATATGACCATTATTTGTGTGCATGGAACATGGAGAGCTGCCTTACATTAAGAACAAAAAAAGTTCTAAGTGAAGAATGTAAAGGTTACTTTATACTAGTATATGACCTTTATGAAGTAAGCACTGTAAAGAAGTTGTATTCTGCATTTTTCTCTCCTATAGCCTGTACTTGTTCATGACATTCAAATCACTCCCTCTATGAGCCTGCGTGGAGTGAAAGCAACTTGGAAAGAGACTCTTGTCCTTGTTGTCATCTGTGAAGTGACACTAACTCACTCCATCTGGATTGTAGAGTAGATATGTGTAAAAAAAAAAAAAAAAAAAAACAATTGTACTTCTGGGAGATATGAACTTGAGTTGGATGTGTACATGAAAGGAATTCTTTGTAAAATGCAAATTTGAAAGTATAAGCAAGGTATGACATGCACATTTTCTGATGGGGTTACAGTTAACTGCAAGAGCCTCTGACAGAATTACTCCTCCTAGCTTCAGAAATTTACAACGGCCCTCGAACGCCTCCTCCTCCATTTTCCCCTTCGCCCTTCGTCATTCCGGCGCACTCTGATAGGCCAAGGTCAGCCAATTACCCTTCGTGGACCACCACACACACTCACACATTATGGACTCGCGCACCAAGACAGGGGCAGAGAAGCGCGTCATTGCCGAAGTGTCTGCTGACTGGAGTGCAGTGGACAGCGGCCTGGCATGCTAGATTCATGGGAATATGTCAGCCATCAGCCTGGGCATTTCAAACAATGCCTCACAATGTGCTTGACAGCCCTGAAAAACAGCCTGGTGCTTGGAAACTGCCAGCCCATCATCTCAACTCCCTCATCTGGGCTCTCTGTGGCTCCCTCCATCGCTCCCTCCTTCTCCTTCCCTGTTTGTCTCTTTCTGTATCTCATTTCTAGGCCTAATTCACCCACAAACTCTCATACACTGTCATTCACTCAAGTCCTATATCTCTTTATATTTTTATTTCCTACCAGTGGACACATTTTTCCCCATTCTTGTCACAATGTAATGTACCTTTTTTCTGAAGCCTCTTTTCCCCTATTCCATTTTCCCGAGCAGCAGATGCCCCTTATTAGGAGCTGAGCGGCAGGTCACGGTGTAGTTAAGTGCATAACACGCAGGCTGGGGAAGAGCACATAGGCTAGTTATGTACATGATGGTATTATCTAGCCAGGCGGTGATATATCTTAGAGAGACACCAGCCCATAAAGCTGCAGGGACACCAAGTACCTTCCTCTCCTTTCGCTCCCCACCAGTCACACACGGTAACAAGCGCGGCCCTGATTCACAGCATTCAATTTACACTGGCTCGTAACGGCGGCTGATGGGCTCTCGGAGGTTGGAGGAAGGCTAAGGGTAGGGATTGGGAGGATGAGAGAGAGAAATGCTATGTTGGGATATAGGGAGAAAAGTGAAATGGTTTAGCTTTCTCATGAAAAAAAAAAAAAGATTAGCTGTAATCCGGACACTAGCGATAGATGTGCTGATTAGAGAGGGATGCAGTTAAATAAATGGATTTTATGGAAACAAAGATTATTTATTCAACTGTATTTCAACTACTGTAAATGTATGCATCGGATTTTGTCTTTTCACTATAACTGACCTTGAAGAATAATTGTATCTTTAGGGTTTGCGTGCATTTCTTTATCTACAAATTTAAACAACACTGACCAGATTAGCAAACACCTACAAAGTCTAATCAATCACAAATTACGTTTTAAGACACCTTCACCATCTCATGTTTTAAGTGTTGACAGTATGTTCCATTATTATTTCATGGGTGGAGAGGATTTCTGAAAAAAAACACTTTATTTGTTGCAAAGTGAGAAGATAGGACACAAAACGCTTTGTGGTACTAAATGGTAAATGGTTACATTTTTATATAGTGCCTTTTCACCTTCAAAGCACTCAAAGCTCCTTACATTGTCATGGAAATTATCTGTAAAATAATACCACAACATACAAGAAGGCTATCTATGTCGGTTTATTACCTTTGCACCGGTAAACAAATGGTCCCACTACTGACATTGTCGAACAGTGGGACCAGAGCAATGGGGTCCTGTGAGACTAAAGCAGGGGTGTCCAAACTTTTTTCACCGAGGGCCACATACTGAAACATATTTGAAGCGGAGGGCCACAAACCAGCGTCAATACAGGAAGTCAAATGCATTTAACACAGGTTTGACAGAGCTATTGTAATGTTAATAAGACTTTGAAGATTATTTTAGGTCTGTGTCACAATGCAATGTGATGTTATTCAGGTTATAGAGGTAGAATCTCCTCAGTTTGTAGTAAAAAAAAATACTTCCTGATCAATTGGGCCAGTTTAGGAGGGGGCAAGAGGGCCAACAAAAATTGTTCTGAGGGCCGCATTTGGCCCCTGGGCCGTAGTTTGGACAGCCCTGGACTAAAGGATTGGACAAAGAATAGTGAAGCTTTTAATACTTATTTCAGTGTATCTTGGAGAACGGAAAAACAGCAGACAAAAAAAATTCTACCATAACATAAAAGAACCACTCACACATTCATGCACCAGTGTATGGAGACAAATGCCCAACAGTTTTCATCTGTAAGACCTGGAATCACACCATCTGACTGCTCCACCAATGACGTGTATGTCGAGAGTGGGATTCGAACTGCCAACCTTCTGATCAGTGGACAAATACTACCAACTGAGCTACTGACGTCAATTGTTTGGATGGCAGCTATTTTAGTAATCCAAGCGTGCCAAGATTCGATTAACCGAGCTTAAAAAGTGGGCAGACACAGAGAAAGGCTGACAAAGCAGTAGGGCCTGGAACTGTGATTGAAAGCTGCAGCAAGAGGAGACAAATTGGCAATAATGGAATATATGGAAACTTTTATTAACTATGACACCTGCACATGCCATTGTGATTCTGTTTATTCCATGGTTGTTTGTGCAATCTTGCATAATGATTCCATCTCTAGAGCTCAAAACGCCACAACATGCTTTTAAGTCAAACATGTCTTGTTGTTTTCAGCATTTTTACCCTCTGCTAGCAAAAATTACATTTAAATTAAAAGACGTTAGCGTTACTACAGCTCTTTTACATACATGTGCCTAACTCCAACTGAACTACTATGTGTTTTTTCTGATTATGAGCAATCTGCAATATAACGTGTATGGACTTTTGTGTTATAGGGCACGATCTATTTTTAGATGCACAAGTACTTCAAAAGAAAACAAAAGTGAAAAGGTTAACATCCACGTGAGACGAGATTAGCCATAATCCATTCACTGGAGATGTCTGGCTCTGTGCCTCAGTGATTAGCCCGGGTGATGCCTCTCTAGATTACGATGATGAGAAAACTTTTGCTGCATTTAATTAAACACTAAATAGACAATTATGTAATTCTGTTGACGGCCAATGTAACCTCTGTGTCCTCCTGCTCATGTTTGTAAATGTGTGTGTTTGGGAAGTGTCGGGGCGGGTAACTGTACACTATCCGACCCCAATCCTGTCCCCCAAATGAATATGTATCGTTCCAAAAACCCTGATCCATATCTGCGAGCTGTAATTCAAAACACCGCAGTCCCAGTCTGCACTGCTTTCCACTGCACGCACCACACTATGCATATATAAACTTTTAAATCTGTTACGGTTCAAAAATACATTTACATCTCAGAATTTATTTAGTAATGCATTCTTACTTGGCTGGAAAAGGCTCCAAGGTATTAAGTGTGTTTTTCTCCAGTCTGGTTAAGAAAAGATACATTGATGGTTCGAGAAACAGTAGTAAAATGAACGCACTGGCATGTTTTCCTGTGTTCAAGAGCATTTGCCACTCCACTCAAGGTCAAATGGGGCCCAACAACAACATGTAAATTTATTTTTCATTAATTTATTCATTCATTGCCGTATTGATTGTGTTGAGTGTGCATTTAAAATGTGCAAACTGGTCATGGCAACATTAGCATACAGTTTGATGTAATAGACTTAGCGCTACCCTGGTCTCCAGGCGTGTATTATGTTCTATTGCTCCCCTGTCTACAGGCATTATGGTGATGTGCATAGTGGGAGGTTGTAAACAAATAGCATCTAAAAAAGTATGCCCTCTTGAATGCATAAACGCCCACCTAAATAAATCCACCAGCAGGATTATGAATTAGGCCAATACTGTTTGTTTTATATAGTGCGCAGGACCAGTCAAATAATACTTTTACACAAGTGTGGTCATGTGTATGTATGTTTTGCATGCACAATCAGTTCATGGGCTGAAGCAGTCATGAAGTGCTTCTAGCATCAAAAAATTCTAATTCATATGACACAACAGAGAAAACATGAAAGTATCTAGTGCCCAAGTTTACCCATTCTCTTACGGCATGATTCAACAGACTCATCCTCCGTTTTAGTTATGTGGCCATAGTACTCAAAACGTTCATGTAAATTAGCAGAAATGTGAATGATGCACTTGTGTTTGTTTTACAACACAATGTCACATTCGGACTATATTTACAGTCTTGGATGTACCCACTCAAATGTAGAAGGTGATGAAAATAAGTGCTTACGTTTCAGCATGCCACTTTGATATATGGTGTGTCTTGGCCCACACCTCAGAGAGATGCGCTGCTCTCTTGGTGGAATTGCCGTGTGTACATGAATTCCACGTTTTGACGTTATTTGGGTAATTGATTGCGTGTGTAAATGACAGGAGCTGCGCACACATATCACTCCTGTGTGCAGGCCAGTGAGCCCGGCCTGATCTCTGACACATCCGCAGCAGAATGATGGATACACATGTGGGCACCGTAGTTGACATTCATGCTCAGCTGATAATTCATGAGCTTCATTGTGCATGGATCTTCGTCTTTTCCCTGAGACTGACAGTGGACAGGGCGCGGTGCTGCACCTTGGACATATTTAGCATTCACGTGTTAGCATGGGTGTGTGTTTCAAATGGCCATTGACACCAACACCGGCTGATTCATATTCACAGTGTACATTTGTGCCATGCAGGTAATAGCTTGTGATGCACAACGGATCATTGAGATTCAATGTGTGCTCGGTGCTGCTGCTGTGGACCTGTCAATAGTCCAGAGCGGGGTGGGGGAAGGGGGTGTGGGGGTGTGGGACTGTGGACATGGGACAGACTAGGAGAGGGACACGGCCCACATTTGGCCATCTCTCTGTCATTTCTCACTTGGAGAGAGAAAGACCCCTGGGACCCTCTTCAGTAACAGCTAACACACACACATGCAGAGCTGCACTAACACGGCGAGGGTGGTGTCAGTGAAAAACACTGAAACAATGTCCATATCAATGATATGTGCCCATCACACAGATCCCCCCTGCTGACATATTGGCGCTACTGCTATCCAGGCAGAACATTGTTTATGACAAATATTTGTGTGCCACAGCCCCAATTTCTGCCTTCTCACAGGTGAATGCAGAAAATGAGCAGGCGTTGGAGACAGATTGTGAGAGCTCGAGACAATAAACAAGCATGGGACGTATATAAGGAGGAAATAAAGGTGGAGAAGTGATGGGGAAGGGAATAGAAAGAGACAAGAGTCATTGGGCTGGTTGGAGGAAACAAATGCAAAAGTGCAGACCCACTCACTATGCATCCTTCCTCCTAACAACCCGCACCTTGTATGTCTTTAGAGAAAAGGTCAGAATTCTAAACACACACATAGGAGTTATATACAATTATGGATGCACTGATCTGACTTTTTCTGTTCTGATGCCGATATTTTGGCTTTAAGTATCTGCCAGTATCCGATATCAACCAATACTAGGGCAGAGACTGAAAATATAATTAATTTCCTTTAAACACAAATAACATATGGTAAAATAATTATCCAAATGTTTTTTGTAAGTGTTATTTATTATTTAAAGTAGTGACAAAATGGGATATCAACTAAACCAATATCTTGAAAACTGATCCAATCCACCAAAATATTCCTTATTGACTGTGATATCAATACAATGCATGTCATATGTTTTCTGTGAATCATGGAAACTGGGACCATGAATGAAGGACTATACTGTCGAGTATACTGTACACTGTAGAGTATACTGTAAACTGTATAGTATACTGTGCACTGCAGAGTATACTGCACACTGTATAATATACTGTACACTGTAGTGTATACAGCAAACTGTTTAGTATACTGTACATGGTAGAGTATACTGTACACTGTAGTGACGTGCGGTGAGGTTTCGTGCTGGTGAGGCACTGATGTCGTGACAATCAGATTTACAAACATATAAACCAGGTGTCAGTACATTTGGCCCCGGGTCAGTTTCTCTCCCAGTGACTTAGGGCCAGAATAAAAAATAATTAAAAAATAAAAGTTCCAAAGTCCGTATGAAATAGCTCTAATAAAATTAAATAAAAAGTAAGCAGGTTTTGTACTGTTTTTTTATCCTTATTCTGGTTCCCCAATTTTCAGTGGATTGAAGTAATTAAATTTCTTACCATTGTATATGTCTCTGTTTGAAAAGTCTTTCGTCCAGTCGTCTGGAGCAAACCATTTAGCTCCTTTAGCGTTGGTCTCGGTCCTTTAATTATAACCTCCTGCTTCGACAGTCCAGTTTAGAAAACTGCTTGAGCTTTAATATATAATCTTCCTCCATTTAAAAAGCAGGGCCAGACATAGAGAAAAAAGTGAACTGCAAAAGTTGAATTGCTAACTCTAAATTGTAGTTTGCGGCCCCTATTCTGCGGGAGCCCCAAGAATTCTGGCCTCACAAGGCCCCCTAACATGAGGTAGGGTAACTACGTGCCTCACCCAGGCCTCTTCACAGCCGCCCCTAAGCATGAGGTGAGGGTACAGCACAGTCAGTCCGTGTGAGGCACGAACAGCCTGCCTCACCGCGCTCAGGATTTCAACGGTAAACGTAATACAGCGATTTTGAGTAAAAACAAGAATAAAATTAAGCTGCATAGAAAATAACTTTATAGTACAAACACTTGGATAAATATAACCATTTCATTTATTTTTTCTCTGTGATGACAGGTGAGGCACTGCCTCACCTGCCTCACCTGACCGCACAACACTGGTACACTGTAAAGCATACTGCACACTAGGGTGTACTGTACACTGTATAGTATACTGTAAACTGTATAGTATACTGTAAACTGTATAGTATACTGGTTTACTGTAAGCACAGTCAGGTCTGTATACAGATGTGAAATCGTCTTGACGTGACAGTTAAATAATGTAAAGGAAATGTCACTCAAGCGACTGATTTTCTCGTGTTAGTTTATCACAGGGGTGGATAACTGGTCAGAGGCAAAGAGACAACCTGTCAGCTGTCATCCAGTGGATTTGAATGGACCCAGTGGAACCTGTGTGCAGACCTGGGCTGGATTTTTAAGATGGCTCTATAGCCCCCCCTTCAAATTTAACTTTAAAAAAAAATCAAAAAACCTATTGGTGACAGAGGCTATTCATAATGGGAAACAATGTGACAAAGTCTTGAGGCCCTAGATGTCCCTCCTATGCCCTGATCCTGTTCTGTGGACCCGGATCCTCCCTATCCCTCACCTAGCTGGAGGACCTCCATCCTATCTTGGATAAGCCTTCCTCTGTCCCTTGCAGTTCAAGTCTGTAGGGCCAGAATAAAAATAAATTGAGTGGAATGAAGAGCTCTTAAAGAAGCAGCCCACTGTACAATGTACCTTATCTACATGCATATTTGCCAGGCCATGCCTCAAAAAAGTCAATAAAGAGTGAAAAAAACAAATTTGTCACAATGAAATCAAATGTGGCACTTACACTGTTTATCTGCTCTCAAGCACAACTATAAAAATTCTTTGAACTTTTGCAAATATCACCAGATTTAAACAGACCCAGTGTTTGTGTGCTTTAATGACCTGGACCTAGACATAATGATATGTGAATTAAACTTCTGTCTTCAAAATGGCTCTCTGGTGCCCCTTGCAAAGTTAAAATGAGATGGAAAGATTTATTTCCAGTGTGACAGTGGCAATTTTGAATCAAATGTCAAGCCAGGGTTGGCAGCCTTCCCACTGAAGCGTGCCCTTCCACGGTCGCTAGGGTTGCGAGGGACCTTTATCACTGCTTGCAGTTTTAATTGTGTGTTATTATTGGTGATTCTGAGCATGTTTCTCAAGGTCTGCTCTAGAATATGATGGATTCTTTGGTTTGGAGCTGGAGCTCTGTGGGGCTATTGTTTTAGAGCTGCTCTTTTCACAAAGCGGCGCAGGAGCTTCACTGTTTATGCTCTCTTAGGAGGGTTTTTATAGTGCATCATATTTCCCAGCATCGCTGTGTCCTCCTTATAATGGAGGCTGCTTTAGGTTACACAAGACTGATCACAAATGGAATAAAAGTGAACAAGACAAGGTCAACAGGCACCATTCCTGTGTGGTTTACAGCTTCACTTCCGCATAACATGCTCAAGAGATTTGTATTTATTCCTCAAGCTTACATTAATATGGTGCATTTTATTTTATTCACCGTATTTTCACACCTTAGCACTTTGAAGAAGTTCTCATGAACAGATTAAGAATTGACAGTATAAGAGCCATATTTGACTGAACAGCTGTTGGCAGACAGATTTAGCATGAGCTAATATACTATGGCAAAAATTCAGACTTTAAGAAGTCTGAATTCCTACAACCATTTTACCTTCACTGCTATAAGAATAAAACTTGAAGTACTGTGACCTTTTGTGTTCTGCTCGTGTTGTGTTCAAGTGATCGCTGCTACTTGAAGTTTTGGAGTAACAGTGGACTTAGTACTTACCACAGTGTCCTTCACACTGGGCCTTCTACTATATGAAGATAAAAGCACATGCATTCATTAGGTGCCCATATTTTACATATAGCTTTGAAAAGATACGACCTCATTTCTAACTAATACGATAACTGAAAAGTGATATGATAAAGCAGGAGTCTGATCCAGCTCATTCATTTATTCATTCCCTGCGCTGGCCTGTAAAGCCTTGTTAAAGTATGTGCCAGAATCTTTGACGCACCTCCCCTCTGCCAAACCAGGAAGCTCTGTGTCCTTGTGTTAAACTACCTGGTCTGTTGGAAAATAGATCAAATTACTGCCAAGGCCACGGGTGCCAAGCCTCGCATTTGTAGAAACAGGAAGGTGCCAATATTAAACAGGCTCATTTAGTATGACTTTATAATGCAGAGAGGGTTCAAAAGCACAGAACCGAGAACAGAAGATAAATATGTTGTTCCATGTGTAAATAAATTGTTAAAAGTATGTATATTTGGTCTTTGTTCAGGATACTAAACCCTGGAACTCCTTAAGCCCTGAGCTGAAACTGGCCTTTAACTGGGGTGGCTTTAAACACTTAAACGTGTCTTAAAGAGTAATCAGACATGTCATCACTGATAAATGAGATCTGCATTTGCCTTTGTATATTGTTACATCTTAAAGTGAATGCTGTGTGTTTTTAGTTTTTGGGGTTTTTTTTGCTTTTTGTAAAAACCCCAGGGATGAACAACATGCAAATTAGCCTTCGTTATAAATGTATAAATGTATAAATGTTGTAGTATGTTACATGTCTAATGCAAATACTTGTCCCTGTCAAATGAATAAACGAATGAATGAATGAATGAATAAAATAAATAAATACAATGTAATAAATGAATAAATTCAACAAATAAATGAATAAATAAATAAATAATACTTAATTAGCTTTTTAACAATTAGCAATTTTACACACTAAGGTTGTTTTCTGAAATACAGCAAAAAATGTGATAAATTAACTAAAACGGCCTGAGGAAAGAACAAAATAAAGTTTGTAATCTTTGAAAATCCGCTCCCCAAATCTTTTTGTTCTGCTATAGTGTGATTGGGAAGGAAGACTTGAGAGCAGCTAGGGATATCATTTTCTGACCAAAAGCAAACATAAATAAACTTCTGTGGGGAAAAAGGGGTTATAAATCACAAAATAGGCCATTTCCCTGAGCCGCTTGGCTAGTTCCGCTTCTCTCAAAAGGTGCGGAGCCGCTCGTCCCGCACTATTCATGCTCTATGAGGATTTAGCAGAGTCTTCCTAAAATAAATCAATATTTAAATATCAGACAGCAGACAGCAAGTTATGGATGGATGATCACAAACGGCATGGAAGACCTTTAGGATGATCTAAGCACTACACTGCAGGAAACGCGTGTGTGTTTCAAAGCTAACGCTAACCTAAACTAAATCACAAAACAGAGCACTAAACATACATCTAATGCCAGGTCGATAGTTTTTCTGTGCAAAATCATTCAGATTGTAGCACTATTTTAACATCACTAATTAATTTTCATTTCAGTTAGCATTAGCTTCAACACACAAATACCTACTTTTCTAAACACAGAAGCTTCCTCTGGTGCATTATTTACATCATAGTAAAGGTCTTAATATGCTGTCCGTGATGATCTATCCAGAACTTGCTGTCTGCTGCCTGCTTTTTAAATATTGATTTATTTTAACACGTCATGGCTAATTTCCAATACACTATGAATGGAGCGGGAAATTCGGCTCAGCACTTATTGAGGCAACTGGTACTAGCCAGGCGGGTCAGTGAAAAGGGCCTATAGCCTGGATGAAGGTAACACTGGGCTAAGAACTATCACCATACACATTATATTCTGCCTCCATTAATATTTAGGAACTAGCTTTACAGATAGCAAACAGTTTCTCCAATAAACACTCAGGAAGTTTTTTGCTGTTTTGGACGTTTACGGGAGAGTAGATTCTAAACCTGTACCATACAAAAAGATACATGCATATTACAATCATGTGTTTATATTTCTATGAACAAAGATTATGCAGAGCTACATAAAAATATACGCGCAACATTAGCTTAAAGATAGCTACAACTAATGAAAATGTGTGTAAAACTGATGGTTAGCATGATGCTGACATGAATAGAAAAAAAATCACAGACATACTTGCGCCAATAATGTCTTCTAATTTGACGTAAATTTCCAACATGAGCCAACTTAAAGTGTCTCAAATAAGTTTATAGAGCAAGCTAACGTCTTATAACGTTAAAATACTTACAGACAGATATTTACATGGGGCCAAATAACAGTTTACAGGGCTAAAACACTGTGGAAAGTGATCGAACTGTTGAAAAGCCTTTAATACTACAGCAGCTACAGTAGCTCTGAGTAGACAAAATAGATTAACTCAAAACAGAAATATCTTTCTCCACCGGGGGCAGAACACATTAGCATGGCAGCAGTTCGATAATACTGCATATGCTTTGGTCTTAGTACTTTGCTCAAGGCCCATATTCTGATGTTTCTCAATCAAGATTTTAAGTTGTATCAGAATTCCAAATGTTCACTTCTGTGGAAAAAAAAAAAAGAAAGAAAAAAAAAAAAAAAAGGACTTTATCACCAGGGATATAATACAATTTGATCTGTTAGGCAGACAAAATATTGTTAGTGCTATTCTTTTTAAATAATCATGTATGGCGCCCTCCTCCTGTCACTACAACAACTTTATTCTCATTCACTAGACACAGACTTCAATCCAATAACCAGTGTGTGATCTATGACTGAAGGTCGCTGTGCTGTCATCTCCAAGACCTCCTCCAGTTTAGATGTCTTCCCTGAAGCCCTCTGCTTCTATGTTTTCACTTTCCCCCCTTTTTTCCCTCTTTATGGTAACCAGGGTCGGCCTTACTCTGTCATTTTGTTAATCCGCCTCTCTCTCACACGTATCCTGACCATTTCACCTGATCCCATAAGCACCGTTTGCTCTTGATCTCTCCCCTCAGGCTGCACATTAGCCGCTATCCTCCCTGCTCTTCCCTTTACGCTCGCTTCTCAGGCTTCCTTTATTCTCCCCAACCCAAGCGCACATTTTCTATATTCTAAAAATACTTTGATTTGAATTTCCAAACACATTCTTGTTCCTAAGGACTTTGTTTCATTCCTGCGGGACCAAATTATGCTTAAATTTATGGCTCCCCCAGTTTTGTGCTTCATATAATGTCGATATTTTGATGATATTGGGTAGGTTGTTTGGGAAGTTCAGTTACTGTGACATTTCAAATTCTACTCACTCGCTTTGTACTGTTGTGTCCTTCGGCAAGACATGTTTGGATTTATAGGGCTTCTCTGGCAAAAAAAATAAAAAGTCAAAAATTCACAAGGGACTTTTATAGAAATTCCTTTTTTTTTTTTTTCTTTTTTTTTTCTTTATTTCAAGTCCCTAATTCTCATTTGACATCTTAAGCTGTAAAAAATGATTGTCAAGACCAAAAAACCATCCATCTACTGCCTGTAAATCCATGCATCAAAAGCAGCTTTACTCCTATTTATATCTACTACAAAAAAAAGCCATAGTATAGCTTTGAGCCTTGAGATCATTCAAAATGTGTTGTTATATTTCTTGGTTATATATGCTACATACTACTGTTGAGTATATGTTCTTCTTGTTGCTTTAAAATAGGATATTTTCTGATACATTCCAGTCGATGATCAGGTCCTGGTCTTCCACCCTTAGTCTGTATGTGTGTGTGCTTGCGGCCCCTGCAGTGGCATAATTTAATATTCCCGGTGTCATAGTAAAAGAAAGAGGAGGCTGGGGTTGTCAGCACTGGCCCACATTGATTTAGCACAAGGATCACACAGGGAGCATCTCTCTTTATTTTATTAGTAGGCTACGGTCAATCTGACGCAGTGACAGAGAGGTGGGGCAGATCGGTTCACGCCAACAGCTGGCAGCCAGAAGGAACCGGCGTCGCCTTTTGGAGCAGAATACATTTTCTATCTCAAACTAAAACAGGGAACGCTTGTCATTTGTTCCATACTTCACTTACCTCCGTCTAGCACCTGGTGTAATTAAGAGGTATACATAATGCACTTAGCAGAGCATAATGTGTATTTGATAAGAGCTGACTGCTGCAGACAGGCCTCTAATGGTAATTGGCATTTATGGGAAGGTTTGAGTTGTTTTGGTTGACGACAAACAGTAGTGTTAAAAGACTTGGTTATAGCAGATTATTAGAGAACCGTACTTCATCACGGTCCTGTGTCAAAGATGCCGTTTCCTGGAGATAGAATCAATAATCTCATCTCTGAAGTCATATTTTAGTCAGGCATAGCGTTCACACGTGTGACGTATCTCCCGGTGTAGCGTGGCATTTGCATCACTTGCTTTAAATGGCATGTTCGTAAAACTGCTTGAACTGCATAACACACAATAGAGTTAAGGTTAATAGGATTTATATCTTGCACTCGGTCGGTAATAATATTTCATGGACCTTATTTGCACTTATACTGGTGATGTCGTTTACTGTAACATAACAAATGATCACAATTTTAACAGTAATGCCAAAGACAAAGGTGGTTTTTGGCCAACTTCTGTAATGAAAAACTGCAATATAAAGGTATGCTGTGACAAATTACATTACATGGTCCAGAATACTGTATTCTGAATACATTCACACCGATTTGAATTATATTATAGTGTAAGAAATGCAACATAGGGTTAAAGTAACTTCATATTTATTGTTTGTTGTGCATTTACTCATCAGTGATTAGCAGTGGTGGAATGTAAGTAAACATAGTAAAGTATTGTACTTAAGTAAAGTACAGGACCCATTTCTTTTTTACTTTTTTTTTTTTTTTTTACTTAAGCACATTTTAAATTGGATATTGGATACCTTCTGCTTCACTCTTTTTTTGTATATATTATACTTTAATACAAATAAAAACAGCTAGGAAGAACTATTAATACATTCAGTCCAAATCTTTATCAAAATCACTACATTTGCAGCTTCATCAGATCTCAAATTATGCGCAAAATACTTTTATCTGGGTACCTTTTTTTTTTTTGCTCCGGTATCTATACTTTTACTTAAGTAACTGGGTGCTTCTTCCACCACTGCTGATTAAAGAAGAAAAAACTACACACACACACTCCCACACTTTCAGTTTTTCCCACTAATACCAGGCAGCTTGATCTGAATCCAGACTTGCAAACTCATATATTACAATCCTTCAATTTTAAGATGTCATTTATCTGCCTTATTTCAGTTGTCGATAAACTAAATTCTGGTCCATCTAATTCATATTCAGCTTTCACAATCTGTATTTGTGGACACAGTTCTAGTCTCTGGCCTGTCTAGTTCCTGACCTGCCCCTTGCCAGATGTTCAAGGATATGGAAAAAAATAAAATAAATAAATCATGTTGTATTGAGTGCATTATACGCCTTATACATGCACCCTACCAGGGCCAGCTCTAGCCTTTAGGGGGCCCTAAGCTGAATTTGCCCTTGAGGGCCCTCGCCACTTCAGTGCCACATATTCATATTTGACAAAATTAGACATCATCACAACCACTGATAAAAAAGACTGCAAACTCTAGAGGCTCACAACAGCAATAACCACAAGTAGAACAGTATAAAAACATTTAAGGAAGGGGGATCTGCTAAAGAAATGTTAAAATTCTAAAAAAAATTGTCTTGGTTTCTGGTGCATTTTAATGTGTTCCAGTTTATCATATGTCATAAAATGCAATCATTTTATGACATAAAGAAGCCAAACGATGTACTTGAGCAAGGATACACTTACTTCAGAATCATATCACTCAAGAAGTACAAAGTGGTGATCCAAATTAAGAGATGCATAAGAGAAACAGCCTGGACATAACGTCAGATTTATAATCATCGGATCATTTGGACTGAACATTAAATAAGAGGATTTTAGGTTCACATTATTTTTATGTTTATTGTCAGGCTTTGGATGCTGTGATTTCACATATTAATGAGCAGGAATGCAGATACCGATACCAGTATCGGGTGCCACTACTCGTAATGCAAGTACTTGCAATCTGCGCTGCCTCTTGTTTAAGGCTCACAGCTCATCTCTCCACAGAGCAGTGAGCTCTGAGCTGAGTATAAAGCTGCACATTAAGCCCAGCTGGAATCATATATGACTGTCACTGTCTGAAATATAAACATATTTAGGACTCTAATTGAATTGAATTCTAAAGATTTTTATAGTTCAAAGAGGATTTCAGTACAGTGTTTACGATAGTAGCATGCTACTTTGTAAGAGGTACAGCATGTTCATATTGGTGAAAGTGTGGCCATGGTAAAAGTAACACAACAGTCACTGTTATGCTAACAGTGGCTCGTTAGCAGTTAGCGCGTTAGCAGTTAGCACGGAGCAGTCTGCAAAGAGGAAGTGTCGTAAATATTAAAGCCAGATGCTAACTACAATGATTTCAGTTGATAAGATACAAATTATAAGATTGAATTAATTAGATTTACCACTATGATCAAACACCAGTAAAAAAAAACTATATCTGGAAACAGTATTTTTACTCAGTATCGATGCGTACTCAAAGTGAAGTACTCGTTTTGCTAAACGTGGTATCGGTGCATCCCTATATGAGCATTCACAACAAATCCAGCTCGTTCTTTCGTGCAGCAGATGTAACACAGGTTTCTGCCATTATCAACATTGTTAGTGACACAGGAGCAGTGACTTTAACTACACTCACATCATCTGATGTTTAGAGACAAAAGGACGAGCCACAACCAGAAACAGCTTAAGTAATAAACAGCCTTACCTGCTGTCCTCGTGTCGCTCTGAGGTGTGTCCTGTCTGCAGAATTATACTCGTCCAGCTTCACTGTTTCATCTGCTGGTCCAATGATGTAAAATAGGTGACATATTTCGAGTCTTCTCTGAAAAGTCCAAAAGTTCAAAAAAGTCCATCTTTTTCCAAAACGATCTTCCTCTAGGCTCTTCGTGCATTGTCCTGTACTTTAGATAAACTTAACTTCACTCTTTTAATTTGTAAAACACCCATTCAAATGTCCCTCTGCTGCCTCAGCGCTCCCACAGTGCACCTGGAGGGAGGGGTCCTTCACAGGTGTAATCATGTAGCTGTCCACACCACTGCCCAAAACATGTAGGCAGCACATATCTATTTGCTGGAAATAAAACACTTATAATCATTTAAGAGGGATATGTAGACTAGTATAAATACCCGAGTGCCATTTAGTTTTCAGAAAAAAAACTTTCCAATCATAATTTTCAACATAAATATATGGGCTCTTTGGGGCCCTCTGGTGGCCTTGCGGCCCTAAGCAGCTGCTTAGTCTGCTCATAGGCTGGGCCTGCCCTGCACCCTACCAACTTAATACAGTATACAACCCTCATTAGAGCAGCAGGAAGCCAAAATAAAAATCAATAAGTAATGATGGTGTTTCCTCTGTGCATCCCATTTGAAATGTGTTTGAGTTAAGTAAATTCCCAACAGCTCCTCTTCAACAGCTGGATGTGAGGGATTGGGGAAAGATGTGCAAGTATATATATTTTTTTTTCAAGACTGTATCCATCTAATTAAGACAAGATATGAAGCAACATTCAGAAATGCATATTCAGAAATGCATACTGTTTCACTTATATGATATTATATTTAAGAACTTTCCCTATATGTGATGATTTTGGACTGGAGGAGATAGTTCTGTGACCCATTTTGGAAGAGACATTTGTCAAAATCCATGTCTCATTTTAAGGCTTCCCTTTTGTAAATTAAAAGCATATGATTTGTGGTGGTGAATAAAAATCGGATCAGTGTACAAAAACGCTCTACCAACTGGGCTACTGTCAAGTACTGCTTTTATAATCCATTTATGAGAAGAGAAAATAAATAAATAAATGAAACTGCTCATTTACTGTATAAGAAAACAGATGGCCAATGTAGCTTTAACATTTCCACAACTGCTTACCCATACTCATCATTACTATACTAGTGTTAACAGTGGAAGACTCTGTAGGGTCTGGAGGCAATGAAATGAATTGTGTTTTCTCCCATTATCATAACATAATTTATCTTTTTGGTCATACATCAGAATCTAATGAAGTGATCCTAAAATCCATATGCAAACAGCTCAAATTGAAACCTCCAAAATCCCCATCAGATGAAGTGGGATTGCACAGTTTTGTTTAGCCCCTGTCGATATATTGATGACCATTGTGCGAATGATTCTCCGGAGGATGTCGACGGGGATTCAAGGCTACAGCCACTGATGGAATATGTCACGTAGCATTCGATTTTGCACGTATTTGTGTCAAATGTCTTCCACCGGGATCGATTTGGTGCACCCAAATGATGTATGCTTGTATCATGTGACGCACTACAAGGGCCAAGGTTTTAGGTCCGAAGCCAGGCTGGTAATTCATTACAACAGTGCGTGCATGCGTGTGTGTGTGTGTGTGTGTGTGCGAGTATGCGAGGAGGAGACTGTTGGCGTGATTCATAAGAGGGAAGCGATGCAGCTATGAGGCGAACTCATTAGGCTCCTGTCGTCTTGCCTCCTGGTAGGAAAAATACCTGGCATCTGGGAGTTTATATTCCATCTCCTTTACAACCCCCCCCCCTCAACATTTTTTTTTTCTTTTCCTTTTTACAGCTTTCACATACTGTGCCACAAAATCCAAGAGCAATCACCAATCAATCTTGTACGCTTCCGTGCCGGCCCCCTCGCTCCTGCAGCTAAACACCACCTACCTTCACTTCCCAGCTACACACACACACACACGCTCTCTTCCTGCCTTTTGTATCCCATACGATTAAAGCTCATCAGGCTCATCCTCCTGTAATCACGAAATCCATGCAAGCCCCCTTCACCCCCCTCCCACCATCCTTGTTCCTCCAACCAATTCATCCATCACTCCCTGCATGGTCCGCCTGCTTCTTTTAAAACTCCCTAGTGATTGCTTGTCATTGCTGATTGGACAACTTTGACACCTCTCTCCTTCACTCTCGTAACTCGCCCCATACCTATAATTTAACTTTGGTCGCTATGGAGATCCTGTCTAGCTTCTTGTGAGTCACTTCACAGGTTTTCAGCGGGTAAAAAAAGGAACAAAATGGGTTGCAATTTTTTTATGACATTTCAGAAAGTGTGCAACAATCAAGGACAAATCAGGAAAAGAAGGAGTCTTGAAACACACAGTTGGATCGCTTTTGACTTGTTCAAGGACCTATTTTGGGGAATGAGGAGTTGAGCGTTTTTGTAACAATGGGGAACCTTGAGGAAATGAAGTGGAATGTGGGGCATGGTTCAATTTGGGCATTTCCTTCAGTTCAAGTCTTTTATTATGAGATAAAAACATTTATTTTTGAGGAATAAACATGTTTGTGATGTAGGGAATAGGCTTTGAAAATGTATTTTGATTCCCGGAAAAGCCTGGAGATTCATTCTTTTATGTGCTGTCATATTCCTTAAATATTTGCATACAAACTTGTCTTATTACCTTACAGATCTAAATTCGAATCCTTGACCATTTTGGGTAGTTTGGAGTGGGCTCTTCTCGTGTCGGTGGGTGTTCTTCAGTTGTCCTTCTTTTCTTCCAACTAAAACATGTACTAGACACGACACGCCGGCAGAGTTTGCACGTTCTCCCTTGTTTGCAGGTGTTTTATGTATCTTTTGTATGTACTTTGTGATGCTGCACTTTCTGCTGTGGCCCCCAGGTCTTTGCAAATGGTTATGAATCTGGATAAACAAAGATTAAAGAAACTGAACAACACAATCAAGCAAAAATCCTTCAAGTAAGCTAGTCCTGGAGATGGGTCCCTGGGCACTGAACTCCAACGCACTGACCCGCAACTAAGTCCACAGTGATCAATAAAGACTATCTTAAACTCTCAAACCTCGAAAAATGTTCACATGGGTCCTGGGTTTGTGTAGCCACTGTTCATATAACGATACTGCCGAGGATTTAAATCTTGGCAGAACGGTTGTCAAGATGCTCCACTCTATCAATAACTATGCAAATGTGGTTACTGCAGCTCCACTATGTCTATTTTTTTTTTCTTTCCCTCTTCCTCCATGCTCCCCTCTATTCTCCATTTCCTCTTTCTCCCTCTTTCTGCCCCCTGGACCCTCTCTTTAGCTGCAGTGTAATCGTGCTTGTCGCCTCTCCTCTGTCCCGTCAATATGTGGCCCATATGTCTGGGAGCAGAAGGTCATTCCAGGTTCGCTCCCAAAGGCCGGTAACCACACGCTGCTCAGACGCCCCATTTTGTTGGCCTTCCAGCTCTGCGTTTTCCAAAACTATATACTTGAAGCATTGTACTTCTTCCTTCTTCCAGTTTGACACTACAATTTTACAATGTTTCGCTTCGGGCTGAGAGTTAAGTTAAAAGTAGAAGTCCGGCAAAATTGAAAACTGCTTGGTATGTGCCAGTGGTGCTCACAGTATGGACTTCATTTTTGCTGTGTAGCGCTCTTGTCTGGTCATGTTTGTATTTACACCTCATTGATCCACGGGGCGAAAGCTGGTCGGTATAGTTCAAATGTCTGGAAGAAAGGTTTGGGTCAGCTGACTGTAGCTGTCAGCCAATCACAGTGTGCTTCTTTTCCCTCTCAACTATTCTGAGACCACGCTCACACTAAGAGCGATGTGAGCGGCTTGAGTGACCAGCTTCCATTCATTTCCTATGCGGGCTGGAGCAGAGAGGAGACTAGAGGAAGTGGAGAGGAGAGAGGCGTGATCCAAGCGACTCGAGCTCAGCAGAGTTGAACTGAAGTCAACTATATGCAAATGCAGAGTGAACACCTTTTGACAGACACATGTGAGGCATTGGATGAGGAGCTAAACATGCTCCTAATTCCCACCGCCTGTGGTTAACTTCCTGTAGAGCTCTGGAGATAACACGCAAGCAAACTGAGCAAAGGGAGGCGCTTTTGTCGCTCTCGGTTTGAGCGCAGTGTAAGAGGTACACTTTTCATACCCCATTACCTCACCTATTCAGAGCCCTCCCACAATCATTCTCAACAACATGTAAGCCAGCATTTTAAAGTGGAACTAAACACCTAAACTTCTAACCAAATTTCAAATAGAGCCGCTAAACTGAGCAGTGGCTGGAGGACTAAAGACGAGAGTGAGAAGGGAGGAGGATTACGGTCTGAACATATGAGGAGCAGTGTGATTGGTCTAACAGGTATCCACACTTCAAACTCCACCCCTGCAGAGCGGTAGTCCTATGTGATGTCACCAACTACTGGGAATTGCAGAGGGCGCTCTGAAGGCAGCACAAACTTAAATATAGGCAATTTTCACCAGAAAGCTGCAAATTTACCTAGATTGCACTAAAGGCGATTTGGTGTTTAGTTCCACTTTAAAGAGATGTGCTCAATTCAAACCATTTTAAGATAACTTGTCCTGCAATATTGAGAAATTCTGTTGGTTTTATTAAGTCTTGGACAGAATTTGTCTACACCTCTAGTCACATTCTGTGTTTGTGCTTGACCTTCGGTGATTGTACAGTTGTTAGTCTGGTCTGGGATTGTAAAAACACAGTCAGCCTGAAATAACACAACAAGTAACATGCTTTGTCTTGTTTAGCTCTTGCTCAAGTGTCAATGTGTTGCTCCTTCATTTGATGTCCTCTTTCTCTCTGTACGGTTTAGGTAATTCATTTAATTGTATTTTTATATTTTTACAGAACGATATAATTAGTACGCTCTCACGGACAGGGTGTGAAAGTTGAGAAGGGAGCCCCAGGTTGGTCTCAATGCCACATGTTTTTTTCTGTTGTTGAAGGATACAGTCTAGAACGACGCAAATCCCTATGAAACCAATTGTGATTCCTGTTTTCAGCTATACCAAAATAAGACTCGGACATACAACCACACAAAAGCAGAAACTATAGGGATTACAGTGCTGAAAAACATGGTCAAATCTGGTCTTTACGTTCTGAATATGAATGTCAGCAGACAAACAAACCGACTGGGGAAAAAACAGCTTTTCTTATGATGTAACAGTATTCAAATGCAATGTTGAATTTATTGCTCATTACTGAAAATGGGCAATGCAAAACAATGAACAATCTGACACTCTGTCTGTATGTGAGTAATCATATAGCTTTTTTTTAAAGTAATCTTTGTGAGAAAAAAAAAAAAAATTATAATCATACACTGTATATATAAATGGACATAGGTAACCTGCAAGTTGCCATGTTCCAAATAGGAAGTGAGCAAGGGTGCGCTTCTGGCTCCATCAACAGACAAATCAGGCTCTTTCTTTCACCCACCAGTGTTAGCAACAGGTATGATTGACAGCAGTACACACAGGGCCGGCCCTAGCTTTCAGGGGGCCCTAAGCTGAATTTGTCTCTGGGGCCCCTGACACACCGGATGCTTCCTGGATCAGCTATTGGTGATTCACATTTGACAATATTATGACTATGCTCTCATCACCTTTGTGTATTATTTTTATATGACAAACATCAGGCTGAAAATATCCAGAATGTCACAACTACCATAGTCACAAGAACAGTACACAAATATATAAGGAGGGTCAAGATTTTTTTTAAATTCTAGATATTTTTTCTTCATTTCTTGTGGATTTTAATGTCTTCCAGTTGGCAATAGTGGGCTTAAATTTACATTATAAAGGGCCCTTGCACCAGTCTAAATACGTAGCTCATCTCATCTATGCCCGGCTCAAAAACTAATGTAGGCAGCAGTAGATATTTTGCTTTGCTTTGCTTATTATAGATATAAAACAAATGTAATTGTTTTAGAGGGATCTGTAGGCTGCTGTAAACACACAAGCCCTGTGCCCAATGAAACTTGATATATTCAATATAAATGTATGGGCTCTTGGGGGCCCCTCTGGTGGCCTCAGATCCCTAAGCAGCTGCTTATAGACTATGCCAGCCCTAATGGTGCTGGTGGGAAGGGGCATTAACTTCAACAGCTTGGCTCCGGATTGGCTCTTTGATTGCTAAGATACTCGCTGCCGGATTTCCAAAAATGGAAGTCAACTCCTATAACTGCTGGCCTTGATGAGCTTCATTTGACAAGCCAAACGCTGTGAGTGACATCCCACTCCCTTAGTCCACTTCTTTATACAATTGATCATTGGAATTGTAAATCTAGAATAGAAGTTGAATGAACCTATACAAAACGAATGCACTGGATTACTCTTGGAAACCTTTTTTGATATTACGGTTGTTGGTGCGAAAGCAATGGCACTGCTAATTTACATGCAAAATGGCAAAAAGGGGCTGTTACGGTGGGCAATTTCACACAATGACTGAGGAACAAAAGCTGCATTTAGATGTTTTCCTGAGACTGTGCACATGTGGCACATCACAGCCTCCTCAGTACCTGCAGGTTTATGGCACGATGTGAAGACACTCAGCCCGGCATTTCTATCAGCTGCTAAACTCTTATCTCGGCAGCCAACAAACACAATTGCACATCAGTATGCAAGAAAGTATCGCCGCAGAGGGGAAGTGGAGCGCTTATAAAACAGGGAAGCGGTGTGTTCGTGCATGGAGCTGTGTGTTTTGGGGGTTGCGGAGCAGGTTGTCAGTGCACCGCGGCATATGGTGTGCACCCAGGTGACGAGCTGGTCCCCTGTACTGGCCTTTCTCTGCGCGCATATGTCGTACCAGAGCTAAAGAGGTGTGTATGTGTGTATGACGGCGTTACTCTTTCACTCTGATGACCATCTGTGCCCGTAGTCTTCAAAGCATCCCCCCTATTTCCACTGCGTACCCATAGACAAATGAATTATTAAAGTGCTTTTCCAGGTGACACCCTCTCCATTTGTTAGCTCCTCTCTCCAGCGGGGCAGGCGCAGACTCGAGGAAACAATCACTCAGGCTTGGTCCCCTTTGCACCCTACCACCTGAACCCCCCCCAGCATTACCCAGCATGCCATTCTTCCTGTCGCCACACTCCCACACGCCTTGACATCCTCTTAAGCACTTCTCTACAGCCATTCCATGCCTATTGGAAAACCCTCTGTTCTTCTTGCCCTATTCGTTTGCCTCTCAGATGACTCCACGCTTAATTTGGTCTCTTCCGATTCTGACCTTTATTTCTTTCTACGGGTTTCTATCTTTTCCAACTCTTTCTTTCATTCTCTTTCTGTCCAAAAAAGTCAATCTTTCTCGCAGCCCCGCACCCTGAGGGACTGTGACCGCTTGAGGAATCCAATAAGGTTGATTAAGTGATGACAGTATAATTACAGCAATGGCAGAAGCACAATCAATCTCTTGCTTCCTGAATAGGATAAATGAGCCGACCTGGGTCATCAGCGTATAGGAGATAACTTGACTGTGTGCATACTCCAATAGAGCTGCAGACAGGGAGAGCACATCACACTATGAGACACTGGTCTTTGCTCAGGAAATGGTTTCAGCCAGAAGTAGTCTACTTGGTTCAATACAAATCATGAGAATGAGGTTTGAACCAAGATGACTTATTCACAGACTTCAAGGTCACAGCTGAGAGTGTAGTGCAGGACTATTCAACTCATTCAAATGATCTTGTTTGGCCCATCTCCCAAATAAAAAAGAAAAAAAAAATCTTGTTTACTTGTATAGTGTAATTTTAGTCCTGAATTTGACCTGGTTGCTTTTAGTCTATTTTTTTTTTTATTTTTTTTTTTTTTAAGCCTTTTGTAATTTTTTTTTTTTTTTTTTTTTTTTTTTTTCCACAAAAATCAAATATGGAGCTATTTTATGTTTAGAAAATTCATGTTGTCTTCATTTCATATATAACAAACTTTGTGTTTTATTTTATTAAGACTTATTTTGATTCTGATAGATCTCTGACAGATCTATCAAACTGACTGCCGTCACGTGGTGTTCTTTGGAGAAGTGAGTCCCATGTGTAAGTACCATGTACTCAATAGCCTCTTGGGTGCATAGACCATCAACAGAGACGAGGGGGCATTTACCTTGGCTCACTCCTGAGACTCACTTGTCCAAAGACATCACGCGACAACAGGCATCACGCGACAACAGGCGTGGTTAGTCTGATAGATCTGCAAGATCTGTCAAACTGATCATGGAGGGCAACAACAGCTGATAAGAGACGCGTCACAGGACTCAGCTCGATACTTCTTTCGAAGGCGGAAACCTTACTACTGAAACATGTCAAGTAAATAAGCTATTTTGAACAAAACATAGCAGTTGTTATATCATCATGTAGATGTTTTATGCAACCCAAATTGTGTTAAAAGTGGTGGCGCATGGTAGACCTATTTAAGGGGTCATGAAAAATGAAATACTTACTCTTTTTATTAATATATTAGGCAGTTACAGAAGCTGAGCTCCAAAAAATATCTGCCCCTTGGGGATGCATCCTGAACTCAGCTTGGCCCTCCCATAGTGACAGTTTATGCACATTATTAAAGAATAATCTCTTTAACCCAAATGTAAGACGATGTAAGACAAGGCGCATTACTGTAGGTTTCACTATCAGAGCCCATGCATGCCAAGCAGGTGGTGAAAGCTATCTCTACTGTTGCGCTGTATCTGGCAAAATGATTCACACTGTGCCTTAGTGCACCGTCTGTAATTTAAAACTATTCTTTGTTTTCATTTGACATCCCAATATCATAGGGGCCGACCATTACCAGACCTGATTGAGCTGAATATTTAACAGTCTTTTGTGCAGGTCAGGTGTGCTGGGTGTTTGACACAGGAGCAGAAGGTCCCTTTCATCTTTAAAGACTTGGGCGAAAGGATTTATTCATGGGCATAACTCATTGTTAGTCTCTCTCTTTCTCTCTGTCTTTTTTTGAAAGAATATTAACTGCAGTTTAAATGGCCTTTGTTAAACTGCAGAACCAAAGCCTCAATAGAAAGTGAATGAATATAAAAATAATAATAATTAAAAGAATTAGAATTGTGGACCATCTGTTACCTTGCAAGATAGATTGATTGTGAAATGGCATTGAGATTTAAGTTCAGTTGTTCTACATTCTGTGATGGTTTAGTATGAAATATTTAGATAAGGTAAACAAGAAGTTGGTTGACAGTCAGCAGATATCAAAGCAGCAGACATGAAACATATTGGACAATTTATTTCAGGCAGCCAATGCTCAGACACATTGAATCATGCACTTACACAATCTCATGTCCATTCCATAACTAATTCAGACTCTCGGTCTCTCTGGCACTATTACCGGAGATCTCCTCAGTGTCTATCCCCGTGCCTGCTTTACTTCTGCACGCCTTTGAAACGTCTGTCAATATTGACTTTATTTATTTAATTGACACTGCTCGTGCACAGACGCCGGGACCTTGCATAAACAATGACGCAACGCTTTGGAAACTCTGGGTTGAAGAACAGAATAAGGGAGGGGAATGAGAAGAAGGGGCTCAGTGGTTCCCTGCTCCCACCCCTCTCTCCTTGTCAGTCCGCTGGGAGGGGAGGCTTAAGTACTTTGGAGCTGCAGTGTCTGTCTTTCACACATCAAACGATTTGTTTTATCCGGTTCATATTCTCCCCTTCAGACCTCGCGCTGCCTGATAGGGCTTTGATGATGAAACATAGGGGACATTTGTGCATTATATATCCGAATTGGCATGCACAAAGGTGTACGCACAAATGTAGATGTACATGAATGAGTTTGTTTAACCATGGTAACTAATTTCCAACAGGAGACTTAACTCTCTATTCCCATACCCTCACAAACCAAAATAGAATCTTTCTCTTAAATCCGCCTTTGTTTGAACATTTCCTGTTCTTGGTAAATGCATTGAAAAGGATAGCAATTAAGAGTGCAAGTGATTTCTTCATCTCAACTAACAAGCTGCAATAGAAGGCAAATAATCTTAAGGGACCAGGCATGATTCAAGGAGAGGATTAGCGGTCTTTGTCGAGTGTTGCATTAACAACAGTGTGCGCTGCAAGATTATTCCCTCGCTCAACATTAAAAGTTATTTGAACCTGATGATGAGTTGGTCATCTAGCAATATGTACATTTTACATGGAGTCCAAATCCAATGGTTTCCAAAAATGTGAAAAGCAAACAAACATAATGAATAATGCCTTAGTCTTAGACAGGCCTTTTTCTTCACACTCAGCTCGTTAGTTTCATTTGATACATTACTCGTTCTCTCTTTAGCTGTTATCAGTACCAGAAAGCTGCTTTTACAGTAAACATTTAAACCTGCCCTGGGTCAGGCTGACAGGAGTGTGCCTGAAGCCAGGTCTTCACTCAACTTTTTTCAGAAATTCTTACTTTATAACTCCAAAGCATGAGTTGTAGACCTCACAGTGAGACAGGGACAAAGATTGAATTTAAAACATTGCGCGACTAAAAATGAGCCGCGATGGATTAATATCAAGCAGTATCTGATATTTTGGAATTCTGGTTGCAGTATGAGCCCTCCTCTCACTGCGTCTATAATCATTCTCTGCCCAAGTCAAAGTAACAGCTGAGGAGCTTTGTTACAAAACAAGCACAAAAATGCAGGTGAACAGAGCCTCAATATTCGCTCAGACAAACTTTGGTGCTAGCTGTGACTGATCATGTGAACCATCGCTCAGTGTGAATGTGGGCTAGCTTACGATTTTAAATTCCATCCATTTTGTAGTGTGACACCCAGTTTAAGACAGAGCATCCAACAGTATATAGCTCTGACTTGAATTTGAGAAATCACACTTTTTATTCACATTCAGTCTTACAAACTTTTCCTGTCACCTTATCTTTGACTTGTACTTTTTACATTCTGTTGTGTCGAAGCAGGCGGTGGGGAGGTGTGTCTGGGCGCGCCCTGTTGTTGACCTCTGTGTGGTTCCCTTTGTGCTCCTTCCTGACCCAGATCCTAACCCAGAGCTGCCAGAATCAGTCTTGTGTTTTTGCTGAAGTCGGATCTACTCAGCTGTTCCACTGTCAGCGCACATCACCGTGGCTACGGTTCAACCACATGCACAAGCAATGGTTTCTTATGCCAAATGAAGTGAGAGGGGAAGTACTACATGAAGTGTTTGCAGCCGATTTGTGCGAATAAAGTTGAATTGAATTTTACAGTGCGTGAATACCAATTATGAAATGTCTTTTGTTATTTTATATTTCCTGAATAGTGGTTGACAGGTTGTTAGGTTCTTAAAAGCACTCAATACATTGTTAGCTGCAGTGTCTCAATCCTTCTTTTGCCATGAAGACATTTGCTTGAAATCTTCCACAAAATGGCATGAAACTTAGCAATGAACACAATTTGCACCATCTAATATCAATGACTTAATGGTTAAAACATTAAAAAGAGCCCTGTCCACCAACAACTTATTGATGACATAGAAGAACCACAATATATCTCCAGACATGTGTTTTTTAGTTGCTACTGAACTCTTCAAATTGCATGTTGGAGAGTACTTTGACAGGGTTGGTGTAGACCTGTTTCCAACCAAAAGAACACAATCAATCCAGAATCCCCTCCTTCGGGAGCCCTTTTTTAATCTGGCTGGAGCTCGTGTCTTGGCACTGGAAATACCAGCTCATATGTCTCAGAGCTATCAGTGTATGAGACACTACATCATGAGCATGACTCAGGCTCTAACTAAACCTGCATGGCCCCGAGCCTCTACATGTGTCACCGCAGTGCGCTGGAAATATCACGGTCCTTTACCCTCTCTGTCGCTGCTGCTGCACTTTGGCATGACGAAGAACCAGAGAGCTGGACGTGCACAAAATTTCAAAGCATGCTCTATCTCCAGCCATCACCAGCCTATACACTTCCACCAAGGCCCCTCCACCTCCTTCCAACATCCTTCTAACATTGCCTCATCCCTGTTTCTGTCATGATCAAATGCACGTGGTTAGATTTATACTTTGCTGTTGCAGCTTGTAAAGGTATAGTGAAGAGCTACTATAAAGTATAAGGTCTATCCAGTGGATCATCTCCAAACTCCATCAAAGACAGTCAAACCTCATTCATGAATGTATTTTATGACCAAACCACAGCCAAGTTTTGCCCTTACAACTTCAGTTTTTCCTAAAATCATAGAATATGCTTGACGTTGGATATAGAAAATGCGTGAGTTTAACGCTGCCTTTACCCCCCTCCTTTCACTAATCTTTTAACATCCTAACATTAAGACAACTATGTCGCTACTACTCTACACTGAAATCACATTTCAGAATTCAGCTCATTAAAATGAAGACTTTTGGCTGTAGATTGAAGCCTTTGTCGGCCACATGAGAGCGCACACTACATAGTGTTGTGGTCTAAAGCGTTTCACAGGTCTAAAGCTGGCATTTGCTCTATACAATTTGTCAACTCCATCTACTGAGATTGCAACTACTGTAATTGTAGCAGTAGAGATGGCAAAGAAAGATTGATGGGCAGAGAAGCTTGAGAGGGATGATAAACTATACCTGGATAGACTCAGTTTCAAAACCATTGATTTACCAAGTGCCAAGGTTGTGATTGTTGGACGAAGGAGAAATTGTAGGTTGAAGTATGGAAAATGAAGACTTTCAGACAAGTCTTTATTGGTCGCAGTGAAATGTACTATAAAGGTCATCAATACAAACCGTTCAGGCCGTTCAGTTCAGAAAAAAAAAAAAAAAAAAAAATCAAGATCGAAGAGATTTTTATTTATATTTTGTTAATATAAATATTTGAATTTTGGAAATACTTGAAGGATTTTTTTGGGGGGTACCAGAAGACCAGCATCAAAATGAAGAAGTGATTGAGTGTATAATGACCATACAATCCCAGCCTTTAAGTGCTATTTCATTAAGTGATTTTACTGCAGAGAAGAGACTTTGTGCTTTGCCGATGCAATTTCTTTCTTTTTATTTGCTGCTACTGAACAGGATGCCCACAAGCAGAGAAATACTGTCACTTATAAAAACATAATTGCAATCACATCGCTCTGCCAAATGAAAGACCTCAAAAGTTAGCCACACGAAATTTAAACAAATCTCCCCTCCATTTTCTATTTAAAAGCTAAGAGACACCAATCATCGATTTAAGCCCAATGCAAGAGGAAGGCGGGAGAGGTTTGAGTGTTGATCAAACACGGTGCGTCTGTATAAAGCATTAAAAATATATATTTTACCACGCTCGATCTGTGCTAAGGCAGGGCTCTCTCATTACTGCTCTCTGTGATGGCTGTGAGTCCCCCTCTTTGGCAGTGAGCTGCCATCTGAAGCTGTCATAACCCAAAAGATATGGGACAAAACTTAGCCTTTAATCACGAACCATCACTCCCCCTTTAATCATTTCAACTGTCCATGCCATGTCACTCTTTTTACCGTCTATACCCCCGTACACATGAGGATTCCCTCTTTTTATGTGGATCAAACTGTGCCTCATTAAAACCAACAACCAAGTTTCCGAACACAGTTGGTCTGAGAGAAATAGACAGAATGAAAATGCAGTTAGGTCTCAAGCCAATAACCATTGGATTGGTGGGCGAAACCACTGTTTGACTTTTTAAGAAGGCTAATACACTCCTGTACGGTGCACTCAGCACTACAGTACTTGCTTTTTTCTAAGAAGGAAATAAGGAGAAAACAGCTAAATTGTTTTTAAAGCCTGTTTTATGGAGACAAAAGCTATCATAAATTGTCATGTGCATGACAGCAGATAGGCTAGTGACTTGTGCAGATTCCTCATGTTAAATTCAACTTTTGACACACCAGGCAGCTGTTGGAAATGATTAAATCTCACAGTGTGGACATCTTGCTAAAGATTAGGCTAAACCTTCAAGACCAAAGCTAGACCTCATCTGCACTTTCAACTTTCAAAGACCCTGTCTAATCCAGCAAGCATTTAAATGATAATTAATACTTAAGCTATCATTTGTAACAGGAACCCATGAGAGAACTACCCAGCACCTCACTACTTCACTGTGGCGGCCCAAATAGAAGTCCAGCTTAAGGCTGACAGACAAGCTACTTTTGGGCCCCATGAATAACAACAAGCCATGGAAAACACCGTGGCCCTGCTCAAGTAGGTGTCAGGAAGTCAAGTGGGTTTTGTGTTATCTCTTGGTACTTTCAGCTGCCTATTAGCATAGCTATTCAGACGGCACGGCCCATGGCCCACAATGGGAATTGAAAAGGGGAGCCAATCTCTTTCTCTGTTACTTCTCTCTTTATGTCTTTCACTCTGGAGTCTCTCTTCTCGCTCTCTCACTCCTAACTAATCCCCCAAGTCCCAAGGGGAGCGAGACAGACATCGTTGAGTTCTCAAGTGTCTTTTTGTCTTTTACTTTTGTGTTGGGAAGTGGGAAGTCCACCTGCTCCAAAGAATTTCAGAATGAATTTATGAGAAGATTTAGGGTTCTTTAGCAGTAGAAATATTTAACCTCAGCGTAGTTTCATCTGTCCCTTATGATTTCTATGGGAATATCAGAAAGGCATCCCTTATTTCTCAAAGTGTCCCACAGTGACTCTGGGAATGGCCATTTGGCGATTGTAAGCTGTAAAATACTGCTTCATTGAGACCAGATTTTTAAGTGAGCATTGCACTTTTATTGGCATATTACATAAACAGCTTTCACAGACTTTTCCTTTGAATTTAATAACAGTGTGTTCATATGTTGGTCACATGGCACCAATCTTTCACTCTACACTGAAGATTTGTGCTACACTGAATCAATCTGATGCTGGTTATATTCATAGCTAGGGAGTTACTGTGGGGGTTTGACTTGCTCACTTTAAGAACAGTAACTGGATGGCTACAACAGGAAGCTGATCTTCCGTAAATGCCTTCAGAATTACAACATTCTGAAGGCAATTTTTGAAAATGAAAAAAAGGACTAAAATAAAATGCTTCTATAACCTTTGATCTTAAACAATTGTCATATCCTGGTTTAAAGAGCCCATATTACACTATTTTCTGTTTTACACACAAACCCTGCATATTCTGTTCCACTTTGTGATGTCATGTGATGATGGAGAAGTGCTCCACTGTGTTTTTAAACTTCATACACCTTCACTAGAGACATTTGGATAATTTCAGCCATGGAAATGCCAATCTCTACTAAACAAAAGATAAAATGTATCTGTTCAACTTGAATACGCCAACTTCATGACATCACAAAGTGTAACAGAGCATTTTGGGCTGTGCAGATGTAGACAGACTAATAACAATAAAGGGTTAATCAAAGAAGACACAGAACACAACTCCAGGTATGTTTTTGATGAGGTAACAACATTATAACATGCCTTAAAAGTAAATTTTGTGTAATATAGGACCTTTAACTTGGCTGCAGTTGCAAATCTAAGGCACTGGCATAGATTTGCGGGCCGTCAACATCACAGGAGATATCGACACATGATTTGGGACATGTGGTCATTAGTTCCGGTGTTGTTCTTTGGCCATCTGAGCGACCTTCTCCACAGCTGCCTGCTTCCCGTACACAGCATGTATCACTGTTGCTCCACCATTGATCGTCTGTGCTCACTTCCCTCTCTTCCTCTGATGGCTTCTCAATAAGTGCATAGATCTATGATTGATTTTACCATTGGACGTCTCCTTACAGTCATTATGAGAGAATTTGCAGGGGCCATAATAGAATCTGATGGCTGTGAGTGTTCGCAAATCACTTTCTCATTGAACTGAAGCTAGATTTCAGGAGACTTGCACCAAAAAGCTTCTCTCTAAACCTATTTTCTTGTCTTTTTTGCAATGCATTTTTAAACATCTAATGCTTGGTAACTTTATACAGCAAATTGTAGGCAGGTCTCAAGCTGCTTGTATCTCTCCTTTGCATTTCCATCAATTCCTCATGGCATGTTGAGTCGAAATCCTCATTCCACACCATTCCTTCTCTCTTCCGTTGTCCCTCGCTAGCCCATGCCATGACCTTTTTAGCGGGTGCTTAAACAGATTAGCTGTTATTAAGAGCTATGCAGCGCTGATGACTCTTTCATGAGGTAGGGCCTTGGTCCCATAGGAAATGGAGATTGGAAAGGAAAGAGGGAGGGTTGTGTGCACAGAGTAAACGGAAAATAGGATAGAGAAAATGTTGGTTAAACAGGTAAGCCTGAGGAAGCTGATAAACATTTGTTGAGAAAGTAATGATTGGTGGTAGCATGGACAGAGTAAAGGAAATAAGTGATGTAAGATAGATTCAAATTCAAGAAGATTTCAAAATTGAATACATAAGATAATATAATATAGTGGTTTTGCTATAAGTACAGGTCAGAGACGTGCGGTGAGGTTTATGGCTGGTGAGGCACTGATCATCAGATTTACAAACATATAAACCAGGTGTCAGTACATTTGGCCCCGGGTCAGTTTCTCTCCCAGTGACTTGGGGCCAGAATAAAAAAGATTTCAAAATAAAACGAAGTCCGTATGAAATAGCTCTAATAGTATGAAATAAAAAGCAAGCTGGTTTTGTATTGTTTTTTTTATCCTTATTCTGGTTCCCCAATTTTCAGTGGATTGAAGTAATAAAATTTATCATTTTGTACCACTCTGTTTGAAAAGAGCAAGTCTTTTGTCACGTCATCTGGAGCAAACCATTTAGCTCCTTTAGCGTTGGTCTCGGTCCTTTAATTATAACCTCCGCTTAAACGTCCAGTTTAAAAGTGCTTGAGCTTTAATATGATCTTCCTCCATTTAAAAAGTAAAAAAAAGTGAATTGCTAAAGTTGACTTGCTAACTCTAAATTGTGTTGTTGCAGGAATCTCTGGGCTCACGAGCGCCCTCTACCATGAGGCAGGGTAACTGCGTGCCTCACCCGGCGCCTTTTATTTAAAACAGCAGCTTAGGACACAGCACAGTCAGTCCATGTGAGGCACGAACAGCCTGTGCCTCAATGCGCGTCTCTTCTCAGGATTTCAATGGTAAACATAAAAATTCAGCGATTTTGAGTAAAAAAAGAATAAAATTGCAAAGTTAAATAGAAAATAATGCAAATTATTGAATAAATATAACTATTTCATTTATTTTTCTCTATGATGACAGGTGAGGCACTGGTACAGGTAACTTCAACCATTATTTGTTTGTTCAAGCTATAATCAGGGACGTGCACAGATAGAGCTCAGGTGGTGCCCCTTTGCTTTTAAGCACCCTCATGGTCAACATATTTTTAGGTTTAATATTTGCCCCAGGAAGACAGCAGTTGTGTAAGTGTTGTTTTAAAGACTCAACTTTACTATAAACAAATTCCACTGCCGTTCTGCTCCCTCTACCTCTCTGTCCTGCCTCTCACTCTCTCTTACATGTGTCTGACTATTGCATGTTTCATAGTCTACCTTTGTGGCTTGACCTTAACTGCACATAATGCCTAATCCAGGTGTGTCCAAATTGCAGCCCTCAGAACCATTTTTATTGGCCCTCAAGCCTTATGCTGAACTGGCCCAATTAATCATAAGCGGCATGTTTTACGGCAAATTTAAGCAATTCTACCAGTGTAACCTCAATAACATCACATTTTACTATGATACACATCTAAAATTAAATTCTTATTAAAGAAAAGCTAGAGCTCTGTCAAAGCTACCCATCTGCATGGTCCACTGTATTGGCCACCAGTCTGTAGCCCTCACTTCAAATGTTTCAAGATGGCCCTCGGTGAAAAAAAAACTGTCCTACTGACCTGATCAAAGACAGTAGGGGCAGTTTAGAGTCGACAAAGACGTTCTACACCACCTCCGCCAGTTTTTATTTTTCACAATCTGTCTCAAGATCGCGATGGCAGTCGGCCCATTTAGTCCTTGGACTTTAAAGAAGCATTGTGCAGGTTAAAGAGTTTTTTACTCATTTGCCACATTCGGCGTGAAGTGGAACTGCATCCAGTGTTGTGTGTGTTCACTGTTCAGAATAGTGTAAAATCACACAAATGTTACTTGTGATGATTAGTGGCACAAATAAAAATGCATTATCTTTGAGGTTCTGATGATGTCCATATCATCTCGGTGGGCCCGTACTACATGTTGGCTGATGAAAAATCCACATTACAAACTTTGCAAAGGACCTGTCTCTGCATAGGTCCTGGTTAAACAGTACCCCTTATCCCCCCAGTCCGATGTTCCTGTGAAGTTAGTGTAGTTTATCAGCTGCATAACCCATTGTTACTTTATGACGTACAGTAAACTACACAATTATGTTTTATCCTCCATTTTCCATAAGCAGTCATTGGTTTCATATCTTGGCTTATTACACTGTTTATAACATGCACCTGCAGCTTACATCCCACAGTCCCATTCCTCTTCTTTAGGCCACAGCACACTCTACTACTACTATTTATTAGTTTTTGCTCTCTACAGTACATAGGCAGTCTTGCAGTGTTATCTGTTCTTGAAGTTCCAGACAATGTTCCCGTGATCAACATACACAATACTGCTTTTGTATCAGCATAGCAGTTTTTGTTTCTTTCCAGGACTTTAGGACAGCTTGGGGGAATTTCAAGTTGCTGTGGACGAAAGCAGTGACCCAGGAAGGGGACCCACCCATCAGAACATTTTAGTTTGTCATAGACAAATGAAGTTTGGTACACACATTAGTTGCAATGGCATGTGATAATGCCACAACCAACAGAGGGCACTGTGAAAACGTCCAACTTGGTTTAAACCAAATGGTGGACAGTACGACAGCATTAGTGGACACACACACACACACACACACACACACACACACACACACACACACACACACACACACACACACACACACACACACACACACACACACACACACAAAGTTACCCTGTGTGAAACATATTAAAATCAATCCTGAGCAACAAAGTCTATGGGGGCCACACACTATCTTTAACAAGGAGGTGGACATTTTGAATAAAAATATGCAGATGTTCAAAATCTCTCCTTCATAGTTTAATGAACACATCCTAGGGCTTTTATAAGACAAACTGAGGAAGCACCATCAGGACATATGTGGGATCAAAAGTTGTTAAATAATTTATATAAGTCTTAGAGTGCGGTCATAACCACCTCTTAATGAAGCAGCCATTGTGAAGACATGAAAAAAGTTTTGTACAAAGTTCAGACGGATGTAGTGTTTATGTATTTTATGGCCTGGACATAATGAGATATGAATTACACTTCTATCTTGAAAAAAAAAAAAGCCTCTTCAGCGCCCCCTGCAGTGTCATAATGGGATGGAATCATTTATCTCCAACATGACAGCAGTAATTTTGAATCAGACATTATCCAGGGTTGATAGCCAGCCCACCCACTGAAACGTGCTCTTCTGCCCACAATCGAATACTTAAACCATGAAAATACAAAGTTAAGATACTTTTTGTGTTGGTCCAAATGGTACTTGATGTGCCAGGAAAGAGCAAAGCATTTGCTGTGTCCTTTCGTAGGTGGATTAATTTACTTTTTAATTTTTAATTTTTTTAAATTTTGCACATTGCACCACAATGTTTTTGGTTATAGTACTGCCAAAACATTGAAATTAGGCAAAACAGTGCCATTTTACTATCCCATTTATTAAAGACAAGTTTACATTTGTGCTACTGCTGTGTTATTAAATCATTTCCAAACTGTGTAGCTCAAAATTGCTTGGTTGCTTTTAGTCCCTTGCCACATGCCAGATGTTGTATAAGCTCAATTTATAATGATTTTTATGTTAATTAAAAAGGAAATGCGAAGATTATGTTTTATGAGCATGGCTGTAATACTACGTCCAGCCACAAGGGGCAAACAACCCAAATATTTAGTCCTGCGCAAGCTATATTTTCATACTTTTTCATATACTTTAAAAATAAATCCATTGTACTTTTTATGCCAAATCAACTAATAACCCTGTACATTCTCAGGCAGATGATTAACTGTGACAACCCCAGAAGGCAAGTAAAAACATAATAAATACAGTACTTGTTGCAGGGACTCGCTTGGTTGCCTTTGGTGTCCCTCGCCACATGCCAGATGTTCAATAAGCCTTTCATCTCCAGCGCTTTTGTAAAGTTTCAATGCAGATAAAATGGAAACTGCACCGAAATCTGTGAGCTTTACGTAGCTGCACCCTATGGCATTTTAAAGTTCATTTGTGGTCATTGCGGGTTAATGAAGACTCAAAATACTTGCTGAATTTACAAATGAGATACTTTCTTGAAGGTAAATTGTCCCTGAGAGTATCAGCAAATAATTCACTTCCTTCTTCAACATTTTTTTTTTTCTTTTTTACTCATTTCCGTCTCTGGAGCTAGGTCAATTGCTTTGTGCATTGACCAAATTATCTGAATCATTCCCATTTCTCAGCTGTATCGAACTTCAACTTTTGCTTTGCTTACACACACTGAACACGCACAGGGTATTTTACCTCGATAAACTGCCTTAAAAACATTCCATTGAAAATTGCTGGTTTTATTGATCCTGAAAAGTAATTAGCAAGAGTTATTATAAACAGTGAATGATTTGTGTGGGTCACTGGGTTGCTATTTTCCAGTGGCGTTTCATTTTAAACAAAAAAAAAAAGAAATAAAAGACTTCCTTGTTGGTCTTCGATATTCTTCGTTGGTGCCTGCTGCTCTTTGATTCCCCATGACCCAGCACAATTCATTATTCCAGGTAGGAAAATGGAAAAAGAAGAACTCAAGGTCACATCTCATCAATTCCTGTTATATGCCAAAACATATTTCTTCCTTAAAACACCTTGACATTTCTGTTATAGAGCATTTTTCCCTGTCTCTGTGTGAAATATGCTAGTCAATCCCGTATGTGTGTGTGTGTGCGTGTGTAAGAGAGATATAAAGCCAGGATGCCAGGTACCTTTTGTGCACGGCTGTGATGTACAATCTAGTAAATTGAAGCGGCAAAGGGATTGGGCTGTCGATGGATCAATAAATTGATATACAGTGTTGGTTATGAGCTCTGTCAGCAGGTGTATGTCATTGTTTTATAGACTGCATTTATAGTATTTCTTATCCTCACCGATATGTCTCTTCCCACTGGATGCAATTAACATTTACTGACATTCTAATAAACACTTTTTTTCTATAATCCGCTGTGATTTTGTAATCAGTCAGGCTTAGTGCAAATAATAAGATCTCCCAACTGTTAAAGTCCCTCAACTAAGCGAAGGCCTCAAATGTCAGGTACACATCTTGACAGTTAAGTGGTAAACATTGTAATTACCTCCAAAGATTTGCAAAACGGGGAGAAGATGCATAGACGTTCCCTCGCCGTAAACATCGTCAATGTCAGTTCCCAAAGAAGTTGCTGCATAGTGATACCTGTCAAGTAATAAAATGTTTAAAAAAAAAGTTTTTAAGGCAACTTGTATAAACAGTATTTTTAATTATCTTGGCGCACAGGGCACAAGCGCAGATTAGAATCAGACCGTAACCGCCGGCGACAACGAATCACAGAGAGGCGGTGGTCATTGATGTGACAAGCCTCGACGCCAGAGGGTACGATGTGGCCAGATTTACCCCCTCACTCTGACAACTGTAAAAGGTATCGCACATATTGTTATAATGAGGAGCAGACTGGCAGTCCTCTGTGCCCTTCACTCAGCACGACGAGAGGATGATGAGGAGGATGAAGGCACACGGGGAGAAAGGCCAGAGGAAATGGAGAGGTGTAGTGTGGGCAGGTTAGGAAACAAGTCACAGGTAAATACTGACAAGAATTACATGGATATGAGTGTCAAAAATGGCCCCAGTTATAAAATAATGCCAGTTAATTGTGGCAACACTGACAACAAATGAACCCTCTGACACCCTTTGTCTACATTTTGCAAACCTTTTTTTCTTTTTCACTGTTGAAAAAAAAGTTAAGTTGCAGTTAGAGCTATGGAACTTTCCAGATAATGTTATTTTTGATCAAATTTTAAAATGGTGTCTTCAGCTCTCACCTCACCCCTCCCATCTCTGTGCTACAATTTGGCCTACATCGGTGCCTTTAGGAACCAAATGTGTCCCATTGACTTAAATAAAGACAGTATATAATGTGCTATCATAAAATACCATCTCAACCTAAGCTTCCAGGTTGAAAATGGAGTACTTTGACATTTTTCATGAGGTGGTCCTCTGACCCCCATGGCCCCCTATGCGCTTTTATATAGACGTTATTATGAAGCTCTCCTGTTCTATTGCTGGCCTCTGTGTAACAGAGAAACACATGAATGGGACTTAAATGATCTGGATGTGTTGGTGAGGAGTCAGAGGAGTGGAGTGAAAGTGTGAAAATAAAAGAGCCAACAGAACCACAAGACTCAACCACCACATGCACATGACTGACTATATCTGTATTTTTGTTTCAGTGAAAACCAATATTTGCTCACAGTATATTTCAAAATTTAACCAGTCCCATTTGGCCTTTTTTTTTTTTTTGTCTCACTTATGCTTTTTTCACACTCAAAGCAAATACTTAATTTTTTTTTTTGGCTGCTCTTAAAAAATGTTTTTGTTGTCCAGCACTTACAAGTAGGGGTGACACTCTGGGTTGGTCATTTCTGCAAACATGAGGTGATTTTTGAGTGTGGCTGAGGCTGTGCAGCAGCCAGCAGAGGATCTGTCTGACAGTGACCAGGATGCTGAAGCATGATCCGCGAGTAGTGGGGAGACATCAGAGAGTGAGGATGGTTTTGCAGAGGAAAATTGTGATTCAGATGACAATGGGAGCTCAACAGAAGATGAGGAGCTTCAGGAGGAAGAGAAAGGAGGTGATCTGGAAGTCCAGAAATGGACTCCTACACATGAAGAAACACTGAGGTATGTCCCTCCTGTAATTCTGACACTGGGGCTAACACATTATGCTATGTGCCGCACTACTGGTCCAGACACTGCATTCAAGTGTCTTTTTTACAGAAGAGGCCATTCAGCTTATCCTCAGTACACCAATATGCAGAGAATGTGGGCTATGGGTTCATTGAAGGATGTGGATAAGAAAGAGCTGTGAGCATATATAGGACTCCTTATCCTTTTGGGAGTCTATAGGTACTGTAATGATGCCACCAGTAGCCTCTGGGACAGTGAAACAGGGTGACCAATCTTACCAGCAACCATGCCCCGAAATCGGTTTCAAGAGATCAACTCTGCGCTGTGTTTTGATGACCGTCCTACCAAAGCCCACAGAAGGTACAGAATGGCTCCTATCGCCTATGAACCTTGGCAGCTCTGGTCAAAGAAAATACTGGTGCTATGCAGCATGGGAAGAGACGTCTGTGTGGACAAGTAGCTCGCTAGCTTAAAGGGTTCTTCTCATCCGAGCAGTTTATTAAAAATAAGACTGCCAAATATGGGATCAAGGTGTGGGCCCTCGTTGATGTGAAGACCTTGTATGCTTGGAAACTCCAAGTCTACACTGGGAAAGCAGAAGGACAAGCCAGGGAGATAAATCAGGGCATGCAGGTTGTTCTAAAACTCACCAGTGGCCTTGAGGGATATATGGTGCAACAGATAATTTCTACACCTCACTCAACCTGGCAGATGAGCTGCTGAAAAGGAGATGTGGACTCTGTGCACACACTGCCACAACCATGTGTGCAAACACCACCAGCTACCACTCAGCACCTGCTGCACAGTCCATGTGTAAATCTTCTTGTTACCGAGTTATGTTTTATCTAGTGGTTTAAACTGTATGCAATGATTAAGAAGGTATTGATCCAAAAGTTGTATTTGTTATCTCATACACTGGTTAGGCACAAAACCATGGTAAGTCCTTATTGAATAAATGCTATCCTGCTTTTATCAAAACTCAATAATGCACCAAAATCAGTGTTGTTGTAAACTATTGACATATGTATGGGTCTGATAACATCAACTCAATCCACCTCAGACTTTATTTTTTAGAAATATTGCAGATTTTGGGAGTGTAAAAATGTAGACTTTTGCACCTTAAATGGTGCAAATATTCTTAAAAGTTTGATCATTTTTTAAATAAATAGGAAAAAAAAGTAAGGAAAAAAAAAAAAATATATATATATATATATATATATATATATATATATATATATATATATATATATATATATATATATATATATATATATATATATATATATATATGATCCAGTAGCACTTTTATAGCACTTTTTTATAGCAGTGTTGGAAACTGCTGGAGACACAAAGAGTATGAATCTGATCTAAATACTTGGGTGTCAGAGGGTTAAAAATGTGCTTTGATCAGGACAAACTTTAGTAATTGTTTTTTAAATTCCCAAATTTATATTGTTTTGTATTGTTTTTATTGTTATTACTTGATCTGTTCTGGTGTGTTGTTAAGTTACTAATTATATGTTTGTGTTTATTCAGTCACCATGGATTGTTTGGAGAATAATGAACTCCATCGTCTCCATCACTGCTCCATTGTTTTGCCATCATCTCCTTAACTTGAGAAGCTACAGTGGAATCCAATATAATGAACGTTCAAAAATCTTTAATAGTGATGTTGATTAGTTTTCAAACCAATTTAAGTTCAATGTGGGGACATAAATTACTTAAAACATGCAGAGTTCAGATGTTGATCCTAGTGTGTAGAGGTCAATACCTTTTATGAAATGAACAGGTGACAGGTGAAGTATATGATGCAATATGAAACATACCACACTAATATTTATGCAATCCACGTTGTTGCTTTACATTTCCAATTTCCAATGAGACTGAACTGGCCCTGTTGTATTTTCACATATCACCACTAGATGCCATCTGCATTACTGGTTTGTGACTGTGTGCCAGCTTTGACCTGACAGAAGAAGACCAGGGAGCACAGGTGAGCCTGAACCAAGACCGGGTGAGGGTGTGAGGGTCAGGTTTCACATTTGCTGGTAAAAAAGGTAGCTTTAAAAATAAAACTGTAACTGTAAAGAAAAAAGGGGTGAATAAATATTATTACAAGCAGATGACATTTACCTTAACCTTAACTGGTAAAATTGTGTTTTTTTCATTAATCTTTTTAGTAATAGCTTGCAGAATGTCTAGATGTACATTTTATATTCTTTTTGGATAAATTAGCGAGCCCGATGGGTCAAATTTGGCCCTGATCCTAAATGAGGGAATAAAGGGTTAAAATTGAAAAAGAGGATATTTCAGTCCACTTTCAGAACTTATAGCAGTAATTTAATGCAATGTTCATAATTTTCCAAAGAAGAAAAAGGTTCTTGGGTTCTCCAGGGTTAAATATGACGACATTTTAAACTATTAAATCCAGTCTCAAGCCTTATTTATAAACTGAACTCTGATAAAAACTGATTAGCTAACCATTCATTTTGTTATCCCATTCTGACACGGAAAGGAGGGTATGTGATTCCTTTCCAGCAAGACTTGTAATTGTTGGCTAAATTAACTGGCTTCACAAACATAATAACTTGGAGTAATGGCCAGTATTTTAGCCAAGGTAAAATTCAACAGCGACACAATGGAACTCTCTAAAATGATTATCAATATGAGCCATGATGAGCCACGTACAAAAAGCCGACCTTGTTGAGAAACAAGCTGTCGCTGTGTTAATGTGTTTTTTGAATGTGTGTTTAGCATAGCCTCTAAACCTTCTACGGGACCTGAATATCAACTGAGTGGAAAGGGCAGAAGCGACACATTGAAGACCATCGATTGTCCAACAGTTAATTATCAATCAAGCCCATTCGGCAGGGTTCCTTATCAGTGTACCTCAAGCTTCTCATGCTCTCCGCCAATCAGCCATACAGACAAATGAGATGGTTTCTCTTAGGTTGCATTAGATACATTTTTATATGAGGTTCTATGGAGAAATGATTCACATCCTGCATTTCAAAAATTATACACAATGTGCTTTCATTTAGCATTGTAAGAGTTACCTTTGTGTGTGTGAGTGTCCACTAATGCTATCCTACTGTCCACTTGGCTCAGTACAAGTATCCTTTCACCTGACTCAGCTTTTGGATCAAACCAAGTTGGATGTTTTCACAGTGTATTGCCCTCTGTTGGTTGCGGCATCACTGCATACATCGTTGTAGTGTCATTTTAAACCACTAGGAGCGCAGGTATCAGTGATTACCTTTTAAATTAGAAATACTCAAACCAAACTTGTAAAATAACCCCTCAGAACACATTTCCCTGTCTCGGATGCATCCACAATGAGTAAAATTAACAATCTTTGTATTTCTTGATAAAAAGTGATGGCACAGAACACCTGATATAAAGTAGCAAATCACTCCTATAAACCACATGCTCCGTTATACTGTACGACCTCTTTCATGCCACATTTTTCCTCTGTACCATTATATACGTTTATTGTTCTGAACATTTGTACTTCTGGAGGACGGGTCAATTGAAGTGCTCGACTCTCCAAGCAATTTACAGGTTTCATGCCTCGCAATAAACCATGAGAGAAGTGAGCTCACAAACTCTGCGTCTCAAGGCAGATAATCAAACCACAAGGTCAAAGCGCTGGTTCTGTACTTGACACCATAAGTATTTGTCAATGGCCCTCCATTTGTACACAGATGAAAAGGGAATGAAGATTCTGCTGTTAACTGCTGCTTTCCAGGTCGTGCGGTTCACTGTGGTTAAGCAAACGCTGCTTCCTGCTTTCTTTCCTCATTATTGCCTCATATTTCCACTCCATCCTGAGTGTGTTTTATATTTTAAAAACCAACCGGGTTTTTCCTGGTTTTCCAACTCTCCCTTGGTTTCGCACAGCACAGGGGGGGACTTTGATGTGGGCTAACAATGTGACTCGTGCCTCTGCTAAATTTAATCATATTAGCTAGTTAACCATGCCACCACCGTGTGACCCACTGACAAAACCGGAGCAGTTTCTGCCCGCACACTCGTGCTCCGTCGGCTGCTCTTTTTGTGTGATAATCTCGCTTTGGGACTGAGTGGGAGCGCACTGCTCTGGGGAGATACAGGCCGTACGGTATAGCCATATTCTGTGAGATTTAATGCATAAGGAGAAAAAAGGGAAAGCTGCTGTTGAAGTGATGCTCTGATATTTTTAGCTTTAAGCCACCTTTTTGTATTGACTATCTGGAATCCCGGGGAAGTATACAGTAGATTTTAAAAAGTACTAAATTAAAAATGTACAATCGCTTTGTTTTTGAACCCTCTGTAGTCTTAGTCCTCCAACTACAACGTCTTCAGTAAACTACAGGTTCAGCATTTCCCTAACTACATAATTACACTATTTATTTATTTAGTGGAGACTGTGCATTTACTTACCTTGCATGATATACAAGCTCTAAACATGCCAGATAGTAGCACTCATTCTTATTCATGCTCAAATGTACGTTAACACTGGAGGCAAGGTGTGTAAAGTGCCTTGCCCAAGAATACAGCATCAGTATGTACTACAGTCGCTGCTGCTCCCCTCCAACACTGTCAAGATCCCAGTCTGTCCCTGTGTTTCTGAGCTGTCTTTCCCCCTCCCTTCTGTGTCCTTGTCTGGAGCTGGGCGGAGACACCACCCACTACATACCTGCAGCCCATGAACAACCAAGCCTACACCTCGGGAATGCAAAGAGACTGAGGATCCTACACATGCCAGATCGTCCGTGTATCGTCCGTGTATCGTCTGTGGCACAGTTCCGCTTGGTTTAGTCTAGTTTTTGTTATTATGGTTACAGTAGTCAGCTGTTTATTCTCGTTTTTTGCCAGACCCCCGTTCTTGGACCTACCCTGCACCTGCACCTCCGCCTCCGACCGGTACGGACACCTCAGCCTCTGACCCAAAGACGTCAGCCTGCGCCCCTGTTCTCTACTACCTGCTCTGTCAACCAACATTCATATTTGTAATAAACTCTGTCAAACTTTTACCCTGTATCTTTGAACCCCCCAGACATTATGACAAACACGTAGTTTCTCATCAGTCTTCCAGCAGCCAGACCCAACCATGACTAGCTATTTAGTTTCTAAGATCAGGCTTTCTTTAATTGTCTATGAACTATAACTATATATTTTAGAGGCATACATATAAAATTCAGGGATGTGTATTTGATTATTAGAGTATATATATTTATTTTATTTTTTTTAACCTGCAAATCCAGTAACTTTCTGTTTCTGATCGGTTTCTTCACATTTTTGACCCCCCTGAATAACGATGAAAGTCTCACATGGCGCAATAGGTTCTAACGGCCCAGCAAAAAATGTGATAAAATGGTCATCACGACAATGCCCGACGTGTATCAATGCAACACCGCGACCACAAATTGGACTCCATTGAGAGTGAGAACAGGCAAATTTTGGAGAAGGCTCATGAAATTCAGAACTGTGATAGAGCTCCATGAGACAAGCCTAAAGTTGAGTTTGATCACTGCCCTATGATGAACAAGAAATCGGCCACACGAGATTGAAATTCTGGTGTCACTTTCACTGCCTTTGTGTGAAACCTGCCTTTCTTTGGTGACTTCTCACAGCCTCAGGCACTGGTCTAAAGAGCTCAGCTTTGAAACACTAATGTGTGATCTTGGCTTGAACATAATGGACTATGGCTCATATGAAAAGTGTACACTATAGCGCCCCCTACCATAGACATGACATGTCAACATTCGATTTGCACAAAATTTTGAGATTACAATCTATGCATGAGAAGATGCAAACAATTCTGTTATGGAAATGGGACAATTTTCACGGTTTGGCCAGTAAGGGTGCAAAGAATCCTGAAAAGAACATTTGAAAAAATCTTATACGCACATGCTTAGTCTGACCAGGTTGAAATTTGAATCATTATACATCGGCTGCTACTGATTACATTGATATGTCAAACACAATGGTCAATGCTGAAGCACCACCTAAAGAAATGCACAAAGTTTACAATGGGGAAAAAAGAAAAAAATACCACTTTGGCATTAATTTGTGAAACTTTGCAGAAAATTCTGTTACCTGCGCCTGATCAGGAAAGCCAGTTACACCCACTCAGTTTTTGTATGTGTATTCATTATGTTTTTTTGTATGTCAAAAAATGTCTTGTATTTTGCATGAGGTTGCTGGTTCAGAGTCCACTAGTATAAATCACTTTGCACACTTCACTATGGAAATAGGATGAAGAGCAAATTGAGCGATGATGGAAGCAGCTTTAATTGTTTCTTCTATTATTTGTTCCCAATGGATTTTAGAGCCAATTAAATTATTTCTAGAGCCAATTATATTATTTTAGAGCCAATTATATGAATTTTAGTGCCAATTAAAGAAAGAAAGTAAAGGGGAAAATATGTAATAAAGGAATACTTATCTTATTCCTCAGTGTGCCACAAACAGTTGAACCGTTTTCACCAGGAGAACATCCTCTGGAAACACGTATTTTTCTTTGGTGAAGCAGTGGCACCTAAAACACAAACATATATGAGTAAACCCATTATGCTGTCAGTAGCTGTACATGCACAACGGAAATCTGATTGTTATTATTTCTGGAGTCATTGGTTTTCGTCCCGAGTGTGATCTGTGGCCATGTAAACCATTAGACCTGGTTTACATCTGGTGGTACTCGGAAAGCAAAGTCTTTTCTTAAGAACCACTGTGCTAAAATAATTCTGCTTTTGCAGAACTTATTGAATTCACATAAAACTGAGACAACAGCGATAAGGAAAAAGTCCTGCATTTAAAGAAACAGTTCATCTGTGTGGAGCATTCATCAGTGACACTTCAGTGCTGTTAAAATCTAAAGTCTGATTGCACTGTTTGTTTTGGCTACTTGACTTGTTTAATATTTGATTGATCTGGAGTGTCATGGAGGTGGAATAGTTACTGTTTCACAGTGACTGTGCCCATAAGGTCTATAGATGAAACCTAAATAGCTCTGACAGTAGGGATATCATAGACATGTTAAAGTAGTAATAGTAAAGAACAGATTAAAAATTGTGGCAGTAACATATTTACTCAAAAATATTTATTCAATAAACTGATTCAAACAGGAATTACCTAAGTGGCTGTAGTCTTAGAGCAAACCTGAGGGAAACACTGTTAAAGCCATATTTCTAAAAAACTGTTGGTTAACACGAGATAAGATAAAGGTATTACTTTACTGAACGAAATTCATTCTCTGCATTTGACCCATCCTTCAACCAGTGCCACTGGGGCAACCTGTCAGGAGCAGTGAGCTACTGCAGTACAGCACTCAGGGACCCATCTCCAGATCTTGAGCTCAGCTTAGTCAGGACCTACTCCAGTCAAGAAAGTCAATTACACTATAGAGACCTCATGTATTGTGCACAAAGTTGCTGGTTCAATGCCCTGAACCACACCGGTATAAGTCAATTGGTACACTTCACTAGGAAAATACGGCAAAGAGCAAATAGAGGCCTCGGTGGTTGTAAGAAAGAGAGAATAGCATGTCACATGTCACATTCAGGGGTGGTCACGATTAAGAAGTGGTTGTGAGTCCATGGTGAGCAAATGGGAGGGACGTGCACACTGCGGCGAGGGCCATTATCACCGCTTGTGGCTTTAATCCATTCTTGTTTTTTTTTTTTTTTTTTTTTTTGTGGCATTGGGTTTATTGGACATATGTAGTGAGTAAGATGTTCAGTTCCCAGATAGTGTTTTCTTGAGGGCATCACTAACCTCTAAATTAATTCACAATATTACTTTTATTGAATGCAGATCTCTATCTATCTATACTATCTATCTATACACGGCATCATCTTGGCCCTGTGCTGGTAGGTATAATTTTAGTCTGGTGTCTTTGGCCTTTCTTGTGGGCACAGGTCTGACTGTCCCCATCCCAGCATCCTCAGAGGAGAGGCCTGTCTGGACCCGAGCATGGCCCCAGTGCTGTGTGCGCACATGTCACACTGGATGTCAGGGCACGGACAAGATGGTTCTTGATTACAGCTGATAGGTTTATTTGAGGAAGGTCAGGAAGATTCAGTACAAGAACAAGACAAGTATCTGATGGCAATGATAGAAAGTGATAGAGCAGCGGACAAGACATTTACAGGGAAAGACACGGGGACAGATGGTTTAAGTATGAAGGATCAGTGTGGGATTTCTAGAAGAGTAGAAGGCAAAATAATCAGAATGTAGTAAGCACTGTTGCCTGAGACACACTTCTTCACCGCTTCATGAGAAGTCTGGTCACTGTCAGTCAAGGCCATTTTCAGATGGACGTGATTGACAGGTGGATTAGCCAATCAGGGATATGCAAGGTCTGTCTGTATCAAAACAAATATGGCTGTTTATGAGGAAAAAAGAGGGAAAAAGACACACAAAAAAATCACAAGGGACTAAAAGCAAAGCAAGTTTCTGTAGAATCATTGAGCAAAGCAATAAAATTGAGAGAAATGACATTTTGTTAGTAAATTATACATGACCAATTAGCTCCTTTGTTTCACATGTGCCACTAAAAAAAAAACGAAATCTGACAGCACAATCATGTTTGGTCGGGCTCGAGATGCGAAGGAGGGAGTGGTGACCAAACAGATGTCCCTCAGTATAAAAATACATAGAGATCTCAATCTGGATTTGCCAGGCAATAAGCATTGTAAACTATGGGTCCATTTAAAACTGTGATACTGCTTAAAACTCCAGTATAAACATTATTATTTTATGAAAGCTACTTGAAAAAAAGTCAAATTATAAGAGAAAATAATAATAAGGGCCTGTCTTGTGTCCATGCAGAGCTTTTTGCTTTGCCTAGAATGTTCCGCAATACGGTATTAATCCTGTGTTTCTTGCATTTAATCAAATAGAGGTGTTTTTATTGCCCAAAAATGAATTGAAAAACACACATTTTTACAGTAGGCAGGTTTGCCTCGCCACAGATCTGACCTGTAACTTAGCCTGATGGTATCACCCACTTATCTGCATGAAGAAAAAAAAAAAAAAAGTTTAATGCTGTATTGTGGAACCTCACAATAACATCTCGACAGGTGGTGGAATCCCCATTCAAAAAGTTACATAGTGTATCTTTAAATAATGTAGGAAAGAGGTAGAGGGGTGCATGGTGTGTTTGATACGTGTGTGCGTTTGATATGTGTGTGCGTTTGATACGTGTGTGCGTTTGATTGGTTGAAAGCCGAGGGGGCGGGGCTCACATGGGCAGGTGAGCGGGCACGCATGTGTGAAAAGGAGTCAGGGCTGGATAGCTGTAATTTTTGTTGACCGCCAGTTTCATCTCCATTTACTTATAATATCATACCCTGCTATTTCCATCCATGTCCTTTCACTCTGCTGTGCTGCTGATAGCTCTCTGTGTCTGTGTGGTCGCTAATAAATTGCCACTAAAAATCATGTGAGATCTCAGCGTATTTGTTCACAATAGAGTACCAGCGCGTCACGAAGCTACAACCCAGGACCCACTCTGGCTCTCACCACGGCCTCAAGCTTTGACGAGGGAAGCCGCTATAAATAAAAAAGAAGAAAAAAAAATGGCATTCAAACACAATCCTGCCTACTTTTCAAATTTTAGTTTAACATTAAAAGTGTGTAATCCAGTTACTCTACCCTCTCTAAATTCACTGAGTGCATTGTAATTAAAACTACACCGATTCCTATAGCCATAATTCCATCATTGAGTTTAGTCGTAATCTCGGCAGGGCGTAATCTGATCTAGAATCATCATAATTCAGGGTTTCTCTGTTTAATGCAGCTCTTTGCTCATGCAGAATTACATTTCCGCGCCCACTCCCTTTACAAGTCCCCCTCCGCAAGACTCTGAGCGAGCGGTAGGTGAGTGACAGGTGGATTCGACCAATTAACAGTTAAATATGAAGTTTCAAGCAGAATCGTGCCAAAATCCTGCTCTTGATGTGACGTATCATTCACACAGTTCTAATTCTACACATTATCGTTTCAACTTCTGAAAATATAAGACATTAGAATGAAATTAGATTAGTCATTTCAAAAATAAAAGGTATATATTTAGAATGATGGACTTTCTATACCTTAATTTTAGCTGTTGTTTGACAGTGTATTCTTTTTCCGCAGTAGGTGTCCTTCCATGGGGGTCCGGGAGATTAGACATGCCCACTAGTGCTGAGTTGTCAGAAAGAGTATGTCTGACAGCGGCCGACGCCCCCCTCGGCCCACCACATGTGTCAAACCAGAGTCAGTGTGTGTCAGGGAGAGCACTGATGGATATGAAGGTCAAAAAATAGGCAAATGACTGACAGTTTGGCAAACAGATGGAATAAATAATAACAAGATCATCGCCTAGTATCACTCAGCAATGATCCACTTTTTTTCAGCAGGTTTATTTGAATGCGACTGACAGATGTCTCATTATTTCATCATTTCACAGATTGAGATCTCACTAAAACTTCCCCGCAAGGTAACCAGGGGCAAGCCCCAAGGCATGACTGTCTGGTGTCCACCTAAGCACCAAAAAGAGGAATTTTATATCCTAGTCATCGTGTTGAGAAGATGTAATATCAGATGTAAAATGTACTCAAGGATTACCAGCATCTTTCTTAAAGGCGTGGTATCTGATTGTGAAAAACAGAGCCAGTTCATTTTCAAGTTTTTGCAGTGGTCCAAATGTATTCCCCACTTACTTTATGCATTCTGCACATCCTAATTATTCACATTATTCACTTATAATTATTATTCACAGCTTTCAGAGACCAGAGTAGAGTTTTGCCATCATGGTAATGGTAATAACTACTTCCATGCTAACCCTCACTTCCGATCATTGGACATTTAAAACGCTTTATAATTCAGAGACAGCATTCAGCGTACGTGCTTTGACCTCAAGAGCTGCTAATACAATATATCTGTACTGGGGAAAGGCAGATTTGGGCTTAAATACAAAAATGCTTGTTCCATAAAAATGTGTTCTTTTAGCTATCATCTTTCACAGTATGGCATAAAACAACTCCATGGAGAATGTTGGAGTGTGTGACGTCACTCATAGTTTTCGGCTTTAGTCAAATAAAACTTGTAGAGGCCACTTGAGAGAGAGTCAGCTGAGGTGGCTCGGACATCTGCTCAGGATGCCTCCTGGACTCCTTCCTAGGGAGGTGTTCTGGGCATGTCCCAATGGGAGGAGGCCCCGGGAAAAACCCAGGACATGCTGGAGGGACTATGTCTCTCGGCTGGCCTGGAAACGCTTCTGGGTCCCATCAGAGCAGCTGGAAGAAGTAGTGTCTGGGGTGGGGAGGAAAGTCTGGGAGTCCCTGCATAGACTGCTTCCCCGCGACCCGCCCCCGGATAAGTTAAAGAACATGGATGGATGTAGTATCATAGCAACCAAAGAGTCAATCCAGAACCAGCTGTTGAAGATAATTCCACGCCCTGGTTTAGCAGGGAGCGGACACTTAACGCTGTCAATCAAACCGGGTTGCTAACGCTAGTGGGAGTGACCTCGGGGAAAGAAGGCACCTGATTTGTTAGTTATTAATGTTCATATCTTGATTTACAGACACCATAATGAAATAAAAATACCAGGATCATATAGAGCAGGTTAATATGAACATTTTAAGACCAAAATGATGAGCCTGACAGCAGCAGTTACAGAGGAAGGGGTGTCAGTTTCCCAATGTAAAGTGAATTGGACTCAATGGAAGTGTATCCTATTTGGAACGCAGCGTGTTAGCAGGTTAGCTACATCCATTTAAATATACCTTCAGAAAGTTACACATTCTACCTTTAAAAAAACATTGATTTAAAAAGTCGTTCCACAATAAATGCAAATGTAACTCATTTCTATTCACCCCGTGTTTAATCGCACCATTACTTTCTGGTTTTCAAACATGCTAAATTACTACAATTGTCCCCTTTAAGCACCATATTTGCCTGCCTGGGAGCTTGATCTTCGGTTGATTACTTTTTCTGTTTGCTTGGATCATAATCGCAGTGTCACATAATGTTTTTTGTTAGTCACAAACTCTTATCTCTGTGTAAACATCACAGTTTGAGTTTGGTTTTCCTCTCGGGTTTGTGATTATCGGGAGCTGGGAGGGTTGTCCGCTGGTGTGATTGCCTTCTGCTGTAGTGGGTCCCGGTGTTTAGAATTATTTGGGCCCCGCAGAAGCTCTGTTTATTTTCGTCAACATTTCAATTACATCAGACCAATCAGTGTGGTCACAGCCTGGTCGTCTCATCCCCCACATTTCAGCTGTGTCAACATCCAGCATCATCGCTCTGCCTGTCACACCGATTGTAACTCTATCACTCAATCTTTTAGGTGTTAATTGCATTTAGATCGTACTGCGATGCTCGGAGAAAATAATAATAAGCCAACTCTCATTGCACGTTGAGTATTTTTCAGTTAGTGTATACAAACACATCAACTTGTTTAATCCGGTAATCCATGTGACAAACTACTGAGAATGACTCAATCGGTTGAATTAACCAAACATAAAATCCACAAATATTGAACATGAGGGCATGAGAAAGCTTGGGTAAAATCCAGAGTACTTTGCTCTCAGCCTCACTGCAAGAACATAACTTTTTTCTCTATTTTTTCCTATGAATTCATAAGGTCTGAGCAACCTTATGGCAACTCAAAAAACTCTACACATGATATGAATTCTCCCTCCAAGTACACCTCACCAAGGTCTGTGGAAACATTTCACATAAAGGCTAAATAAAGTATACTTTAACCTTGCAACGAGCCACAATGCTGTCTATAGTGGTGGAAGGTAACAGTGAAAGCGAAAGTAGCAAAGTACTGCACTTAAGTAGAATTTTAACTTTTTTTCCACAGTGGATACTTTTTTACTTTTACTTCACTGCATTTGAAAGAGTATCTGTACTTTCTACTTCCCTTGAATTTGAACTGAACTGAAAAGTAAAAGTTTCATATAATTTGAGGGGTTATTTTTACTATGTTCGTGACATAGTAAATGACATCCTGACTAAAAGTTTTTGAATTCAAGCTGCGGCTTTGAGCAAACAAAAATAAATACACAAAATTCATGAGAAAAATTAAGAAATGTTTCCGTACTGCTACCAAAATATGTGCAATTATTTTTATTTATTTATTTATTTATTTTTATTTTTTTATCACTATCTACATTTAACACTTTAACAAATTAACAGCATATACTTTTACAGTTTACTCTTAAAGTACATTTTAAACAGGTACTTAAATACTTTTAAGTAGATTTTTTTCATGTGAGGTTTTTACTTTTACTTGAGTAACTTTTTACCTCTGTATCTGTCCTTTTACTTAAGTAACAATCATCCACCATTGTGTGTATACTGATGGTTTTGCATAGTTTATTCTATTCTTCTCTTTACATACCTATAATACCTACAAATACTTTCTACAGTATTATGTTCTGTCTTTACTGCCGTCAGATGTATTTCTTCACTGAAAAATGTAGTATTATTTTTCTCCTGACTAAATGGACCAATTTTCCAAGAACATTTCATTGGTGCACCAGATTGATGTATAATGATTTTTGATTGGTCCATTTAGTTCCAGTGCGCCTGGCTGGTAAATTTCAGCTCAGGCTCCCAAATCGAATGGGTAATCTCTCCAAAAATCACCGAAACACCACACCACAGTTGTGACCATGCTACAATCAGTCCAGTGGTGTGGTAAGGCCAGACTGGACTTTGCCAGACACATTGGGTAGTGCATGGAGAGACGCCAGCAGATATTGATCCAATTGTTCACCAAATATGTGTTAGGGATATTGTTACGAGCAGGGTCTTTACACTACACACTGTATAAAGAAGAGGACTAAGGGAGTGTGACGCCATCAGTCCAGTTGATTGAAGCTCATCGAGGCTAGCAGTTACAGGGCGAAGTTGATTTGGAATTTCGAACCGTAGGCTAGCAAAGTTCCAGGGCTGTCAAAAGAATTTGGAGTCGATATTTGGAATTTGGAGCGACATCAGTGAAAGAAGGCGTGATTTGTCGCATAGCAACCAATCTTTATTTAGAGCACAATAAAAATACCAGGATCAAGTAAAGCGGGTTAATGCGAACATTTTTTACCAAAAGGATGAGCCTGTCAGCAGCAGTTACCGAGAGAGGGGCGACAGTTTTCCAACGTAAAGTGAATTGGAGCCAGAGTCAAGGGAGCCGGAAGTGCGCCCATGATCACAGGGCCGGTCCAGCCTATAAGCAGACGAAGCAGCTGCTTAGGGCCCCGAGGCCAGCAGAGGGCCCCCAAGATTTACATTGACATTTACATTACATTGAATAATCAATTTAACTGGAAACAAGGCTTGTGTGTTTACAGCAGCCTAAATATGTCGTTGTATGTTATATCTATAGTAATAGCAAAATATCTGCTGCGGCCTATATGTGTTTTTGAGCCGGGCATGGGTGAGGGCAGCTATGTATTTACACAGGTGCAAGGACCCTTTATAATGTAAATTCAAGCCCACTGTCGCCAACTGGAACACATTAAAATCCACCAGAAACTTGTCCAGAATTTAAAAAAATCTTGACCCCCCCCCCCCTTATATGTTTGTCTACTGTTCTTGTGACTATGGTAGTTGTGACATTTTGGATGTTTTCTGTCTGATGTTGGTCATATAAATACAAATAAAACTGGTCAAGGTGATGAGAGCAAAAGTCATAATGTTGTCAAATGTGAATCACCAATAGCTGAGCCAGGAGGCATCCACTGTCAGGGGCCCCAGAGACAAATTCCCCTAAAATCTAGGACCGGCCCTGATGGCGGCTAGCAGGTTAGCTATGTCCATTGATATATACAGTCTATGGTTTGCACATAACCAAAAACAATTCCTGACAGTTTGTTCTTCAGCTTTAATATCTCACATTGATAAAGAATGCACTCAGATTTATCATACGTTTCCTAAAGCGACCTTTGGCTTCTGGAGTCTTTAGGTAGTGGTCATATCCATAAATTCCCAATTGTACAGTAGGAAAAGATCTCTGTGTAAAAGCCAAAAAAATAACCGTGCCTTCCTTGGGTCGTGGCTGACATTTCCTCAAAATGCCATCAAAATCCGGCGGCTGTCTTTTAAAATATCTTACCTGTTATCTACAATAAGTGCAGCCTCCTTCCAAAAAAAAATAAAAAAAAATACTGTTCTCATAGTTTGAAAAAAAGAAGTGCGTTTTTTTCTTTTGGAGACTGCACAAATCTTGCTTTATCATCTTAATCAGAAAACACAAGGCTAAGAGTTTCGCAAATTGATAATGTTGTGTCTCTAGGCTAACAAGGTCAAACACGATTCGCAACAATGGGACGCATTTTTCTCGTAATGCTTTTCTTCCACTGCTACATTACTTTTGGATTGAAAGTATTATAATGGATTTGTGGATTAGGTCGGATTGAAGTAATCCTCGTCTGGAAAAGTGGAAAACACTAAGAAAACGCAGGTTACAATTTTTAAAGAAAATGAAATGGAAAAGCAAATGACAGCTTTTGAACTAAGAGAAAGCAAAGAAAAAAAAAAAACTTTATCTGGTAATGCATGGAGAGAGTTGGAGATAAAATGGGTTGGTGAGAAAAGCAGTAGGTATTGTTTTAATCCTGTCAGTGGGAACCTCCTAATCCCTTGTTGTGAACATGACAGAAGAACATTGGTGTCTCAGTGTTTGTTGCCAGAGCTAATCCAGAGCTTTTTCATGGCCTTAAGTCTGGGATGTGTAACTCTAATAGAGCTGCTTTTTATAGGTTACAGACCGAATGCATGACTTTAACTTTTAACAGGGGCAAATGGATGTGTTCTGGTCTTTGTGGTTGACTGGATACAAACAGGAAAAGTCAAAACAATTTCCACTTTATTTATTTCATTTTTTTTTTTCTTTATGGTATTTTACATGATGTCTCTTTGGTCCACAAATTACAATTTAAAGCTTATTTAAAATTGTATTTGGTTGTCATTTTCCAATTTAACACAACTCAAAGTGTTCAGTTCAGTCATTTCAATTCATCCTTTTTTTCTGATCATTTATTTTATTATTTTTTTTTTTTTTACTCAGACCAAGGTTTAGTTTGTCTTCATACCTGACAGTTTGGATTGTTCAGTAGTGTTCTTCCTCAAAGTGGAAACGTGATGTTTGCAGTGACGTGTCCGGTTAGCCGATTTAAACAGGTTTTTGCCGCCTTCTTTCTACGACAGCGCCATCTGCAGTCTGACTTCTTCCGGACAGTAAGACAGAACCGCGTTATGGACTGGGATGGAGCAAACATCATTGGAGGAGACAATAAAACATTGTCGCTGGATTAAGGAGGCAGTGGAAATACAGAAACGTGCTCACAGGACGTTAAACCGGGACGAGGGGGCCTTTTTACTCTCACACACCGGGATACTGTCCTGAAAAAGTCGGACCGCAGATGACGCTGTTGCCCTTTCTCCACCTGTAGGAAGACAGCAAAACCTGTTTAAATCAAACGGACCTCACAACATCACGTGACCACTTTGAGGAAGACCGCTAGTGAGCAGCTGGACAAACTAAACCTTGGTCTGAAAAAAATAATCTTAACATTACAATCAACTCAAAATAGTTTTCTTTTTTCATATGCAAACTTTCTGTCACGGCCTGATATAGGAGCCAAAAGCAGAACACACAGGTGCAGAGTTAAAATGATTTATTTACAGTTAATTAAGTGGTTGGGCTGGCAGGGCAGGCAGGCAGGTGAGCGGGACAGGCAGAGGAGCAGGGCAGGCAGGGCGGGTCAGTGGACGGGTGGGCGGGCAGGCAAGATGAGTAGTATTGATCAAAAAACTGGCCAGGAGTGACTGTGAAGCTGTTTTCTTCTTATACTGGCGGTAGGAGTGTAGATTGAAGTGTAGATGGAAGCCTAGGTGTGCAGTCCATAGCCCACGCCCAGACAGGAGGAGACAGATGACAGACGATGAGGGGGAGCACGACTGGACCAGAGCAGACTGTGACACTTGATAACAGTTCAACAGATTATTGGGATTATATTTGAAATTCTGCTAGCATTTTTTGTTGCTTTTGTTCTCATCAATATCAGTAAGATTAATTAATTCAAGGTGCTTTGAGGAATATATGAAAATTATTTTAATAATTGCATAAGTGAAATTCAATACTTTTTTTTTTTTTCATAAACATTTAAAATTATAGTTGCATTCAAGGCTGAGATTTACAAAATATTTATCTTCCCTTCTCTTCGTCACTTTTTATTTCAGAATGCCACTTGCACACCCACAAATCTTGCAGAGAACAGATCCTCCCTACTCCACCAACCTCTGTCTCTGAAAAATCTTCCGGTAGGAGAAATTATAAACCAAAGGGAATCAAAAACATATTTCCAGCAGGACGGGCTTTCTTGTTTGACAGTTGGGAGAGATAAATGGCATATGCTGGCAGTTAACTGATGAGAGGAGCTCAACTCAAAATGACTGACTTTCATTGTTTTTTTTTTCTACCTGTTGAGGCGGGAAGCAGGCCCCAGGAGGCTTTTTTCCCCACTTTTCTTTTCATGTCAAGCACCTGTATTCCTGTCAAACATTTGTGCAATCTCAAAAAGACGAGCAAAAGGTGGACAGCAGCTGCAGAATCTAATAAAACACTATATGTGAATGCTCCTTGCGCTCTGAAAGAAAATGTAAAGTGAAACATTTTGGAATAACTGTTCGATTAACAGCATTTAGATTCCACCCACCACACGTGCTCATTTAAATATGTGATTTACAATGTGACACTAAGCTGGGATTGACTGAACAAGGGGTGAAGATAGTGCCTGTACTGGTCAATATTGAAAATGGTTAATTTCCTTTTGACAGCTCTTTTTGACTAATAAAGACCTACCCAATTAAGGAGGGTAACAGCATAGACAGATGCAAAATGACTAATAACTAATGTATGTTGTTTTTTGTAATAAACAGAGTGCTTTGCCCAGCTAACTGCAGCTAGTGTTTTCAAAATAAAATGTTAAGACTGTTCACATTGTATAGTATTGAAGCTATTGATGTACACTGACAAAATTACTGTTCTATATATAGTAATTTAGTCTCTTATGAATATTTAAATCAAAATCTCTGCCCTCAGCCTAAACCAAATTATAAACACATTTCCCACAACCTTAAAAGCAGACTCAAAGGCCCAGATAACATTACTGATTAATCAAGAAAGTCCCGGGTTTCTCTCCCCATTAAGATAAGATAAACCTTTATTTGTCCCACAATGGAGACAAGATGAAGATCAAGATGGATTATATTATAACGATTTAGACATAAAACTAGTGCTAACTAACACTGTGCCAGCAGAGTGAAGCTATAAGGCCTCAAATGTGTACGATAAGTGTGTCTGATGTGTGTATGTACAGTGCAGCGTGTGGACAGCATAAAAACAGAGTAACAGAAAACATAAGTCTTATCCAAGCCTGGCTCAAGATGGGCCCCTGGTGCTGCATTGTGGTTGTTCACTCCTCCACGCAGGGTGCCTCATTGAACAATGGGTCAAATGCAGAGGACAGATTTCCCTATAGCACAATAAAGAAACCAGAATCTTATAACAAACTTTAATAATTTCATTTTTTTGTCCTTAACTTTAAATCTTGTGTCTTTAAAGGCACAAATAATATCTAAAGTACTGATCCTTCAATTGGAGTATGAATGCCCATTTATCCTTGCCACTCTCCCTGCTGTTATTGTAAATAATGGATTTAAATGTATTGAGATATTTCAAAAGTGTAATCAGAAAAGTGGCTTTTTCTGCCAGAGCTCATAGAAGATCTATGATGAAGCTTACTCTGTGATCAGCAGTGCTTAGCATCTCATGCTTTTATCCTCTGATAAACACCTTATGGGAGTAAACATTAAATCTAAATCTCATCATAGTGACTGTCAGTGGAGGCAAAATAAAAAATACAGCCTCAGCATGCCATTATAAACACCTTGATGTTGGGAGGTGATTCCTGCTCCCCACTGACACAAAACACACAAATTCAGAGACCTCCATCCATTTGGCTTTCCTTAGGGAGATAGCCGACACCACTTTGCCCACCAGCTTAGAGTTATGATGTCAGCAGGTCATTGTGGTTTATAAGATTAAGCCCTGGAGAAGTCAGGGCTCTTTAAAGCCACGACAAAATGCCCTCTAAATTTAATTGGGGTTGCAAGGGGCGCAATAACAATGATCGGATTTTATCATAAAATGCAAGGCATTGTGGCTCTGTAATAACCAGGCATGATGGTCAGAAGTAGATCTATATGGAGCATGCATTCTTCAGTAAGAAATCCATATCTATATACTGTATGTGATGTAGTAGTGGATTCTGAACTTTTTTTTTAATACAATTCCTCATTGCGAGAGGGCAAAAGCTGATGATTGGTAAAATTGTCAAATGGTCAGATTTATATAGGCCTACTTCTTCAACAGAGCGCGTTACATCAAGGAACCAAGAAGTCGAATTGCTAACTTTCAAATAAGTGGACAAACATCACCAACTGACTGTGAGAAACCTTTTAGCTCTGGAAGGTTTCCAGGGACTCGTGCAGTACATGTAACCCAAAGATGCAAGTTTTCCAACATGGCATCAGTCTATAATACTGTGACACCAACACCTACACTCTTTACAGATCAGACAGAATTCTCACCCAGCAGCCAGAATCAATTGAAGCTTAGAGAGGGAATGGTGCTGTGAATATTTCTGACTTCACTGGAAAAGAGCTTCAAACAGTAACTTTGTGACTTTACATAACATCGAATCGGTTCCAAAATCCATAATCAGGAATCTACAACGCTTCCCACTAGTATGCTGAGTTCACCCGCATATGTCTGTAAGGCCCCTTTTGAGATGCTTTCGTTTCAGCTTTCATGAAAACCTATTCTGCACTTAAAATCATCTGATAATAAAAAATAATAATAAAATAATAATTAATAATAATAATAATAACGATGATGAAAAGGGAGGATCAAGGCACTCGCTTTGTTCTGAGGGGGAGATTAGCATATTTTTACAGCAGGATTTCCACCGCTAAGACTTCAAATCTGTCCCAAAATCCCAGCTGAAGTGAGCTTTGCTTTTTTCTTATGCTTCTTTTTCTTTGTTTTTCAATTATTTTCTCTTTTCCCCAAAAGAATGCAGTAAGTGACAGCAAGAAAAGTGTAAGATTTGAAAAATGAATGATGTCTTCACTTCTAAGCTGGTTCAAGGTATGTTTTCAGTGCAGAGGCCTGCTCCTAAAGTCAGGGTATTATTTATTTGTATAATTTAACATACATTGCATGTTAATTTAATTAGATTGTTATTGGGCTGTTTTACTTTCATCATTACACCTTTTCTTCTCTCACACTATATAGATTTGTGCACTCTTTCTTCTATATATATGTGGATATACTTCCCATTTGAACTTTTGACTTGTGGAACTTTATGGAGTTTCCAATTCAAACTAAATTGTCTACAGCTATGGTAGATGGCTCTCAAAGTACTTTACATCAAGGAACCCCTCACCCATGTACACACACACACACACACACACACACACACAGTTTACGCAGACGCGCTGGGTGGGAGGTAGAAGGGTTAAGTGTCTTGCCCATGGACACAACAACAGCATTCACCTGTGAGGGCTGGAATTGCACCACCAACCTGTGGGTCAGTGGATCGGACTTCTCGACCAATGACGTTTGAACCACCAACCTTCGAATCAGTGGACAAACACTGTTCCAACTGAGCTACTGTCGCCCACTTACTATCCACCTGAAATGACTGACCTTTTGACCCTCCTTGAACATGTTTTTTCCTCAACATACCATCCAAAAGTCAACATCAAAACTAGAATTGCGCTTCACAAGAGAGTGTACTACCATATAGTCCCAGTCTCATAAAGTTTATCCTAAACATTTATTATGGGATGCCATCTTTTGCACAGTCGGCAGAACTTTGTGTGAATACTAGCTCTTACCCTCTGGGATTCGGGCCATGCTCCTTAATGCTTATGATTTATTTTTCCATCTGATTCCAGTCACCGGCTCGGGCTCTGTGCTTCGGTGAACTCACCATTTGCCCCCACAGCTGCAACTGTGCCATGTTACACACTCCTCATATTCACCTAATGGAGAATTCATATTACCCTCGCCCTGTTCCTGTTGTATGACCCTTTTTTTTTTTCTTTCTGTTGTAAAAAATATGGAGTTCAATAAGGGGCAGAGACTTTTTCTTTCCTTTTTAAATGGCAGAGAGAGGCAAATTTCATATGTGACTGTATAAAAAAGTGGACTAGGAAGTGTAATGTCACCCATCAGCGCCAGCTCCAAATCAAAGTCATTGAGGCTTGGAGTTATATGGGGCGAATTTGGAGTTCCATATTTGGAATTCTGACCGTGAGTATCATAGCAACCAAAAAGCCAATCTGGAGAAAAGCTGTTGACGGTAACGCCTCTTCTGCTTAGCAACGCTGTCAATCAAAACCTGTTGCAAACGCTAGCAGTAGTGACCTTGAAGAAAGACGGCAGCGGATTTGTCTCTTATTAAGGTTTACATATTGAGCTTGAACACAATAGTGAAATAAAAATACCAAGATCATGTAGAGCGGGTCAATATAAACATTCTAAGACCAAAATGACGAGCCTGACAGCAGCATTTACAGAGACAGTTTTTCTAATGTAAAGTGAATTGGAACCAACGTCGATCGAGCCAGAAGCACGCCCAAGCTCATCTCCTATTTGGAACGTAGCGGCTAGCAAGTTAGCTATGTCCATTTATATCTACAGTCTATGGTCATGACGGTAAACACAAAAGGTCAAACAATATCTAGTTTCCAAATCATTATGTGTTGCTCTCAAATGAATTATAGAAATCAAGGTTTAAGAATTGTTTTGTTAAATTCAATTTTCTTTTCAAGCCATGGCCATTTTCTTTGAAGCACTGAGGTTACTTTTAATAATAACAAACACACCATTAAATGTGTCACTTGAAAATAATCACTTGTTTATCTTCAAAGCTGTATTGCTGCGTAAAATCTACACATTTGTGACAGATTTGCATTACACAGACACACAGCCCCTCCCTAAGTATGAATTTGCATGAGTCACATCAGACGAGGTGCGTTTGATCAGTGACGCCCTCAGATGTCATATCCCTGTTTTTAAAATGTGCTCTTCTATTTGTAGAGGTTGAGCTTGGAGCTTGTTGAGTTTGGGTGGGTATGTTTGTGTGTGTGTGTGAGTGTGTTGTGGTGTAGCCCATTCGAGTCTTCCCCACGTAGACGCTGAGGTCTCTCTTTGTTCTCCCCAGTGGCACTGATTGGGAAACAGCTCCAGGCGTCCTCTAGGCTCTGCCACCTCCTTCCTTTATCTTGTGTTTGGAACTCGCACATCTGGAATTGTGGCGTATTTTGGGGCGTGCATGGATGTGTGCGTGCCCCCAACTCTGAACCCAATCGCGCTTGATTAGCAGCTGCTAAACTTTAGAGAAAAAAAAAAAGAGAAAGAGGAATCTCAATACATGGAGGATGAAACTATGTGGAAGTTTATGAAATACATAGAAATTGCACCGTTGCACCGCAAAGGAGGAAGAGCATGGGATCATGAAATCAAAGGAATCAACACACATAACAATAAAAAAAAAAACATACAAGGATAAATGAAAGGATAAGATATCTTCCAAGATGATCTCTTATTATGAGAATTATAAGGAGGACGTAAGGCAGTATGCACGTGGCAGAAATTCGTCTCTAAAGTGTATGCAGGACTTGTATTATGATGTGTGTGGATAGCAGGAAGAGAGTATCCCCCAAAACGTGGAGTATCTCGGAGTAAAGTGAAAAAAAAGTGAGGAGAGGGTCAACTGGCAACGGGGATGAGAGAAGTCCAGTCATGGCTCAATCCAACAGACAAGCTATTGCTGCATCAAGTTGCAAAATAAATTATTCTTGAGAATATGTCTGTGTAATCCCGGAGGTCTGACCATGGCCAAAAGACGAAATTAACCTGTTCCAACTGGGCGAATCGTTGTAACGAGTGAAGACGTTTCGCTGCTCATCCAAACACCGTCGTGAGAGCTTCTCTGGACCCCAATCCGCTCTACTCAAATGCACTAACCGACTCCATTTTGAGATAGGGAATCTTAAAGAGCCATTTTGAGATTAGGAAAGGCAATCCTTCCATAAAACAGGAATGGGGGCCTGGGACATAATCGCTCACCAATCCCCAACTTCCATCCTCAGACCCCAAACAACGAGAGCAATAGCCACAATAGCTGTTTAAAGTTTCAATGTAGTTAGCTCCTCCTTTCAGACAGATATATAAGGCAGTGTACACCAGCAATCTGACCAGAACGAAGAAGCGGCTTTAGTAGAACAGCGAAACGTCTTCACTCCTACAACGATTTGTCCAGCTGACAGATTTAATTTTGTCTTTTTGCTTTGTTATTTCCTGAGAAAATAAACACATAAATAAATAAACCACTTTGCAAACCCTGTGTCACAATACTCAAAATCAGTTGTTTAGATGAAAATGGCATACAGGACAGGTAGCGGTAAAAAAGAACATCCCAGAGAGCTATCAACGTGCTGCAGGTTGAAGAAGTTGCAAAGAAGAAACAACCATTTAATATGCTAATTCCTGGTTGGCGTGTGCAAACAGGCAGCAGAGTGAAACCAGTAATCATGGCTGAGGAAAAACAAAGACGGAAAAGGTATAAGGAGGAAAAGACAGGCTTGAGGGAAGAATAGAGGATGCAGAAGACCAAAGGCAAAGTATGAAGCAAGAATACATCAGAGTGTAGGACCACTGGCAGGTGTTTGAACTCTGAGAAACGCACTAAAGTGAAGAGTAGAAAGGTTTGCTGCAGCCGATGGGATAGACTCTGTGTGCCTTATCTCTCTCTGTCTATCCTTCTCTTACCCAGGATTTCTTTTACCTACAACTCACCCACTCTCTCGGCGCTAATGTGAGTTTGCAGATTGATTTGTCAGTGTCCACCGAAGCCGACTTGTCAGATACAGGCAGGGGATGGAAAGTTTAAATAATGCTAAACCTTACCAAAGAAAGCACTTACCGAGTTCCTTCTATCACAATGAACTGTGTTTCCTCCATGCTGCCTGTTGAGTGGCAATTAATGTGGATGAGGACCTTGTTGCTTAGTGAAAGGCAAATTTAAAAGTGTGTGCTAAATTTACTCATGGGTCATTCAGCTCCAAGTTGTTTCCATGGGAGATGTAGTTACTTTTGCCTTGATATGTTCCACGATTATAGCAGTAAAAGAAGACATACTGCACTTGAGCTAATTATATAATTATAATTACAAACACCCTGGATCATTATGTTGTAATTTGCACATTTAAATCTGCAATTTAAATATATAACAACTTAATAAAAAAAAAACAAGTTTGCTGAGTTCTGCATTAGAAAACTGCAGTGCCCAATGGAGCTGATGTTTGCCCAGAAACATCATCACAACAAAGAGCCGTGTAGCTGTTCGACCCTCCTTTGGATTAGCTGGTGGATCACGCTAGTGCAGGGGTGGGCAAACTAAGGCCCAGGGGCCACACACGGTCCGTTGGGCTTATTAATCCGCGCCCGCCGAAAGTGACCAAATTAGATATAAAATAGGCAAGGGTAAACTTTGTTCAATTTACGTTTCCCAAAAGATGGCGCACTTCAGCTGTATCAACCTTGTCTGTTTGTATTATCAAAAAAAAAAAAAAAATTGGATAGTATAGTATATTTGTTTCCTTTTTTCTTCATTTGTACCAAAATGACTATACTGTCACATATATGAAAAAAAAATAATTGGAAAACGAAGTAAGAGCAAAAAGTAAGAGCAGTGGGCTTATGCCAGTGGCGGTGAAAACGACATGGATCGGCAATATGGCGTCTTTGACAAAATAATTGATTAAAGATTGCCCAAACATGCATGAATCTCTCCAAATACAACTTCAAGATGGTTAAACCTATGGGGAATCAACCACTTAAACATGGTTAAAAGCTCTGAAAAGTCAATATTGCTGAATAGTCTGTTTTAAAAGTATTTATCTTGCGTTTACTCAATGACAAAAAAATAAATGTCAAAAAATAAATAAAAGCCTTGAAAACCTCTGCACGTTGCTCGCTTTTCTGATGGCGCCACCTCCTTGTCTCCATGGATTTGTTAAGTTAAATGCCATCTGTGACGTATTTTAGGCAAAACAATGAACAGCATGTAGATAAGCAGGTGGCAGACGATCCATCAGGCCATAGTGCACCTTTGAGACCCTCAGTTGTAATTGTTCAAGTGCACACATGTGGGGAAATCTCTCCATAAAGAATATTAGGATTTCAAAGGAAAATCAGAAGAGAGAATATGTGTGGGATGCAATAGAATGTGATTTATATGCATGGCCCCGAGCGTTGGGTATAACTTTGACATTGATAACATTGTAAAATATGAGAAATACCCACATACTGAACAAAGTAGCAAAACTGCAATTAGCCTTAGTTGTGGAAGTGGCATAAGTTTCAGAAAAGAAACACTTTAACTCCTTTAAAGTTCTTGTGTGTCATATGTTAAATTATCTTTATCGGTCTTGAAGCTCTACAAAATTTTACAAACAGCCAGGGTAATCCAAGAGAAATTAGTGAAAGGATGGATGGCTAGATCGATCTTCCTTTCATATAGTTTCACTGCATCCACTGACCAACGAAGACACCTGAATGACAAGATCAATTCAAACCTCACACTTCATCCCCCTGGCTTTGATTTTAGCTTTGATCATCACGCGATGCCTTGCCTCTGTGTACACTTTCAAACAGCACTGGGAGTTTGAGCAAGTGTCCTACATAGTCGGTCAGTGTGGCCATTGTGGCATTCCAACATTATAACAAGAGCGAATGTCTCCACACAGACAGTACCCTTCATCTCCCAGTGCGAATCCTGCTGTACTTCACACAATAATCACACAGACATGAATGTACGCCACACAAAGGATCGCTCGAGGTAGGGTGGGGTGGGTGGGGGGGGGGGGCCTGAAGCGTTTGAGTCCTCACCCATTCACTTTCATCTCTCATCTCTTTTTAATATCACCTCCGGTTCAGACGTTTTCCGATCTCTTAGCTCAACTGTTGTTTTAGCAGCTTTAAATGGGGGGGGTCTATCATTAAGTACAATATTAACAATCTTATTTCTATGTTATATTGGGATTTATAGGGCAGACGGGACAGTTCTTCCTAAAAACTATTAGACCAGGGGTGAGCAAACTTTTTGACATACGAGCCACAATGGGTTCTAAAAGTTGACAGAGGGGTCGTGCCAGGATTACATTAGAGATTTGGTCTGTAACATGTAGCAAAGCAGGAATATGCAAGGCTCATTGTACACAAAATGTTTTCCAAATGCATTAATTAATTGAATATTGAATTATTGAATTTCAGATAAATATACACAGCAGAAAAACTTTGGACGAGGTCTACTCTTACTATTTTAATATAATTTGGTCACGTTCGGGGGCCAGATTAATAAAACCCAAAGGGCCGTGGAGTGGCCCCCGGGGCCGTTAGTTTTGCCCATGACCCTTCCAGTGTTGGTAAACTTTGCAAAACAATGAAAATCAGGATGTTTAAAGGTCCTATATTATGCAAAAATTAAAGGTCCTATATTTATGCAAAATTGACTTGTGTTGAGCTTTGAGCCATGTTACCTCATCAAAAAACATACCCCGAGTTGTGTTTTTGTATCATTCACACATGTTAAGGTTAATGCTTTGAGAGGAGAACTCAGCCTAAATATGCAGGGTTGTGTGGTGTTAAACATGCGTGAATGAAAGAAAAAAAAAACATAACTCCAGATATGTTTGTGATGAGGAAACAACATTATAACATAGATCAGAATAATAAGTAATTAAGACGACAACCACTTGACAACACATGAGTAACATCCCAGCCTCATTAAAAACATTACCCACGAGTAGAAATGTATTTGATTTATTAACATAGCGATAATAACAGCGAAATAGTATTAAAAGTAACAAGCAAGTAAAACATTTCCTAAATATAATGTCAGATGTAATGAAGCAAAAAAATATAGCGCGCCACAACAGTTTTGACAAACAATGACATTTTGATTTTTATTTCATGAAGCCCCACAAATCCCGACTTTAATAAGTGCACTTTCGAATTTTCAGCTGGAAGTTTAGATATTTGACAAAGATAAACCACAACATCATTTGTCTGCACGGCCTCGACGACGACAAAATTCAGTTTTTATTTTGCTGCCTCGTTGAAAATGAATGAGATACAACATTTACATCAGTGTGTGGCAGCAAGTCAGACGCATCGCTTCCTGGAAGGGTCGAGAGTTACATTATATACACCAGTTGTTATGGATAGGATATAATAGATGATACTACAACAATTAATGTAAATAAACTAAACACGTGTAGTACTTATACGTCCACATTGTTTACTGGGCCGGCAGCAGGTTTCTAACTAGTCAGGCAGAGTTGAGATTCTTCAGGCCTCCACAATTGGTGATTTTGCGACTGAACTTTGGTACTATTCTACACGGTGGCACTTTTCCGCATGGAAGTTAGGCAATGTGGTTGTGGTATTTATGCAGCTGGTATTTCCTCCTGACCAAAACAATCCTGACAGCGTGGCCTACTGGACTTATTTGTTCTTAACCTTTGTATTTATCCCTAAATATTTCTGAGAAGTTATTGCGTTTTCCATTTTATTGCCTAGTCCCTTACAGGTATATTCCTCGATTTATTTGATCGGCTCTGCGTGCAAATGACCCTTTTCTAGTCATAACATCGTCCTGATGGTTCTGCACTTAATAGTTCTGCTGGGATGGTGATGCCTTAGGAGTCAATTTCACTGTTTATAGTTATGTGTAGGGTTTAGATGTTCCTTTTGTGAATCAAGGTGTTTAATGGATGAATAATTGGGTCTTAAGGCATGGAATGCGATGGAGGAGTATTCACGAGAGGTTAGTACATTTCGTCTCCTCCTTTAGAGAAGTGCAATTTCAGCTCAGCACATCAGAATTAAGAAGTCTATGGATGGACGGAAGTTTGCGAAAAAAATAAAAAAGGCAAGGTATAAACAGGCCCCAGGCAAATGACCAAGTTTTAGAGTAGTCTTATACCCACCATTCATTGTCAATCCCATGATTGTCGGGTCTTCCATACCGGCTCCTACAGCTGGCGCCTTCCCATCCATTAGAAGTGAACTGAGCCTTCTCCCTTCAGTCACAGTGCCAGTGCGCATGTGTGCGTGTGTGTGCGTGTGTGTAGTGTGTTGTGTGGGTGTGTGTAGTGTGTGTGGTGTGTGGTCCAGTTGCCCAGCTTCATTTGTCTGCTGCATGAGCCCGGAATCTCTCACTATTCACTGGACGATTCCCACTGGATCCCCTGCCTTGCCAGGTTACAGCTTAAATAACACTCTAAATGGGCAGCCCTCCCAAATATGATGACAACGTAAATTTGTTTTTAATCGACACTCTGCTTCAAATCTGTCTGGCCGTTATGCTTATGTGCTCCGAGGTGTGCAAGTAACATTAAGGACAGATGAGGTCAAAAGGTCTAGGGCGGAGTTGGGAGAGGCCAATGCACCAGAAT